>JAWZYU010000006.1:65242233-66442233 GCA_038380435.1 Ryuthela nishihirai
TGACAATGAATGTTAAGAAAGCATGGGACATCAGAACCCCTTCCAAATGCATAGTGCAGAGAAGTTTCAAATGGAGATGTGAGCCTTGAAGGCAAGCCATAGACAATATGCACAATAGCTTGACTGTGACGAGGCACCAAAGAATTTCCAAAAGAAGGTTATGGTCCCTGCATGGTGGTCTGCAACCAGTATTATCCACTAGTTCTCTCAATAATAAAAAATAAATACCCCCTCAAGCAGCTGCTTGCCACAGAGGTCTTTGTCAGTTTATATGCCACAGTAGAAGGTCTGAGAGGATGGCAGGCCCTCAGCAGTATAGCATGAAGTTATTACTGCAGAGATTTACTGCCAAGAATTATAATGCACAGCAAGATGTGTGAAGAACCAGAATTGGTCAAATGAAGGGGGCCAATCTTGCTTCACGACAATGCTTAGACACACATTGTGCAAATGACACTCCAGAAGCTCGGCAAAATGGATTATGAAACATTATCTTATCCACTTTACTTACCAGACCTGTCACCAACCATTTAGGAACGAACTTTTTACAGGAAAACAGATTTGTAAAAAATAGCAGCAGAGAATGTTTCCAGATTTTGGAGTTTTATCATAATGGCAATAAATAAACTTATTCCTTGTTGGCAAAAGTGTATAGATTCAGAGGGTTATTTCAATTAATAAGGTTTATTTTCAATAGTTAATTTAACTGAAGTTTAAAAATTGGTCATTATTTTACAACCTTATGTTGTAAGTGCTCTTGGAAAAGGTAAAGTTATACTACTGAAACAATGGCAAAGCCTCGCCTATAAAGCATATTCTGAAATGCAATGTTCCCAATTCATAATATCACTTTAGTTTATTGCTCAAATGCTCACAAATAAGCTGGGCTCCAATGATATTTCTGTGCACTTTTAAAATGCATTTCATAATTTTTCTATATGAAAATCATTCTAAATAATCAGCCATAGACTGCATTTGCTGTAAAACAAAGTAGAAGACATAAAAAACACTTTACACTACTAAACATTTACAATATATATGTTCTCTTACCTATCATCTTCTTCACCCTCTAGTCCATTTTCTACTTCAATGTCAGGTACTAGAAAGTACTGCAGAGGATTTGGCCACATGTCATCTTTTATCACCTACATTATGAAGTAATATATATATACTAGAAATGTGTCCTTGATTGCATGACCACATATCAAATACTGTATTATTCCCCATTACTGTTAACACAGTCAAGAATGCCAATAGAATATTTTTAGAAAAAACTAAACTGTTATAAATTAAAATCTCATTTTGTTTCACCTCTATACAAGAAATATAAATGGGAATTTATTCCAGATAAAGAGCAAGTATCTAAAACCACCATAGATCTCTACAAAAATATTTTTGTAAACATAATATGCAGAAGCATTTGCAAATCACACTAAAAAGATTTTACAGTAGGATCCTTCAGTAAAACTTTGAATGGAAACAGGATTCTGCAATATCAACCACCGTATCCCAACTGTCTTTGTGTCATCATCATGTGATGGTCCACCCATTCCCTTTTACTTTATTCACATTATATTTATCATTTTGGGGATTATTTCATTTTTGGACAGATCACAATTCTTACTTCCAAGCCATAGAAGGAGTTGTGCATGTTAGCAGCTAATGCGCACATGTAGGACACAACCCCTCTTGCATCATAGCTTGTGTGATCGTCAGGTTATGCAAATGCTTTTCCGGTGTGCAACAGACATGCTGGATTTTTATACTGCATCCTTTTTCTGAAAATAAACTAACTTTAATTCACTTTAAAAGATTAGGAACTGGAAAAAAAAAAACCAGAGGCCACATGAAATACACAGTTTTATCAGAATATGACCACCTACCATAGTATATGTATGGTAGGTGGCACCATCTAGTGAACTTTGAATATTAGTTACTACTTATTAGCAATTAAAATAACTTTACATAAAATAAAAAAAGTCTCAGCGAGCCTCAATAGTTACTGTTGAAAACAAATTAGCCATCCCATGCAAACAATCTAAGTTTTTAGCAATGATAATTTTATGGTACCCATTGACCAATGTGAATTAAATTTCCTATCATAAGATAGGAAATATAAGACAAAAAAATTAACATCAGCAATGGTAACTGAACTGTATTTACAAATACTCATTGAGCCAGCAGTTTTTGATAACAATGAAAATTAACTTAATCACTAATAATTAATATTCAATATGTAGGCATACCCTGCTCAATATATTTCAAAAGTTATTACATCGGGAATAACAACAAACATTATTACAATTTTTATCAAGCATTTGGATTGCCAGCAGTGACAGTTTGTCATGTGGCACAGGAAGGAGTGGCTTACTGCAGCCAAGTCACTATTTCACTCTGAAGCTCCAATTCTAAGTAATCCAAATTACCGTTTAGTTGGCCAGAGCTGATAGAGTTAGGCATAGGGTTCCATAAACACCTATGTAAAAGAATTTAGGTGTGGGTTTTGCCATTTGTTCTATATGGAAATGGTCATCTGGAGTCCTATAAATTTCCTCTGGTTGGTGTGCAGGTGAAGCCACAAGAAAGACATTATGGAGTAGAGACACAGCTGCACATTTAGTACAGTAAAAGGGCCAAATCAGAAATAATTATTCCTTTTCATTAAACATTCTCCTATTAGGAAAAGGGCAATAATACTGTACAATTATTTTTAAGGGTATTCTCTTTCATTAATGAATCAATTATCATTTGTAATGTTTCTCAACAACCCAACTGGAATTTCCACTGTTAAAACTAACATTTTTATTCATCAAAATTTTGTGGCTGAACAGGAAACCCTCCAAACAGGACACTAGATTTTTACATGTATACTGAACCTTCTGTAACTTTGCTACATGCGTAAGTTACCTCATTTTGCCCAAGTGGCCAACTTAAATTTCACTGTACACAAAAATTACAAATCACACGTAGTAATTATGACATTTGCATGAATGAAAGTGATGAGACAAATGCAGAGTACACACCCAGTATCAATACAGTACTTCAAAATTAGCAAGAGAAAAAAAAAACAACATACCTCTGCTATGTCATCTGCTGAAGCATCTCCATGATCTGCAAACCATGTGAAAAATGTCCTAGGCTGCTCATGGCCCCTCTTACGATTATTTTTCATTTGTGCTTGTCTCTCTTTATGTCTTTTAGTTAAATCCATACCTTCTTTCCACTTGATTGGTGTTGACTGTGATGCTGGATCACCTAGCAAAAACATTCATTCATTTAAATATTGTGGGAACCTCAAAAAGCTGTAAATAAAATTATAGCTCAGCAACTAACACTGATCATATATAACAAACCTCTCCCCCTCCACCATCTACTCTTACTGTTCCCTCAACTTTCTGGTTCCACCTTTACCTTCTCCATAAGAAGTACCTGGCTAGATTATCTGAATTGGGTCTGAATTGAATGAAGTGGTCAGAAAGCTGTCCCATGAAGAAGAGTGGTCCTCACCTGTACATGAACCACTCTTCTTCATGGGACAGCTTTCTGACCACTTCCAGCACCTGGTCTCTTTTTTACCCAATGTCCTATTCATGCATCACAAGGTGTTGGGTTGTTTTACCTCTGAATGGCACTTTTTTGCACCCAAATGGTTTAAATGACCAGGTCACAAGGCTTCCTAAAACACAGAGAAGGTTGGGGGAGGGGACCCACTACACAGCTACAGAGACAGATGGTAGCCTCCCATCAAACTTAACATCCATCTGATCGAGAGTGGATTTTCCAAGCCCATCGGTGTTCCCTACTGACCATAGGCAGAGTAGTGAGTTTTGCAGCCACCAGGAGTACAACAGTACCAATATAGATACCATCTGGTACAAGACATTCTCTGAATATCACTATTAACATGGAATGGGGGTATCAAAACTAACACCATACAGCAATATAGTATAGGTGATAAATGATAAAAGTGCAGTGCATTAAAGTTTCTGTTCACATCAGATGAAATTATGATATTTCTATACAAAGTGAAAAAAAAATAAAAATTGGTGGATGTTTTACCTCTGAGCAGCACCGTTTTGCATACCATGGCCTAAATGGCCATGTCACATGAACCCCCGAAGGCTCAGAGAAGGTTGGGGGAGGGGACCCTCTGGAACAGCTGTTGGGAGACGGTAGCCTCCCATCAAGGCCATCCAGTGTGTTCTTTAACACCCAGAATGGCGGAGATTTTGAAATGGACTAGTCCGAATAGTGCTATTTGTCTTTACTACTCTCTACCTTTTTCTCAGATTTCTTGGGCGTTAAAGGGTTAACGTGCACAGGGTATGGCTATCCCACACACTGGGCCATGGCTTAACATCCCATCCAACGGACAGCAGCCCATCGATGTCCCCTACTGACTGCGGGATATATTTTGTGGAGATAAATCTCAATGCTGACCCAGCTGGGACTCGAACCTGGGAACTACAAATTACAAGTCTGGCATGCTACTGACTGAGCCCCCCCCCCCCCCCAAAAAAAAATGATATACTATATAAAAATAAATCACACTATACTTGAACTAATTTTATTTGCGCTTTGACTAATTTTCAACTTGAGTGCTTAATCAGAAATTGCTCATCACCACAACCTTAATATACACTGCTGGTCATTAAAAGTGCAACACCAAGAAACACAAGAGATATCAAAACCATATTTAGTGAACACATAGCTTATGTTACAAGAATAAAATGTTTAGAAATACAACTCTGATAGACTTGTGGAATACAAAAAAAATCAGTATCTCATGTACCACCATGCAGTTTTGATTATGTAGCCAAAGTTCATATGTTGTAGCAGCTGCTGGTGTCCTAGTTGTAGTGAGATCATGGACCAGATATGTTCAACAGGCTCCAACACCTCAGTATGTAACGATGGCTGTTCAAAGTACCGGCAATGCATACGATGCGTGTGAGTGAGTGGAGTCCAATGAGTGAAGGACCCCATACTGTAACACCAGGGGCCGGCACTGCATCATGCATGTCTCACTGTGCCTGTTACCACGATACTGCCAGATAAGGATTTGTCAGTCATGGTGCTGCATACTGAAGCGAGATTCGTCTGAAAAAACGATGAGATTCGCACATCCATGCACAACATTCTTGGCACTATTGCAGTCGCATAAGCCTGTGTTGTAGAGTCAATGGTAGCTGAGCAATGGCCACCTAGCAAAAATGCCCTGATGCTGCAGACATTGAATCGTACGTGCAGACACTGGTTGATGTACAACACACCCAACTGTTGAGCTAAGGTGTTTGATGTGGCTGTATGATCATTCATAGCCATGCACACGAAATGTTTGTCGTTCGTTTGTGTGACAGGGCCGTTGAGATCACTCACATCGGTGAGTTCGTTCCTCCTCTACCCACTGATGCCATATTCTCATCACTGTAGCAGCATTCCATCCAACACTGGCACCGATATCTCGGTATGATAATCTGCCTTCCCGTTATCCCACAATTCCCCCTAAATCAAAGTCTGAAACCTGGTCATATGGATGCAGTGTTCTTCGATGGGGCATACTTGATCCTTAAGTGCGCAAGAATTGAGATCAAACCCAATTCCAGTGTTTTACACTGGCTCTTTGTAATCTCCTCTTATACCACTTCCAAGGGGGACATTACTGTCACACATGATGTGCTTTGAATCAGTTACATGTTCTCCCATGGGCTACCCATTTTGCATATTTCGTGACTCTCTGATGAGTTCTTCCTGGTGTTGCACTTTTAATGGCCAGTAGTGTATTTATTAAAATTATATTTTGTAGACCAGCAGAAAGTCCATTGAAATCAACATGTGAAAGCATACCATTTCAAAACTTCCTAGATATATCAGATTTTAGGTGTCAGCCCAAAGGTTAATTGCCAAAAAAAGGGTTCAAAGAGATATTTTAACCTGGTTGGGTTGTTTTACCTCAGAACAGCACACAGATGGTAGCCTTCAGTCAAGGTCATCCAGCATGTTCTTTAACATACACAGGGTTTGATATCTCCCAGACACGGGGCCACAGCTTAATGCCCATCCAAAGGACGGTGGCCTATCCAAGCCCAAAAATGCATAATCAGTCAATAATAAACACAGATTACCTGTTATCATAAAATTAAATAATTTTGCTGAAAAAATTAGTTTAGTCACAATTACCTGAGGAATTAGCCATCGACAGTTTAGTGGTGAGAATACCAATGTGTAACCGGCAGACTTCAGGTTTGAGTCCCACTGATTTAAACCCTTTTAGCAAAATAATTTCTTAAAAATATATTTCGTAGCTCCAAAATAATGTTATTTTAAAATTCATTCCTCAAGTAATAAATATTTGTGCTTCTTCAAACTGCCATTAGCACAGCTCAGATTATGGCTTCTCCATAACTGGTATTAAATACACTATATGGCTGTTTAGCATAAAAATACGGAATTTATTTTTTTTACATTGAGTCTTGAATGAAACTTTAATGCTTTGAAATATTTTTAATCAATTTTTCTCAAAGTTCTTTATCATTTTTTATATATTTTTATCAGTTCTTATTTAAATTATCGTGCTTCTAAATTGAAATGAATTTTTATAACTCTCCTTCGGTTGAGAGTTTGCTGATTGCCAAAAATCTAAACATATGCATTATTTGCATAAATCACTAAAAAATTTAGAAAACATTAAATAAATGAAAGATCTAAGCATTAATGGAAATATTATATAGCTTATTTATATTAGAATAATAAAATAATTTGGAAAAAAAATGCAAAATATACTTTATTTTTACTAAACTAAAAATAGAAAAAAAAAACTGTTGGAAAACGTTATTGTAACAACGAAATGATTTTTGAATAATGTTATGAATAACATTGACGGAATTTCAAAATATTTATAACGATAAAACATAAATAATGGAAAAAATAATTTCATTATTTTCATTGATTTTGTGTTTTGATGTTTTTCAAATTTTTCCTTTATAAGATAAACTTAGAAATTTTTGTGAAACAGACAATTTACAATTTACTTTAATGATCAATGAACAAAGCCCTTCATTGGCACATTTCAAAAGAATTTGGGAAGCACCTGCTCTTAGTTATCTTCATTGCAATCGACGCTCAGAGAAAAGTGATTTGTGATAGCCAGATAAGAGCTGCAGTGGAAAAAACAGGTTTCTGCAGAAGGAAAAAGGGCAATTACAATGGGGTGAAAATCCCAGGTATATTACAATTTCCTGTGATCAGCTTAGACACTTAGAAAAGAACTATGTATGTGGGATAATTTGGTTATAGGACAGAGAGTTGAAAGAAAGGGCCATTAATTTATTGACAATAGTCGAAGCTTTCGGTTTAGATCTTCCCACCGAGTCTTCACTTCCTCCCACCCGATGAAACATTTTCATTATGTACGTTTGCAAATCCGTTAACATATAAGGTAAGGCAATTCTCATGTTTCAATTGAGCAGTGACAACGCATATCTTGTACTTCTCTGCAGCTTCTTCAAGAAGAGACTGTGCAAAGTTAAATAGGTAATGTTTTCAGCTTCTTTACTTATATTTTTTCATTAGATAATTTTTTATTCTATTTCAAGTCTATTTCAGAGCAAACTCATTTAATTATTTTGCATACTCTTCTTCAGGAAAGCACGATAAAAATAGTTCAGTGTCATCAAACAGCTCAACATGATTTGCTGGAAATCAATTTTGATGAAACCAAAAGAAAATAAAATTTCAATTTCATAAAATGAATTTGAGAGTGCAAACAAAATTTCTACAGAGGAAGATATTTTCCACTATTGGAAAAATCAACACATATACAAATACAAAATCCTCATACAGTCCCAGGACATGGAGGTCTCACAAGACAAAGCATTGCAAAGAATTATTCCAGTACTCAGGTATCTACAGGAAGTTTTTTCTATGCTTAAATGGATTCACTTGGATGCGTAAGTATGCTCAGAAATTTTGATTAATATTGTTCAATTTTATTCTGAACAATTTGCAGAAATTTGGTGTCATTTCTTAAGTCAGGGACATATCCAGGGGAGGGGTCACCCCCCAAAAATCAGGTAGTCTTACGTGAAATTTCAAACTTGTCTACCTGGTTCGAAATCCAAAAAAGGTTATGATGTTAAAAGCACAGTGACACAAAGAGAGCAGCAAAGACCACAAGATATTCAACCATATGTATAACAGCACTGAGGATCTTATACAATTAAGAAGAATACTGGTTGTAAAGGACTGGCATCTGAACATGTTAAAAGACCACAACAAGATATCAACAACAGTGTATCTCAAAATGAATGCATCAGCCAGCATATGCCATGGACTTACATCTACATGGGAAAACGTGATAAAAAATGCTTTTACTCTATTATCACTTTAAAAGTAATTTAAAATGTTTCTCAGCTAAAACAGATTGAATATCACTGTCTTCTGTAATAAGAGGCTGATATCAGTTTACTGTGCTGTTATGAAAGCATATATAAAAATATCCAATGAAATTTTGATGCAGTGTTTTTTGCACAAACTAGGTAGCAATATTGAAAGTACCCATTATTGTGTTTGGTATAAAAGGGGATGGGGAAGTACATATCACTACAGAATGAACAATATTAAATACAGTATAATATTTATATGCTTTCAGCATGTTCCAATCAACTAATACTTCAACTGGAAAATTCCAATTGAATTTATTACTCCTCCTAAATCCACCCAAAATTCTGCTTCATTAGATTTCTGTCAGATTCTAATGTACTGAAAATAAAATTACTTAAAGACAATGCTGATATATGGAAATCTAAACTATACCTGAAGATCCAAGATGAAATTCCTTGACAATGACATCATTTTCAAAATAAGGGTTTTCATCAAAATAAAACTTAATCCTGTAACCAGATTTGATGTCTTCAAATTCTTCTACTTCGAGTTTGGTTAGGAAGTGAAGACATTCCTCTTCCTCTTCATCAAGGATAGCCGAAATTTGTGGGTGATTCACGAACTGATGGTTAAGGCTCAATTTCTTCCAATGTACACACAACATTAATACATAAAATAATCACCAAATTTAACATTCACACAATGATTAATGAAAAATTATGCCTCTTTATAGAGTAATAAAACAAAGCATCAAATTAGCACTTGAATGAAATAAATCAATATTTGCTGAGCCCTGATATCACATACACAAAATATTTACATTTACAACTTTCATATGTACTCCACACTCACAAGGTAGCAATGGCAGCACCCTCAGAAATTGCAGATGCTTTTTGAGATCTCTCTCTAGACCCGTGATAGCTAAGAACACAAAATTTACATTAAAAAAAACAGTAAACCCTTTAAATTCTGGTAAAGTCCTTGAGAACTTTTTTTGTAATCAGCTCAACCTGACTGTAATGACTTTTAGAGTATATAACAGTTTTGCATCATTTACTTTCCACAATGATAATGTTAATAAACATTACTATTTAACTTTTAGAAAAAATGACATGAAGGAGTGAGGGGCTGGAATAATAACTTGAGAAAGTGGAAAAACTATCTTCAGCAACTTTAAAAAATGACGACTTATAAAATGCGTGTTCTGAAAAATACATCTCTAACACTAGTCTAAAAGTTAAAACTTCCTTCAGATAATAGGTTTTTTTGTTAAAAAATAATATTTTAGAAATCTCCCCTGATTTCAAAATAATGCAGAATACTGCTGAATGCTGCTTTTGAAAAGAGGCATACTCTTCCGATTTTAGCACTCAATTCAAATTCCAAAATTTCTTTGCTAATTGCCTTGAAATTTAGGTTTGGGCCTTAGTGGAGGCAATGTTTTCTGTGCCACAAGTCTTAATGTTTATCAGCAGACATGTAGGTGATCTATCAGATTTTGACTACCAAAATCTGTAATTTATTCAGCAGTTAGGCACAAAGGTACTATTTTACAACTACAAAATACGAAAAGTCTTTACCTTCAAAATCTTATCTATAGATATTAAGAGTGCACTTAAAAGCATTCAAAAATAATTTTTTAGCTATTCTTTACAGCAGAGGTGGCCAAACAGTCCATTCCATAGTTACAATAGCTGATTATCAGCTCATACTTATGCACTAGTCACTGCAACTAGATTTATTGGATTTTTTTAAATAAAGTGTATAATTCTAGTATAATCAACAGTGATTAGCCTTTATTTAGTAAGCTAGCAGAAGATATGCAGTGTCATGCATCTACTTCTCAAATAGTAAAGATTGTATTTTAATTAATTTAACAATGTCATGTTAATATGTTTGATGCTAAATTGCTATTTTATGCTTAGCTGGTCAAGCAGTGTTAAATCATCATTACGAGTTGTGGTTATGGTCGATTGCAAAAGATTTTCTGTCTTAAAAGTCAACTGCAAAGTCCAAAAGTTTGGCCCTCCCTGCTTTACACTATTACCTTCAAGCCTGGTACTGATTGAAGGGACCTGGGTATGAGCCCAAGGTAAGCATGGATGTTGTCTTTCTGCTGAGGTCTCATATTCCTCACATGATCTATGGCATATAAACTGACAGTATCCTGTCAGACCTCTGTGGCAAGCAGCTGCCTGAGGGGACATTTTTACTACTACACATCACACCAAATACAATTAATGTATTCAATAACTAATTCAACTTATTTTGACTGCAAATTGATTGTCATTCAATACATTTGATATTACACTAGGGCAAAATGGCTTAAGCTTAGCACTAAGAAAATAGCAGCTATCATGCTCAACAAATACAAATAACTGCCAAAAATCACAAATTATATTTTCTACCCACTAACTTAAAACTCCCAAAAATTTGAATATATTAAAAAAAAGCAGAAAAGTTCAATCCCAAAAACTTTTTAAAATGCTAGTTTTTCTCAAATTTCTTCATTTGGGGAGTCAAAATATCAAAACCACTTCAAGGGCTTTCTTTGTGGTATCAAAAATATTGCCTGATGTCCATAATTATCTGACACTGACTAATTTTGCATTTGTCACACCTTACCTTGCATCTAACAGATTTTGGGCAGAGTGGTGAACCACGAAGTGATGGGGGGAATTAATTTACTAAATTCATATAAAAAGATGAAAATTTTTTACATAGGTACTTTACAGTTTAAAAAAAATTAATTTCTATGCCTGTTCAGAGTTCTTTTAAATAAACTTCAAGGTGCATTATAAAATGCTTGAAATGACAGTTTGATGTGTGCTAATGTTTATATATTTGAGGGGGAGGGGGGGGGCACAGGTAATAAGGGCTAGAGCTATATATTTTGCCACCTGGAGGGAACTTAAGACTCTGCTACCCCTTTCTCCAAGTCTGATCTTGGATATTAATGATTAATTTAGCTATTGATATGAATCAGGACTATATTCATGATTCATATCAAGCCCACATATTCAAAAACTCTTTACCCATCCTTTAAATATTGCTGTTTTTTACATAAAAACCAATGAATTTACCTATATGATGTCTAGTTTTTAATATAATTATTTATAGTTCAACTGCAAACAGATTTACTCAGAATTCTTTATTATTCAATTCTTAAGTGACAATGCAAATGAAATTCTTAGGGAACAGGAAAAAAAAATGAGGAAAATTTTTAACGAAAAAAAAAAAAAAATTCTACCCACTGTCAAACTTTACAGAAAAATAGTTGTTGGTGGGCAATTTTCCAAGCCCTGAACCAATAATTATAGATACTGACCAGCCATGTCTATACAAAAATATCTGGAATTTAAACAGTACTTCCAAACATCCAATTATCAGAAAAGAAAAAATGGCTTATTTACCAAACAGCAAAACAAGCAAGTTACATGACAATACAAAGAATCAGGAAAGATGTCAAATTCAAGATTAAGCTTCCATCAAAACCAACCCGATTAAAACAAATTAACATTTTATATATGAAACGATTCAGTCATTCCTTGCCACCAATGAGCCCACGGTTGATACTGACTATATTTCAGCTAAAGATCCAGATTTCCAGCAGAAAAACCAAGAATATTGCAAAAAATTGATAAACTTATCATCACAGGAATTTACAATTACTAACAGAGAACATTACGTTATCACGACATCTGGCATCAATCTGGAGAGACATTGGGTTCAAGTCCTGTCTCTCTCCAAATTCCCCCTCCAACTGTTTCTTGATACATTTAATTTGATAAATAAACTAATTTATGCTGTACTATTTACAAAACTAATGAGTAATGAGGTTAAAGTTATCCGAGTGAGGGAGCATCTTCCTTGCTACTAAGTTTTATAGGCTTTAAACTTTGAATCAAGCAGCTGCTTGCCACAGAGGTCTGATAGGAGCCTGTCAGTTTATATGCCATAAGTAGAAGATCTGTGAGGATGGCTCAACCAAAGAAAGATCTGTTCTAATGTTGGACTGAAAACTTTTGATGGACTTGTTGAGAGACAATAGGTCAAATTAAAACAAAATCAAAAGTAAATATGGCTGCAAATAATAAATATAACACCCATGCCATCAAAATTAGAGAAATTTGTCTAGCAGTAAACATGCACCTATCAATGGCAACATTTAGCAAAAAAGACTTAAGACTATCCTTAATTATTGAATTTTCTCTATCACTGTAATTAGTGGAAAAGTTGAGACAATTGGATGGAATTATCTAGATATTTACCTTGGTTTCTTCCTTGCAATGATTTCTGGTGGGTAGATGTGTGTATGTGGTTGCTTAATTTAGTTTAATGTTTCGAAATTTCGTAGGGGGAGAATAGTATTCTTGCAACCCCCCCCCCCCCCACACACACACACACGTTTCCCATGCTTCCTATACATGCACACAAAACACAATAGCACAACATAAAAGTCCCCACAATCATGTATAAAGTGCCAATAAAAAAAACTAAAATTTTAATCTTCCCAACCCCTCAATAGAGGGCACATGTACTACTATCCCCCTCTCCACACAACATGCTGAGACTAATGTAAACAAACACCGACCACAGCACATTAACATCTGTGCCTGCCACAAAATAACTACTTCATCTGACGATGCATTGGAGAAGCAATGCGTGTAGCCAGTATACAGAAGCATAATATATTTGCACTCCTGAAAAAGTTGAGACATAAGCTGTGAATCTAAAAATAAATTGGCTGGCATGTGCACCAAATTGACATCAAACTGGCACCAGCATTCTCTCATTGAACAAAAATAAAGAATATAAGTGAATGCATATCTGGATTATACTACCCACCACAAGACAATACTCTTCTACCCATCAAAAATCATCGCAAGGAAGAAACCAAGGCAAATATCTAGATAATTCCATCCAATTGTCTCAACTTTTCCACTAATTACAGTGATATAGAAAAAAATTCAATAATTTTTTATCAACACTGTAACTTAAACATCTATCAATAAGACTATCCACCGCTCAAACCTACCGAAGAGACAGCTTTTTGATGAGAAAGGCTCATAGCTTGATTAGCTTTGAATTACAACAGTTTAAAGAACTGCTTAAACTTCAAAAATGTCCTTATTTATTTTTCATTCTTCCATTTCCCTTTTTTATACAATTAGAAACAAGTGAAATTATATTTTGCATATATACTCTTTATTCTATATTGTACATTACCATATACACAGTCACATCAGAATATGACCACCCACGGAATCGCAGTGTACCCACCCAGATGCATCACAGAGTGCACATGACAAAGTCGACCACATGGAGATATAAGCGGCCAGCCAGGACGGATGCCATAGTGCACAATGGGCAGAGGTATTGATTTGACAGACGTTCAAAAAGGAATGATTATCGGCTACCACACCAAGGGTGGAAGCATCTCTGAAACAGCTGATTTTGTGGGCTGTTTGCGAGCTGCTGTAGCAAGGGTTACCAAGAATGAACCGCTGGCCCACCGAGTACCTTCAGATGTCATAACTGTGGAGCCCCAAAGGCCACTGACCCCAGAGGAAAACGTCATCTCTGTCGACTGGCAAAGGGCAATCGACATGCAACAGTGAAGCAATTGACCACTCAAATGAACACTGGGGCACCGAGGTAAGTGTTCCTGATAACAGTAGAGCAAACCCTTTTACATATGGTTCTCTGGAGTCGATGCTGCGTAAAGGCGCCCATGTTTACCAATGTCCATCAGCAACGATGCCTGCAGTTCACACAGGGCAACCGTCATTGGACAGTGGAAAAAGGTTGCCTTCTCCAATGAATCAAGATTTTTACTCCACAAAAGCGACAGGCAGTGGCTAATATGGCATCCGACACGAGAACCAATACCCGGACATGCTTGTCGGTCAAGTACAGGCCAGCGGTAGCAGGGTGCATGTCTGGAGGATGTTTTCCTGGTATGACCTAGGACCGCTGGTATCACTGGATGGGTCCCTGAACACCTATGGCTACCTGTCCATCCTCACTGACCACATGCATCCCTTCATGTTGGACGTTTACCCTGGTGGTGATGGTGTCTACCAACAGGACAATGCAGCCTGCCAAGTCGCTAAGGTGGTGCATGACTGGTTCCAGGAACACAACAGCTATGTCTCCATTCTCCCTTGGCCAGCGAAATTGCCTGACCTCAATCCCATAGAGCACTTGCGAGACCATTTGGATCGACAGGTTCGGCATGCAGAGCCACAACCACTTATCTCCAGAACCTCAGTGCTCTGCTGGAGCCTGAATGGGCACGTGTGCCTCTGGCAACCTTCCATGGCCTCATAGTATCCATGCCAAGCCGTCTCGCCACTGTCATATGGTTTAAGGGTGGTTATTCCATTATTATGTAGGTCATATTATTCTGATACAACTGTACATTATACATATTACTGTACAGGGTTGTATGCACAAAACCATGTATACTATACTTTATGGGAGATTTAAAGGATTTTGAAGGGTAATTATGACTAAGCGATTTTCACTTAAACACCGACTTTAGGACCTAACCCCCTATGTAAGATGAGATTCCACTGTGTTGAAGTCAACGAAGTTTAAACCCATCGCTAAAAATGAGAAAAACTTTTTATTAGTCTGAAAAAGTCTGATTTCTCTGCAGTATGAAACCACACTTCATTTATGATATGGCAAGACAGATTGCATTATAATAAGAATATAATTTTAGCAAAAACAAATAACTTGTTACTTCATGACCTTTCTTTTAACCCATGTTACATGCACTTTCCAAGTTAGGTATATCTGTAACAGAACTATTTCTTTAAGTAGAAATAAACTGTTTTGTCTTTGTCAGATTAATTGTTAAAAAATTACTTGTGGTCCAGTTTCTAATTAATTCTAGATCACTATTTGCTTGTTTAAAAATAATCGAAGAATCAGAACCAGTATAAGTCAAGCAAGTGTCGTCAGCAAAAATAGTTAATTTACCTGTTAGGTTAATGGAATCTAGATTATTAATGTAAATAATAAATAATAAGGGACCCAGAACAGATCCCTGGGGCACTCTGTAATCAACTTTAGTCCAAGCACTGTATGTATATTTTATTTTTACTCTTTACCTTCTGTTAGATAAATAACTGCGAAACCAATTCAATGCCACTCCTCTAACTCCAGCAGCTTGTAATTTTTGTATTAATTTTTGATGATTTACCGTATCGAATGCTTTTTTAATGTCCAGAAAGATTGTTAATGCATGAAAGAAGCAAAAGGTTTTTAAAAATTTACCTAAAAATGTGATTTTTAAAAGTTGGAACTTACTTTAGTGATACATTTAATCACATTTTCAAACAAATACACTAATTAGTGTTATGGAATGGTTTAATAGTCAATTTCCTAACTGCTAGAAAGATGCCTGTAAGATTCATGAACTTCAATCATTACAATAGTTGAGAATTATCCTCTACATCTAGACCATGTGTTGATATTCCAGGTAATAATGTAATTGCCAAGTCAAAAAACAATTTAATAATTTGGTTCCTGCATGGTTATTCTAAGCCAGGGGTCGAGACCCAGCAGCTCAGAATACTCTAAAACACCGATAGTTTTGCAAAAGCACTGATGCAACTGAAATGCTCGAAATGCATTTTAAATTTGAATCAGTTGCTCAAACTGATTCAAATTGATCACAGACAAATTTTTAAAAAAATTAAGTTTTTTTTTGTATACACTTGAATATACCCATTTTGAAGTTTACATTATAGTTTTATCTTTGTTAATAAAATAATCTGACCCAAAAAAGGTTCCCACTCTAATCAGATAATAAGACTCTTGCTCTAATCAGAGTTGCCAACCTTAGATGTTGAAAATTACAAGTTAAAGAAATGAAAATTCAAAGCTATTATGAGCATTTCTGTGAAATAATAAAATTCCAGTATTTGGAGCAATTTGTTTAATAATATTAATTACAAGGTGGAACTGTACATAGTGCAGATAGGTCTCATATTTAAGATGCAATCTGTATGTTGAATTTCATTACACTAAAATGGTTACTTTTGCAAGAACCAACTTCTTAGCATATATTCAATATGTATATACGTTAGTGGTGTAATATGAAAAACTAAATGTAGTGTTGCCAATTCTGAAAAATGAAATAACATTTTTTTTTTAGCTATGTGGGCAGTCCAAGGAGAAGTTGGGGTTTCAGAGTTAGACCTGCAAAACTCTGATCAAAGCTGCAATACGTGACACGACTTATTAGCCTTAGTGATGAGCAGCTTTGTAAAAAAACCTTTCAAGGTCCAGGAACTCAGTGGCTCAGAAGAAGGGCACTTTGCGTGGGAAATGACTTTGAACCTCCATCAAGACAATTGTATGAAAAGGCAAAAATGTAAAAAAAAGGAAAATTCCAAAGTAAAAGTACATCAACTACAGAGAAAAGATTCAAACACAAAATTAAGGCTTGAATTATGCAGGGAGAAAACAGTTTACAGTCATTCGAAACCAGAACCACATTTGAAAATTTCCAATGCTAGACCTAGTCTGCCCTCTTTGCTCTCTGGGAGAAGAAATAGTTATGTAGTTTTAGAATGTCCTAAAATCAGATCTGAGTTATTCTGGGGAACCAAGCACAGCTGCAGACAAACTTAGGCTTTGGCTGGGATTTCGTGGACGAATCATGGGATGTTTTGTCAACATGACAATAATTTTGTAAAATGGTGAGCAATGTATGGAAAGGGGACCTCCCATACCAGCTATAATAAAGCCTAAATCTAAATTCAGTGATCGCCATTTTCCCTGGGAATAACAAATATTTTTGCTTTAAGCAAGCCCCCCCCCCCCTCTTTTCGGAATTTTGATTTGAAATATGCCACTGCAACTCTGATGACAACCAAAAACTTGCTGTCAATTTTTTAAGCTTGTTAGCTGATTAAATACATGTTGTAATTAAGGAAAAACGATTAAATGCAGTGTTGCCATCTCCAAAAGATGTAAATTGTTAAAAACTGAAGATTTTGAAAAACCAGTGGTGGGAAAAAAAACTAAATTAAGCTACATCTTTAGCTGAAAAAGAAACTGTATATTTTCCCAAATTACTTTTCAACAAGCTACATAATGTGCAAAAATACAACAGAAAAGATTATTTCACCTAAACATCAGAAAATTGCAACAATGGATTTGGCAGAAATTAGTTTTTCTAGGAATAGCCTGATAAACAATTTTGCTTCTAATAAGCCACCCTTTTGGAATTTTGATTTGAATCCTCACTTTTGAGGAATTCATCTACCGCCTGAGTACTATAATGGTGTTATCATCCATCAGTATGAATTGGGGGACAACAGCAGTCCTAAAAAGCCTTATTTAGGGAGATTTGTCAGAAGGTTGATAAATTCTTTGTTCTCTCCAGATAAAAAAATTATCGCGAATCAGTATGAAGGCACGCTCTCATGCGATGGAGATTGAGGATAATGCAAATTGCTGGTGGTTGACATTGAGCTTTCTATTGAAACCTCTTGTAAGCTGCTTGCCACAAAACTGCCCTAACAGAGGTTCCAGAAAACTACAGCAGTTGTCTAACTGATATCACACTGAATCAGGCTTTTAGTGTAAAATAGCAATCATCCTGCAATAGACACTATGCAATAACATTGCACTCATTTATGGCAAGATAGTTTCCTGCCTGTTGGCACCATCTTCAATACTGATTGAGAGACATTGACTGTCATGGACATATCAGTTATACTTGGTCACAGATGAACATACCGATTCTATACCAAGTGTAAAAGCACCAACTTAATTGCAAACAAAATATAAAACCTTGATTCTGTGCTGTAAAGAATAATGTCATCTAAGACAACAGTTTTAAACACCTATATCTGGGTTCAAGCCCTTTGTAAAGCTTGGGTGTTTGTTTTTCTGCTGAGGTCTGCCATCCTCCAAGTCAGACCTCTGTGGCAAGCAGCTGCTTGAGGGGAACATTTTTTATTGCTAAACAAACCTCCTTCTGCACAAAAATCACCCAAAACAAAGTAATGTATAAAAATTTATTTTTTCTTCTAACTGACATATGTAAGATTTTACTTAAACTCTATTTTAAATGACGATGTTTATTTCTGCAGCTCCTGATTACGCAATTTATGGAATATGGTCTGAGCACTTTCATCTAGCTCTAATGTAGTAGCTACACATCTTCAGAGACATACTTCGGCAATTAAACACACATTAGCTAACATTTTGGCGATTCTATACTGATAATAAATTTTGGGATATATATAATTACATTTCACAGCACATGTATATAACTATTCTGATTCTGAATCTTTTCAAAATTTGTAGTAAGTGAAGTCAAATGTTCCTTTTAATATTGTCCAGATATTTAATTTCACTTCCATTACTGTGGACCACTGAGTGTAGAGGTAAAGCTTGGGGATCAGTGTCTAACTGGTGGCCATTCATTAGCATGGCCAAGGCTGCTGCTCATCATTGAGCTGGCAGTCACGTGCTGTCACTTCCATTGGCATCTGTTTCCTGTTAACTATGGTTACCACATGGTTATCCACATTTATTTCATAAAATAAAAAAGTTCTTGTTCTTCCATAATTGGCCACATAATTATAGCTGATCCTAAACAAATTGATAACTGTTCCTAAATTTCACTATTGGTGCGACTCGATTGCCAATATTACGGATGATCACCACTTGGTTTGGTGCTGGCGGGACTATTTTGCAGCATGTTCTCTGCTTCTTGCAGGATCAGCTGCCATGCTCTGGAGGGTGTGTCTATATTACACACATCTCAATTGTGGTAAATTTCTCTGTCTCGTTAGGGTTTCTCTTTTGGTGGTGGGGATAGCAATTAGGTATGCTTGACTGAAAAGAGACGACCCTTCCTTTTAGTATTAATTTGGATAATCCTGTGCTGGGCTTTTGATTTCGTAAATCTAATTTGTTCGTAGATTCTTTGTTTCAAGGTACGAATTGTATATGCTTTATACTATAGGTTGGGTTTTGATTTCCTGAAAGGGTTTTGAAAGGGATGCCATATACATCACTTCTGTATATGGTATAGTATCATGATCTGATTATCATTATTAATAGGTTTGGTTGGGATCTGCAAGGAATGTTAATCTGTGATTTTTTGCCAAGGTTTTCTATAGGGACAAACAAATTTTCTGAATATTTCACTGCTGTTGTGAATTTGAACTTGCTCGAGTTCTGCTTGCAAGTTAGGGTTTCCTATTTTACTTGTGGTGTTCCTGTACACTTGATTGTACCACAGAAATGGAAGTGAAATTAAATATCTAGACAATATTAAAAGGAACATTCTACTTCACTTACTACGAATATTGAAAAGTTTCAAAATATTTATATACATATGCTGAGAAATGTATATATATATATCTCAAAAATTTATTGTTACTATTACAGTTTGTGTCATCTTCTTACAAAGTAATGTTATCAGAGACCATTTTAAACTAATTCAGCAAAAATACAACTAATTCTCCATTTTTCACTTAAAAAACATTCAAACCAAAATAATCTCATACAAGAATTTTCAATAGGACGAAACAATTCTATCAGAAATTAATAATTTAAACAAAGCATAATGCCAAAATGAAACTTTCATACACATATACAAAAAAACAATATCCCCTCTTAGAACAGCACTATCACATGTGAGCTTGCACTGGGGCAGCAAATTTGCAATGTACCATAGCTGCAATAAGATACATTGGAGTACTTAGGAATAAAAGTTAGGATACAGATCTAATACAGTTTTGTTCACGAGTAATTTATTTACCGTTCTGTCTACTATCTGCAGTCTTTAACTAGAAGTCTGAAAGATGGTATAGTGTTGTGTGATATTTTGCAGAAGCGAAATTTATGAAACATCCAAGTTTCTGTTGAATCCCTTCCAAGCTCGATCTGTGAGACAAGGGCTGAAATCAATATGTCAGCATCATAACATTGACATGAGCAATTGGAAAAGGTTTCCAAGATCACCTTTAAATAAATATTTTGTAATCGAACTAATTGTGAGCAAAGGAAAGGTATTCCCATTAGCTCAAAATGATAAATATCTTTACAATATAAGGAACTTTGGTAAAGGATTGCCATACCAAAGTATTAGAGAATTTCCATGTTATGCGAATGGGAATCTAACTTCGAAGCTCTACAAGTTCTAAAATATTCATTTAATAGAAAAAGTTCCTGAAAATAAATTAAAGATCATAATCTTATCTATTTAAATCTTGATTTTCAACAGCATTAGTCTAATATTTAATGAATTACGGAAGCTAGAATATTCCACAACAGTAATGGGTCATAAGAATTTACCTTAGATATTAATTGAAATCTAAATAATATGTATTGTTTCAAATCATTTAAATATAAATTTTAAAAGTTTGCATAATGATTATTTCGATATTAGATAATTATGAATTTTATAAAACAAGGTAATTTATTATTAAACATTCCACTACAATAACTCAACACTGAATGAATATTGACAATAAATCGAGATTTAAATAAATTTTGTTATTAACTTAAGTCAGTTTTTCATTAAATGTATCAAATGCGTAAATGCTATATCTGAATGTGTTTATCAGCCACCTAATAGTAGCAACATCCTGACAAGGTAGAGTTGGGTTGTTTTACCTCTGAGTGGCACTTTTTTGCACACCATGGGCTAAATGGCCAGGTCACATGGACCCAAAGGCTCAGAGAAGGTTGGGGGAGGGGACCCACTGGAACAGCTGTTGGGAGACAGATGGTAGCCTCCCTCAGGGCCATCCAGCGTGTTCTTTAACATGCACAGGGTATGGCTCTCCCGCACACAGGGCCACGGCTTAATGTCCCATCCAATGGACAGCGGCCTTTCCAAGCCCATCGGTGTCCCCTACTGACCGTGGGGAGGGCAGGGAGACAAGGTAGAGACAAATGCCCTACTGCACATACACATACGAGTGGATCGAAAAGAATCTAGCTCTGGTGGGTCTACAATCTTTATCGTCATCACATTTCTCTATTAAATGCATATTTTAGATGTTATAGAGCAGAGATGACCAAACAGTCTATGTCTATCGTGTAGCTGCAAGTTTTAGGTGGAAAAGATCGTTTTTTGTGTAGTTTTAGGTAGAAAATATTGTATTTTAATTAAGGTAACAATGTCACATTAATATGTTTGATACTAAATTATTTTATGCTTAGCTGGTCAAGCAGTGTTAAATCATTATTACGACTTATGTAATATGATGGATCACGAAAGATTTTGTCTTAGAAGTCGATCGCAGAGTCAAAAAGTTTGGCCCTCCCTGTTGTAGAGCTTCGTAATTCCCGCTGAAATGACACGGAAAGATAATAACTAATTCAAATAATGTTACTTTAAATTACTTTATATGAAATAATAAAATAACATTAAAACAAGAGACATAATAAAAAATAACATTAAAACAAGAAAAAGCAAGATAACAGAAGGGGCCCTGTAGGTGGGGAAAAGTAATTGAAGCAAAAAGGCTAATATATAAAGTCAATTCTGTACTGCAGAATAAACTTTGTGTCTATTGCATTTAAAAATTATTGCTTTTAACAGTAATTTTTTAGCGCAGAATGATGCTGCCCTCATGTGGCAAGTTCTGAAGCTTCCTATGCGTGCTTGCTAACATGGAGATTAATGGAAATCGGCAGGCATTCCCATTACATAGGCACTGGTAGGACCTATTTTTCAGCAGATGATTTTCAGTTACTTTAAAATAGACATTAAATATAGCTAAACAATCATTATTACCTAAGATCAGACTTGGAGAAAGGGTAGCAGAATCAGCTAGAGCGGGCCTGACTACTTCCATGACTTAAGACTACATTTCATACAAAAATTCACAATATCTCAGGAGTTATAAAGAAATGTATAGCAACATAATCTGTTGATTGTATAGCACTATGTTACTTCAGAACTAATTCAGTTTTCTCTATCAACATTTCATATAGACCCAACTATGCCAGTTGTACTGACTACAATTTCTTTCTTGTTCTATTCCTATTCATTCAACTCCTCATATAGCCATACATTAAGAGATGCTAAACAAACTGCAAATAATTTGCCTGCCACATTACACAAAAAAATTCTCCCCCCCCCCCCACCAAATGAATAGTAAAATTCAATTCTTTCCCAAAAATTTTATACTAAGGTTCATTTTTTAAAAATGAAATAGGTTATTCTCAACAACAGGTTTAAGCACAAAGCAGTTACTGTGCAAACAGTGCAACATAAAAAAAATGGCGAAGCTTCCAGTTGTAACCAATATTGTTTCTACTTCCATCTAAATATTGAATGATACAAATTTCTTATTTTTATTTAGAAGTTTGCATAGTGACATTATAATCTAAACAGGACTATATAAACTTAAAATGTGCATGAATTATTTTCAACCAACCAGTACAATGAACAAAACTTAGCCTATTTAGCTTTTTTGTCTTAATATGTGCATACATATATACAATTTTTTCTTGTATAAAAATATAATTCTGTATATTTTTAATATTTATTCATATACATATACTTAAAAAGTTTTCCAACAACACATACTAGCTAAGATTTGTGTATGATTATCGCCTTCCATTGTCCTCCATTGAACCGCTAAAAACTTTGATATAATACATTGCCTTTAAGTAAATGTTTAATTCCTTGTGATTAAAGACAATAATAACTATGTAATTTTATACAAAGTACGTTAAACTAATTATTTTATATGCTTCAAACAAGTTGCCGGCATTGTTACCGGCATTTATCGCGATAAGGATAGTCGCGCGCTCGACTCTCACAGAACAAAGCATGTGGGTAAATTTTACCTACGATGCAATGGAATCTAAGCCTTGTTAGGCCTAGCCAAAAAGCACGACCATGTTCTATCATGCTACACAGAGTTAAATATGGAAAATACTTACAATTAGAGATATAAAAAGGATACAGCAGTTACCCAAAAGTTAGGTATCTTTTTGATAAGCTCATTCCTTTTCTCGAAAAAGGGTTTCCGTAACTTATTATACTTTTGCTCAACCTTTAGAATTTCCTCACTTGCTTTCTCGTTGAGAGCGTCGATTTCATTCTGACAGGCATCAATCTCTTCCAAAGCTTTCTGTGTTTCAGCATCATAATCTCTACTTTCATCACCTTCTCCAGCTCCTTCAACTTTCTTTACTTTCTTCGGTGTTGCCCCACTCGCAGACATTTTAACAATGTGAGAGATATACTAACAACGTTATCTTGATCACTGAAATTCGGAAAAGACTGATCTCCCAGTATCCGACAAGTTAGCTGGCCGATCCACAAGCTCCTTGCGTGAGACGCATGCGCGAAACGTAGTTTGGAAGAAATAATAGCGTCGACGAATGTCATATGTTATTCGGACTGTGAGTGGCTCTTATAGATAGAGCAGACCAATGAAATTAAAGTTCTCTGTTTTCTTGTCCTATAGGATTGCAGGTCTCAACAGCTATGGACTATGTTTTGTGTTCCGGGCATTTCTGTGTTTAAAGCACAAAATGGCTACAAGTAGCACCACAAGAGGAGAAAACGAAGATAAGTGCGAAGTAAAAAGTAGTGACATTATGTTGTCGAAAATTGAACAAGAACAACACAGTCCAGTGTCACTGAAAAGTGTTGTTTTGCCAGCCCATTGCGATGTAAAGAAAAGAGTAGAGCACAGTTTTCGTAATTTGCCTGGTTTACCCGCGGTAGAAGATGTGTCTAATGATAACGGCTCTATGACATGTATAGTCCCATGTTCAAACTATGGAACTTTGGAGAAATTTAAGAAAAATGACGAAAATGATAAAGATGAGAGTGATACTACCCCTAATATCAAGAGTCAAGAAGATATTCTAAAAGATGATGGACGAACTTCAGTGTTTAGTTCGTACAGTGATCAAAAATGTGTACAGCAGCCTTATCTCTCAACCTCCACCGATATTTTGCAGCCGTGTGAAGACGATACAAAATTGATATGTTCTAAGGTGTGCGGAACATTCAAAACACTAGATCAAGTGATAAGTAAGGAGAAAATACAACATATGGAGTTTTCAACCAGTAAGTTTTATTCTTTTCTCCTTTTCTAAGTTGCACATTTTTTTCCTACGCTGTAAAGGCGGAAGGTAGAGAAATAATATGGTGAAGTGTTTATTAGCACAGTACTACACAAAGTTAAATTAGCTTTCAATAAAGATTATCGTGATTTGTTTATGTTGACATTTGTTTCAGTGTGCCATAAGAAATTTATGGAATTGAAAAAAAGGAACTAAGCAATAAAATCTGATCATAATAGTAAATAGCATGTAATAGATATCTTTATATGTTTGAAATCGATCCAAAATGTGCCAGGATGGTTTAATATATAGTGTTGATTTTTTACGGTAAAATCAACACTTGAATCTTAGTGAGAACAATACTAATTACTATTTGCGTAGATTTAAATAAGCAGAAGAGATTTTTGATAATTACAATGTGGCCTATGAAATAATTCAAACTATTTCTGTATTTTTTATAGGGTATTTTAAGGGTGTTGGATATTTAAACTTGTTTGGTGCCAATTTATGATACTGTGCATCATTACAGCAAGTAATACATTCTCTGCATTTAAGTAACAATATTAAATTATATATTTCATAATGTATTTTCCTAGAATGTAAAATTTGAAGAGAATTAAAATCAAATGCTAGTAATGCATATATATTTAGGATTTAATAAAGTTCTTTATCATTGAACAATAAAATTTTAGCTTATCCTTTGAACCATTTGTGTGTATTAAAGTTTTTAGGTGCAAACTCTTAAGCATTTCAAAGCAAGGATAGACCTCTGTCTTTATTGAAATGACACTGTGCTGATGTTAGGTGCATGAACTTTCCATATGTGCAAGGTGATTCCAATGCCTCAGTTGCAGGTGGGGATGAATGAGGTCATTATCTCAACAGCTCAAGACAATCGTTCCATAGTAAGCCGATACATATGCTAGCAGTGTGGCATGCTCCCAGCAGAGACCTTATTCAGGCGTAGGGGTACCTATGACAAAAAGATTGGGAATTTGCCTTATTATAGTTAAAATATCAACTTTCAGAAAATAAAAATTCGTTTTTTTTATGGATGAAACACTTAAAAGTGATACTATGGCATTACAAGAAAAAAGTTACATATAGATTTATAATGATTATTGTTACTTAGATATACAAATTCATAGTTCATCATTGATTTAATGAATATCATCCACTGTCAAGCTGTTTTTTAAGTGACAGGAGAAGATGGGTGTAAAGGATAAATTGTTTTGAGCCGGATGCAGTTTTTTAAGTTCTGAACTCAAAACCTGATACATGTCAGGTGCTCTGACCACTGAGCTACCAGCCGCTGATCAATCTCTCCTCTACTGCTGATGTTATGCTATACTTCATCTGGTCGTCAATCACTTGTCTTTTGAGTGCATCTTGAGCACTTTCTTAAGAGCCATTCTGGTCATGTGCACACATCCAGCCACAAGGGCATCCTCGTTGCTATTTTTTTAATGAGCAAATCTATCATCTTTCAGATTTAGATTAACCTTTGATTTGATCAGTAGTACCTTGTATTTAGACATATGAATTCACAGCTCATTGATTTAAGACAATTTTTCCTCTACACTCATCTTCTCCTATCACTTAAGAATGGATATAATAGATTAAATATGATAAATGAATGACTTAAATATGATAGATGAATATTCATTAAATAAAAGATTATTGTTACATTTGTAAAAAAATATCATTTCACCAAAAAGAAAATATGTTGTTGTTGTTGTACTTGAAAATAACATTTTTATTTTTGCAAACACATTAATGACATCAAAATTTGTTTCATTGAAAGTGTTTCTTTAAATAAAACACTTTCAAGGAATAAAAGTGGTACGAGAAATTTTTCTTAGCTACTTTTCAAAAAAAAATGATGTCTGTAAACATTCATATTTTTTGTGTTTAGAGAAAAGTTAAAAAATCTTTGTGTTAAAGAGGTATTGACAAAATATTAGGATTCGAATTTTCCAAAACTTCCAGAAGCTATATTTTTAATTTTCACTCTGTGGAAAAAACTGAAATTGCAAAAATTTTAAAAGAGTATTGCAAGCCAGGCCCATATCCAGGAAAAAAATAAAGATGGGAGAGGCCTAGAAACCAATCAAGCCCAAAAAAAAAGTAAAAGGGGATGCTAAGAGACTAGATTTCCATTGCAATATAACATTTCCCCTCTGTTTTTAGAGGTCTTCAAAGGGTTTCATTGAAAAATGCATGAAATATGCATAAGTTTAATTTTGTTTCTATTACCCATACTACCATTCACAAAGGAGGGAGCATGGCTCCCTTGCCCTCCCACCCCTTCCTATATCCGGTCCTGTTTCAAGCGATTTAGTATGTTAGAATATTTGTAGATTTTGTGATGAAATATGATAAGGTCATGAAGTTGCATTGACAATTGTCCCCTTACTCCAAGGGTGTGAAATGCAACTTGTTTTTAGAGATAAACTAAAAATCCTTTTTGGGTGAGATAAGTATTGATGAAATGTTAACAATTCACCTTTCTGAATCCTGTAAGTTTTAATTGTGCCCTCTAAAGGTGAAAATTTTTGAAATTGCAAAACTTAAACGAATATTGCAAACCACCAATTTTGGTTAGAAATTTGATAATTTGATGGTGGAATGTGATTATTAAGAGGTTTAGATTCAAGGCAAAGCTATGTCTCTATCCCTCATGGAAGGGAGGGCCCAATCTGTTGTTTGAAAATACACTGTTGGCCATTAAAAGTGCAACACCAGGAAAGACAAGATATATCAAAGCCATGTTTAGTGAGTAAAAAAATAAAAATAAATACCCCCTCAAGCAGCTGCTTGCCACAGAGGTCTGACAGGAGCCTGTCAGTTTATATGCCATATTAGAAGGTCTGAGAGGATGGCAGGCCCTCAGCAGAAAAACGACACACACATCCATGCCTTATCCGGGGCTCGAACCCAGGTCCCTTACATCAGTAGCCAAGTGTGCTAACCACTCGGCCATTGGACAAGGATCAAATGATTACAAATACAACTTGGTTAGACCTGTGGAATACAAAGAAATCAGTGTATGTGTAGCCATCATCAATCAGTATCTTGTGTAGCCATCATGAGTGGCAATAATCGCTGCTACACGGTCTGGCATTGAGAGGATGAGTCATGGGATGTGTGTTTGGGGAATGTCAGTCCATGCAGTTTTCATACATAGCCAAAGTTCATCTGTTGTAGCAACTGCTGATGTCTGATGTGCTAGTTGTCATGAGATCATGGACCAGATATTTTCAATTGGGAACAGATCTGGTGAATGCACAGACCAAGGCAGAAGTGTCACATGGTGGCTATCCAGGAATTGTTGGACGATGCATGCCACTTGTGGTCGGGCATTGTCCTGTCAACTTCAGTGATGTAACGCTGGCTGTTCAAAGTACTTGTAATGCATAAGAGGCACGTGCATGAGTGGAGTCCAATGGTCCATACCATAACACCAGGGGGCAAACCTGTATGGTGCTGCATCATGCATGTCTCACTGAGCCTGTCTCCACGGTACCACCAGATACGGATTCATCCATCATGGTGCTGCATATTAAAATAGGATTCTTCTGAAAAGACTATGCGATGCCATTCACACATTCATGCACGACATTCTTCACACCATTGCAGTCGCATACACCTGTGTTGTAGAGTCAATGGTAGCTGAAGCAATGGCCACCTAGCAAAGATGCCCCGATGCTGCAGACAACATCGAACCGTACTTGCAGACACTGATTGATGTGCAACACACCCTAACTGTTGAGCTAAGGTGTTTGATGTGGCTGTATGATCATTCAAAGCCACATGCATGAGATGTCTGTGCTCTTGTTTGTGTAACAGGGCTGTTGAGATCCCTCATGTCGGTGAGTTTGTTCCTCCTCTACCCACTGACACCATATTCTCTATACCACTGACACCACATTCACCATTTCGTCCAACACGAGCACCGATGTCTCGGTACGATAATCCACTTTCCCGTAATCTCATAATTCTCCCTCGATCAAAGTTAAAACCTGACTCAGTCAACTGTTCTCATGAGGTAGAGTGTATAAAGATGGGCTTTGGTCATTGCTCAGTATGATATTACATTGCATAGCACCACATGCTGGAAAAACAGTTCTTTCCCTTTCCACAGTCCGAAAGAACAGTTTAAAATTCATATCGTGAATCAATCTGGTCTTTGCCCCTTAAAGCATATAGTTCTAACTTCGGGCAACTAATAAAACAAATGCTGAAAGTTTTCACATGTTACAAAAAAAATTTCACTGTCAGCAGTGTCACTAATCAAGTGACAATACTCCGCTGGGGACAGTTCTCGTCAATGGGGCACACACACTTGTAAACAGAACCACACTACATGGTATGAAAAATCTGCATTGTTCCATGCGTAAATGCAGTTCTGCGCTGCACTCTTTGCAGCAGCTTTTGCTCTTCAGTGCGGAGAGGTGGAGACAATAGGGTGGGGCATGGCAGACTTGCCCCTTCAGCCAGCCAATGCACAAAGCTTCCTCCATACGCTGCTCTTGTGGCAGCCTCCCTTATCAAGTATTTCCCTCACTAATCTGAATTCATAAGGTTCACTCAGCCTCGATAAGGTATTCGCATTTCGGTGGGAAGCATTTTTCCTCTAATGCACTGTTGCATCATACTGAGCAATGGCCAAGGTCATTGCTCAGTATGATGCAACAGTGCAATTTGCTGCTTGACGTTGCAACAGTTGTGAGGTGTAAGAGGGTTGTGGTCTGAAAAAATTTTGACCCGGGATCCATATAGGTCGAAAACTTTTCCAATCCCCACACCACAGCATAGGCCTCATGTTCAATGATGGCCCATTTCCTCTGAGTATCTGTCAGTTGCTTTGAAGCAAAAGCAATGGGGTGCTCTTGTCCCTGGACGTCAATCTGGGAGAGACAGGTGCCAACCGCATGTACAGATGCATTGGAATGCAGAATATAAGATCGCACAGGATCAGGTGTTTTGCATTCTGCTGCCTTACAGAGTCCTCCCTTTAATGCCTCAAATGCCTTATCCACTTCTCTGCTATATTGCAATTGTGCAGGTGCCCACTTCCGAGTCATATCAGTGAGTGTCTTTGCAATCGCTAAATTCTGGTTTAGGTACTGTTGGTGATATCTGAAGAGTCCTAATGTGCTCTTCAGTTCCTTCATCTTCGAGGAGCCTCTAGTTTTGCAGGGTCAGGGTGGTGATTTGCATATTGATCCAAGATGTTTCAAGTGGTTCTCCCAGCTGTTCGAAAAAACTTCTCTATGATCTAGATATGCACAGCAGTAATCAACATGGGGCTCAATTATGGCATTAACCATTTTCTGGAAAAATGCCCCATAGTTCCTCAGCCCAAAAAGAAGCACCTGCCACTGGTGCTGCCCTCAGTGGGTCACGAAAGCTGTGTAACTCTTACTACAGGGGCTCATTGGTATCTGCCCATATCCCTTCAGCATATCCAGAGTAGAGATATAGCTCACCCTTCCCACCTGGTACAGCAACTCTGTTAGGTTTGCCATCAGAAATGCATCTGCCTCAGTGTTGAGATTGCAAAACATGTTTGAGACACAATCGAATGCTGCAAAACATGTGATTGAAACAGCATTGAGACTGCGAAAGTCGATGCATAACCTCACTGTACCATCTCTTTTCACCACACACACAACTGGGTGCACGAACTTACTGGTGGAGAGTGTAATTAATCCCTTCGCTAATAACTCTCCCACCTCACGATCAACCTCATCCTCGCAGCACAATGGGAATCCGATAAGGATGTGCTCTCTAGCTTGCTGATGGAACTGTGAGCCTAATAACATGCGGCTGGCACTTTTTGACCCGCACTTCACCAGAACACATGTGGAAACCACTTCAATAATGTCGTTAATTTCTTGCACTGCCCCTCAGACAAGTGCTGTTCTTCAGCCAAACATTGGTCTATCTTCGTCATGATGTTGCTTTTACTAAATAGAGAGTTCACCAAATTCGTGATCTGCATCAAAGATCACTCCAGTATGAGAGACTCGGGCAGTGAACTCTCTGATATGGTTGATATGGATTGCATACACCCCATCATCAGGTAATCGAACTGGGTATCCATATTCAGATGTGTGTTCTATAATCTGAATGAACCAGTCAACCTGGCATACAATTTATTTGCAGTCTGACACCAACATGATAACTTGATCCCTTACTGCAAATTCCTTTCTCTTGGACCTTAAATTGTAGTGCTGAACATATTTCTCTTGCTGGGCTGAGGCAACCAATTCTGCCCAAATGAGCCTGCAGTTCTTGTGTCAAATCCACCGTGAAGTTACTCACTTGATCAGAAGTTATCACCTCTGGCACACCCATTTGCATAAATGTCTGCAAAAGGGCCTCACAAGTCGCATGGGCTATCAGCGACTTTAGGCATACTGCCTCTGGCCATCTGCTATGATAATCCATGATTGAAAGGATGTATCTGTGGGTTCTCTTACTGGGAGGATCAAAAGGTCTTTCCACATCTATCCCTACAACCTGGAATGGCAGCACCGGCTGTGTGATGGCTTCAATTGTCACTTTGTCACTCTTGCGAGCTCCCCTTCTCAACTGGCACTCTACACAAGATTGCAAAATTGCTTAATATCTTGTGTCATGCGTGGCCGATAAAATGAGAGCTGGACCTTCTGCTTTGTTTTTGTAGAGCCAAGATGGGATACCCAAAACTGCTATGAGCTAAAGCCATTACCTCATCGCACCTTGCAATAGGTAGCACCAACAATAAAAATTTCCCATCAATTCCCTTTTCCACTCTAAACAAAAGACCGTCGCAAATAAGGAAGTTATTTTTGCCCTCCCTGGCATCTAACCATTAAGCTACTCAAAGAAATATCTTCCTCCTGCAAGATACAAAACTGTGTGGCCTGATTGACGGCTAAAGATCCATTGTTGAAGTCAGTGCTTCGTTTGTCTATACTCTCGGCATCTGATGTCATGATCTGCTCTTCACTTCTATCTACTGGTTGCTTATTGGTGGATAGTCTTTCTGTTGCCAGTTTGCAACCAATGGCGGTCGCATGCTGATTTTATGCAGCAGCGCATTAACTTCTTTCGCACTGGAATGAGAAATCATTAGTGATGTCATCTGGCTGCTTTCGTTAAGCTCACAACTTGTGTCTGAAACTGAAGCCTCAGTTTCATGCTTCACACTTAATTGTGGTCTCAGTCATTCTTCTGTATCTTTGCCAAGAAGGCAAGATACAGTTAACTCCTGGCATAAGGCTGCTACAATTTCAAACTCAAGAAAAACAGAGCACACTAAATTATCTCTCACAATGTGCATTTTACACATTGATTAAATCAGCAATGACATCCTGTCCAAATGCTGGCCTTGGAACAATTCGACCTGCAGGTGTACAAAATAACTCAGGAACTATGTGTGCCTAAGAACATTAATCTGTGCCCCTGAGTCAACAATCACATTAAAATTTTTACCACCACCACAACAAACTTTAACTCTCTCAATTCACTTGATTTAATTGCTGTTTCATCTGAAACCACTGCTTATTTCCGCTTTTTGCAGAAGCATGTGCTTCGTGCAGAATTTGTTGTTTACCTTTGTTTGTTTTACCTTTGTGTTGTTATACTACAACGCTCCACATACCTGCAGATGGCAATTTGCTCACATTTCGCAGCCTAGGACATTCTCATCACAAATGGCACAAGGTCCACACTCAAAGCACTGCCGTGCGATGATTACTTTTGATGTCTGAGCTTGTGTCTTACTAATGGGAGCTTCTTTTACTGAATCTCTCCTAGGAGGAGGAATGTAATGGGGGTACCTTCTTGTCCACTGCACCTGGCTTTCCCATACTCTGGGTACTTGCCATTTGGTGGCTGATGCACTCAACAAGTTCTCAAGGCCAATTGGTTCGCTCACATGCAGAGACACATACTCTCATTGAAGCTGGTACTTCAGCCTTGATCATATCGGACACCAAGAGGTCTACAAGTCCTGCATATGTGTTGACTTTTCGGCTATCTAAATAGTGTCACCATATTTCTCTCGCTCTGCAAAAGTATGCTAGGTCTTGTTAGATAATTTCTTTGCTCCATTGAGATGTTGTTTGAACTCTATGGCAGACACTGTACAATGATCCAAGATGTATTCCTTTAATTTATCGAAGTCATCTGCATCTTCCTTGGGCAATGAATGAAGTCATGAGATCGTGCAACCTCTCCCTAAAGATTGGAAGGATGACCTTTGCTTGCATGTCTGCTGGTACACCTAAACTAGTGAAGGTATTTTCCATGCACTTGAAGAACAGAGGCATTTAATAGAACATTTTAGAGGGTGATCCCAACATCGACCACAGAAGGGATGCCCAATGCTGTATAGTTCCTGTAACTGCTTGCTCATGTGATCAGACTCACATGATCCGAACCCAGACGAGTCATTTCTATTATCAGACTCGCTGTGCATTCTGTCCTTTCTTGCTGTTTCAGCCTTCCTTGATTCTGAGCTTCTCCAGCTCAAAGTTCCACTGTGCCTGCTGCCTACACAATTCTCTATCAGCATTCTCCCTGTGTTCTACGAATTCAAGTCTGAGCTTGAGCATGGCATAATCATTTTATACATATTCATGTGCATGCTCACCAGAACGCTTGGCCATCTCAAAAGCCACAGAATCTGTACTTTCGGTTTCTCTTAACATTTCATTCCCAAACTCTTCAGTGTTCTGTTCTGTCTGTTGTTGCGTTGTATCAGCGAGTGCGTTCAAAATCTTTTTCATGTTGCCCCGCATGTCAGGTATAGCACGGAAAAAATGATACATTGGCCAAACTTACAGGCTAGATCTTACTAATACCGAAGTTCTTCGAAGAATGCCCCACAGTCCCTTGCAGCAGACAACAATAAAAAACAATCCCTTAATTGAAAGCCATCTGCACCCGCTCCTTTATACTACACAACTATGACGCCATGTCATTTACTCTTTTATGCATGAGGGCATGAAAGGCTAATGGGTAGGAGCATTAAATTGGGTTTCTCTAAAATACAGGTAAAGTCCCTGGTGGGCAGAAATTACTGAACTGCAATATCTATATATACAATGACTATCCTTGACCACACTTTGGTCTTGAACTATTAACATTATGAGCCAGTTAACCAAATGTGGGGCTTCTGAACCTCGAGTCCAATGAAGGATGACACCAACGATTCACGAGCGACTGTCCCTGCTGGACCGTCCTCACCAAGATGCCAGAGCTGAGTCCTTTCTGCTCATTTTCTCTCTCATGCTGTACGGTCAGTATATATGATCTGGCCAAGCAGTGAGGGAGTACTCATTAGTATTGGTTATTTCACCTGACCTTGCTGCTACCTCCTTCTGAAGATCTTTGTTGAGTAAGATTCAGCCAGTAAGTCACACCAGATCATATGTTGGCATCTCAGGTGAATGTGAATTCTTACAAACAATAATATCGTACTCTAAATAATGTAAGTTATGTTACTGTTGTCACAGGAACTGAAATGTTATATTTAAATACAAGTGTTATAAATCCACTCATAATGCTTCACCCATTTAATTTCTCTCAAAATATGTATCTTTCTGTTGTGTAACTTGCCTGGTTTTACTTTTGACTATACCTGCACTGAGATTTAACACTTTGGATGGCCTTAATGGGAGACTTTCATCTTTTCTTCTCCTAATAGATGTTCAGTTAACCTCTTTCACTTTTCAAACTCTGAGCCTTGGATCTCTTTGTAACCTGGCCATTTAGAACATTGTGTGTAAAGAGATAATACTCTATTTGCATAAAATTCTACTTAGAAGTGAATTGACTCAAATCACTCAGGATCCCCTCACCGCAACCTTATATTTATAACCTTACCCTTGGGGTTCTTGGGACCTAGCCATTTAGGCTATTGTGCCCCCTCCCCCCCCCCCCCCCCAAAAAAAAAAAAAAATCATCTCAGAGGTAAAACAACCCAATGTGGTACAACTAATAAAAATGTACGTCCAGCATCATGTTTTAGTTACCTTTTATGAGGTAAATTAAGTAATTTGGATTATAAATCTCCTATGTAATCATCACCAGTAAAATGCTGAGACCATATTCTAGCAGTTAAAACAATCATATCCTCCAATTTATAGGTAAATATCCAGATTTTTTAAAACTTAGAATCATGGGAAAAACAGTGATAAAATAATATCAGTACCTTTTAATTTAGCAATTCGGTTATGTGATCCCTTCTGCACAGTCAGACAGCACCTCTTAGATGCACACTCAAGGATTATCAACCCTTACAAACTATTTTTTTAAATTATTTAAACTAAAAACTTGAAAAAAGACTTAAAATTTGATTGTCTGGAACAGTTGTAAAAACACAGTCCAAGAAGTTCTATACTAAGAACAAGATTGTATCACATGTGCGAGTCATTGTTCCATTTGATGCTGGGCAGAAAACTGCAGAGAATAATTGTGCATCAGCATCTGACACCCCTGATTCAGATAAAACACAGTGCAGATGTGATTGGGGTTCAAACCTGGGAACATAGATTAAGAGCCTGATATTGACTGAGCCCTTCCTCACCCCAAAGCAAGCCAAACAAAAGGAAGGGAAGCCATTGCTGAAATCCACACAGTGCCATTAATTCCTCCAGTCAGTTCTATCTTGGCTCTTGTGCAAATTGTTGTCACTGTTGAATAGGTGTATGGGGCAACTGATACACTGTTCTGCTTGATTGTTTTCAGCTTCTAACAGTTGGTTTGCAAAAAGATATTTATTTAGACTCAAATAACAGTAATATACTCCATATAATAGTCTAGCTAAATTAATTTGAGACTCAAGTGTTCAAGAATTTTTATGCTTCTTTTGATCTTATATCTTTTAAAGAAATTTCAGCATCGACATACTATAGTTTCAATTTATTTCATCATCTAATTCTTACTACTACACTTATTGCAACAAATTCTGCCAAAAAATTCTTCGGTTGGTTTTTTTTTAATTATATTTCTTGTGTTCATTTAAAAAAAGTCTGATTCTACAGTAGGCTTCAGCAGCAGTAGTGGATATTGCAAAATATTTACAAGAAGCTGTTATTTTTCCATTTCATCTGTATAGTGCAAAAAATTTAATTTTGCATTTTTCCTTTCTTTGTTATTTTAATAATTAGAGGATTTAAAATTTTTTTTAATAACTTGGTGTGCACTTCTGCTATTCTTCACCAACCAATTTAATTGGTTTAACTACTTCTGAAGGTTTTCAATTTCTTTTATGTCAGACTCTTGAATGAAAAGATCTTCCAAACATAGCTCAATCAGTGCCTTCTATTCTGTATATTTAAAATCTCAAGCATTACATTAGCAGATGCCTTTGTAAAATTTATTTTAAGAAAAAACCCCATATTAGAATTTTTTTTGTTGATAGTGTGATCAATTTCTATTGCTGATTTGAGCTTTTTTTTGTTAATTTATTCAAGTGTGGTTAATTTCAATGAAATTTAAATTAAAATCTTTAATTCTCTATAAAATTGCTAAATGTTTTAAAGCACTTCAACAAAAGTTTTATACTACTTAGTATCAAAAGTTAGGAAGGAGATCTTTAGACAGTTTCTTTGGTTGTTGATTATGTTATGTGAAATTCATTGCAAGGGAAAGATTTTCTAAATGAACTGTTTGTAAGGATTCACATTCACCTGAGATGCCAACAGATGATCTGGTGTGACTTCCTGGCTGAACCTTACTCAACAAAGAGCTTCAGAAGGAGGTAGCAGCAAGTCAGGTGAATTAACCAATACTAATGAGTACTCCCTCACCCCTTGGCCAGAGCAGAAGAAAGATTCACTGCAAGGGAAAGATTTCCTAAAAGGTCTGGAGATCTGAAAATTTGTGATTTTGATTATGCTGATGATTTACCCCTTTTGGCAAATGATATTGATAAGATGATTCGGGCTGTTGATGAGACTGGTAGTAAAGTAGGTTTGGTGATAAACAGAGAGAAAACTAAAGTGATGATAATTGGTCAGGTAGGCTGTGATTCAGTTAATCTGTATAGTTCCACTCTTGAGCAGGTGTCTCAGTTTAATTGTCTTGGGAGCTATGTAACAGTTACTGGTGATATACATCATGAGATTAACAGATGAATAGCGATTGCTGCTGGGGCTTTTAAGAATCTATGGAGAGTGTGGAGAAATAGCTGCATACCCTTAAAGACTAAAATTAGACTGTATAATAGTTTGCAGCATATTGTGCAGAGAGACTCCGTTGGTTTGGCCTGTTGCCCATATGCATAATTATAGATTAGTGAATAGGGTTATGAACAGTGTGCTTAATGGCCTCAGAAATGGGGAGATGTAGGATGGAGTGCATAGATATATCAAACAGTACCTTGTTAGAATTGGTGTACACTAGCCAGATACTGAAAATGTAGCTCAGGACAGATATACTTGTTTACACTTTCATAGCCCATGGCTGCTTGAGTATAATGATGATGTAGACCAAATATTCAACACACTTTATATTTTCACATCTAACGTTCTTGCATACATATAACTATTCGCACATAAATATCTTCCCATGGCAAAATGAAAAGTTGGCATTCATAGACCAGTACAAGTTCAGTTCAAACACATCTTGCCAGGAAAGTTTATGCCTATTGAGTCTGGCACAATCAAATGAAGATTTTCTGTAAGTAACAATATAATTGAATTAGGTAATAAAGTGTTATGGGCCACATCAAAATGGTAACCCACCTCCTGCAGTTCACTATTGCATTTTAGCACATGCACATTTGTGTCTTCACTATAATAGATAATATTAAGATTCCTGGCATTAGTTATAAATGGAAAAATTATTATATAAACTGAAATAGACAATGTAGGACTGGTTCACAAAATGTTGTGATTGTCTACATGACATGGCAAATAATGAATACTAAACTGATTTTTTCTTCCTTGTGATTATTTTTGGTGGTGCCCCAAGTAGCCTAATGGATGAACTGCTGTGCTTCTTCACTTTCTACATTCCAGTCCAAACACTATTTTTCAGCAAAACACTGCCTGCCATATTATATAGTTGTCATATTCCAACAGTGCCTTTTGATATGTGGATAGGCTTCCCTGGCCTGCATGTTTCCTATATCTGTTATCCATTGAAAAACACTGACATCCACCTCTTTGTTCTCATGCACAGGTGCATGAAGCATGGCTCAGTGTTACCAGGCTGACATTTGCCACCTTTCCTTCTTGCTACCATGATGTTCTTTTACATGCAGGGCCATGCCAATGAAGAGATGAGTAGTGCATTTGATTGTACACAATCAAACTTGGGAGGGCAATTTAAAATGATTTCATAGTCAGTTTTTGTTACTAAACAGAAAAATTAATCGGTAGTTATTGGTCATCTGCCCTGGAAAATTTTTGGAGAGAATTTCAAACAATTTATAGCCACTTTTTATTATCATACACAAAAATTAACTATTCAAAATAAATTTCTTGCCTGTGCCTGAAATTGGCTAGGTACAGCTCTTGCTATTTGTATTTCCTGTTCAGGAGGCCATACTTTTCATAAGTAAATGCTGCTGACATGATGTAGAGACAAGTCATAAGGCAACAAAGACAACAGAAAGAGAAAAAAGTATGTGAATGTTATATCAATCTCGCAAAAGAATGTCACACAGAACATTTAGATGAGGTAATCATTTAATAGATTTATCGCAGCTGAATTAAATTAAAAACTTAATCACTATCTGAGCTGTTTTAGTATTGACTTAGTAAATCCAAATTGCATTTCGATTGGTGAATACACACTTCTTGGTCACTTCTTGTAGTATTTGTGAAGTAAGTCCTTTCAACAGGAAAGGACTTTACATATTACTACAAGAAGTGACTAACATCCCTACTATCCTGTATTCACCGATAGAAATGCTATGTCAGCGAAACATTTTTCCTCAAAATATTTATTGATTTATCAACGCCAAAAGAGAAGCAGGTAACGCTGTGATTATTATCTATGTTTAATGGATGAAGAGCAATATAAAATTAAAATAAATAACATGTTGCAAGATTTGAAATGTACCAAGATTTCAAAAAATCGTAGTAATAAAATGTTTTTCCAACTAGCCCACCTGAAAAAAATCATGGGAACCCACCCCCTTAACATAGAAAACATTGTCACCTACCAATGTTCCCATTCCTCTTCACAAAACCAAAGATACACAAGAATAATACTCCTTTGCACCCTTTAGTAAACAAACATTCTGCATCTGTTATTCAATTAGAAAGAGCACTATTTGAATAAAAAAATATTTTCCTCCCACAAAGTTTACATCAGCAACCCTATGCAGGCTCAGGAGATCATCGCAAAAATATATATTAATCGTAACCATAGATCACATTAAGGTCTTGCATCCAAGCACCCTGTGTATTGCAGTATAGTTAAAATCAATCCAAAGTGAATGCACAGTATTCCCTGTTAAGAACATTAATTAATAGATTCTGAAAAAAATCCATCGCCGCCACGGCGGGAATCGAACCCGCATCTCTCCAGATTCATGCCAGAGCACGCTAACCATTGCACCACACGTCGGACAACGAATATTTTCAGAATATGACCTTATAAATCTTCTTCCTGAGACGTGGCTGAGACAGCACCATCTATACTCAAGGAGATGCAACTTTTTCAGTCGTTGCATTTGATTATCAGATGTTAATGAGAAGGTCGCTAACGCTAAGACGTTAATATATACCGTATATTTCCGCAGATAAGACGAGGTATAAATTTTTGTCAAAGTTTTATAGTTTTTAGCATATATCTGTCCTATAAGACGACCCCAAACTATCAACGGCCTATGAATTTAGTTTCGATCGGCGATCATCATCTGGATAATAATACTGTATATCTTATACGGAATTATGTCCTATTCGCAAACATTCGCACTGATTTGGGCATTCGGGTAATGACCTGGACTATTCACAAAAGCGTCGTATGGGCTATTCCATTTTGTGGACATACCCTACTCTGTACTAGTAAATAATTACAGTTTGTCCATTTTTTCCTCAGTAGCTCAATAAACATAACTTTTAATATTTATTTTGTTGTAGTATTGTTTTTTGGTCTGTAAATGGTAGCTAGGTAGTCACTGGAAGGACAGCTATGCACCAATCCCCTGATATGATGCATAGAACCGGCCAGGCCTAACACCTAATGTCCGACCCCGCCTTCTCGTGGTGCAGACCGTTAGTACCTTTCAAAAGAGATACTCTCTTGTGGAAGTGAACGGAAGGGGAGGGCTGCCAGATTAGTGTGGCCTACTGATCTGGACAACTATGGCTACTTTTCTTTTTTTTCTACCCTGCTGAGGAGTGGTCAACCACACAGGGTCCTGGTGCTGACCATATAAACCTACTGGACTGGACAGATATATGGCTCTGAGCTTGATTATGGATCCTGATTTTGCTGCACTGGTGGGCTTCTGTGGAGGGAAAATCTTCCGCTGTGTTTTCTGTTTGTTTGTGGGTTGACAGCCCCAAGTGAATAGATTCACAAGATATGTTTATCAGCTGGTGGATAATCCTGAGCAGAAGTCATCGCAGGCACCTGAACTCTTTGCTTCTATTGGCATCGTCAAATTCTACATTGAAGGAAGTCTTCCAGTGTAGATGGCTTCAGCCTTTAGTAGTGGGGGAACGGGTCTTTGCCCCATGTCTGCGATTAGGGGGCTGTTTGATATTGTCGGCATTCCCTCTCTCAATAAACAGTTTCTTTAAACATCCCACTAACCATTTTCTCTCCATAGGTAGTTGGAATGTGAGGACTCTGCACAGAGCATTTTCTCTTGATGTCCTCACACAAGAATTCCACCGTTATAATTTAGATATTCTCGGCTTGCAAGAGACCAGATGGACAGATAAAGGTCATCATCATCATCATCATCATCATCATCATCCTCATCCTCATCCTCCTCCTCCTCCTCCTCCTCCTCCTCCTCCTCCTCCTCCTCCTCCTCCTCCTCAAGCAGCCATGGGCTACAGAGGTCCAACCAGACCACGCAGTTTACTTCTCCAAGCATATCTGTCCTGAGCTACATCTGCTGCATCCGGCCACTGCACACCAATTCTAACAAGGTCCTGTTTGACATTGTCTGCCCACCGCATCCTAGGTCTCCCCCTCCTTCTGAAGCCTCTAGGCACACTGTTCATCACCCTATTCGCCAATCTATAATTATCCATACGGGCAACATGGCCAAACCAGCAGAGTCTCTCTCTGCACAATATGCTGCTTAAAGGAGGTTGCAGACTCCTTTGCCTAACCTCATCATTAGTTACAAAGTTAAACCACCTAATACCCAAGATACTGCGTAAGCATCTAGAATCAAAAGCATCTAGTTTCCTGTTATCTTGTTTACACAGCGTCCAAGTTTCACTACCATAACTAACCCTAGAAAGAACCAAACTATTATACAGTCTAATTTTAGTCTTTAGGTGTATACACCTATTTCTCCACAATCTCCATAGATTCTTAAAAGTCCCGGCAGCAATACCTATTCGTCTGTTAATCTCATGCCGCACATCACCAGTATCAGTTACATAGCTCCCAAGATAATTAAACTGTGACACCTGCTCAAGACTGCAACCATTCAGATTAACTGAATCACAACCTGCCTGACCAATTTTCATCACTTTAGTTTTCTCTCTGTTTATAACCAAACCTACTGTACTCCCAGTCTCATCAACAGTTCGAATGAAAGAGTTCATCTCATCAACATCATTTGCCAAAAGGGCTAAATCATCAGTATAATCTAAATCAGAAATTTTCGTATCTCCAACCCGTTTAAGGCCAAAAGCTTTCCCTTGAAGTGAATTTCGCATAACATAATCAACAATCAAACTAAAGAGAAAAGGAGACAAAATGCACCCTTGTCGAACACCAGAAGTAATGCTAAACCAATTGCTACAAGACTTACCAACTCTCACACATGACTCAGTGTTATTATAGAGAGCTTTCATTATGTTAACTAACTTGTCTGGTATACCATATGATCTCACAATCAACCACAAATTATGACGATCAACAGAGTCGAAAGCCTTTTTGAAATCAACAAAGCTAGCAACCAAAGGTTTCTGAAACTCTAAACATTTCTCAAGAATCTGCCTAAGTGAAAATATCTGATCTACACATCCCCTACCACTTCTGAATCCACATTGCTCATCACGCAATTGCCTGTCAACCAGATTCTTAATTCTATTAAGCACAATCATGGAAAGAACTTTACCTGGAACAGAGAGTAGGCTGATACCCCTATAGTTATCACAAGAACTGCGATCACCTTTTTTGAAAATAGGGATAATAATAGCTCTGGTAAAATCTTTAGGAACCATGCCTTTATCATAAAAGTTTTTCAAAATTTCAGTCATCCAAGTGATAACCAAAACATTCCCAGCTCTGAGCATTTCTGTAGTAATTTCATCTACCCCTGGGGATTTATGAAGTTTCAGTTTAGAGATAGCCAAACTAACTTCAGATTGTGTTATAGGGCCAACATTAAAGCTGCCAATGCATCTATCATCATTACAAACAATGGGAGTAGAACTAACCACATTGTTTAGAACATCACTGAAATGCTCAGCCCACCTAGCCATGAGAGAATCCTCACCTTCTATAACCTTACCTTGTTTATCCTTCAATCCCTGTATGCCTGTCCGTTTTCTACCACATAAAACATTAACTATCTGGTACAGCTCTCTGCTGTTGTGCTGCCTAACCGCTTCCTCAGCTTTGTCAGCCAAGCTATCAAGCCAAAGATTTTTATCAGTAGCTAACTGATCCTTTACACGTTTATTGAGCTCTCTGTAATCTTTTCTATTAGGACTAGTAGGGTACTGATTAAGGACATTCCTGTAATTCCTTCTTTCTGAAATAAGCTCAATTGCCTTGTCACTTAAATAATTCTGCCTCCTCTGCTCCTTTTTTCCTAAAAGAGTACTGTTAGTTTCCAAAAAAGCCTGTTTAAAATGGCCCCATTCTTCCTCAACTTCAGTATTAAGCAAACCATGACCGTCATAATGACTAAGTAACCTATCATGGTAAGCTTTAGCTATAACTGGGTCATTCAGAGCTTCAGTATTAAAGGTAAATTTTTTAACTCTAGCACAACACTTTTTAAGTTTAAGTTGCAAGACACTTTTAACAAGGTAATGGTCAGATCCAATTTCAGCTCCCCTATATGCCCTGGTATTTCTAACAGAACTAGCCCATTTGCTGTTAATTAATATATAATCAATCATATTCCTATGCAGCCCATCAGGTGAAACCCATGTGTATTTATGTATGTCGCGGTGTTTGTAATATGTGTTAGTTATTCTGAAACCATTGAGTTTACTTACCTGTAGGAGACGTTGCCCATTGCCATTGCAGCTACCAATACCAAAAGGACCTATTACTCCTCCCCAAAGGTCAGAGTCGGTACCAACTTTGGCATTGAAGTCACCAAGAACAAGGGTAATATCTCCTTTCTTGACAGAATTCAAAATGTCCTGAAGTTGTCCGTAAAACCTATCCTTCTCATCCTCATCAGCATCCTCAGTGGGGGCATAACAGCAGATAACATTCAAGTCTTTGACGCTTGTCTGAAATTTTGCTGTAAGAAACCTTTCATTAATGCACTCATATCCTAGAAGAGCATCACTAGCATGTCTGCTGAGCAGCAGACCCACGCCTTGGTGATGCTTTCCATCCTCCCTCCCTGTAAAGAGAAATTTAAAGTTATTTTTAAGTATCTCACCTTTACCTGTCCATCTGGTCTCTTGCAAGCCTAGAATATCTAGGTTATAGCGCTGGAATTCCTGCATGAGGACATCAAGAGAATAATCTCTATGTAATGTCCTCACGTTCCAAGTTCCTGCAGAAAGAAAATGATTAGTAGGATTTTTAAAGAAATTAGGTTTATTGAGATTGGTAGGGCCAACAATATCAAACAGCCCCCTGATCGCAGGCATGGGGCAAAGACCCGTTCCTCCTCCGCTAAAGGCTGAAGTCACCGATGCTGGTAGGAACTTCAGGGACCACCTTTTCAAGTGGACTTTTTCAAGAGCCACATGGCCTGCCTGAGACGCATTACTCCAGTTTAGGCTTGACGATGCCCAACTAGCTAAGTAAGGTTCAGGTACCTGCGATGGCCTCTGATTAGGATTATCCACCAGCTGATATAAGGTATCCCATGCCTCTGTTCACTTAGAGCTGGCAACCCAGAAGCAAACAGAAAACACAGCGGCAGACTCTCCCTCAACAGAGGCCCACCAGTGCAACAATTCCAGGATCCATAATCAAGCTCAAATCCATAAACAAGTCCAGTCTAGTAGGTATAAATGGTCAGCACCAGGACCCTGTGAAGTTGACCACTCCTCAGCAGGGTTGAAAAAAAAGAAAAAAGTGGCCGTAGATGACCAGATCAGCAGGCCATACTGAACTGGCAGCCCTCCCCTTCCGTTCCCTTCCAAAAGAGAGTATCTCTTTTGAAAGGTACTAACGGCCTGCACCACGAGAAGGCGGGGTCGGACATTAGGTGCTAGACCTGGCCGGTTCTGTGCATCATCACTAGGGATTGGTACACCTCTCCTTCCAGTTTACGATTCTTAAAAATAATCTTAAATTTCTCTTTTCAGGGAGGGACAAAAATAAGCATCACCAAGGCATGGGTCTGCTTCTTAGCAGACACGCTAGCGATGCTCTTCTAGGATATGAGTGCATTAATGAAAGGTTTCTTACAGCAAAATTTCAGACAAGCGTTAAAGACTTGAATGTTATCTGCTGTTATGCCCCCACTGAGGATGCCGATGAGGATCAGAAGGATAGGTTTTATGAACAACTTCAGGATATTTTGAATTCTGTCAAGAAAGGAGATATTACCCTTGTTCTTGGTGACTTCAATGCCAAAGTTGGTACTGACTCTGCCCTTTGGGGAGGAGTAATAGGCCCTTTTGGTATTGGTAGCTGCAATGGCAATGGGCAACGTCTCCTACAGGTAAGTAAACTCAATGGATTCAGAATAACTAACACTTATTACAAACACCGCGACATACATAAGTACACATGGGTTTCACCTGATGGGCTGCATAAGAATATGATTGATTACATATTAATTAACAGCAAATGGGCTAGTTCTGTTAGGAATACCAGGGCATATAGGGGAGCTGAAATTGGATCTGACCATTACCTTGTTAAAAGTGTGTTGCAACTTAAACTTAAAAAGTGTTGTGCTAGGGTTAAAAAATTTACTTTTAATACTGAAGCTCTGAAAGATCCAGTTATAGCCAAAGCTTACCATGATAGGTTACTTAGTCATTATGACAGTCATGGTTTGCTTACTACTGAAGTTGAGGAAGAATGGGATCATTTTAAACAGGCTTTTTTGGACACGAACAGTACTCTTTTAGGAAAAAAGGAGCAGAAGAGACAAAATTATCTGAGTGATAAGGCACTTGAGCTTATTTCGGAAAGAAAGAACTGCAGGAATGCCCTTAATCAATACCCTACTAGTCCTACTAGAAAGCATTACAGAGACCTTAATAAACTTGTAAAGTATCAGTTAGCTGCTGATAAGAATCTTTGGCTTGATGGTTTGGCTGACAAAGCCGAGGAAGCAGTTAGACAGCACAAGACAGCACAACAGCAGAGAGCTGTACCAGATAGTTAATGTTTTGTGTGGTACAAAACGGACAGGTATACAAGGATTGAAGGATAAACAAGGTAAGGTTATAGAAAGGGAGGATTCTGTCATGGCTAGGTGGGCTGAGCATTTCAGTGATGTTCTAAACAATGTAGTTAGTTCTACTCCCATTGTTTGCAATGATGATAGATGCATTGGTGGCTTTAATGTTGGCCCTATAACACAATCTGAAGTTATTTTGGCTGTTTCTAAACTTAAACTTCATAAATCCACAGGGGTAGATGAAATTACTACGGAAATGCTTAGAGCTGGGAATGTTTCGGTTACCACTTGGATGACTGAAATTCTGAATATCTTTTACGATAAAGGCATGGTTCCTAAGGATTTTACCAGAGCTATTGTTATCCCTATTTTCAAAAGAGATGATCGCAGTTCTTGTGATAACTATAGGGGTATCAGCCTACTCTCTGTTCCAGGTAAAGTTCTTTCCATGATTGTGCTTAATAGAATTAAGAATCTGGTTGACAGTCAATTGCGTGATGAACAATGTGGATTCAGAAGTGGTAGGGGATGTGTGGATCAGATATTTTCACTTAGGCAGATTCTTGAGAAATGTTTAGAGTTTCAGAAACCTTTGGTTGCTAGCTTTGTTGATTTCAAAAAGGCTTTCGACTCTGTTGATCGTCATAATTTGTGGTTGATTGTGAGATCATATGGTATACCTGACAAGTTAGTTAACATTATGAAAGCTCTCTATAATAACACTGAGTCGTGTGTGAGAGTTGGTAAGTCTTGTAGCAATTGGTTTAGCATTACTTCTGGTGTTCGACAAGGGTGCATTTTCTCTCCCTTTCTCTTTAGTTTGGTAATTGATTATGTTGTGTGAAATTCACTGCAAGGGAAAGATTTGGCCTCAAATGGTCTGGAGATATGAATATTTCTGATTTAGATTATGCTGATGAGGATGAGATCAACTCTTTCATTCGAGCTGTTGATGAGACTGGTAGTAGAGTAGGTTTGGTTATAAACAGAGAGAAAACTAAAGTGACGAAAATTGGTCAGGCAGGCTGTGATTCAGTTAATCTGAATGGTTGCAGACTTGAGCAGGTGTCACAGTTTAATTATCTTGGGAGCTATGTAACAGATAATGGTGATGTGCGGCATGAGATTAACAGACGAATAGGGATTGCTGCCGGGACTTTTAAGAATCTAAGGAGAGTGTGGAGAAATAGGTGTATACACCTAAAGACTAAAATAGATTGTATAATAGTTTGGTTCTTTCTAGGGTTAGTTATGGTAGTGAAACTTGGACACTTTGTAAACAAGATAACAGGAAACTAGATGCTTTTGATTCCAGATGCTTACGCAGTATCTTGGGCATTAGGTGGTTCAACTTTGTAACTAATGATGAGATTAGGCAAAGGAGTTTGCAACCTCCTTTAAGCAGCATATTGTGCAGAGAGAGACTCCGTTTTTTTGGCCATGTTGCCCGTATGAATAATTATAGATTGGCGAATAGGGTTATGAACAGTGTGCCTAAAGGCCTCAGAAAGAAGGGGAGACCTAGGATGCAGTGGGCAGACAATGTCAAACAAGACCTTGTTAGAATTGATGTGCAGTGGCCAGATGCAGTAGATGTAGCTCAGGATAGACTTGCTTGGAGAACTAAATTGCACGGTCTGGTTGGACCTCCGTAGCCCATGGCTGCTTGATGATGATGATGATTGTTTTATTATTACAATGTAATGTATTATTTGCTATAACAATGTAATGTATTATCATATAGTGCATTTAAATAATATGATAGATTTTTCGATAAGTTGTAGTAATAATGGTTTCAATTTATATAAATTTCAAACTAATTTTTTTTGTATCTGTCCTATAAGATGACCCGCATCTTCTTCCTGAGATGCTGTCTCAGTCACGTCTCAGGAAGAAGATTTATAAGGTCATATTCTGAAAATATTCGTTGTCTGACGCGTGGTGCAATGGTTAGCATGCTCTGGCATGAATCTGGAGAGATGCGGGTTCGATTTCTGCTGTGGCGGCAATGAATTTTTTTCAGAATCTATTAATGTTCTTAACAGGGAATACTGTTCATTCACTTTGGATTGATTTTAATTATATATTAACGTCTTAGCGTTAGCGACCTTGTCATTAACATCTGATAATCAAATGCAACGACTGAAAAAGTTGCATCTCCTTGAGTATAGATGGCACTGTCTCAGTCACGTCTCAGGAAGAAGATTTATAAGGTCATATTCTGAAAATATTCGTTGTCCGATGCGTGGTGCAATGGTTAGCGCGCTCTGGCATGAATCTGGAGAGATGCGGGTTCAATTCCCGCCGTGGCAGCGATGAATTTTTTTTCAGAATCTATTAATTAATGTTCTTAACAGGGAATACTATGCATTCACTTTGGATTGATTTTAATAGAACCTTGAAAAATCAACCATAGTATAGGCTCTGAAAAAGATAGCACAGAACAACTACTATACCATTACAGTGAAATATATTGTGTATATATATAGAAGGAAGGGGTGCATATGGAATCACTGATTTCCCCACTTCTGGCATAAGTGATCGTCAGAGATATAGAGCACAATGTTGTAAATAACATGCACCAGCACTAACATACTATTGGAGATATGTAGATGACATCTTAATAATCTCTCAAGATCCATATGATGTAGATGAAATAGCACATAAACTAAATGAGCATACAGTTCTATACAATTTACTACAAATAAAGAAAGGCAAGAAAAGTTACCATTTTCAAACCTACACTTGTATTGGAAAGGTATAAAATTAATATTATGTTCTATCATAAACCAACAGTACCAGTGGCCCTTCTCGACTTGTCTGGGCTGCGTTGTTTTTAAAACCGACTGTGTGTGAGGGTGTGTGCAGAAGGGTACTTATCTCTATCTTATCAGGATGTTGATACTGTTAGGTGGCCAATGAACACAAACTTCAGGTGTACTATGGTTATGTACACTTTGTTTTCACAATATTACATTTATATGATATATACATACAAATTAGTGGCTCTCCGCCCTGTACAGTCACTCGCAAAGCTAAGCACAGGCTACAAGGAGCCTCAGCAGCCCCACCACTAGATGAAAGAACAAATGCTTAATCAAGCCACAGACAATTTGCCTGACATACAGAAGGTCTTATTGTCCGCATGCCAGTCCCGGTTATCCAAACTGTCCTCCAGTTTGAACGAACCGACAGATGTGGTCGTGTGTGATGTTTCTTCGGGGGAGGTTAGGGTCTCTCAGCCAGTGGAATATGGATGATTCCCTGTACCACATCGACTCTTGCTCCCATGTAAGCAGACCTTGGGCTTTAGCCAAGCACAAGTGTTGTCTTTCTTCACCAGTTTCCCAAACTGGATTCACTGCTGGTGCTCTGTTGCCAGGCAGAAAGGGCCCTGCTGCCAAAATGACAATTCTGGCTCTCACTCTTTTCACCGTAACTGAGTCCCTACTCCCTTATTCCAGCAGATTCCCTACACCAGACTTTGCAAAAGAAAGGAGCAATATGTACAGCTTGTTTGCAAAATAACAGATATGCTACCATTAAATTTGGATAGAAACAAGAAAGGAAAATAATATATACTGCAGTAAAACAGGTGTGTTATTCGATAGCAGTAATTGGCAAAATGGAAAGGGAAGCTAACACATAACTGTAAATAGAAAATATGAAATACCCAGCACAAATGCAAAAATGTAACAAAATCATGACAAGTATACCTTGGATTCAATGATTATCACAATCTTTGAATAATATAATGAAACGTTATCAATATAAGGTCTCCACAACAGCCTCAAATCAAGTATATGATTAAAAAGGATCGGGACCAAAAGCGTTTGACAGGAAGGATATACAAAATACCAGTCAAAGATAACAGCAATGAAAAAATCATATTATGGGAAGACTAAATGCTCAGCAGACATAAGGGTAAAAAATCACAAAAGGGGAAAAATAATGCATCATTAGGAGGAACAGCACAACAAGGAGCCATACCCAATTTTTTGAATTCAAAATTATAACAATTTTTTGAATTTAAAATTATAACAAGGAGCCATACCCAATTTTTGAAAGTCAAAATTATAACAGAAGTGCCAACCAGGGCCAGAAGTAGGGGGAGGCAATGGATAGTTAAATAATTTCAACAGGTATACTGTATATACACAGTCATATCAGAATAATATGACTACCAACCTAATAATGGGAATAACCACCCTTGGCCCAGATAACAGCAGCGAGATGGCATGGCATGGACAACGAGGACTTGGAAGGTTGCCAGAGGCACACATACCCATTTGGACTCCAGCGAACATTGAGTATCCGGAGATTATATTGTACGTCCACACGGCGAGCCTGTCGATCCAAATGGTCCCACAAGTGCTCTATGGGATTGAGGTCGGGCGATTTCACCGGTCAAAGGAGAACGGAGACCTTGCTGTCTTGTTCCTGGAACCAGTTGCTGTTCGCGAAATGCTTCCACCCTTGGCACAGTAGCCGATGATCATTCCTTTTTGAATGTCTGTCAAATCAATACCTCTGGCCATTGTGCTCATGTTACGCACTATGGCTCATCTGTCCTGGCCGGCCACTTATATCTCCGTGTGGTCGACCTTGTCATCTTCAGTCTGTGATGCACCTGGGCGGGTACACTGTGATTCCGTGAGTTGTCATATTATTCTAATATGACTGTGTATTTGACTGTATATATTCAGGGGATATACTACCATATTATGACGAGTTATAGTTTCAAATAGAAGTCCTTGCAACAATCCCTATTCGTCTGTTAATCTCATGCTGCCCATCACCAGTATCTGTTATATAGCTCCCAAGGTAATTAAACTGTGACACCTGCTCAAGACTGCAACCATTCAGATTAACTGAATCACAGCCTGCCTGACCAATTTTCATCACTTTAGTTTTCTCTCTGTTTGTAACCAAACCTACTCTACCACCAGTTTCATCAACAGCTCGAATGAAAGAGTTCTTCATCTCATCAACATCATTTGCCAAGAGGGCTAAATCATCAGCATAATCTAAATCAGAAATTTTCGTATCTCCAGTCCATTTAAGGCCAAAATCTTTCCCTTGACGTGAATTTTGCATAACATAGTCAATAGCCATATTAAGAGAAAAGGAGGCAACATGCACTCTTCTCGAACACCAGAAGTAATGCTAAACCAATTACTACAAGCCTTACCAATCTCACACACGACTCAGTGTTGTTATAGAGAGTTTTCATTATGTTAACCAACTTGTCTGGTATATCATATGATCTCGCAATTAACCACAAATTATGACGATCAACAAAGTCGAAAGCCTTTTTGAAATCAACAAAGCTAGCAACCAAAGGTTTCTGAAACTCTAAACATTTCTCAAGAATCTGCCTAAGTGAAAATATCTGATCCACACATCCCCTACCACTTCTGAATCCACATTGCTCATCACGCAATTGACTGTCAACCAGATTCTTAATTCTATTAAGCACAATCATGGAAAGAACTTTACCTGGAACAGAGAGTAGACTGATACCCCTATAGTTATCATAAGAACTGCGATCACCTTTTTTGAAAATAGGGATAACAATAGCTCTGGTTAACAAATGCTCCTTAGGAACCATGCCTTTTATAAAAGATATTCAGAATTTCAGTCATCCAAGTGGTAACCGAAATATTCCCATCTCTAAGCATTTCTGTAGTAATTTCATCTACCCCTGGGGATTTATGAAGTGTAAGTTTAGAAACAGTTATAGGGCCAACATTAAAGCCACCAATGCATCTATCATAATTGCAAACAATGGGAGTAGAACTAACCACATTGTTTAGAACATCACTGAAATGCTCAGCCCACCTAGCCATGACAGAAACCTCACCTTCTACAACCTTACCTTGTTTATCCTTCAATCCCTTTATACCTGTCCGTTTTCTACCACACAAAACATTAATCTGGTACAACTCTCTGCTGTTGTGCTGTCTAACTGCTTTCTCGGCTTTGTCAGCCAAGCCATCAAGCCAAAGATTCTTATCAGTAGCTAACTGATCCTTTACACGTTTATTAAGCTCTCTGTAATACTTTCTATTAGGACATAGGGTATTGATTAAGGACGTTCCTGTAATTCGTTCTTTTTAAAATAAGCCCAAGTGCCTTATCACTCAAATGATTCTGCCTCCTCTGTGCCTTTTTTCCTAAAAGGGCACTGTTAGTTTCCAAAAAAGCCTGTTTAAAATGGTCCCATTCTTCCTCAACTTCAGTGGTAAGCAAACCATGACTGTCATAATGACTAAGTAACCTATCATGGTAAGCTTTAGCTATAACTGAGTCTTTCAGAGCTTCAGCATTACAGGTAAATTTTTTAACCCTAGCGCAACACTTTTAAGTTTAAGTTGCAAGACACTTTTAACAAGGTAATGGTCAGATCCAATTTCAGCTCCCCTATATGACCTGGTATTCCTAACAGAACTAGCCCATTTGCTGTTAATTAATATATAATGAATCATATTTTTATGCAGCCAATCAGGTGAAACCCATGTGTACTTATTTATGTCGCGGTGTTTGTAATAAGTGTTAGTTATTCTGAAACCATTGAGTTTACTTACCTGTAGGAGACGTTGCCCATTGCTATTGCAGCTACCAATACCTAAAGGGCCTATCACCCCTCCCCAAAGGTCAGAGTCAGTACCAACTTTGGCATTGATGTCACCTAGAACAATGGTAATATCTCCTTTCTTGACAGAATTCAAAATATCCTGAAGTTGTCCGTAAAACCCATCCTTCTCATTCTCATCCTCAGTGGGGGCATAACAGCAGATAACATTCAAGTCTTTAACACTTGTCTGAAATTTTGCTGTAAGAAACCTTTCATTAATGCATTCATATCCTAAAAGGGCATCACTGATGTGTCTGCTGAGAAGCAGACCAACACTTTGGTGATGTGTATTGTCTTCCCTCCATGAAAAGAGAAATTTAAGATTATTTTTAAGAATCTGACCTTTATCAGTCCATCTGGTCTCTAGCGGGCCGAGAATATATAAATTATAACGGTGGAATTCTTGTGTGAGGACATCAAAGGAAAAAGTTCCCCCACCACTAAAGGCTGAAGCCATCTACCCTGGAAGACTTCCTCCAATGTAGAATTTGATGATGCCAGTAGAAGCAAGTAAATGGAGGAGACCTGTAAATGGTAGCTAGGCATAAACTGGAAGGAGAGCTGTGTACCAATCCCTAGTGACGATGCACAGAACCGGCCAGGTCTAACACCTAATGTCCGACCCCGCCTTCTCGTGGTGCAGGCCGTTAGTACCTTTCAAAAGAGATATTCTCTTTTGGAAGGGAACAGAAGGGGAGGGCTGCCAGTTCAGTATGGCCTACTGATCTGGTCATCTATGGCTACTTTTTTCTTTTTTTTATTTTTTTTTATTTTTTTTTCAACCCTGCTGAGGAGTGGTCAACTTCACAGGGTCCTGGTGCTGACCATTTATACCTACTAGACTGTAATTATTTATGGATTTGAGCTTGATTATTGATCCTGGACTTGCTGCACTGGTGGGCCTCTGTTGAGGGAGAGTCTGCTGCTGTGTTTTCTGTTTGCTTCTGGGTTGCCAGCTCTAAGTGAACAGAGGCATGGGATACCTTATATCAGCTGGTGGATAATCCTAATGAGAGGCCATCGCAGGTACCTGAACCTTACTTAGCTAGTTGGGCATCGTCAAGCCTAAACTGGAGTAATGTGTCTCAGGCAGGCCATGTGGCTCTTGAAAAAGTCCACTTGAAAAGGTGGTGCCTGAAGTTCCTACCAGAATCGGTGACTTCAGCCTTTAGCGGAGGAGGAACAGGTCTTTGCCCCATGCCTGCGATCAGGGGGCTGTTTGATATTGTTGGCCCTACCAATCGCAATAAACCTAATTTCTTTAAAAATCCTACTAATCATTTTCTTTCTGCAGGAACGTGGAACGTGAGGACATTACATAGAGATTATTCTCTTGATATCCTCATGCAGGAATTCCAGCGCTATAACCTAGATATTCTAGGCTTGCAAGAGACCAGATGGACAGGTAAAGGTGAGATACTTAAAAATAACTTTAAATTTCTCTTTACAGGGAGGGAGGATGGAAAGCATCACCAAGGCGTGGGTCTGCTGCTCAGCAGACATGCTAGTGATGCTCTTCTAGGATATGAGTGCATTAATGAAAGGTTTCTTACAGCAAAATTTCACACAAACATTAAAGACTTGAATGTTATCTGCTGTTATGCCCCCACTGAGGATGCTGATGAGGATGAGAAGGATAGGTTTTACTGACAACTTCAGGATATTTTGAATTCTGTCAAGAAAGGAGATATTACCCTTGTTCTTGGTGACTTCAATGCCAAAGTTGGTACCGACTCTGACCTTTGGGGAGGAGTAATAGGCCCTTTTGGTATTGGTAGCTGCACAGGCAATGGGCAACGTCTCCTACAGGTAAGTAAACTCAATGGTTTCAGAATAACTAACACATATTACAAACACCGCGACATACATAAATACACATGGGTTTCACCTGATGGGCTGCATAGGAATATGATTGATTATATATTAATTAACAGCAAATGGGCTAATTCTGTTAGAAATACCAGGGCATATAGGGGATCTGAAATTGGATCTGACCATTACCTTGTTAAAAGTATCTTGCAACTTAAACTTAAAAGTGTTGTGCTAGGGTTAAAAAATTTACCTTTAATACTGAAGCTCTGAAAGACCCAGTTATAGCTAAAGCTTACCATGATAGGTTACTTAGTCATTATGACAGTCATGGTTTGCTTAATACTGAAGTTGAGGAAGAATGGGGCCATTTTAAACAGGCTTTTTTGGAAACTAACAGTACTCTTTTAGGGGAAAAAGGAGCAGAGGAGGCAGAATTATTTAAGTGATAAGGCGCTTGAGCTTATTTCAGAAAGAAGGACTGCAGGAATGTCCTTAATCAGTACCCTACTAGTCCTAACAAAAAGGATTACAGAGAGCTTAATAAACGTGTAAAGGATCAGTTAGCTACTGATAAGAATCTTTGGCTAGATGGCTTAGACAAAGCTGAGGAAGCAGTTAGGCAGCACAACAGCAGAGAGCTGTACCAGATAGTTAATGTTTTGTGTGGTAGAAAACAGACAGGCATACAGGGATTGCAGGATAAACAAGGTGAGGATTCTGTCATGGCTAGGTGGGCTGAGCATTTCAGTGATGTTCTAAACAATGTGGTTAGTTCTACTCCCATTGTTTGTAATGATGATAGATGTAATGGCAGCTGTAATGTTGGCCCTAAAACACAATCTGAAGTTATTTTGGCTATTTCTAAACTTAAACTTCATAAATCACCAGGGGTAGATGAAATTACTACAGAAATGCTTAGAGCTGGGAATTATTCAGTTACCACTTGGATGACTGAAATTTTGAATATCTTTTATGATAAATGCATGGTTCCTAAGGATTTTACCAGAGCTATTATTATTCCTTTTTTTTAAAAAAGGTGATTGCAGTTCTTGTGATAACTATAGGGGTATCAGCCTACTCTCTGTTCCAGGTAAAGTTCTTTCCATGATTGTGCTTAATAGAATTAAGAATCTGGTTGACAGGCAATTGCGTGATGAGCAATGTGGATTCAGAAGTGGTAGGGGATGTGTGGATCAGATATTTTCACTTAGGCAGATTCTTGAGAAATGTTTAGAGTTTCAGAAACCTTTGGTTGCTAGCTTTGTTGATTTCAAAAAGGCTTTCGACTCTGTTGATCATCATAATTTGTGGTTAATTGCAAGATCATATGATATACCAGACAAGTTGGTTAACATAATGAAAGCTCTCTATAATAAAACTGAGTCGTGTGTGAGAGTTGGTAAGATTTATAGCAATTGGTTTAGCATTACTTCTGGTGTTCCACTAGGGTGCATTTTGTCACCTTTTCTCTTTAATTTAGTTATTATGTTATGCGAAATGCACTTCAAGGGAAAGATTTTGGCCTTAAATCGGCTGGAGATATGAAAATTTCTGATTTAGATTATGCTGATGATTTAGCCCTTTTGGCAAATGATGTTGATGAGATGAACTCTTTCATTCGAGCTGTTGATGAGACTGGTAGTAGAGTAGGTTTGGTTATAAACAGAGAGAAAACTAAAGTGATGAAAATTGGTCAGGCAGGTTGTGATTCAGTTCATCTGAATGGTTGCAGTCTTGAGCAGGTGTCACAATTTATCTTGGGAGCTATGTAACAGATAATGGTGATGTGCGGCATGAGATTAACAGACGAATAGGGATTGCTGCCGGGACTTTTAAGAATCTATGGAGAGTGTGGAGAAATAGGCGTATACACCTAAAGACTAAAATTAGACTGTATAATAGTTTGGTTCTTTCTATGGTTAGTTATGGTAGTGAAACTTGGACACTTTGTAAACAAGATAACAGGAAACTAGATGCTTTTGATTCCAGATGCTTATGCAGTATCTTGGGTATTAGGTGGTTTAACTTTGTAACTAATGATGAGGTTAGGCAAAGGAGTTTGCAACCTTCTTTGAGCAGCATATTGTGCAGAGAGAGACTCCGTTGGTTTGGTCATGTTGCCCGTATGGATAATTATAGATTGGTGAATAGGGTTATGAACAGTGTACCTAAAGGCCTCAAAAAGAGGGGGAGACCTAGGATGCGGTGGGCAGACAATGTCAAACAGGACCTTATTAGAATTGATGTGCAGTGGCCAGATGCAGTAGATGTAGCTCGGGGTAGACTTGCTTGGAGAACTAAATTGCACGGTCTGGTTGGACCTCCGTAGCCCATGGCTGCTTGAGGATGATGATGATGAGTAGAAGCAAAGAATTCAGGTGCTTGCAATGACCTCTGCTAGGATTATCCACCAGCTGATAAACACATCCTGTGAATCTGTTCACTTGGGGCTGTCAACCAAAAACAAACAGAAAACACAGCGGAAATTTTCCCTCCGCAGAAGCCCACCAGTGCAGCAAATTCAGAATCCATTATCAAGCTCAGAACCTTATTTCAGTCCAGTAGGTTTATATGGTTGGCACCAGGACCCTGTGTGGTTGACCGCTCCACAGCAGGGTAAAAAAAAAATGAAAAGTAGCCAAAGTTGTCTAGATCAGTAGGCCACATTGAACTGGCAACCCTCCTCTTCCATTTACTTTCACAAGATAGTATCTCTTTTGAAAGGTACTTACGGTCTGCACCACCAGAAGGCGGGGTCGGACATTAGGTGCTAGGCCTGGCCGGTTCTAGGCATCATCACAGGGGATTGCTGCGTAGTTCCCCCTCCAATGACTATCTATCTACCATTTACAGATATACTTGCAGATTATTTTCTTATATTTTGGGATTATGCAAAGATAGGAAATTTGGACATAAAATTTCTGATATGCTAGTATAGTAGCTAAATGTTAATTCTGCTAATTTCTGTGTGAAACTTCAATTTCTCATAACGAGATTGCATATACCCTGCTTTATATACAATGCCTCAACTCCTCATAATAATATAGTATATTCCCTGATTTATATACAGTGTTAACTGCCAAAATTATTTAACTATTAAAGTTATACATTGTGAATATTAGTCTTTTTTTAAGATAATAGATACAAAAAATTATTGAACTTATGTATTTGGCCTGTAAATGGTAGATAGGTAGTCACTGGAAGAAGGAACTATGCACCAATCCCCTGTGATGATGCATACAACCGGCCAGGCCTAGCACCTGATGTCCGACCCTGCCTTCTCGTGGTGCAGCCCGTTAGTACCTTTCAAAAGAGATACACTCTTCTGGAAGTGAACAGAAGAAGAGGGATGCCAGTTCAATGTGGCCTACTGATTTAGGCTACTTTTCGTTTTTTTTACCTTGCTTGGAGTGGTCAACCACACAGGGTCCTGGTGCCAACCATATAAACCTACTGGACTGAAATAATGCTCTGAGCTTGATTATGGATCCTGAATTTGCTGCACTGGTGGGCTTTTGTGGAGGGAAAATCTTCTGCTGTGTTTTCTGTTTGTTTGTAGGTTGACAGCCCCAAGTGAATAGATTCAAAGGATATGCTTATCAGCTGGTTTATAATCTTGAGCAGAGGTCTTCGCAGGAACCTAAACTCTTTGCTTCTACTGGCATCATCAAATTCTACATTGGAGGAAGTCTTCCAGTGTAGATGGCTTCAGCCTTTAGTGGTGGGGGAACGGGTCTTTGCCCCATGTCTGCGATTAGGGGGCTGTTTGATATTGTCGGCATTCCCTCTCTCAATAAACATAATTTCTTTAAACATCCTACTAACCATTTTTTCTCCATAGGTAGTTGGAATGTGAGGACTCTGCACAGAGCTTTTTATCTTGATGTCCTCACACAAGAATTCTACCATTATAATTTAGATATTCTTGTCTTGCAAGAGATCAGATGGATAGATACAGGTCAGATTCTAAAAAATAATCTTAAATTTTTCTTTTCAAGGAGGGACGATAATAAGCATCACCAAGACGTAGGTCTGTTTCTTAGCAGATACACCAGTGATGCTCTTCTAGGATATGAGTGCATTAATGAAAGGTTTCTTACAGCAAAATTTCAGACAAGCATTAAAGACTTGAATGTTATCTGCTGTTATGCCCCCACTGAGGATGCTGATGAAGATGAAAAGGATAGGTGTTACGGACAACTTCAGGATATTTTGAATTCTGTCGAAAAAGGAGATATTACCCTTGTTCTAGGTGACATCAATGGTAAAATTGGTACTGACTCTGACCTTTGGGGAGGGGTGATAGGCCCTTTCGGTATTGGTAGCTGCAATGGCAATGGGCAACGTCTCCTACAGGTAAGTAAACTCAATGGTTTCAGAATAACTAACACTTATTACAAACACCGCGACTTACATAAGTACACATGGGTTTCACCTGATTGGCTGCATAAGAATATGATTGATTATATATTAATTAACTACAAATGGGCTAGTTCTGTTAGGAATACCAAGTCATATTGGGGAGCTGAAATTGGATCTGACCATTATCTTATTAAAAGTGTCTTGCAACTTAAACTTAAAAGTGTTGCGCTAGGGTTAAAAAATTTACCTGTAATGCTGAAGCTCTGAAAGACCCAGTTATAGCTAAAGCTTACCATGATAGGTTACTTAGTCATTATGACAGTCATGGTTTGCTTACCACTGAAGTTGAGGAAGAATGGGACCATTTTAAACAGGCCTTTTTGGAAACTAACAGTGCCCTTTTAGGAAAAAAGGAACAGAGAAGGCAGAATTATTTGAGTGATAAGGCACTTGAGCTTATTTCAGAAAGAAGGAACTGCAGGAATGTCCTTAATCAGTACCCTACTAGTCCTAATAGAAAGGATTACAGAGAGCTTAATAATCATGTAAAGGATCAGTTAGCTGCTGATAAGAATCTTTGGCCGAGAAAGCAGTTAGACAGCACAGTGGCAGAGAGCTATACCAGGTAGTTAATGTTTTGTGTGGTAGAAAACGGACAGGTATACAGCGATTGAAAGATAAATAAGATAAGGTTATAGAAGGTGAGGATTCTTTCATGGCTAGGTGGGCTGAGCATTTCAGTGATGTTCTAACCAATGTGGTTAGTTCTACTTCCATTGTTTGCAATGATGATAGATGCATTGGTGGCTTTAATTTTGGCCTTATAACACAACCTGAAGTTATTTTGGCTGTTTCTAAACTTAAACTTCATAAAACCCCAGGGTAGATGAAATTACTAAGGAAATGCTTAGAGCAGGGAATACTTCGGTTACCACTTGGTTGACTGAAATTTTGAATATCATTTATGATAAAAGCATGGTTCCTAAGGATTTTGGGGCGGGGGTGGCTCAGTTGGTAGCGCGCTGGGCTCGTAATCTGTAGTTCCCAGGTTCGAGTCCCAGCTGGGTCAGCGTTGAGATTTATCTCCGCAAAATTCCCCTCCCTGCCCACGGTCAGTAGGGGACACCGATGGGCTTGGAAAGACTGCCGTCCGTCGGATGGGATGTTAAGCCGTGGCCCCGTGTGCGGGAGAGTCATACCCTGTGCATGTTAAAGAACATGCTGGATGGCCTTGACGGGAGGCTACCATCTGTCTCCCAACAGCTGTTCCAGTGGGTCCCCTCCCCGAACCTTCTCTGAGCCTTCGGGGTCCTTGTGACCTGGCCATTTAGCCCATGATGTGCAAAAAAAAAGTGCCGCTCAGAGGTAAAACAACCCAACCTAAGGATTTTACCAGAGCTATTATTATCCCTATTTTTAAAAAAGTGATCGCAGTTCTTGTGATAACTATAGGGGTATCAGCCTACTCTCTGTTCCAGGGAAAGTTCTTTTCTTGATTGTGCTTAATAGAATTAAGAATCTGGTTGACAGTCAAATGCGTGATGAGCAATGTGGATTTAGAAGTGGTAGGGGAGGTGTGGATCAGATATTTTCACTTAGGCAGGTTCTTGAGAAATGTTTAGAGTTTCAGAAACCTTTGGTTGCTAGCTTTGTTGATTTCAAAAAGGCTTTCGACTCTGTTGATCGTCATAATTTGTGGTTAATTGCGAGATCATATGATATACCAGACAAGTTAGTTAACATAATGAAAACTCTCTATAATAACACTGAGTCGTGGTTGAGATTGGTAAGGCTTGTAGTAATTGGTTTAGCATTACTTCTGGTGTTCGACAAGGGTGCATTTTGTCTCCTTTTCTCTTTAGCTTGGTTATTGATTATGTTATGGGAAATTCACTTCAAGGGAAAGATTTTGGCCTTAAATGGACTGGAGATACGAAAATTTCTGACTTGATTATGCTGTTCATTTAGCCTTTTTTGCAGATGATGTTGATGGGATGAACTCTTTCATTATTACTGTTAATGAAACTGGTAGTAGAGTAGGTTTGGTTATAAACAGAGAGAAAACTAAAGTGATGAAAATTGGTCAGGCAGGCTGTGATTCAGTTAATCTGAATGGTTGTAGTCTTGAGCAGGTGTCACAGTTTAATTATCTTGGGAGCTATGTAAGAGATATTGATGATGTGCATCATGAGATTAACAGATGATTATGGGTTGCTGCCGCAACTTTTATGAACCTATGGAGAGTGTGGAGAAACTATGCACCTAAAGACTAAAATTAGACTGTATAATAGTTTGGTTCTTTCTAGGGTTAGCTATGGTAGTGAAACTTGGACACTGTAAACAAGATAACAGGAAAGTGGATGCTTTTGATTCAAGGTGTTACGCAGTATCGTAGTCATTAGGTGGTTCAACTTTATTACTAATGATGAGATTAGGCAAAGGAGTCGGCATCCTCCTTTAAGCAGCATATTGTGCAGAGAGAGAGACTGTTGGTTTGGCCATGTTGCTCGTATGGATAATTATAAATTGGCGAATAGGGTTATAAACAGTGTGCCTAAGGCCTCAGAAAGAGGGGGAGACCTAGGATGCGGTGGGCAGACAATGCCAAACAGAATCTTCTTAGAATTGGTGTGCAGTGGCCGGATGCAGTAGATGTAGCTCAGGACAGACATGCTTGGAGAACTAAATTGCACCGTCTGGTTGGACCACCATAGCCCATGGCTGCTTGAGGATAATGATGATTTTTAAATTAAAGTCTTTAATTCTCTGTGACACTGTTAAAGTTTTTAAGCACTTCAACAAATGTTCTATACTCTCAAATATCAATAGTTATTAAGGAGATGTTACATAGCAGCATGTAGAGCAGTGGCTCTAAACCTTGTATGCTTCACGTACCCCCTGGAAATGTGAATGTAACTGGTGTATCTCTTGTATAGATAGATAAAACTATAGTTATAGTACAACAATGGGAATGAAATAAAACATATATATACACACATTAAATTTTGTATTCATAAATTACACATATTGATAAACAAAAAAATGACATAAACAATTTAGCAAATTATATAAAATATGAACATTTTATTGGGTAATGAGATCTAGCGACTTTTGAGCTCTCACAGCATACCCCAAAAAAAATTTCCGCGTACTTTGAGATCCTCTACCATAGAGGATGGTTAGTGAGAGGAGCTTCCAGGATGCTATCGAGTGTCAAGTTTATATTTTGTCATTCTTGCCGACAAGTGATGACTTCGTAGAATTTCAGAAGAGGATGCTGATAATTTATTTGATCAAGGTTTCATTATTGCAGTAGTGTGGGAAGTGACTACTAATACCAAAAATTATAGTAGAGGTTCAAGTGCAGTAATTAAAATGAAATTGATATCCTTAATTCTCTATGACATTGTTAAATTCTCTATATACACTGTTAAATGTTAAAACATCTAACAGTGTCATAGAGAATTAAAGATTTCAATTCAGTTTTAACTAATAATACTTTTAGTAGCATAGAGTGCTTAAGAACTTTGACGTCCCCATCACACATTTCATGCCCTTATTTTTGGCACATTGTCTTAGTTTTGGCCCATTGTTAGATGTTTTAACATTTAACAGTGTATATAGGCAAGTGAGTAACTTTAGACATTATGTGAGAGGCAGTTGGTTGTTGAGCATGTGGGAAGGGGTGGGGTGCCATAAATTGCATTCTCAGTGGTTCAGCTCCGGGGTTCAGAGTGGCCGGTATGTGCAGGTGGCCATAATGCAATCTACATGTGAAGGATCCCTTTAATGGAGCTAATTTCATCATGAACTCACCTTGAACTTTGGTGAGTAAGAGGGTGTGGGGTATGTGGGAATTCTCCAAGATTAGCAAGTTTCAAGGGAAGCTTCATTTTGTGAATAGATTAAAAATTCCTTTTCATTGTTGTCCCTTGCATTGGGATTATAATGAGTAAGGTAACTTTATAAACTTCGTAAACTAAGCCAAAATTACAGTAGAGGTTCACAGTGCAGTAATTAAAATTAAATTGAGATCTTTAATTCTCTATACACTGTTAAATGTGTCAATTTAACAGTGTCATAGAGAATTAAAGATCTCAATTTAATCATAAGCTACAGCATGGGATTAATAATAAACGTGTTAGTGAGGACATTAATAAAGGTTTTCATTTCAGTCGGGATAAGGGGTATTACTAAGTTCTCATGCAGCCATGGGCTACATAGGTCCAACCAGATTGTGTAATTTTCCTTTCCAGATATATCTGTTCTGAGCTCAGCTGCTGCATTTGGCCACTCTAGGCCAATTCTAACAAGGTCCTCTGTGACATTGTCTGCCCATCACATCCTAGGTCTCCGCCTTTTCCTGAAACCCTTAGGCACACTGTTCATAATCCTGTTTGCCAATCTACAACTATGCATATGGACAACATGACCAAACCAATGCAGTCTCTTTCTGCACAATATGATGCTCAAAAGAGGTTGACTCTTCTAACCTCATCATTATTTACAATGTATGGGCGGGGGTGGCTCAGTCGGTAGCGCGCCAGGCTCGTAATCTGTAGTTCCCAGGTTCGAGTCCCAGCTGGGTCAGCGTTGAGATTTATCTCCGCAAAATCCCCGCCCTGCCCACGGTCAGTAGGGGACACCGATGGGCTTGGAAAGGCCGCCGTCCGTCGGATGGGACGTTAAGCCGTGGCCCCGTGTACGGGAGAGCCATACCCTGTGCACGTTAAAGAACACGCTAGATGGCTTGACGGGAGGCTACCATCTGTCTCCCAACAGCTGTTCCAGTGGGTCCCCTCCCCCAACCTTCTCTGAGCCTTCGGGGTCCATGTGACCTGGCCATTTAGCCCATGGTGTGCAAAAAAAGTGCCGCTCAGAGATAAAACAACCCAACTTACAATGTAAAACCACCTAATGCCCAAGATACTGCATAAGCATCTATAATCAAAAGCATCAAGTTTCTTGTTATCCATTCTTAGTATGCATTATGGTAATTTTTTAAAGGGGTCTGGGGGTGTTGCATTAATGCAGGTGGGAATGGGTATCAGAGGTAAGTATGAGGAATGTGTTTAGAGGGCATGGTATTTTCGAGGGGTAGGTTATATCTCCTAGGGATTGGACACCATTCTGGGGGAAGGGGGACAATGTGTTGTAGAGTTCAGTTAATTTTATGTTAAAAAGGAAGTTTTTATGTACCATAGTAGAAGGTATGCAAGGCTGGTGTGACTTCAGCAGAAATGTAAGCACAAACATCTGTGCCTTACCTGAGGCTCAAACCCAGGTCCCTTTGATTAGTAGCCAAGTGTACTAACAACTTGGCCATAAGACAACCTGGAAGATATTAATCAATCAAGAAAAAAAAAAAGGGGCAGCAATTAAATATCAGGCTTCACCATCCACACCACAACCTTACTACCCTAATAGAGTAATCAATCTCTACTAGCTTACAAATACACATGTCTAACATCCAGCACAATGCTTATGAGCAGACTGTGAAATATGAATTCCGATTTTGTATCCTATCAGCCATTAAACCCTGAAGAATAGTAAAACATACTCAAAACATCTTGGTTTATCAATAATTACTTAAAACCTATATTAGGTTAGTTACATGATGAGAAATGCAGAGTGATTAACTTAAACCCCATGCTTTTTGATGCTTGCCAAACAGACAACAGCTAATAGTACCACTGTGGGGACAAGCAAAGACATTGAGGTTTGCTAGGGAACACATAGCCACTGCAGAATTCATCAAACGGCAAGCAGCATCTGGAACTAATAAGAAGCAGCATAATCAAAAATGTGTCTTATGCTGAAGATACCTAAATATCAACCTCTAATTCATTAACTTCTTAGTGTATGACTAAGTTTTTTAAATGTTCTTTTGTATGGTGAAAATCTCAGATATATTGTAGCTTATAGTTGATTCAGTGAAAAGAACTGCTACAAAAAAGAACATATCTTTGTGTTAGAATGCACAATAATTAAATTGTAAAGAAAATTGATTTTCACAGTACTACAAAAAATGAGAACTTCTGAATTCCAACCACTAAATCGATCTGATATCCTTCATTATGAATTTTTGTTTCAAAATATGGAATCCATCTAAGAAAAAGTAGCAATTTTTGCATTATAAAGTATATGACTCACAGACTAATATTTTTATTTATAATATATAAAATGGTATATCTTGGTTTAGAAGTTTTTTAAATAATGTAAATGGCTTCCAAATGTTTATGTTTATGAAAATAATGAATATTAATTTAAATTTTGAAAAATTTATTATTTATTCAATTTCTTTTTTAGGTGAACCAAAGATTTACAAAAAGGAGAAGCGAGTAGCTGTGGATAAACACCATAAAAGGACTGACAAACATCGTGATAATTATTCTGTTCATCACACGAAAAGAAAGAAACACAAAGAGAAGCAGAGTTACAGTGAGAGTAATAATCTTTCGAAAAGAGAAAATCATCATTCGAAATATAGAAATTCAAAAGACAAAATCTCTGATAAAAAGCATAAAAGTAAAATGAAGATTTCCTCTTCAGTCAATAAATGTTCTGTAACATTTTCAGGAAAGCAAAATAATCCTGTTGAAGAGTATACTAGTTACTGCATCAAACCAGATTTAAGTGCCTCTGATAAAAATAGTACATTACAACACAGACATTTAAGTGTTTCTATAGAAGATTTAAAGGATGCTGTTAGTGATTCAAAACATCATTCATCTGTAAAAATCATCAGTTCAGGGAATAAAATTATTTCAACTGATACTAATAATGCATCAAAAGTACATAAAAGAAAATTGTCATTTGATTCAAGTGTGAGTAATAAACGTGCTAATTTGTCAGAATTTATTATAAATGATACTAGTTCAAGCACTGCATTAAATCAAAGTGATTTAACAGAAGGTGAAGATAAAAATCAGCTACAGTATAAACCAAATAACCTTAAGAGAGTAAATAATGACAAAAACACGGGTATCAATTCAAATTTTGCTCCCTCCAAAATATCACATGTGAATAGTAAAAAGATAAAAAATTTTAATTCTGAAAATGATAATGTGGAAGATAAGCTTGAAGTTCCTGAACATGGATGTGGTGAGAATGAGTGCATCAAAGACATTTCTGTTAAGCCTAGTTTAATTAATTTGGAAATTGTTTCATCAGATGTTCATGATATAAGCTCTTCCAAAAGTAAATCAACTGCAGATACTGAGGTAAATAAAGAAACTGAAATATCAAGCTGTGAAACAGCAAATCAAGATTGCATTAAAAATATTCTAGTTGAACCCATCCATAGTAATTTATGTAATGAACAAAGCTCTTTAAATGAAATATGCATGCCTGAATCCAAATTGTTGAATTCTGTACCTAATACAATGAGTGACATTCCTTCCTCTGAACTGTTAAAGATAAATGACAATGACTTGGAGAAAGGCCCTTTAAGTAAAAACAGTAAGAGTCTAAAATCTGTAAAAGTGTCTGAGTTTTCTTATAAAGCAGATGACAATAAAATTGGTTTAAAGGACCACATTATTGATATTGAAACAAACAATGTGGAAGAAGTAAGCAGTGACAGAAAAAATAATCTATCAACTGTTTGTAATTTAAGTCCATTAAAAAGAAGTAATGTTAATGAAAATTTGTCTGTAGAAAGTAAATTTAAAAAGCAAATTAGACAATACTCTCAATTAAATAAAGTAAATATTTCAGATTCATTTTGCATTTCAAAAACTGAATCAACTCCTCATGGGCAGATAATAGGTGAAAAACGAAGAAAAAATAGCTGCAAGGTCCATGTTGAAAAAGACAAGCTTTCAGCGAAATCGACTCAGAGTAAAATTAATTCGGAAAGCCTTAATTCAGAAAAAGAAGTTAAGTGTCCAAAGACAACAAATAAAATTTGTGGTCCAATTTCAGACGATAAAAAAAAATATTCTAATTATCGACAACTTTCTACTCAACAAGCACACAAATCAAAATCTCACTCCTCAGATAAACATTTCAAAAATATAATTGGCACTTCTTCAACTGCTTCACCAGGTGGAGAGGATAAATCAAAATTATGCCATCAGAAACAATCTAAAAGTGTAAATAACACAAAGGTAAAAACTTCGAAAGAAAACAAAACATTTCATATACTAGAATTACAAAGTAATAAAAAGCACAGTGACCATGGCAAACATCACAGTGAGTCACCAAAGAAATACGAAAAAAAATGCACGGGATCAACAAAGTCATCAGGGGATGGTGATCATAATACTTCATGCAAACAGGTTTCAACATCAAAAAAAAGTGAAAAAGGTAACTTAGAAATACAGTCAAAAGCAAAGGAAAAACTTGGAGAAGAACTTTTGAAAAAACAATTTACAAGTATAAACCAAAACCAATGTGTCAAAAAAGCAAAATTAGATATAAAAAGCAAAAATAGTAGCAGTCAAGCTTCAAAATGTGATCATCAACACATCATTAAAAATGAAGGAATGTGTTCTAGATGCAAACAAAAATTATTACATCATAGAAATGTTGGAATTCAATGTAAGAAGGATAGACATTACAAATATGGAGCAGATTCTGCTATGTTACCTTTGAAAATTCCAAGGCTACCACCAGCCAATGATTTCAAGCACCTTAAGTATGGAAAATATATGAGACTTGAAGTTTATCCAAATGGAGGTGCATCTTTGCTCCATTTATATTGGGATGAAATAGCTCATTTGAGTGAAAAGGAACTGAATGAACTGGCTGCAGAATTTTTAAGGGTAAATATTTTTAACATTGTAATTTAAACATTGTTCCCCCCCCCCCCCCCCCACTTTTTCACCTATACTTTTTTCTTTTAAATGGCAGCATTTTAATAGAAAGAAAAGCAGTCTTCTAGTATAGTACATTCAGGCCCCAACTAACAAGTTAGATGCATCTTAAAAAAGATTCTCTATAGGTTGAAATCATGCTAGTTGAGCTCAAATTTCTCATGAGAAATAATTTAAATGAAGAATTCCAGAAACCTAATATGATTGACGTATTTTTCATTTTATTCCTTTATTTTGACTATGCTTTGCTTTTTTTTATATTTCATAATATGTACATTCGTAAAAAATCCTCATGTAGCCATGGGCTATGGAATTTTCATCTCGGGCTTGTCTCTCCTGAGCTACAGCTGCTGCATTTGGCCACTGTAGGCCAATTCTAACAAAGTCTTGTTTAATATTGTCTGATTGATCTCCCCTTTTCCTGAAGCCTTTAGGCACATTTTTCACAGGATATGTTTGATCAGCTGGTGGATAATCCTGAGCAGAGGTCATCGCAGGCACCTGAACTCTTTGCTTCTATTGGCATCGTCAAATTCTACATTGGAGGAAGTCTTCCAGTGTAGATGGCTTCAGCCTTTAGTGGTGGGGGAACGGATCTTTACCCCATGTCTGTGATTAGGGGGCTGTTTGATATTGTCGGCATTCCCTCTCTCAATAAACATAGTTTCTTAAACATTCCACTAATCATTTTCTCTCTATAAGCAGTTGGAATGTGAAGACTCTTCACAGAGCTTTTTATCTTGTTGTCCTCACACAAGAATTCCACCGTTATAATTTAGATATTCTTGTCTTGCAAGAGATCAGATGGATAGATACAGGTCAGATTCTTAAAAATAATCTTAAATTTCTCTTTTCAAGGAGGGTCGATAATAAGCATCACCAAGGCGTAGTAGGTCTATTTCTTAGCAGACACACCAGTGATGTTCTTCTAAGATATGAGTGCATTAATGAAAGGTTTCTTATAGCAAAATTTCAGACAAGCATTAAAGGCTTGAATGTTATCTGCTGTTATGCCCCCACTGAGGATGATAAGGATGGGTTTTATGGACAACTTCAGGATATTTTGAATTCTGTCAAGAAAGGATATGATGTTACCCTTGTTCTAGGTGACTTCAATGCCAAAATTGGTACTGACTATGACCTTTGGGGAGGAGTAATAGGCCCTTTTGGTATTGGTAGCTGCAATGGCAATGGGCAAAGTCTCCTACAGGTAAGTAAACTCATGGATTCAGAATAACTAACACTTATTACAAACACCGCGACATACATAAGTACACATGGGTTTCACCTGATGGGCTGCATAAGAATATGATTGATTAGATATTAATTAACAGCAATTGGGCTAGTTCTGTTAGGAATACCAAGTCGTATTGGGGAGCTGAAATTGGATCTGACCATTATCTTATTAAAAGTGTCTTGCAACTTAAACTTAAAAGTGTTGCGCTAGGGTTAAAAAATTTACCTGTAATGCTGAAGCTCTGAAAGACCCAGTTATAGCTAAAGCTTACCATGATAGGTTACTTAGTCATTATGACAGTCATGGTTTGCTTACCACTGAAGTTGAGGAAGAAGGGGACCATTTTAAACAAGCTTTTTTGGAAACTAACAGTACTCTTTTAGGAAAAATGGAGCAGAAGCAGCAGAATTATTTAAGTGATAAGGCACTTGGGCTTATTTCAGAAAGAAAGAACCGCAGGAATGTCCTTAATCAATACCTTACTAGTCCTAATAAGAAAGCATTATAGAGAGCTTAATAAACCTGTTAAAGGTGGCTTGATGGCTTGGCTGACAAAGCTGAGGAGGCAGTTAAACAGCAGAGAGCTATACCAGATAGTTAATATTTTGTATGGTAGAAATAGGACAGGTATACAGTGATTGAAGGATAAGCAAGGTGAGGATTCTGTCATGGCTAGGTGGGCTGAGCATTTCAGTGATGTTCTAAACAATGTGACTAGTTCTACTCCCATTGTTTGTAATGATGATAGATGCACTGGTGGCTTTAATGTTGGCCTATAACACAATCTGAAGTTATTTTGGCTATTTCTAAACTTAAAACTTCATAAAAACCCCAGGGGTAGATGAAATTACTAAGGAAATGCTTAGAGCTGGGAATGTTTCAGTTACCACTTGGATGACTGAAATTCTGAATATCTTTTATGATAAAGGCATGGTTCCTAAAGATTTTACCAGAGCTATTATTATCATCCCTATTTTCAAAAAAGGTGATCACAGTTCCTGTGATAACTGTTGGAGTATCAGCCTACTTTCTGTTTCAAGTAAAGTTCTTTGCATGATTGTGCTTAATAGAATTAAGAATCTGGTTGACAGGCAATTGCATGATGAGCAATGTGGATTCAGCAGTGGTAGGGAATGTGGTAGATCAGATATTTTCACTTAGGCAGATTCTTGAGAAATGTTTAGAGTTTCATAAACTTTTGGTTGCTAGCTTTGTTGATTTCAAAAAGGCTTTCGACTTTGTTGATCGTCATAATTTGTGGTTGATTCTGAGATCTTATGAAATACCAGACAGGTTAGTTAACATAATGAAAGCTGAATAAATATTTTTTGGGGAAAAAGTTTTGCTGACATACAGGACAAAGTCATGCAGATAACACTGTGATTGTCACCTATGTTTAATGAAAGCTCTCTATAATAACACTGGGTCGTGTGTGAGAGTTGGTAAGGCATGTAGCAATTTGTTTAGCATTGCTTCTGGTGTTCGATAATGGTGCATTTTGTCCCCTTTTCTCTTAAGTTTGGTTATTGATTATGTTATGTTAAATTCACTGCAAGGGAAAGATTTTGGTCTTAAAAGGTCTAGAGGTTTCAAAATTTCTGATTTAGATTATGCAGATGATTTGGCCTTGTTGGCTAATGATGTTGATAAGATGAATTTGTTCATTAGGGCTGTTAGTGAGACTGGTAGTAGAGTTGGTTTGGTGATAAACAGAGATAAAACTAAAGTGATGAAAATTGGTCATGCAGTTTGTGCTTCAGTTGCTCTGAATGGTTGCACCCTTGAGCAAGTGTCTCAGTTTAATTATCTTGGGAGTTATGTACCAAATACTGGTGATGTGCAGCATGAGATTAACAGTCGAATAGGGATTGCCTCTGGGACTTTTAGGACAGTGTGGAGAAATAGGCATATACACCTAAAGACTAAAATTAGATTGTATAATAGTTTGATTCTTCCTAGGGTTAGTTATGTAGTGAAACGTGGATGCTTTTTAAACAAGATAACAGGAAATTTGATGATTTTGATTCTAGATGCTTATGCAGTATCTTGGGCATTAGGTGGTTGAACTTTGTAAGTTATGATGAGGTTAGGCAAAGGAGTTGGCAACCTCCTTTGAGCAGTATATTGTGCAAAGAGAGACTCGATTTTTTTCCATGTCACCCATATGAATAATTATAGATTAGCGAATTGGGTTGTGAGCAGTGTGCCTAAAGTCCTCAGAAAGAGTGGGAGATCTAGGATGTGGTGGGCAGACAATGTCAAACAGGACCTAGTTAGAATTGGTGTGTAATGGTGAGGTGCAGCAGATATAGATCAGGACAGATATGTTTGGATAACTAAATTGTGCAGTCTGGTTGGACCTCTGTAGCCCATGGCTGCTTGGGGGTGATGATTTAGTCTCATTGTTCATAACCCTGTTTGCTAAACTGCAGCTATGCATAGGGGCAACATGTCCAAACCAGCACAGTCTCTCTCTGCACAAAATCCTGCTCAGAAGAGATGTTACACAAAAGGAGATGTTACTTGGAATGTTTACATTTTACTGGATTATTTATTAATTCTTCTAACCTCATTATTACTCACAAAGCAATTACTTTAATTTCACCTTCTAATAATGGATAAAGTTGAAAATTTTAAACATGAGGTTTTCATTGACAACAGTGAGTTGTCTCCTTACTCCCAAGGTGGGTGGAAAATGCAACCTTTTGTTTTAAAAGATAATTAAAAAAATTTTTTTTTGGCTGGATTGGTACTAGTGGAATATTATAATTTGTATTTTGCAAATTCCTGGGTAGTTTTAATTTATATCATTAGAGGTCACTAAATATGGAAACGGTAAAACTTTTAATGGATGTTTCAAGTGATCTACATATGGTAGAAATTCCTTATTTTGGTGATAGTGTCAAGAGATATTCCAATGAGAGCGCAATCTGCCACCTTTACTCAGCAGAAGAGGTGAAAAACATAGCATAGTGAAAAACATGGGTTTTTTAATTTTAAAGAATGAATGACTGTTAGGTTCTATGTTATAAAAGTACTACTATTTTCATTCTCCCAACTGTCCATTAATTCGAATTAAAATTGTTAAGGAGTGAGAAAGTAGGTAAAATAAAAATTTCATTCTCTTTGAAAAAGGAGATTCAATATTGATATGGAATATCATGAATAGGATGATTTCAATAAGTGTCCTACAGACAGACAAAATATGTAAAATCATCATATATTTAATCAAAATTCTTTATAGTAAATTATATGGTAAATTGTTGATGTGTTTGGAGAATTTAATGTAATGGCACATAACTATAAAATTTATAAATTTGAAAATTTTTACTAAATTATTAAATAATTCTTGTAGTAATGTGAATCTTTGACAAATTGAAAGATATTTTATTGATATGTTTGCTCTTTTTTATGTTTTCAATAACATCTTGCATTTTAAATAAAATAAATGTATGCATATCATTTGTTTCATTTTAGAGCTTTTCAGGATAATTACCACTTTTTGTGTATGACTTTGCTATTGCAGCATAAAAATTGATATTATTATGACAAAAATTGATGAATAAATAGTATTAATTACAAAAATTACCAGAACACCAGAAAAAATATATATTTAATTAAGTATCATACAAAGCCTGATATTTTTTGTGGGGGCATGCCTCTTTTTCAGAATGCTAGTAAGGGTAATATAGGTAAAAAAATTATTAAACTTATTTATATTCTGTGCATTTTTTAAGAAAATTTTTAAAGACCTGTAAAATGGATGGAAAAATGCTGAACTGCATTGGAAATCCAGTCTCTTGCCACCTGCATCAGAGGCAATGACTTCGTAGATGCTGATGCCAAATTGGGCCACACCCTTGTCTGACTATCCACTACTGGTTCCATGCTTGGATTTCTGACATTGTTTTTCCATCAAGCTCCAGGCGTTATCAACCTATCAGAGTCATCTTTTCATAGGAATCTTAAGGAGGAAGTTGTACTTGCTTCACTTCATTTAGGTCATTCTTTCATCACACATTCTTTTTTTCTGCTGAAAGGAAACAAACCTAAATGTGAAGTTTGTAACACTGTTTTAACTGTGAAATATATTTTAATCACTTACCCAGCATTTAACTGTGAATGTCATTTTTATTGTAGTTCTTATCACTTACTGTCTCTTTACACTCAGACATATTTTATCCAATGACCCGTTTTTACTACCTACTTAGAAATTTACATTTTACTGGATATTTTAAATGTCTCCAATTTTTATTTTACACTTGTTTCTGGTTTTTTACATGGGACATCTACAACCATTTTTTTTTTTGCAATTGTTGGTATTTTCAACTTTTTCACTTTACAAAGTAAGGATAATAAAATGTGATTGCAGTTCTTGTGATAACTATAGTGATATTAGCCTACTTTCTGTTCCAGGTAAAGTTCTTTACATGATTGTGCTTAATAGAATTAAGAATTTGGTTAACAGACAATTGTATGATGAACAGTGTGGATTCAGAAGTGGTAGGGGATGTGTAGATCAGTTTTTTTCACTTAGGCTGATTCTTGAGAAACCTGTAGTTACTAGCTTTGTAGATTGCTAAAAGGCCTTTGACTCTGTTTGACTGTCATAATTTGTGGTTGATTTTGATATCGTATGGTATATCATACAAGTTAGTTAACATAATGAAAGCTCTTTATAATGACACTGAGTCACATGTGAGAGTTGGTAAACCTTGTAGCTTCTGGTGTTCGACAAGGGTGTATTTTTTCTTCTTTCCTCTTTAGTTTGGTTATTGATTATATTATACAAAATTCTCTTCAAGGGAAAGATTTTGGACTTATGGTGTAGAGATCTGATAATTTCTTATTTAGATTATGCTGATGATATGGCCCTTTTGGCAATTGATGTTGACGAGAGGAATTCTTTTATTAGAACTGTTGATGAGACTGGTAGTAGAGTACGTTTGGTGATAAACAGAGAGAAAACTAAAGTGATGAAAATAGGTCAGGCAGACTGTGGTTCATTTAATGAATGGTTGCAGTCTTGATTATCTTGAGAGTTATGTAACAGATACTGGTGATGTGAGGCATGAGATTAACAGAAGAATAGGGATTGCTGCCAGAACTTTTAAGAATCCATGGAGAAATAGGTGTATACACCTAAAGACTAAAATTAGACTATAATAGTTTGGTTCTTTCTAGAGTTAGTTACAGTTGTCAAATGGGGACCCATTATAAACAAGATAACAGAAAACTTGGTACTTTTGATTCTAGATGCTTACATAGTATCTTGGGCATTGGTGGGTTCAACTTTGTAAGTAATGATGAGGTTAGGGAAATGAGTCAGAAACCTCCTTTAAGCAGCATATTGTGCAGAGAGAGAGACCATTGGTTTGGCCATGTTGCCCATATGCACCACTATAGATTAGCAAATAGGGTTACGAACAGTATGCTAAAGGCCGCAGGAAGGGAAGGCCTAGGATACAGTGCGCAGACAATGCCAAACAGGACATTGTTAGAATTGGGCTACAGTGGCCAGATGCATCAGATGTAGCTCAGGACATGTGTTTGGAGAACTAAATATCGTAATCTGGTTGGACTCCATAGGCCATGGCTGCTTGAGGATGATGATGATGGTTCTTTTTATACTATGAATTTTTGTGATCATTTTTGTTTTAAACTTCTTTTATTGTTGTGTCCATTGTTTTTATTTAACTTTGGTTGTGAGCTACTTGTCCTTTATCCTCCTTTTTATCTTGTTTGATGCATTGTAACCTTAGTTGCTAAAGCACCATTAAATCCCAACCAACCATTACATCAGGTCTCAACTTAGGTGAAACAGAGTATAATTCTTTGCAGTTCAGAGGACCTCTATAGGACTTTGTCTGACCGTTTCCAGACAGAACACCAAGCTAAGGCCACACCTAAATTCTTTCACAGAGTTGAAGAGTGCAGATTGAATTGAATTCACAGATTAGAGAACTTATCTGTGAATCATGCTTGGCATTACATTAAGAGTGTATCTTGTGTATGTCTGTGTTGCCACTCCTTAAATATATTAGCCAGTCCTTTTTCATTATTGTCCTTGAAGTTATTAGTTGTCAAGATGATTGATTAGCGGGATGGTTGACTACATTCCATCATTGAGGTGTTACTCTAGTGCAGTGTCTCGCAAACTTTTTTACTCTGCCGCACACTGAATCTAATTTTTTTTCCGCGGCACACTGAATCTAATTTTTTTTTCCGCGGCACACCTAAAAAAGAATAAAAGCAAACTATATATAATCGTCATTATATTTGCACTTTGTTGAAGCCATCAGCCTGGTTTTACTTGAAGATTTGCTCTCGTTCTTTAATTCATAACTCGGTGTTTGTTTTAAATATTTGTCCATTCTATGGCTTGAAATAATCAAAAATTAATACCAAAATTTGGAAAAAGCTTGATAAATACTTACAAGATCCCAGTTGATAAAATCTGAAAGATTTTTATTATACACGTCGATAACACAAGTCAAGTCAAAATGAAATCTTTGGAATTTGAAAATCTCTCGCGGCACACAGTTTGCGAGACACTGCTCTAGTGAATGTCAGTAATATCCACCCTGTGAATTAAAAATTCACATATTGAGAACATTACTAACATTTAAACTCAAATGCTGTTACATTTAAAAGTTTTCAAACACCCTTCAACACATATTTCTTTCGTACTCCAGTAGCTTCTTTAATTCCACTGGAACACTTGAAGGGTGTGTACCAACAGTTGTTAACATCAATCAGCGAAGATTCACGAGCTCCCAAATTTAACATCCCTCCTGCAAAATGGAGTGTGCCAGCCATCATGCAAGAATTGCCAGAACAAGAACAGACGATAAAGCATAACATCGACTTCCATCATAGGCATACAGCCTTCAATAGTCTAAAGGAGTACTAAAATACACTGTCCTCCATTAAAATTGCTCTACCTGAAAGAAATGCATGCCTGTGAACCAAATTAGTTGCAGTGGTAGTAGCTATACACATAAAGAAGTAATTATTAGAAAGGCAGACAGTTCTCAATGTTTAATGACAAAATAGAGGTACATCAGTAGGCAGTATGGCCACCATGAGCTACAGTATACAAGGAAAGATGTCATGGGAGTGAGTCAAACAGGTGGTGAATGTCATCCTGTGTGATATGCAGCCATGCTTCATGCACCTTGCTGTCAGTTCAGCAGCAGCTTTAGGCAGCAGAGCCTGGATGTAATGTCTATTCCATTATATCTCCACGTGTTTGGTGGGTGATAGATCCAGGTAATGCACAGGCCAAAGAAGGAGAACCACATCAGAGGCACTGCAAGGAGATTGGGTGGAATGTGGTCATGCATTATCCTGTTGGAAAATTGTTTTTGACATGGTATGTAGATATGGCAGTACAAAGGTTGTAGCACAGTTTCAACAAAATATGTCGCCATCAAACTCTCATCAATAATAATCAGACTGGCTGTTGTAACTAATGGCTCCCCACACCATGATGTCAGGTGTAAGTCTTTTATGGCACTCCCAGATACATGCTGTATTGCATTTGTCATCTGGCTGCCTCCACACATGCACCCATTTATCACTGATACCTAGACAAACGTGGAATTCATCGTAGAAGATGGCATGATGCCATGGCAGCCCCAGGAACTTCTCTGCCTTCACTACTGCTGACACGCATGATGTGGGATGGAGTTAGAGAAGGACAAGCCAGGGAATAGCATGCTCACAGGGCCACATCTCATAGTAGTCATTGTTGGATTGTGCTGGCAGATACTGGGAACAGACAGGAATTGCATTATGGCACTCTTAATCTGTCATACCATCACAGTTCTGTTACACATAGCTTGTCACCAGATCCAACAATCCACTTGCTCTAGTGTTCTATTTGCAAATGAACCTGGCTGCAGTGTTGCAGAACCTTCTATGCCATGCTAGTTCCAATAATCCAGCCCCTTTCAAAGTCAAGTCCATGAGGTGCACATAACATCGTCTTTGGTGTTGTAAGTGCATGGCTACTCCAGAGGTTTGCCCCACACACTTCTGTTTGCTAGCAATTGTTCACCCTGCTTTTTATAGTGCCGGGCAACACTTACATTATAGTAATAACTTTTAGAATGATAATGATATTCCTGGCATCTCTGAGGCAATGCTACTGTGAGCAGTGGGTAAGTGCAGCTTGGAATGAGGGGTTCATGTTCCATTAGTGGATTTACATATGCCTATTGAGTTGCTCCTCAGATTCATATTGTATTTGCTTTCTGTTGTCTTTTAAATGTTTTATATGCTTCTCCCATTTTATTAAGTCTCCAAGGGTAAGATGGTGCCATAACTTCATCATTTATACAGGTAGCACCTTCGCTTATTAGTAAATAGCTTTTCAGTGACTGCATGCCAGAGCTCATACCCTTGGATGTTATTAATAAATGGTAAATAGCAAATAGGACATTTAAAAGAGAGTCGAACCAAATATAATATGAATCTGAGGAGTAACTCAATAGATGTAATAATATAGGCCCACTGATGGAACACATATCCATAATTCCAAACTGGTTACTGCATACAATAGCATCATCCTCAAAGGCACAAGAGCATACTATGACTGATGTTACCAGACAGATAATGTAAGTACAATATCTGCAGCAGCAGGTAACAAAACCATTCTAATCAATGGAAAACTGTCAAACTGCATGTCACAAGTATACATTTTTATAAAAATAATTTTTAGCTTTTAAACTTTAACTTTTATAGTGTTTTTAAGTATTTTTACTGTGTAAAATATATTATCTACACTATTAAATGAAGGATGATAAGAATGTATACCATCAACCAAAGCTTACACAATGGATAATTATGACACCAATTTGCACAGAAGAGCATAGCATGGCAAAACTGTGTCTGTTACAAAACGAGCAGCTCAAGTCTGGTAGCAGGAGATATAATAGGTGATAACCTTTCCTATTTTTATCAATGCCATCATACAGTGTTAATTGAAAAGATTGAAGACCTCACAATGAACATCATCATCATCATCATCATCCTCAAGCAACCATGGGCTACGGAGGTCCAACCAGACCATGCAATTTAGTTCTCCAAGCAAGTTTATCTTGATCTACATCTACTGCATCTGGCCACTGTACACCAATTCTAATAAGGTCCTGTTTGACATTATCTGCCCACCACATCCTAGATCTCCCACTCTTTCTGAGGACTTTAGGCACACTGCTCACAACCCAATTTCTAATCTATAATTATTCATATGGGTAACATGGAAAAAAACTGAGTCTCTCTCTCTGCACAATATACTGCTCAAAGGAGGTTGTCAACTCCTTTGCCTAACCTCATCATAACTTACAAAGTTCAACCACCTAATGCCCAAGATACTGCATAAGCATCTAGAATCAAAAGCATCAAATTTCCTGTTACCTTGTTTACAAAGTGTCCAAGTTTCACTACCATAAAATTGCCCTAGAAAGAACCAAACTATTATACAGTCTAATTTTAGTCTTTAGGTGTATACGCCTATTCTCCACACTCTCCATAGATTCTTAAAAGTCCCGGCAGAATTTTAATACCATAAACTAACCCTAGAAAGAACCAAACTATTATACAGTCTAATTTTAGTCTTTAGGTGTATACGCCTATTTCTCCACACTCTCCATAGGTTCTTAAAAGTCCCAGCGGCAATCCCTATTCGTCTGTTAATCTCATACCGCACATCACCATTATCTGTTACATAGCTTCCAAGATAATTAAACTGTGACACCTGCTCAAGACTGCAACCATTCAGATTAACTGAATCACATCCTGCCGGACGAATTTTCATCACTTTAGTTTTCTCTCTGTTTATAACCAAAACTACTCTACTACCAATCTCATCAACAGTTCGAATGAAAGAGTTCATCTCATCAACATCATTTGCCAAAAGGGCTAAATCATCAGCATAATCTAAATCAGAAATTTTCGTATCTCCAGTCCATTTAAGGCCAAAATCTTTCCCATGAAGTGAATTTCGCATAACATAATCAATAACCAAGCTAAAGAGAAAAGGAGACAAAATGCACCCTTGTCGAACACCAGAAGTAATGCTAAACCAATTACTACAAGCCTTACCAACTCTCACACACGACTCAGTGTTATTATAGAGAGCTTTCATTATGTTAACTAACTTGTCAGGTATACCATATGATCTCACAATCAACCACAAATTATGATGATCAACAGAGTCGAAAGCCTTTTTGAAATCAACAAAGCTAGCAACCAAAGGTTTCTGAAACTCTAAACATTTCTCAAGAATCTGCCTAAGTGAAAATATCTGATCCACACATCCCCTACCACTTCTGAATCCACATTGCTCATCAGGCAATTGACTGTCAACCAGATTCTTAATTCTATTAGGCACAATCATGGAAAGAACTTTACCTGGAACAGAGAGTAGGCTGATACCCCTATAGTTATCACAAGAACTGCGATCACCTTTTTTGAAAATAGGAATAACAATAGCTCTGGTAAAATCCTTAGGAACCATGCCTTTATCATAAAAGATATTCAGAATTTCAGTCATCTAAGTGGTAACCGAAACATTCCCAGCTCTAAGCATTTCCGTAGTAATTTCATCTACCCCTGGGGATTTATGTAGTTTAAGTTTAGAAACAGCCAAAATAACTTCAGATTGTGTTATAGGGCCAACATTAAAGCCACCAATGCATCTATCATCATTGCAAACAATGGGAATAGAACTAACCGCATTGTTTAGAACATCACTGAAATGCTCAGCCCACCTAGCCATGACAGAATCCTCACCTTCTATAACTTGTTTATCCTTCAATCCCTGTATACCTGTTCATTTTCTACCACACAAAACATTAACTATCTGGTACAGCTCTCTGCTATTGTGCTGTCTAACTGCTTCCTCGGCTTTGTCAGCCAAACCATCAAGCCAAAGATTCTTATCAGCAGCTAACTGATCTTTTACACGTTTATTAAGTTCTCTGTAATGCTTTCTATTAGGACTAGTAGGGTATTAATTAAGAACATTCCTGCAGTTCTTTCTTTCCGAAATAAGCTCAAGTGCCTTATCACTCGTATAATTCTGCCTCTTCTGCTCCTTTTTTCCTAAAAGAGTATTGTTAGTTTCCAAAAATCCTGTTTAAAATGGTCCCATTCTTCCTCAACTTCGGTAGTAAGTATACCATGACTGTCATAATGACTAAGTAACCTATCACGGTAAGCTTTAGCTATAACTGGGTCTTTCAGAGCTTCAGCATTACAGGTAAATTTTTTAACCCTAGCGCAACACTTTTAAGTTTAAGTTGCAAGACACTTTTAACAAGATATGGTCAGACCCAATTTCAGCTCCCCTATATGACTGGTATTCCTAACAGAACTAGCCCATTTGTAGTTAATTAATATATAATCAATCATATTCTTATGCAGCGAATCAGGTGAAACCCATGTGTACTTATGTAAGTCGCGGTGTTTGTAATAAGTGTTAGTTATTCTGAAACCATTGAGTTTACTTACCTGTAGGAGATGTTGCCCATTGCTATTGCAGCTACCAATACCGAAAGGGCCTATCACCCCTCCCCAAAGGTCAGAGTCAGTACCAATTTTACCATTGATGTCACCTAGAACAAGGGTAATATCTCCTTTTTCGACAGAATTCAAAATATCCTGAAGTTGTCCGTAACACCTATCCTTTTCATCTTCATCAGCATCCTCAGTGGGGGCATAACAGCAGATAACATTCAGGTCTTTAATGCTTGCCTAAAATTTTGCTCCAAGAAACCTTTCATTAATGCACTCATATCCTAGAAGAGCATCACTGGTGTGTCTGCTAAGAAACAGACCTACATCTTGGTGATGCTTATTATCGTCCCTTCTTGAAAAGAGAAATTTAAGATTATTTTTTAGAATCTGACCTGTATCTGTCCATCTGATCTTTTGCAAGACAAGAATATCTAAATTATAATGGTGGAATTCTTGTGTGAGGACATCAAGATAAAAAGCTCTGTGAAGAGTCCTTGCATTCCAATTACCTATAGAGAGAAAATGGTTAGTGGGATGTATAAAGAAACTATGTTTATTGATAGAGGGAATGCCGACAATATCAAACAGCCTCCTAATCGCAGACATGGGGCAAAGACCCGTTCCCCCACCACTAATGGCTGAAGCCATCTACACTGGAAGACTTGCTCCAATGTAGAATTTGATGATGCCAATAGAAGCAAAGAGTTTAGGTTCCTGTGATGACCTCTGCTCAAGATTATCAACCAGCTGATAAGCATATTCTTTGAATCTATTCACTTGGGGCTGTCAACCTACAAACAAACAGAAAACACAGCAGATTTTCCCTCCACAGAAGCCCACCAGTGCAGCAAAATCAGGATCCATAATCAATCTCAGAGCCAAATATCTGTCCAGTTCAGTGGGTTTATATGGTCAGCACCAGGACCCTGTGTGGTTGACCACTCCTCAGCAGGGTAGAAAAAAAAGAAAAGTAGCCATAGTCGTCCAGATCAGTAGGCCACACTAATCTGACAGCCCTCCCCTTCTGTTCACTTCCACAAGAGATTATCTCTTTTGAAAGGTACTAACGGTCTGCACCACGAGAAGGCGGTGTCGGACATTAGGTGCTAGGCCTGACCGGTTCTATGCATCATCACAGGGGATTGGTGCATAGCTGTCCTTCCAGTGACTACCTAGCTATCATTTACAGACCAATGAACAACAGTGAACTTCATTTATTTTGGTATTATCTGTCATACTTTGTGATCTCTAATTTCAAATTGAATGTATGAAGACTATTATGTTTTAAGCAATTTCAGTTGCTGCATAAAATTTACAAGATGGTTGAAATCTAGATGACCAGCGAACAATAACTCACAGGCTATCATCTAAGTAGAGTTTTTCTTTTAGTTAACAGAGAATTTTGATTTTGAGCCAAGTGCAGCATAAAAGTGCTTTGGAAATATGCAAATGGCCATATATAGCATATATTTCATAATATTTTTAAGAGACCCTAAAATGGAGGTTTCCTTTTCTGAATAGGGGCGGGGGTGGCTCAGTCGGTAGCGCACCAGGCTCGTAATCTGTAGTTCCCAGGTTCGAGTCCCAGCTGGGTCAGCGTTGAGATTTATCTCCGCAAAATTCCCCGCCCTGCCCACGGTCAGTAGGGGACACCGATGGGCTTGGAAAGGCCGCCGTCCATTAGATGGGACGTTAAGCCATGGCCCCGTGTGCGGGAGAGCCATACCCTGTGCACATTAAAGAACACGCTAGATGGCTTGACGGGAGGCTACCATCTGTCTCCCAACAGCTGTTCCAGTGGGTCCCCTCCCCCAACCTTCTCTGAGCCTTTGGGGTCCATGTGACCTGGCCATTTAGCCCATGGTGTGCAAAAAAGATCCGCTCAGAGGTAAAACAACTCAAATCCTTTTCTGAAAGAACCCATTATGATAAGTTCATATCATGTCTAGCTAGAGGAAAAGTAGTTTTTTTCTGCTAATGAAAAAGGGTTCTTTTGTCCAGAGGTTGCCATTTTTGATTAAATTTCTCACTGATAATGCTGAATTTGTGTGACTGGCTGTGGAAAACAAATATATCTCTTATTGGCACTTGGTGATCCCATGCTGTTTTAATCAGTGTCTATAGTTCTCTAATATTATTGGCAGGACTTAAAGTTAACAGATCATTGATCAATGGTAAATGGCACCTGATATGTTACCAGGAAGTGTTTATTTGTATTTCATCTGGATTAAATCAATTTTCTATGCTAACAGAAAACATTCCTCCAGTGAATAAGAGGTAGGCATTAATATTAGCAACTTAATTTTAGGTACTTTTCTGTTAAATATATATTGTATAAGTTTCCACTGTTTCAACTTGCAGGAAACCTTTGCTGAAAACCCCTGTGGTGTAGCAAAATATGTAATGGGGATTGTTCACAATGCAGCCCAATATCTGCCAGATTTACTAGATCACTTTGGTGATAAATACCCTTCCCTTGTTGTAAAAACTGGTGGTCTTGGTCGTCAGTCAGATATTGAGACAACTACAATGACCAAATACAGTGAACATGTATGTATGATTTTTTTAATATATTAATCCTATAGAATATTTGTAGTGAAATATTTGATATTTAACCTCATAGAGTCCTGATGCAATAGCACTCTGAAATACTCACCAAAAGTGCCAGGAGCCTGATAGTGCTCATTCTACCAAGTTTATAAATATGGTTTTAATTTATTGTTGGTTGTAACACTTTTTTTTTTAATCAAGAAAAGTGTATTATTTTTAATTTTATATCCAGTTATTGCTGATAACATAATAAAGTTTACAAAAAAATGAGAGAAATATTTTTTTACACTCCTACAATTTTTTTTAATTCCTGTGGCACTTTTGGCTTAGCTATATAAAATTTGGCTATAAATATTTAGCGGAAAAAAATTTCGCCGACATACAGGATTTGAGCCTGCATCTCTCCAGAAACCTGCCAGAGTATTCTTCCAGTTGAACTATTGCCAGCTCGTCTTTTTTCCGCTAATTTTAAGACAACTCTACCACGGAGATTTTCAGGCCAACCATTGGTGCCATCTGTGATCTTCGGTGGCAATTATTACCTTAATATTGCACGAATGAGATGGAAATAAGTCTCAACGTGCTATTTAGCGTTATTAATGATTTAAACATAGATGATAATAACAGCATTACCTGTTGCTCATTTGGTGTTGATAAATCAATAAATACTTAGTGGAAAAAATTTTCGATGACATACGGGATTTGAACCCTCATCTCTCCAGAAACATGCCAGAGTATTTTTCCAGTTGAACTAATGCCAGCTCGTCTTTTTTCCGCTATTTTTAAGACTTAACTCTACCACAGAGATTTTCGGGCCAACCATTGGCGCCATCTATGATCTCCGGTGGCAATTATTACCTTAATATTGCACAGAGTGAGATGGAAAGAAGTCTCAACATGCTATTTAGCGTTATTAATGATTTAAACATATATGATAATCACAACGTTACCTGTTGCTCAGGTTCAAATCCCGTATGTCGGCGAAAGTTTTTTCCGCTAAATATTTATTGATTTATCAACGCCAAATGAGCAACAGGTAACGCTGTGATTATCATCTGCGTTTAAATCATTAATAACGCTAAATAGCGTGATGAGACTTATTTGTTTCCATCTCACTCTGTGCAATATTAAGGTAATAATTGCCACTGGAACTCATAGATGGTGCCAATGGTTGGCCCGAAAATCTCCGTGGTAGAGTTAAGTCTTAAAATTAGCAGAAAAAAGACGAGCTGGCATTATTGATTTATCAATGCCAAATGAGCAACAGGTGACTGTGATTATCATCTATGTTGAAATTTGGCTAGCACTCAAAGGATTAAAGTTTTGCAAAAACGTGATAAAAAAAGCATCTGATTTTATCAAATTATTTTTAGAGAAGATTGATGATGAAGGCATCCAATAGTTAAAAGTTAGATATATTTTGCAGCACATTTATCTCAATTTTGATGCATTTTTGATTCAATTAAGCAGAAATCAAGGTTTTGGAATTGTTCAACAAGTTTTTAATACTAAGAAAAAACAAATTTTGCAATTATTTGTATTAACACAGCATCTAAATTCATGTTGTTTTATTAGAAAACATTGCAAATTTCCCATCATTTAATAATAAAAGTGCATCTTTGTTAAAAATGGTGCTGTTATGCAACAAAAAATTTAAACACACAACTGATAACAGTATTTATCTCATGTAAGCAAATAAATTGAAATAGTTTCCCTAAAGAAGACCATCTGCACGTTTATATTACAAACATACATAACTTCATCTTGACCCCAAGCTGTGGTTAATGTTTCTTTTTTTTTTCTCAGTAAAAACCATGTTTTTTTTAATTCTTACATCAGTACTTTGAGGTGTAGGTTACCTGGAGTACAGAATAATGGCTTCACTTGGCTATCCATTTGACTGGGCAAGTGGGTGTGGATATCAGGTTCTCATTTACCACAGAAACATGGTAAGATTCTGTAGTAAGAATTGGACCATGTATAACAAATCTGTATTTGCGCAAAAAATTTCCATGTTTTGAATAGTTTGAAGTATCTTGATAAAAAGATGCGATTCAAAAAACAAAAGAAATATTAGAGAAAAAATTAATATGATTACATACCTACAGATTATGTGTATTAATATTCTTGTATAAACTACAACACACTTAATGTTAAACACAATTTATATTTCTGTAATTGAAAAGAATACTAATTAATAACAAACACGATTTCAATTAGTCTTTTTATTTACGAATAGTAAAATTGATGTTTGTTTTAAAGATTTCACTTGATATTTGTCAAATTTCCCCTTAAAACACTCGACATGTTTAAAATTTACTTCAAAAAATTGACTAATGTGCAATGCTTCATTGATGTTTGTAAGCTCACACTTTCAAATTTTTTTTTGTTTCAGTTATGTTGTTTTCCAGTGCCGATATGTAAACATCTTTATTCTTCTACAATGTTAATACTGTTGAAGAGGACAAAGAAAACTTTTTTTTACACACACAACATTTTTTGCACCACATTCTAACACACAAATAATTTCAACTTTTTCACAAATCGAGAGATACTTTTTTGTTAGTAGACTTGTTTCCAACAGAAGGGCTAATTTTTCTAACTGATTCTACATTCGTGGTGGTGTTTTGGGTAAAGTTGGGAAACAAGGCTGGAGGGCTACACACTGGAGAGGTAGGTAGAGTGGGGATGATCCCCAAGGACAAGGTTAAGTCATAAACTGGCATGTAATCTGATGCGGGTGGCCATAAAAGTTGTCACCCATTTCATTTTTGTCTATTCAAAGAATTGGTTACTGTTTCCAACTACCTGAGGACTTGAGAATGTTTCCATAATTACTGAAATTTGTACAGTATAATGAACATACTACACATTATATCCATGTAGTATGCTCATTATAAAAGTGAGTAACTGAATGGGAATATGCATAAATTAAAATCATTATGGCTTTTTGGTCGTTACAGCCATGATCTCGTTATTCCTGTGCTCGTTACAACCAAGTTCAACTGCATGTGTTATGGCAACTTTTTGTCTATAATGAACTCAGGAATGTTTTAACTTAATTTTACTACAGAAAAATCGTGTAAAGATTAAATGTATCAACATTTGTGTACAGTTATGTGAAATATTCTTCAAAACGATGAATACATGTTTGTCTCCAGGCACATCCAAAAATATAATGAAAGCAGTTCAAGTAAGAAGAAAGGAAATAAGGAAAGCAAATAGGTAATCGAATACAGGACTGCAAAATAAGAATGACAGCAGAATAACATGTCGTCATACTTTGAAAGTTCACGGGGGGAATGAGAATTATGGCTTATTGTAGGCAGCACTGCAAACAGTTGTGATGAGTTGTCTTATCTGTCCTAGCTAATTATTCTGTGGGCTCACCAGGCATCAAACAATTATCTCTTTATGCAAATTATAAACTTGTAATCAAAAACTTGCATAAATGTTTTTCTGTATATAATATGATTATGTAGATGTGTATTATGCAAAAGAAATTTTATGGGTTGATTATTGTATTTGATAATGAACAGTTGCAATGTTTTCATGGCTAATTGCATACTATTCCTTCATGTCGTGGTCTACATTTTGACAGCATCAGTATTGATGCACTAATTATTTACAGTTACTTAATTACTGTAGAATTTTTATATCCCATTGCTGATTGTTTAGCATGCTTGACTACTGATCAAAGGGGCCTGGGTTCAAGCACATGACATGGATTCTTTATTTTTTTTGCATTGTCCTTTTGCTGAGGTCTCACCTTCCTCACAGATCTTGTCTGTGTCATATTATACTAATAGGCTCCTGTGAAAACTCTGTGTTCAGCAACTGATTAAAGTGTAATTTGTTTATATTAATATTAATGGGCAAATACTAGGGTGATTCATAAGTGTGCATTTTTTTTTTGCCTACTTGAGAAATGATTATTATAATTACCTCTTCAATACCATGCTTGGTCCTTGAAGATGAAAAACTGCCAACATTAGTTTTAGACTTCCTTAAATGTTTCAAACCACCTACCTTAAAGAAAATGAACCATGGAGTGAAAGAGATAGTAGTCAGAAGGAGCTAGGTCTGGACTTGAACATTGGGTGAAGAAGAAACCAAATGCCGTTTTTAAGTTTTCCTTTGGTCCAAAGTGCTATATGTGGCTTTGTGTTGTCTTGTTAGAAGAGTACTTATGTCTTTTTGCCAATCTTGGGAATTCTGTTGAAGCATCACAGAGTGCAAACAAATCAATTGTGCTGAGTAGAGATTGTCATTGATGGCACTTTCATTGGGAATCTGTTCAAACTGCACTTCTCCCTGAATATTCTGCCAAACATATAACATTGCCTTCATTTTGAATCACCCCTTCTTTGGGGCAGGAAGTGTGGGGTGGCCTGGGTCAAGGCACTGTTTTTGGGTGTTCAGATTGTTGGAAAAGATCCATTTTTCATTGCACATAATAAATCACTTGATGAAACAGTGGTTTCACGGATTAGTGAAGCATTTACTGCAGACTACGATATTATGGTTTTCTTGTTCAGTAGTCAATTCATGTGGAACACTTTGTCAACTCCTGGATACCTTACTGATGCACTGTAGTTGCCTATGAGCAACCATGGTTGGATGAAAGATTGGTTGCTTGTCAATGGATCGACTTCAACAGCATGGCACAAAATGTGATCTACCAACTTTGACCACCCTAATCATGACCTACTTTTCAAGTCTGATATCACCACCTTTGAACTTCTTAAACCAGGTATGAGCAACACAAATGGAGACTTCCCTCTCTACTCTCTTTATAAAGTACTCTCCTGATAATCGAAAACACTTTAAAAAAATGGTTTGTGAGGAAACTATACTGTAAAAAAAATACTTCCTCAAGCAGCTTCTTTCCATATAGTTCTGTGAGAATGGTGGACCTCAGCCGAAAGACATCACAAACATCCATGCCTTACCCAGGTTCCACTGATCAGTTGCCAAGCATGTTAACCACTCGGCTGCCATACATATTGGGATTCTTCCATATTAGGTGAAAGAAAAATCACATTCAAAGCTCCATAAACTTTAGAATAAGCCTTTTTATAGGAATGTGATTGTTGTAGATCTCAATTAAATTTTGATTTTAGAAATATTCATTTAATATTTAAAGAGTTATATATGAAATATTGGACAGCAGATCCTCTGTTACATTTGTCCTAAACACCGTTTCAAAATTGACACAAAATGAAAAAAACATTACCTAGACTTCTGAAATTACATTTATTTTAGTAACTGATTTGTTATAATTTTAAAGTAGATGCTTATGAGTAGAAACACTGATGTTAAACGTTTGTTTCCAGAACTCTTTATACAATAAACAAATATTGCTCAAAATTCAGATTTTAGATTTTGAGATTTTCCACCTGTAACATTTTACCCCAAAACAATTAATTCAAAGTTATGAAGATATGATAGTTTTCCATTTGCACAATATAGAAAGGTTACATTTTTAAAAATAATTTCATATAATTTGTTCATTCTCAAAACAAGAAAGTGAGGAAGAAAAATGTTTAAATTACAGATAAATCATTTGATTTTTAAAAGCTATTTTGTATTGAATATTGCAAATTATATGCTTTGTATATATTAATTTATTACATTGATTTTACTATTTATTAAGATAACTGTTATCTTTAATATTACTACAGCTGTTACTCATTAAAATTACTACAGCCATTACGATTATATTATTTTTTCATGGCTGTGAGAGCACAAAAAAAATAATTTTTATATAAAATAAAAAAAACTACTGTTCATAAAAGTGCACTACCACTTAATATGCTTGGATGTAGATCCAGCCCTGTGTGTACCACTGCATTGAAATGATGTTGCATCTGTTTTATGTACCAAACTGTACATTGCATCTATATGGTTCTGCAGAATGTTTCATCTTCAAAATACATATAACAGCATGTGATGGTCCATCCATTCACTTTTATTTTTCCTTAACCAGTTTTTACTTTATTTACATTATATTTATTATTTTGGGGATTATTCTTCAGTTGTACATCATTTCTTCTCACCCAAGTCCATTAAAGGAGTTGCGCATGCACAACTCTGATTTTTGATTATCAGCTGCTAATATGTGCTGTAGGACACGCCCCCACTTGTGTCATAGCTACTTGAGCACACGATCATAATTTTTATGCAAATGTACTTTCCCAGCATGTAACACATGTGTCAGTTGCACACCGCATGTATTGTGATGTTAGGTCACAGAGCTAGTAGAGAATGTAAGTCAATGAAGAGATATGTGTTCTTGCACGGAGTTGGGGGAGATGTTAGTTTGGAGTTGTGATTTGAGAATGTAGGTGAAGATGTTTTGAGTGAGCTTTTAGTTGCTCAGATAATTTGATGTAGAAGAAGTTTCATTTGGCGAGTCTTGACTTTTTTTGGAAATAAACTTTATTTGTTTTATGAAATAGTTCGACTTTTCTATTTTTTTTTCTCTTGAGTAGGATAATTTGATTTTGATTAGATTTAAACTGAAATAATTGAAAATCTTTTTGAGTTTTTTTCTTATTGACTAATTAATGCATAATATACTTATAGAATCCTTGTTTAATTTTAATTGGCAAGATTAATTGCCTGGTGCCCGAGCTATCCAGCGATTTAGCAGTTTTTGGATCAGTATACAAGGTTCAAAGTAAAGAAATGAAGGTACATTTGGAGCATTACAAGCACAGCTATAAAAATGATATTCTGTAGCAAGTTATCATATCAATTGCTGCAATATTCTAGTCTTTTTATTATTACAGTGTCAGAGATTTTATTAAAGGCTGAGGACACCAATTTGCTTGGAAAGACTGTCGTCCATTAGATGGGATGTTTAGTTGTGGCTCCATGTGTGGGAGAACCATACTCTATTTACATTATAAAGAACTTACTGGATGGCCTTGAGGGGAGACTTCCATGTGTCTCCTAATAGCTGTTCAGGGGGAGGGGCTTTCTCTAGTATTTTCTGAGCCCTTGGGATTCTTGTAGCCTGCCCATTTAATAGGCCTCTTTTTTTAGTGTGTATGTATATAGGATTCAAAAGAATCCTAAAACAGCCAAATAATTTTTGAACAAAGAGTTCTAGAGGTGCAAATGTTAGATCTACCTGTAAAAAAGTGACCATTTCCAATAGAATGACAGCCACTGTAGCACCTATAGCATCAAATTCAGGAAGTTAACAAATGTAACTTGACAACAAACAGAGATAGAGAAAAAATTTTAATTACAAAATTGCAGAGTATCTTTCAATTAATAGGCATGGCACATGGTACACATGAAATGAATTGATGAAAGATTATAAATGCTGATCATTCAAAATCAGATGCTCATTGCTTAATTATCACAAACTACTGTGCAACGCAACAGAAAGATTCACAATCATATGCTCACGATGATGATGATGGTGATGTAGCACTCTCTAGTGAGAGATAAGCAGGCATGGCAGTATGTGATGTAGTGTGTATAGATGAGTAAGTGTACCAGTTGAAAACTGAGATGGCAGGCTACTCCAACAATCAGTATTGTGAGATGGTGCTCCTGTATGGTGAGGGTCAAGAGACTCCTATAAGATCTCTATCGCAAAAGTTCCACCTGGGGAATAATTTATATGCTTAATTTTACTTAAAACACAAGGTCAAAGGGAAGCTGCATGGCAGTATTCTAACCTTTTTCTGGCTTGTTCACATCCAACTTCAGCGATGATTCGCAATCTTCTATGGCTCAGAGAGACCACAGCACAATGACTCATCCATGATCAGGCAGACTGACAAGATTGTGTATTTAAGTGCATCCAGCGACATCCTGAGATATACCCTCATTCACCTCCATCAGTACTTCGGCAGCCAGTGAGGCCTGCTTCTTAACAGCAGCTCGTATGTGTCAAACCTTCATGAGTGTAGTTTTAATTTAGAGATAACCAAAGTAACCTCTGATTGTGATATAGAGCCATCATTGAAGTCAGTGAGGCAACTGTTATCATTGCAAGCAATGGGTAATGAACTAAGCACATCGTTTAGAACATCACTGAATTGTTCAGCCCACCTAGCCAGAACAGAATCCTCACTTTCTATTTATAATCTTACCATGTTTAATTTTTAATCCCTGTATATCTTTCCATTTTTCCCACACAAAGCATTAATTCTCTGGTACAGCTCTCTGCTGTTATGCTGTCTAACTGGTTCCTCTGGGGTGGGAGTAGCTCAGTTGGTAGTGCACCAGGCTCGTAATCCAGTTCCCAAATTCGAGTTCCAGCTGGGTCAGCGTTGAGATTTATCTGCACAAAACTCCCCACCCTGACCATGGTCAATAGGGGACATCAATGAGCTTGGAATTGTCTCCTTCTGTCAGATGGGATGTTAAGCTGTGGCCTCATATGTGGGAGAGTCATATCATGTGCACATTAAAGAACACCATTGAAGAACACACTGGATGGTCTTGAGGGAGACTATCATCTGTCTCCAACAGCTATTCCAGTTGATCCCCTCCCCCAACCTTCTCTGAGCCTTTGGGGTCCTTGTGACCTGGCCATTTAGCTTATTGTGTGCAAAAAAGTGTCACTCAGGGGTAAAACAACCCAACTGGTTCCTCTGCTTTGACACCCAAGTTATCAAGCCAAAGATTCTTATCAGTCTTCAGCTGATCATTTACACACCTATTAAACTCTTTGTAATGCAGTCTATTAGCACTAGTAGAGTGTTAATTAAAATTATTCCTGAAATTCCTTCTTTCAGAAATAAGCTCTATAGTCTCAACTGGCTTTAATCTCCTACGCTTTTTACCCAAAAGAGTACTGTTAATTTTGAGAAAACTTGTTTAAACTTTCCCCCATTCTTTCTCAGTTTCAGTAGTAAGCCATCATGATTCCTAAAATGACTAAGTAGCTTATCCTGATATGCTTTGACTTTACCTGGATCTTGTCAACAATTTGTACAGGATTTACCTGGATCTTTTCAACAATTTGTTGACAGCTTCATTGTTAAAAGCAATTCTCTTAACCTCAGCACAATATTTCTTAAGCTTCGGTTGTAAGACGCTTTGGACAAAGCAATGGTAGACCTAATTTCAGCCCCCCTATATGACCCAGCGTTCCTAACAGAACTAGCACATTTACTGTTAATTGCTATGTAATCAATTCATATTTCTAAGCAACCTATAAGATGAAATGCATGTGTATAAATGTCCTGGTGTTTGTAGTAAGTGTTAGTTATTCTCAAACTATGAAGTTTAGTTCCTGTAAGAGATGTTCCGCATTCCCACTGCAACTATCAGTGCCAAAAGGACCTATCGCCCCTGCACAAAAGTCGGAGTCAGTACTAAGTTTAGCATTGAACTCACATAGCACAAGAGTAATATCTCCATTCTTGACAGAATTCAAAATATTCTGAAATTGTCCATAAAACCTATCATTCTTCTCCAAGACCTCTGTGGGGGCAGATATATTGATTAAAAACTCACTAACTTGTGAACTTTTTTAAAAAAAGAGACATTGTTTGATAAACACTGTTATGAACTTTTTAATCTTTTAAAAGACATTTATTAATTATTAAAAAAAGCATTTCTGTGCAGCATTTTTTTTTTTGAGTGTGAAAGAAATTAATTATTGCTACAAACACCTTTTTATTTTGCATTAGGTTCATGCACATTACAGTAGCGGAACATTTCGAGCTGGGCCTCTTCATCAGATAAGCTTAGTTGGTACAGTTCATGAGGAGGTTGGAGGTTATTTTCCAGAATTCCTTCAGCTATTAGAGAAGTGCCCTTTCCTACGCTTGACTATGCCTTGGGGACCACTGTCAGTTGTACAAATGAATCCTCAAGAAAGCAATGATGGTCCAATTTTGTGGATACGTCCTGGAGAGCAGTTAGTTCCCACAGCTGATATATCTAAATCACCTTGTAAGAGAAAGAGGTAAGTTTTTTCACATCAATATAAGTGATTAAGACAAGAAAATAAACACATTTGCTAGCAGAAATCTTTCAAATAAATATAGATTATATATATATTTATATATTATCGCAGATGCATAATAGTCTTAGCATTTAAAGTGAAATGAAAATACAACACTGCAATTTGCACTTTAATGTGGCCCAACTGCCTTTAGAAAGTTATCCTTTTTTTCTAATTGCAGTTTTTATCTCATTTTCAAAAAACAAAACGTGATAATGTTTTCACTTTGTTTTCTGACTGTATCCTTTTTTTTTTGTTCTTAGAAATAAAAATTCCTTTTGGGTTTAAAAGGTATTGAAGAAAAATTATGCTTCACACTTTCTGAATCTCCCAAAAATTTAAATTGTGCTCTCTAATGGTGGAAAAAGTTGAAAATTGCAAAATTTTAAATGCATATTGAAAAACAGTATTTATGCTAGAAATTTGAAATTTTGGTGGTAAAATCTGAGTCACTAGGTTTCCACTGGCAACAATAAGTTGACCCCTTACGCCAGAGAGTGGGAAAAACAACTTTTTTGTTTTAAGAGATAACTAGAAAAATCTTTTCCAGTTGGATTGGTACTAAGAATATAATTCACATTTTTCAGATCTCTAGTAGTTTTAATTTGCATCATTAGAGCACACTAAATGTGGAAAAAGTGAAACTTTTAAGAAATATTGCAAATGATTTATTTGTGGTAGAAATTTTGGTGGTAGTGTCAACATTCCACTGATAATAACAGTCTGACCCCTTTTCTCAGAAAACACTCTTTATTTTTCTAACACTTATCTGCAATACATTGCAAAGGTAATTGGTGCTTCTGCAGTACGCAACCACTTTAACATGAAAGGAAAGACAAATTTGAGTGAAATATTGTGTGAATAAATTAATTTTACATGTACATAATCTTCAAAACAGCCATGATCTACAGAAAGAGGTCCAGCCAGGGCTGTGTAATTTAGTAACTAAATTACAAGCTCTGGATGTGTAAAGTATGTGTCAATCTTTAATTACAACTTCTGCACCTGGCCACAGCAGGCCAGGTGCAGAAGTTGATTGACAGTATAGTTAGTAGAGATGTAGGAGTCAGAATTGACAGTTAGTGGAGAGAGTGCTATTAGTGGAACTTAAGATTTAGATAGATGTGAGTTGTTAATACTCCAACTTTTATATTGAATTTGGTGAGAATGATTTTTTTGGAAATAAACTTTTCCTTTTGAAACTTCTGAATTTTTGCCATTTTTCTCTTCAGCAACGAAGATTGATTTTTTGATTTGATTTAAACTTGAATTAAACTTGACACTCCTTTTTGATTTCTTACTTTATAAGTAATGCTAGAGAAATACCTAACGAACTCTATTTCAACTTTTTTTGGCAAGTTAAAATTGCCTGGTACCCAACAATTTTTTTTATTTAAATTATCTTGTTTTTGAAGCAAAATGTTTTTTATGACACTACTTTTGTTTTATAGATCTTTATGTTTGTTAAAATGCATTTAATATTTTCAAACTTAATTTCAATTTGTTTTTAGAGGAGCTGTAAATGAACTAAGAAAGTTGCAGTATCTTCCACGTTCTTCAGAGCCAAGGGAAATGATGTTTGAAGATAGGACTAAGTGTCATGCTGATCATGTAGGTCAAGGATTTGATAGATTGACAACTGCTGCTGTTGGAGTTCTAAAAGCCGTTCACTGTGGAAAAGAGTATGTTAACATTTGGCCACTCTTAATTTTTCAGAATTTATACTTTTAAATAAATGGAAAATTATGCTTATGCCTTATCCAAATAGAAAAAACATTTTTCTTTATAAAAACAAAGTTTTAAACTGCATTCAACAAAATATTTAAAATTTACAAATCTAAGAAGGTACTATCTCAGATTGTGACATGTGACTGGATCTGAAGTAAAGGGAAACTTCACACAACAGACTTCTGTAGATTGAAGTATATTATTCATTAATTTTAAATTTCCTATGTTCTTTATGGAGGGATAGTCATTCTCTAATCAGCTTCAATAGTGCTTTATGGAAGGTTTCCATTATTATGTGAGTGATTATCCAGATCATAGGTACTGTCAGCAGCTTCTTATTGTTTTTTATTTATGTGTTTATCTGGATGGCAAAAAAAAACATATTGTTTTATTAAAAAACAGTTAACTCACCTCTCCTTCAAGTTGGCAACTTCATGTGCTCATGCTCTGAATTTGATGGTTTTTCGTTCCATGGGTTAGCTAGTATTAACATTACCCCACAAGCACTCTGTGAGTGACTTCCATAGTTAGATCTTAAAGCCACAATGTAAATTTTACAAATGGGCCATTCTATGAAAGGTTAATTGATAGATGATACCACAGCTTCATAGAATGCCCTAAAACTTGTTTTTCAGATATATGTTGAGGAAATGTGCAATGAAATATAGCCCACTTCAAGGAATGTTCAAAGAATGACTGGGTTGGTATAAAAATAGTTAAAATATTTCAAAATGGATAGTTTTAAATGAATATAAAAGGAATAAATCAGTTTTGTTTTAATATAATTAGCATGATCTACAATCTGGGTTAATTTTTCATTAGTAAGTATTTTTTTTTATGATTTATGCATTTCAAAATTATGCATGTATTAAGTTAGAGTTAAAGTTTGAATAGTATTGTTTCACTAAGCTCAATATACATTTTGTAATACTTTGTTACTTTTTCATTTAAAACAGAAATAAATTGTAATAAATTAATAAAAATTTGTGTACAATTTGTCCTCTACACATTAGAGTGCTGAAGCCTAATCCTGCACTGACTTTTGTGAAGTTTTTGTGAACTATTTTCAGAAATTGAATGTTGATTCCAAATGACACCTACATCTATGTAACACATGATCCTGGTCACAGCAATTCTTGTACATCAAAAAACAACATAAAAGTCTGCAGAATGCAGATAGATATTAGACAGAAATCACAATAAAAATCAATCTTACACCTCTTTAAAGCAAACAAAGATGCTGCAGATTGCTTTTTATCAGATGAAAAAAGTTTAATCTATGTGGGTTGAAATTCTCAGTGTATATGCAATAAAAATGTCAATAGTAAAAAGCATCTTAAAACACTGATAGAAAATTGGTTTGTACAATGTAGAATAACTTTCTTGTTGGTAAAATGCGATTTTGACATCAGGGAAATGAAAATATTTGGCGATAGTTCAATTGAATATCGTGGAGAGATCCACTTATGGTTCTGAAAAGTGCATCTTTGCAAAATCTTTGGTCACTAAAACCTTGAAATTTGGATCAAACAAATTGTTGTGGAAAAGATATATAGGTAATATTTTCATCATGTAAGAATATTTGGGGAGAAAACTTAAAAAAATTTTCTTTTTATTCAGGAAACAATTTTGTATCTGAACTCAACAATTTATACCCAACAATCAAATTCACCATTAGAAACTGGGGGGGGGGGGGATTCCTTGATATCTTTCTTCAACAATGTCTCATAACTCATAACATCAATTACAATTTATCTCATCCCCAACAATATCTGTCTTCAAGTTTAAATAGTTTATTTTACAGAGCATTCATATTATGCAACACTGATTATCATCTACACAGAGCTGCCAACTACTCCATTTTTTTTCCCAAATTTTCTCTGATTTTTCATTTAAAATCCAAAAATTCAATTTATAGGGTTTTAGTTTTACCCTCACAAAAATCTGTTCCCAAAGTTGACAGTATTTTTGCTCTTTTCCCAAATGGGGAATGTTAATGAAAAGGAAGAACTGTTTCCAATTTAGCTCTTTTACTGTACTAAAGATGCAGCTGTATCCCCACTATGTTTGCTTATGGGACTCACCTGCATATCAATCAGTGGAAATATATGACTTCAACTAACCATTTCTGGACAGAACACATGGCAAAGCCCACATCTAAATTCTTTTACAGAATTAAATGAAGGTCATAGATTGTTTCTAAATGGGTGTTTATTGAACCTACACTTAACTCTGACTGCTCTGGCCAACTAAATACTAATTGTATTAGAATCAGAAACTTCAGAGTGAAGGAGATAATACAGATTAGAGAACTTGCCTGATCTGTGGGCCATGATTGCCATTGCAACTTGAATGAGTCTTGTGCATGTATTTGTTATCTGGGTTGGGCTAATGTAGTAAGTGGTTAAAACTTTTTTTCACTAGAGTTGAGGCAAGTTGACAGCTGGGCTACTGCTTTGATCTTTGTAACTAATAATCAATATGTATGTACATCTGCATTTTATGGCATTCAGCTCACTAGATGGCATCACAAGTGGCAACTGAACATTCTTAAGGTGTGTAAAGTAGTGTAAGTGAGTAACATACAGTAGAATAGCTTTTTATTGTATTAAGCAATTTATTAGATTATTTGTTGGTATGTTTCATCTGGCCTCTGGTTCTTTTTTGTTTCTTCAGGTCTAACCTTCTTAGGTGAATAAAATTTTAGAGTTTATTTTCAGAAAAGGGGTGCTATTCACATAATTTTTTTTTAATGCAATTTGGATTTAATTCCCATATAAGTAGCATAAAAGTATAAATTTTATCTCGTGTAAGTATTGAAAGTTGCAGATGATTTATGATATTTATTAATGCATAGTCCCTATTATTGTGCTAAGGGGGAAATGGGACGATTTCTTCTTTAGTAGTATGTTTTGTTTAAAATGATTGTCTCTTATGAGACAATCATTTTAAACTTTTTTTTTTAATAATGCATTTTTGTTTTGTTTTTTTTAAATACTGCAGATGGCGGTGCATTGTTTAAAATATTCACGTTTTTTAAGCTTATCTCATTAATGTAGTCATTATTTGGTTCAGGGTTTTGTTCATACTGTGGATCAGTGGTTCATTATTTATGATAATTCATGTGTTTCAGGCTTGTTGTCAGGGATTATTTAGTTCTGGGGGCTTTTTTATACTGCAAATCAATGGTGAATAGTTTACAATTTTGTTTTCTGGGTTTATTGTAAGATTTGTTTGTTTTTGGGATTTGTACTATTTGTTGCCAGATGTTCAGCAACCACAGCAATCCCCGGTTCCGTCTCACGACACTACCAAGTTAACGGAAAGCCGTGACTATCTAGAGTCAGGGGCAAGAATACACCATATAGATGCATCTCATCCCCAACCTCACATGGCAGCAGTCCTATAGAAGGAAAGCTAACCACCAGTAGAAACCTTAAATTTAATCTGTTCCCCAGTTAGCCATGAACAAGGATATGTAGATCCAAGTTCGCTCGGCACCCGTGGTGGAGACTCTTAGTGGGGCCCAGACTTTGAAAAGGGCTTGTGCCTGCTAGGGGACCAAATCCTTTCAGCTGTGCCCTTGAACTGCTCCACACAGCACCTAATGTTGAGGTCTTGACACCATCCAACCGGGCCACTAAACTGGTCAGCGATGTCTTCGACCTCGGGTGGTCTTGGCTCTGTCCAACCGAGGACCCAATACAGTCAGCAAAGTCCTCGACCGGTTGCTGGGTTCAAGCATTATTGTAATGCTCCAAAAGATTTTTAAACTTTTTCTCTTTGGATCTTTTGACTGATCCAAATTAAATTAAAATTCCGGATAGCATATTGAGCGCCAAGCAATATTAACTTGCCAAATAAAGTCAAATGAGGCTTAAGTATATGGGCATTATTTATTGAGTAACAAATCAAAAAGATTGTCAAAATATTAAAGTCATAAATCTTAATCAAAATCAATTATTGTTGATCGAGAACAATATAGAAAAGTCAAATATATATAACAAACAAAGTTTATTTCCAAAAAATTCAAGACTCACTATATACTCTGATGAATGCAAAAGTGTGAGCATCTAAAAGCTCCATCTCTAAATACAACTCCAAAAAACTAACTACTAATGTCTCCCTCCTTCACCACCTTCCAACTAACATTTCTCATTCTGACTACTAACGTCTCCCTCCATCTACTGACTCTTAGCTTCCTAACTCCATACTGACTCTGTGACCTAACGTCACTTAGTTAACATGCAACATACAACTGACACGTGTGTGTTGCACTCTGGGTAAAACACTTGTATAATCTGACAACTGCACTCTAGCTATGATGCAAGAGGGGGGTGTCCTTAATGTATGGATTAGCTGCTGTCGATCAAAAGTCGGAATTGCACATGCGCAACTCCTTTAGTGGCTCTGAATAAGGAGAAATGATGGCCAACTAAAAAATAATCCCCAAAATGATAAATATAACGTAAATAAAGTAAAACTGGTTAAGTAAAAGTGAATGGTGGACATCACACTATTGTTTTAGAGGTTTTAAAAATTTATATTAAATATATATAATTTATGCACAAATGTAATAATTTTTGTCCTCCATTACCCTTACTAGCATTCTGGGGAGGGGGTTATGCTCCTCTTGACTATAGATATAAATCCACTCCCCTAGATCCTACCTTTTGTGAAAGTAACGGTGAAATGATGAATTTTATCTTTACCTTGAGCTAAATGTATTTAAACTGTCTTTCTCTGATATATTGTGTGTTATTTTGATCTTATAGATATTCAAGTAACAGAATTACCAAAGATGTTGTTGCTTTCCATGCTGGTGATTTTAATGAACTAGTAGAGAAATTACAGTTGGATTTGCACGAACCTCCAGTTTCACAGGTATAGTTGCTGTCAGTTTAAAATTTTTTTAAATTTATAATTGTTCTATCATGCCTCTGCATATCAGTTCTTGCATGATTCATATTATCATTATTTGTAATGCCAACTGCAAAATTAATGATTGTGAACAAATAGACCTTAGTAACTAGCACCAAGAATAAATCAAAAAGGGAGTGTAAAAAATGCAGGTGGAAGTTCATCTGGTGTTTTTGTAGCAAGTGCAGAACAAATGCGATTGTAATGATCTCAAATTTTTTAAATAAAAGTACATCGCAAGTGCCTCTATTTTAGGTGAACTCGAAAAGTGGTTTACATAATACTGTTGGTCATTGTGACTGTATGGCACTAAATGGTTCAAAGTATTGATTTTTCAGTTTTATATTTTGGCATAGTCAGTCTAAATGTAAAATTTGTGATATAATGATTTTTGCCACAAAATTATTTTATGAAATGGAGATTTTATGATCTAATGATTTTCATAAAATTTTGCTTATTTTTATGGAGAACAGTCCAAATTTTTTCAACACAGTTGACAGTAGGTTAAAATATATTTATCACATTAGTACTATAACTAAGATTGCCATGGTAGGATATATAGAATGGTTTGAAAAACATTTGCTCAGGCCATTATAGAGAATGGTGAAGATTAACGAGGCCACTGATCACTTGTGCAGTTATCAGTAGCCTTGTTGTTTATCATTTGGATTTAGCCAGAAAAAGGTGAGATTGAGCCTGGCTCAGTCACAAATATGCCCCCATCCATCCACCCACACATTGAAAGCAAAATATTTAATAGGCATTCTTAAAAATTTTAAAGTGTCTATCTTCTTATAAAGCCGTCCCATCTTATATGGCCAATTAGCACTCTTGGCTGTTGATTAAAGGACCTGGGTTTGAGCCCTGGGTAAGGCATGGATGTTTGTGTTGTTTTTCTGCCGAGGTTCCACTGTAATGCTCCAAAAATTATTAACTTTTAAAGTTGGACCTTTTGTCTGATCTAAATTTATTCAAATTCCGGATAGCTGTATTGGGTGCCAGTCAATAATAACTTGCCAAATAAAGTTGAAATAGGGTTTGTTAAGTATTTATCAAGTGTTACTATCAAGTAAGAATTCAAAAATGATTGTAAAGTTTAGTTAAAGCTTAAATATAATCAAAAATCAATTTACATTGCTCAAGAGAAAAATAGCAAAAATTCAAAAAGTCTCTAAAACAAACGAAGTTTATTTTCAAAAAATTCAACTCGCCAAACTCAATGGTAGAATACATTAGCAACTCACATCTATCTCAAGTAACATCATCTCAACTTCCACTAAAAGTCTGTGGCCCAATGCCACCACTCTACTCACAACACACTCTTCCTCCTCTGACAATCTCCATCTCTCTAACAATGTCATTCTCAATCTCTATCTAACAATCTCTGTGACCTCATGTCACTACTATAACAAGTGGCATACAAAACCGGCACATGTCTGTTGCATGCCAGGAAAGGCATTTGCATGATATGACGATCGTGCTAGCTATGATGCAAGAGGGGTCATGTCCTACACGCGCTTTAGCAATTGTCAATCAAAAGGTCAGAGTTGCGCATGCACAACTCTTGTAGCTCAGAAGGAGAATTGAAACAGTCCAAAAAATGAAATAATAATCCCCAAAATGATGAATATAACGTAAATAAAGCAAAACTGGTTAAGGAAAAGGAAAAGTGAATGGGTGGACCATCACATCACCATCCTCTCAGACCTACTCTGGCGTATAAACTGACAGGTTCCTGTCAGACCCCTCTGTCTAACAGCTGCTTGAGGGGGTATTTAGTTTTTATTTAATAATGGGAAGTGTGACTGCAGAAGAAGACTTGGAAGGGGTTCACAGAAAGAAAGAATTTATTGGTGGTCCTTGGTGTTGAAAAGGTTGGGAAGCACTATTCAGAGCAATCTCTTTTTTTTTAAATAATATACAAATATAATGCTCTATATTTGTGATCAACATCCTCTGATCTGCACATCAGTTAGTAACACATGGCAACAATATCATTGATCCACTGCAAAAAACCTTAAATTAATCATAAATAATGATAAAATTATAAATACTTTTAAATTTTTGTTGTCCAGAAAGTCTTGATTAGCAGTGTACTATCTTTTCTCTTTTTAGCACTCTAACAGATCAGTTAAGACATTTTCTACAGGGAGGAGTGAGTACTGTATTTAGTTATTGTGAGTATTTGCTTGATGGACACTTTCCACCAGTGGTGCTCGATGTCCATTGTCCCACATTTGCCGCTTACATCCATTAGTTGTTTTTGCCGTTCATGCATTCCTTTGGATAAAAAAACTACTCGTTTGTTTAAAAAATTATATTAAAGCATCTTTTGATATTTAGCCATGTCTGAATGTAAATTAAAAAAAGTGATAAAGTTCCAATCTGTGTGGCTAGACAATTATGAATGTGTTCAATGTGGTGAACTTTACTGTATGTATTGCTTGTGGTGAAAATGTAACTGCTTGCACGTACAATGTTTTTGTTATAAATCTAAATATAGTGTTTCTCTTTTCAAAATGAAAGGAAAAAATGTGGAATTTATCAAAAAGTGTGTAATGAATTATGGCAAGCAAAAAAGAATTTACAAAAGTTTTTAATTAATATTATTGCATGAAGATTGTTTATTATTTTAAAATGTCCCAAAAATAGTCAATTTTTTATTATTTTAAAATGTCCCAAAAATAGTCAACTTTAATCTAAATTTTAAACAATGACCCATTATCAAATTAATAATGAAATAGATTAACTGAGTTTCAAAAAGGTTGCCTACCACCATTCTATATCTTAACGAAAGCATAAACAAAATTAAGAAACTAGGACTATATTTACAAAGTTTGGAGAAAATAAGGTTAAATGTAATTGTGACGTGATATTGCTTGTACATCCATAATTTATCAAAACATGCTTTAAAAATTAATTTTCAAAAATATATGCAGGATGCAACAGAAAAAAAAGCCAAAATATTATGCTGTAAAATAAAGACCAAGCAGAATTTTCCACACCCCTATAGTGAAATGTATTTCCCAAATGGCAAAACCTTCTTATGTAGTAGAATATTCAAAGCTAGATAAGCAGATGCCAACGAAATCATTTATGATAATCTAAATATGTACATGTGGTGGCAAAAAGACCAATGCATGCTTACTTCAGGATTTAAGGCAAAAAAAAGTTGAAAGTAACTTTACAATTATAAAATCAAAAAATTAATTTATATGACAGTTGTATATTTTTTTTTGCAATTATACACTTAGACAATAAAGGAACTAGTTTTGTGCACATACACACACATACCTGCATTTTTTTTTTATAAGAAGCAAGAGGATGAAATTGTATCCTGGAATTTATAATAATCCCATGAGTGCATTTACATGGTTTAAATACATATTATGTACACTAGTGCAATGAAATTGTTCCACTTGTTAAAAAACAGTAGATGTGTACTTTTGCAAACCAGGCAGAGGACAGGTGTTGTATGGCCATCAAATTATTTATGCATAAAGTAAACAATACAATAGATACACTATTAGTATATAATGTAATTATCATGGCTGACAATACACCTAGCAACATGTCAGGGAAGAGTCATATAAACATCTGGTAATGTCTTTTGCAATGTGCTACTATGCCTCATGCACCTTCACCCACAAGGTAGCTAAATTATGTGCTAGTTAAATAGGATCTTACAAACATCATTCAGTTAGCAAAATGCCATGGACCTGTTGTCAATGCACATGGATGTTTTAGACACTCTCTTGAGATGGTAAGTTGTACAAGATTTAGTGTCATCCTGTTGGAACCTGTTCCAGTTAAGCCTAACAGGAAGAGTATAGCACAACAGGATGTCTAGGACATAACACTAGATATTCAAAATGCCAATAACAGATACCAAATGCTGCCAGCTGTTGTTTCTCATGCCTACTAAACAAAAATCCCAGCATCAACACGTGGCATTCCTAAATGATCTAGGGATCCAACCTATGCCCAGGTAATCTTCATGAGAAGATGTGAGGATCATCTCCCAAATGCAACTCGGACTCATCACTCAAAACAAACACTGCCATTCTTGTTGCCAGTCATCTCTGCAGCAACACCAGCCCAATTGCATGATAATGGTATGTAGTCAAAGATAACCACCAATGCAATGAACCCTGTCTCTGCAAGGCACTTGGCAATAGTCTTGTCACCAATGGGCATCCCATAGCACCCATTATAGCCCATTGAATGGTTAATAACATTGTAATTGGAGCTGTTATTGTTTTGTGATGGATAAGTAATCACTCCATGATGTTGGCCTAATGATGTCATCTCTTCATGAGAATATTTGTAGTACTTGGAATTGCTGTCGCCACAACAAATGTTCTTGCATCATGGTCATGTGCCATGATTTGACAGGTCGACCATCTGGCCTCACTCAAATAGACCTAGTTGGCAGCAGGTATGTAGTCTGGCATCTGATATCTTTGTCATCATTGCCTACATGTAGTCCATTTTGTTTGTTATGTGATCTGTTGTTGTTTAATCTGGACTTGACTAAGTTAGTTGTGTGCCAGGCTCATAATACAAAGTTCTTAGATCCAAGTCCTAATTATGTTGCATTTAGATTTATATCTGATCACCCTATCTTGTTCTTAGGGAGAAAGTGGACACTGTTTTGGGAAGGCTGTCAGTTATCAGATTGGACATTGAGTCATGGCACTGCAAGCAGGAGAGATCTTGTGCACATCAAAGGACTGCTGGGTAACTTGAATGACAGGTTATTGGTGTTCTAATAGCTGTCCAGTGATCTCTCTGGGTCCTTGTTTTACTAGGCCATTTAGCCCATTGTGTGCACAGAAGTCCCACTCAGAAGTGGAACAATCCCAAATTTTGCATTTGGTGGATGTAATCTTGCAGATACCATGCATCAGTAGTGTACCCGGAGACTTCCAATGGAGTTGGGGGGAGGGGGTTAATCACATGGAATGTACTTGAGTTCTGATTTTGATGACTGTCTTGGATAATATGCATTTGAACCCTTCAATGGTCGGGTGGGATTATTGATATATATATATTATTAGCATTATGCCAATGTAACAGAATAAATATAGTAGTAAAAATACAACCATTATTACATATAATAAAAATGATGATGAATGAAAATAAAAGTGGGAAATACCATACATGACTGGCATACTCAGAGGTGTGTGTCACACCTCTGGATAAGCCATTGTTTGAAACTATTTTTTTTTTATTAATTCACAATGAAATATTATGGTTATTGACAAAAACTCTCATTTATCATATATTTTACTTCAATAGAATAAAATTATTTTTAATTTATTGAACTATCCATTAAAGAGAACAGAGTTTTATCATTTTTAAAAATTTATTAATGATATTTACAAGATGACATGTTGCCTGTGGCTGGTCTGGAAAAGATACTGCATGTTATATGAATGAATTGTAAAGGTAAAACCAGTAATAAAGTGGGCATTAATTCTCTTAGTTTTATCAGTGAACTTGCAGAAAACAATAAAACTTGTTTATTAAGTAAATAATGCATTTATTTTTCATTCTACAAATTCTACACTTTTGCATTTTTAGTGTGTACAGTGGGTAGAAGATGCCAAATTGAACCAGCTACATAGAGATGGAATTCGTTATGCTAGAATTCAGCTGTGTGACAATGACATCTATTTTCTGCCAAGGAACATCATTCATCAGTTTCGTACTGTAAGTGCTGTCACAAGCATTGCCTGGCACATCAGGTTGAAACAGTATTATGTTTGCAGCAATGATGAACCTAGAAGCAGCATATTTGGGGAAGCTAAAGACATTAAAACAGAAGTGAAAGAATCAAAGATATTTAGTCAAGAAATTTTAGAAAGCAATATTCCATCAAAGAAAAAAAATGAAATTATGAATTGTTTCTCAGAAAAGATCAAAACAACAAATAAGATGCCCTCTGAAAAATATGCTAGTAGCCAATCATATGAAAATCACAGATATGAAATGTCTAGTGAATGTGCTAGAGAAAGGCTGAAGGAAAGTAAAATTTCATCTGCAGGTGTTATGATGGAAAGCCCCTTAAAAAAGCATAACTCTGAATCCACTGTTGTTGAAATGGGATGTGTTGATTTAGAGAAAAAAGTATTACCAGAAACAAAATCTATAATTAATTCCCATGACAAAAATAAACAGTCAACATTTAAAGCAATTAAAAGGGTAAGTTCTGAGAGGTCAAAAGAAAAAGTAAATAAAAAGATTGGAGATCAGAAGAATTCCAAAAAATCATTGGATGAAATTATTGTAGCAAAGCATACAAGTAAAACTGAAAATTTTACGAGCAAAGGAAGCAATAAAAATTCTCGTGTGTTTTTAAATGATAAAGAAGAAAATAACCAAATCACATTGCATGAAAAAAATAGAGGGAAGAAATATAAAGATTTACTTAAATCCAGGGACCACAAGAGTCGTGATCATAAAAAGAAAAGGGTAGAAGGTTCTTTAAAATGTAATGGTGAAAATGAGCTTTTGCAGTCAAGTGTAAAAGAGAAGACTGAAAATTCGAAAAAGCATGAACCAATGGCAGATGCTACCACTTCTGCATTGCAGAAACAATTGCCAAAGGATGTAAGTGATCCTATTAAAGTGCATAATTCAGGTACTGCAAGAGAAGTTATTAAAGCTGAGTGTAGTTCAAAGAATGAGCTATGTATTGAGAAAAAACTGCCTTCTGTCTCAGAAACTAGTGAACTGAAGTTATGTAATGTTGAGAAAAAACTGCCTTCTGTCTCAGAAACTAGTGAACTGAAGTTATGTAATGTAACTCTCAAAGATATAAAAATTGAGGATGTAGCAGAGAATGAGTGTGCAAAAAACAGAATTCCTGCTACGTCAGAACTTCAGTTAGGTATAGTTACAGTAAAAGATAATGTTAAAATTGAATGCATTTCAAACAGTGAGGACTGTGCAAAAAGAGGAACATCTTGTGCTGAAAAAGAAATGCCTGTTTTATCAGAAACCATAGAAGTCAAGATAAGTGATGTTACTCTAAAAGACAATAAAATTGAATTTGTTTTAGAGAATGGACAGTGTGCTGAAGAAGAGATGTCAACTCTTTCAGAACATTATGCAGTAAAAAATGATGAACATCAGCAGAAAAAAGAAGATTGTTTAGGTAAAATCCAACTTCAGCATCTTGAACAAGAGCGTGAAGTTCATGTGCATGATAATCATCAAAATAAAATTCAAGAAAATTATGGCCAGTCTGATATGCTTAGTGAAAATCAAATAGCCAATACACCTACAAATGCCAGCGAAATTTCCAATATTTCAAGTAATCAATTAATATGTGCACAGGTAAAAGAATGTACTGAAAGCAACTTTTGCAGTGTAGACTCGGATTTAAATTCTTCAGATTTGTTGCCCAACTTAGCAAATAGTGAAGCTGTATGTTCCAAATATGTGGAACATCAAACTGCTGAAAATTACCCAGACTGCATTTCAAAGTTATCATCAGGTGCTGCAGATGAAAACACTTCATCAGTTGTTGCAGATGATAACACACAGACTTGTGATAATTCAGGTAAGAGCACATGGACTTGAAGGAAAGCATTTGGAAGAAAAAAATCAAACTGTAATATAAAACAGTGATGTATATATACATATGTACAGAAATATCATTGATAGCACTATAATGAAATGTTTGAATCTCAACTCTAATAGGTACATAATTACTAATATTGAGTGAATGCATGATAAAGAATGTTCTTATTCATTGTTCACCTTAATGCTTCATTAGCATATATTTTGAGCACAGCAAGAACCATGCTCAACAAAAATATTGCTGGTTGAAAACAAAATAGTGACACTGTCAAGCACCAGTAGTAGTAGTAGAGCTGAATTTTATACAAGAATTTATCATGCATTTTTGTGAACTGGCTGCAGAAATTTTGACAGATTACTGTCATCAACTTTGACGTCCATATCCTCAACCTTCAAATATGCAGATTTATCTTTTTTTTTGATAGTTTGTGCTTAGTGCAAGGTGTGATAAGACACTAGACTCAGGTAGGGTTTAAACATAATTATGAGTAATATATAATTTTGTACAAAATGTGTTTTTTCTTTGTGGCATCTGTGTGAACATATGTGCAGGAAAGTCAATTTTTTTTTCTTACAAAAAAAAAAACATCATTTGCACATTCATATAAGAAGAGTGATGTAGTTAAATATCATTTAGAATGATATGGTTATGATTAATTTAAAAAAAAAATTCAGAATTTATGCACTGCACCTACTATGTTTTGCTGGCTATTAAATGTGAGGGACCATTCTGTATTTCACTTTCATTGCCTAAAGTAGGTAAAAAAAAGAAAACTATATATATATTGATAAAGTTGGTTTGTTTTTATGCACTTTTTGGAAGAGTGAATTTTAACAAACATTTCCAGGAGTTTTAATTGTTTTTAATCTTACAATATACTGTCTCTTTATATGGCAGCCATATAAATGCATATGTATACCTATAAGTATTTGAATTTATGGTTCCACAAGTTATTAAGTAGTTTTCTGTAGTTGCTTCATGTAGATATATTTACAGTGAAACTCAAATTATCCACACTAAATTGAATTTTTTCTGAATTTAAAATCATTTTGTTAATTAAAATGTTTAACTATTGTAATGAAATTCTATTTGTGAGGCTTTAAAAATTATGTTGATATTGCTTTGTTGCAAAGTAGACCAGTTAAAATATATTTAAATATTTTTTTTTCTTTGTATTAAAATTTTGTAGAGCTCCCAGCTAATCATAGTATCCCAGCATACTTATTTTTAAGCTTGTTAGAAATTTTATGAGCTAAAATGAATGTACTGCAATATTGAGAAATAGTACTGAATTTTATAGTGGTAACTAACAAAAAATATACTTTCAATCGAATAATATAGAGTAAAAATTGTCATTTAACCAGGTGGGATCTGAACCCATGACCTCCTGATAACATGTCAGGTGGAACATAATTGTAATTACAAAAATCTAACAAATATTTTAATGTGTTACTGATTATGTTACTGATTATTCTGATTTCTTTTATAATTGAATTCAATGAAATACGTAATAAGTGTTCCTGAAAATAGTTTTCGAGAAAACCTTGTGTTAAAATCAAATTATAAGAATTGTGATTTAGTGCTTGTTGTACTACTATGACTTAACAGATGGTTTGCAGAAAATCAAATGTAGTAAAAATTGAAATCGGAAATTTTAAATATTGTTTAGCTTACATATTTAAACTTTTAAATTCCATTCAGTGTAATAACTGCATTGTGCAGCTGTTTTAAAGTCTGTGAAATCTAAAGCCTTCAGTTCTAGCTCATCTGAAGTTTTTGAATGCTTGTACCTTAGGGAGCACAAGTAGTGAGGTGTATATTTGTAATGTAATGCAATATATCTCCAACAGCAGGGTTATAGATAGGGAAATATAACTCATTTGTTTACAAAGCAGAAGACTAGAGGTAGAAAATACCAATTTGCTGTTATGGAGAAATATTCTTTTGGGGGGGGGAATTGGCTGCACTGCACCTCTGACTTAATATATCATACTATTTTGATTTTTTTATTTTGTGATATGTTTACAACACAAAAAGATAAATGTTATCTTTGTAAGTAAAAGTTGAAGAAATAATGCTTAATTCCTTGTAATCTAGAGTTTTTAATGATCCATTGAATGTATTACAGTTTAAAACTTTATATCCTACAATAAAGTTGATACTTCTATACTGTCATATATAAAACCTGTTATATTAACTGATGTTTTATTGGTCAAGAAATAGATTTATGCTAATTCAAACCTGAATCAATAATTTCACTGTACTTGGTTCTTAAAGGGTCCAGTTAACCATTAACCTTTAAGTGTCGGAAACTGGTTAATCGTTTTTTGAAAAATCACTATGAATGAACTTGCAATATTTTTTTTTGGCTTACCTACCATTTTTTTTTTCTTTTTAAGTTATATATTTTTTGTTCAGAATTAAATGCTCTTTTAGTATATAATGTAAACTATTTTATTCATTAGTTGTTTTCATAATGAGGCTCAGAAGTTCAGTTGCATTTTTAGAGAGAAAAAAATCCAACACTGTAAGGGTTAAAAAATTAACATGTCATTTTGCAAGTGTGACTGTATTAATAACAGTATCCCTTATGCTGAGGGAGGCAGACATTGTCCATGTTATCAGGATGTCATTGTAAAGTTGTTTTAGTTGAACTGAAGTACTTGTAGAGAGTCAGCTCCAACCAACAAATAATCAGTGAGTTGTTGAATCCAGTTTTAGTAGTGTATGGTTGATAAATCATTCTCAGTTTTTGAATTTTGTTTGTAATCTTATGTCATTATATGATTCATTATCATTTATATGATATTCTAATATCATTATACGATTCTTCAGTGTTGCCTAACACAAATACAGAATGACATTTTTGTTACTCTTAAACTGCAATGATGCTAGTTGACAAAGTTTGCACAGATGTTGCTGCCATCATACATACTGTTTTCAGCTATAAAAGATGATTAGTGAAAGAACAATTCACATAAAAAAAAGAGATAGTTTAAGTTACAGTGTAGATTTAAAGTTACTTGAAAAGCAATTAGGGTATATTATATAAATGCTACGTGTTTTGCACTTTTGTCCCACTGCATTAGTTGAAGAGTTGTGCAGCAGCCACAGATGTTAAGGTACTCCACATCTTTAGGAATGGAATGGTAATTTGATTTTAAAAAAAATTGACGATGTGAAAGCATTTTTAGGTGCAGTATGACATTTAAAAAGTTAATTTAAACATTAAATGTTAAAATCATTTAAAATTTTCTGTCTAGATTTATGCATTTCATGGATTTCTTTATTTCCCAATGAAGTGTACTTTAGACACTTCATTGGGAAACAAAGTAAGAAGTCATGAGCAATAAGTAAATATCAATCAGCTCTCTACCATTCCTGCTCTTGTAGCAGTTTTATAAAAATTAAGAGTAGTTTTCAAAGGTTAATTTTCATGCATTTTTCATTTGCAACATTTAGGATGGAGAAGAATCCTAGAAGCTACTCCTAGCTTTTACAGGCTTTCTCATACCTGGGCATGCCCTACTAAAACCAAAGTCACTGCTGACCACTTCCTCAGTTAGAGCTAACACAACACAAAAGTTTGTCTTGCTGAAACAGTAGCTAGCATCCTGACCACAATGCTAGTTTTGGCTTACCCCTTACCTTTTGGCTTTACCCCAACATTGCTCGGGGTCAAAAATACCCTTCCGACAGAACTGAATATTCTTATGGGTGAAAAAGTTCTGCTGCTCCCTCTCTTAGGCATCCCAGTTACAGAATCATCTCTGCCACATATGATTGTCCAGCACACTGAAAGGTGGTAGTCTGTTGATAAATTATCGGGGGAATTATCAGCAGATATAGCAGAACCTCTCATCCGAGTTCAGCAGTTGTATTACAGGTTATAATAGATGTGTGAGACCTTCCATTTTCATGTAACAGCAGTAACTCCATGAGTTTGAAACATCTGCATGTCATAGCATCCTTGAGTATATGGCAGCAGTGATTGTTTCCCCCTGCTGTAATAGATCATGATGCATAGTACCAGCTTCTGTCCAAAATGCAGTCAACAGCACCATGAAGGCGGGGATACAGGTTGGGCTATGGTGCCAGTGATACCACTGATACTACCGTCAGCTGTTGTTGTACAGGATCCATTTTTCACCAGACTTGAATATCCTGTGGAGTAGAGGCTCACACTTAAGGTGTGAGAGGAGCAAATTGTAGATGTCAGCCATTATTGTATAATAATAATACTAATATAATTTGTTCTGTTCAGTAAGAGCACGAGAAATGCATTTGTCCAACTTTCTGACCATTTCCAACTGGCATAGCTGGTTCCACACAGTCATGGCACAGGTATGAAGCATAGAAGCTATCTCCTCACGCAGCATCAAGCACTGCCTGTAGGACCTCATTGTCCAGAACAGCTGATTCTCCAGATCTTGGGGCATCCTCCATGAAACCGTTTGACCATGTCTGTGTTATATGAACTGCTATACTACCTTCTCCAAATGCTTTGCATATACTATAGGCTGCCTGCATTGTGGTATTCCCAAATTTAAACTCGTGCAGTAGTGCACCATGATTGCATTAACATTTTAATACCGAAGAGCAACTTGCATTGTCCGATACCGAATGATAGACGATTTTATATGAACTGCCACCTAGCTGACTGGGTTTCACTGTACATAGGATTGCATTCTGATTGGACTGCACAGAGTGCTGGAACTTTTTTGCATGACCTAGTAGATCATTTCTACAGTGACTTAGGTTAACGCTGTTTTTTTTGGGGGGGAGGGGGCTTTGTTTTAAATCTCATATGTTCCTCTAATCTAATATTAAATGTCTGATATGTTTTGACAACATAATTGTCCTTAAGTTGAATCTTGCCATCTGAATCATTAAATTTAATATTGTAAATGCTTCTTGTTAACAATATATTATCTTTGTCATTAATTACTAATTTTTTTTTATTATGCATTATTGATTCTGGTACTATTTACTTTGTTTTTCAGATATTTGTGTAGACTTAGTGAGGTTAGGAATAAATAAATAAAAAAAACATGAAAATGGCTCCCTTTCATTAACTTGTGCAGGTATAGGTTGAAATTAATTTTTAATTTTAACATGATTATATATATTCAAGTAATTAAATATTTTTTTTATCAAACTTGCCACCTTATTTCATAAATATATTTAATTTCTTATTCTAATCAAGCTGCATTTGAGTAATGACAGTATGTTCTGTAAAAATAGTTTTATTGCAAAAACTTTATCTGTTTGAATCAGTATATTGAAGGTAAGTGTATTAATTTAATAATGCTTAAGTATTATATTGATATATGTATTGAGTGATTATATTGATATATAATACTTAAGCATTCATAATCTTGTTTTTTTTTAAATAGGTTTGTCCAGAAATAGCAAAATTCCATCAGTTTTCATGCATAAATTTGATGGATGGTAAAATATTAAATGCATTGTGTAATTAATTTGTGAATCCCATATAATTCCAGAGTTTTTAAATACCATCTCCATACCTGATGTAAAAAAGTTGGTTTGAATGCTCATTTAAAGTAGCCTTTTTTTTTACATTTCTTGTGACATCAGCAATGAGCCCTGAGAGGGAAGACCACATAGGGACATTAAAAAAAGTAATTATTCCTCAAGCAACTGCTATATTTTAATGGTTAACTGGACCTTCTGCATCTGACTATAGTGATATTATTTATTAAAATTTGAATTAACCACTATGTTAATAATCTCCCATGTTTACACTGTTGTGACAGTGCCTAAACCTGAGTAAATAAAGATAGGGTTAGTTCACACGTACAAGTAGCATTTCTTATTGGTTATTGAGTGAATTTTGATGTCTTATTACTGCGATAATAGTAAATGAATTGTATAAGTATCTTTTTGATAGGTTTGTGTTGACAGAAAAATCTCTACATAATAACAAATCCTGTTTATTGATTAGCTCAAAATTAAGATTAGTGGTTTTCATAGTGCAATATGAATAAAAAGGCTAATCTGACTGACTTTGAAAGGGGGATCATCATTGGAGCATGATGGTCAGGAGCATCCATAATGGAGGTGATGGAACTTAATGGAAAATCATGGCACAATATCCCAAGTGTGTGAAAAATGGCAATAGTCAAAAACAGCCAGTTGTAGCAAACGCAGAAGGAGAAAGGCTGACAGATAGGAATAGGAGTTTGTTGACGTGATGGAGCTCTGTTTTTGCAAATCATTAAATAAAAAATGATAAAATTCTTTCACTGGCTTCCTCACTTTCATCTCTAATCCCCTTTCTAAACCCAATTTTTTTAGGAATCTATCAATAAAATATCCCTTTTTTTTATTTGACTTAGTTTTTGGAAGGGTATTTGCTCAACACTTTTTTGTCTTGACTTCAACTGCTTCTCCCAGTCTGTCATTGCTACTTTACCAGAAAGGAATCACCATGTTAAATTGCTCCTTGTCCTAAATAAACCTAACCAGCCATTGCTTGTCAAAAATTTAAATCTTTTGTGATTTATGTTTTGTCTGCAGCATTGGCCCAATAATCACAGTGTTTATTGCATTATGTTTTTATAAAATTTGTACAATGAGGGTATTAGTCAGTATATCTTCTATTTCTATATAATTTTAATTAAAAAAAATATAAAACTGTATAAAAGTAAAATATAGCAGGAGTAAACCGACAATGATCCAACAGGAATGGTAACAATGGCTTACTAGGGTATTTGCTAACAAGAATTTACGAAATGGATGTCACAATGGCACACAAGTTGTATTTGTATATATTTCAAATTGATGTAAAACATATCTATATAGAATTTAATTTCCTAGGACAGATGATGATAAAATTCTGGATTTGAAGGTTAAGGTAATCACCATGCAAGGTGAGTTGTTGCTTTTGGTATTTTTGTACAGTCCAATGATTATTTTCAGGTGCACAAGTTATATAGTGCTAATGAAACAAGTCAGTAGCCAATATATTACAAAATTTAAAATTCAAGTTCACAGAACTGTTCTGGGGTACTGGTCTATGTTACCTGATCATACTACATATATTACCCAATTCCAAACCTGCACTCACTACCAATTTTCTGCTAAACAATAACTAGTCATTGGAGCTTAAGAAGGCATTCGGTAATGTTTTATGATATATCTTATATTTTCCTTTTAATTTGATATATACTTAATTTTAATTAGAAAAAGGTTTTGATATTACCTTTCTGCTGCTGCATTCCTCTGCTATGGCCCTAATTGACAAATAACTTGGTACACAATTGTTACCATTGGTGTTAGATCATACTGCTGTACTCCTGCTATGTTTTACTCATACAGTATTATAAGTTTATAATATGCATGCTGTGACTTCATTATAATTTTGATTTCATTGTTGCCATACTTCTCCCAAGCATTCAAAATCATATTATTGTCCTTATTAATGTTTCCAACTGTTGGTGTTGCCATATAAAACTGCTGAGCTATTGTTCTCTTGCTCTTAAATTACTTTTTTATGTTCCATGTTTAACTAACTTTTTCCATTTTGAATCTATTATTCCCATTCCATTTTGAACCCAATGAATTTTATTAATTAACATTGTTAATTAAATTTTCTACTATACAGCACTGTTCACTTAGAAAAGTAGCCCCTTGAATGAAAAAACTATGCTTGGAAAATCCAAAAATACCTTCCTTTACAGAGAGACTTGGCTAAAGAACTATTGATTACCAGGCAAGATGAAAAATCAAAAAATCAAGTGTGATTAACACCTTATAAATGTCAAACATTACTCTATATTACTCATTATTAACAGAAGGGTAGGCTGCACCTAGCTGTGAGACACATTCTAGCCTTAGTTGCTAATGCACTATAAAACCCCAACCAATCTAGCTGTGAGAAAGAGCAGAAAGGATATTTAGCAAATGCAAGGTACAATGAGAGAGGTTTTCATTTGCACAGACTGGTACTGTGTAAAAAATAATTGGGGGGGGGGGGTCTCCTTGCTTCCTAAGGGATGTGCAGCTCCGAGAAAAATGTTGAAGCTTACTGACTGGCAACTCTTTCAGCAGATCTCAGTGCTGTGTCAGAGGCCCTCACTGCTGCCTCTGATGCTTGCACTGTTATGGTCTCGACACCCAGCATCTTCCCCCTCTGGATATCCACTATAAGCGGCTTTGCTGCCGAGCCAAAAGGTGTGCCCACCACTCTGGTAGATTTCCAGACATTCTTCATGCTAAAAGGCTACATGCTGTGATCATAAGGTACTTGAATCACTGTGAAAGATTCAGGTGGCGATCCTTCTGCTCCAGCATCAATGTCTTCACCCCTTCCAGGAAAGTCTGGAAGTACATTAAGAACCTGACAGGGAAGCCATAGCAGCCTGCCCTCCCTTTCCCATAACCTTGCTGTGTCGCATGGGGAGGATTTAGCCACCACTGCTAATGCCTTCTTGTGGCACCTCACCTCTTCCCTTCCTACCCCTTCAGTGACTGATCAGGATATGGCTCAACAGCCCTGTTTTGGGATTGAGTCTTGCTATAATGATCATTTCATCTTGCAGGAACTCGCCTCTGCAATTGGGGCTTCGAAGCGCTCGTCGGCCTCAGGCCCTGACAGTGTCAACTATACTCAGTTAGCTAACTTGTCACCTGAGGCTCTGCTTGTGCTTCTTAAAGCCTTCAATCATTCCTGAAGGCAACATACATCATGCCTATCTTGAAGCAGGGAAAACCCACCACTGAGCTATCCTATTACAGACCCCTAATACCTAATAGAATGGTATCTAGTATCCAAGGGCCTCCTCCCTGACAGCCTCTCGGGTTTTCACAAAGAGAGGTGCACATCTGATAATCTTATTGACTTCACCTCTGCTGCTGATCAGGCACTGTCCGAGGGACAGACTACAGTCACTGTCTTCTTCAGCATTCAGAAGGCATTCAACTCCCTGTCCCACTCAGATATTCTCTGCAGGCTCCATGATCTCGGCCTCAGAGCCAATATCATCCACTGGATCACGGCTTAAACAGGACTCTCCAACAGGATGGTTCGTGTGAAGCTGGGCAACATGCTCAGTGTATCAATCATGAAGTACCTTAAGGGAGTGTCCTCATCCCAATGTTACTGAACATCTTGCTGTCAGGCTTACCCTCTTGACTCAAGAATAGAGTGGTTATTTCCATCTACGCAGATGACATCTGCATCTGGTTCCCTAGCTAGGACCCCTGCTATGCTCAGCTCAAGATGAAACAAGCTGTTTCCATAGTCATCAAGTTCTTCAACAACCTAAGCCTCACTCTTTCCACCGATAAGACTGTGGTCATGGTTCTCATGAAGACTCCTTCCGCCCACTTCCCTGGCCTCATGCTTGGGCCATGTGATGCCCCATCGTTCACTTTTACTTTACCTTAACCAGTTTTGCTTAATTTACGTTATATTTATCATTTTGGGGATTTTTATTTCCTTTTTGGCATCACAGCACTCGTTTCCATGAGTTAGGAGTTGCGCATGCGCAACTCCTAACTCTTGGAAACTCTTGGAAATGAGCGTTGTGATGCCAAAAAGGAAATAAAAATCCCCAAAATGATAAATGTAACGTAAATTAAGCAAAACTGGTTAAGGTAAAGTAAAAGTGAACAATGGGGCATCACAGGCTGACCTGGCGACCTCACATCCAGCATCTTAAGATGGTTGCCACTGTGCAGAGAAATATACTGTCTTTTCTTGCTGGTACCCACTGGGGAAGTTCCTGCAAGACCTCCTGGTCTTGTATTGGCATTTGATCCTCTCCCATTTCAACTACAGTGGTCACCTTCTGAGCAATTCCTCTACTTCACTACTGAGCAAGTTGGCCACTGTACACACTATATCTATGCGTCTCTGTCTTGGACTCTGCCCTAACCCACCAAATGCATCTGTCATTGCAGAGGCTGATGACATACCTTTCCACCTGCACTGAAAGAGAGATATACTGTGTCATCTCCGAGGCTCTATTCCCTCCACTTTAACCATGGAGCTTCTCATGAAGCTGCAAGACAGGCCAGAATCTGCCATCAACGTGTCTGCCACTGACTTATACAACCGAATCATCCCTGCCAGCTCCACTGTTGGCAATACACTCTTCCCTGACCTTCCACCCTGGAGGAACAGTGATCTTATGATCAATGTCACTAGCCCTTCCCTAGGTCAAAAGAGCGATTCAGATCCAGTGGCCATCAGACTTCTCTCCACCTCCTATATCACTGCATGATATGATAGATGTACTGAGGTCTATACTGACAGATCTGTGGACCGGGAGAGGCTACGTGCTGCCTATGCCCTTGCCATCCCCAATACAGGCGTTGCCAGAGGTTTCAGTCTTCCGCATCTCATTTCCTCCACCTGTGCAGAGCTTCATGCTATCCTTGAAGCTGTACTCTTCATCCTCAGCCTCGAAAGTGGCAACTTTGTTATCCTCTGTGACTCAAAGTCAGCCTTGGAAGCTCTCCAGAAGTGAGGCAACAACTCCCATGTAGGGATACCTGACAATGAGCTTGCTGATTGCACTGCGAAGGAGGCACTGGAGAATTGGAGGTATGTAACTAATTACCCTCTCTCTCACAGCGACTACAAAACGTTTGTCTCACAACTGATGAGCCAGTATGTTGCGTAGTGGCAGAGGGGATTCCAGTTGTTCCTCATTCAAGTACCTGGTTGACCCTTCTTTCATTGCTCCTAACCTCTGTAACCTCCCCAGATCTGAGGAGACCCTCCATCATCTCCGAGTTGGTGTCATCTACAGCAACTCTATGCTTTACACTCTTGGCAGAGCTTACAGTTCTAACTCTGCTACTTGCAGCACTCCTGAGACTGTATCCCACATTCTGCTCAACTGCTCCCACTACAATGCGAAAGAGAAGCTTTTTTCGGGAACTTCATGCTATCGGAATCACTGACTACTCTATCACCTGCCTACTTGGTAACCACCATAACGTGAAGTTGCTGCGAACATGCTTCCAACTGGTCACTAATTTCTTTCAGAAATTGGCCTTTTCTGCAAGGTCATGTTTTACTTTTTTTTTTCTGCTAAGAGATTAGTACTTATAATAGTTCCGAGAGATAGCTGAGAGGCGGTCCCTCCTGCCTCTGCTATCTCGCCTTTCTGTTGTGACTGGTAGGGAGCCCCTTATTGGAGGCTAATTTCACCATGAACTTACAACTCCTTGAACTGAAGGTGGGGAAAATATTTGGTCAAGTTAGAGGGTTGAACAGAGTAAATAAAATATTTTCAGATCCATAGAAATGTGGGTGATTAGGACAGGTAGCCAACTTCGCAAGTTTCACTATATTACTAATAGAATAAGTAATGAAATTTCACCAATAACAAATTGAAAATTATTAAGTGTTGTGCATAAGACGACAAAGAATATAATTAGATATTACTAATAGAATCAAGCAATAACAGAACATTTTAAGGTACTAATTTAAGCTTCCTTCCCATGTATATATACTTTTAATATTATTGCAAACTCCGCCATTTCAGAGACTTTCTGCATTGTTTTTGGATTTGTTGACCAATCTTGGTTTTTGTAAAGGCTGTAGAGCTTGTTCTGTGAACAGGATATATATTTGGGTAGTTCCCTGCATCTCCTTTTTTTTTATTTTTCTCTATGAAATACTGTAAATGCATTTTTTCAACTGCTCCAAAGTGTGCCAGCAATGTGGACAAAGTTCCAATAATCTGTCGTGACTCACAGTTCAATACAAGAACAAACATGCCCAGTGCATCTCATAGAGCATTTCCAAATCATCCCCCTATTCATGGCACCTCAGGTGCACACCTAGCTGCATCTTGAACTTGACAACCTTATGCAGTCCACATGTGCATCCACTGATCGAGTGCATCTTTTTTCCAACACATCCCACTGCCAGGGCAGTGCTTACCTGACAACATGCTGAAGCAGACATCAAAAAATGTATAGCAATGCTTAATCACAAATATCTTGCATAGGCAATCATCTCAGTGCACTAATAGGAGTGTGAAGTTTAGAATCCTAGGACACCCAGTGACTCATGCCACAGAGACAGCAAAGTGCTGATTAATGACACTACTGCATGAAAGAACTCTGTCGCCACAAGTGAGAAGCAACAACACCAGGCCCAGTAAAAACACCAGCTCGTGTGATGAACAGCACACAATACAGACTTGTCCTCCCTGTGCAGCTGAAGAGGCTATCTCTAGAAGAAACAGTAACAAAGCCAATGCAGGTACGCCAAATTATCCTAAACTTCACCACACTGATATCGACTATCGGTTACTCCACTAGTGTCAATGGACTTATTATCTTTCCTGATATCATGTGACTAGTCCAACACCTACAGTGTTTATATAGTTAACTTAATCTTTATACAATGGGTTAATTTAACAAACAGTATTATCATTTGCAGTGAATTTTATTTTAATTAGTGATTCTTGACCTATGAGGCACACCATATGAGTATTCAGAATACATGTGGTTTGACATTTGCATTGTTAAGGATATGTTTGGAGCTAAATAATAGAAATCTGTTATACTTCCATCTTAAATCGGTTAGTGTAACTATAATTTCCTTATTCATTCATATATCATCTTTTTCCAACACTAATGATCACACCACTGACATGTTACTGGCTATGATGCACTTGTGAAGTGTTGATATAATATGATGTAAAAATTTGTCACAAAGTTAGGTATTTTTGTAATCTGGTAAAAAATATTGTTTCTTTTGGGGTTGAATTTATTAAGATTAACAATATAATATAAAATAAATAAATAAATACCCCCTCAAGCAGCTGCTTGCCACGGAGGTCTGACAGGAGCCTGTCAGTTTATATGCCATAGCAGAAGGTCTGAGAGGATGGCAGGACCTCAGCAGAAAAACGACACATACATCCATGCCTTATCTGGGGCTCGAACCCAGGTCCCTTAGATCGGTAGCCAAGCGTGCTAACCACTGGGCCATTACCACTATTAAATAGCGATTTCCATTATCAGTCCTAGGAAATGAACCCTTTACATCAATGTCTTACTCTCAAAAGGGGCACCAACATTATATGTCTGCAGCTTATCCCAACTCCTAGTCTTAGGGCCTTTCTTTGCTGCGCAGGCTTCACATTGCCTACACCATCTTTCAACATCTGCCCTACCTTTCAGCCAATGAAATCATTTCCTGGCTTTGGCTAATGTCTTATTAACACCGAAGTGTCCTCCAGTGGCACTATCATGTACATCTTTCATCACTAGTTCTACTCAGGAGCGAGGAAGGATTATCTGCCAATGGATCAGCCATCCAGTGGGATCCTTCCATCTTCTGTATAATACACCGTCTTTCACTTCTAAGGAGTCCCACTGTGCCCAGTAACTTTTGGTAGTTGGATTATACCTTGAGATTTGTTCCCAATTAGATTTTACATCAGATTTTTCAATCAAATCCATTATTGGCCTTATATCTTTATTGTCTAGTTGGGCCTTTCTAATTTCAATTGGACTCCAGATGTTAGGAGTATCACTGTTTGCTTGTGTCAATACTGTTTGTCTTATGGGCATTACTTCTTTAGTTCCAAATTTTAACTCTGCATTATAGCAATGTTTACAGTTGTCAATACATGGGCGTCAAGGAAGAGCATCTGTATTCCTATGCATTTTGCCACTATGATGCTCAATGGAGAAATTGTATTCTTGTAACTGCTGTATCCACCTAGCAATTTGTCCTTCAGGATTTTTAAAGTTCAGTAACCACCTGAGTGCAGCATGATCAGTGCATATAAGAAATTTCTGGCCATAGAGATAATGATGAAAATGTTCTATTGATTTTACTATTGCTAACAGTTCTTTTCATGTAACACAATAATTTCTTTCTAGTTTGGATAGAGTTTTACTAAAGTATGTAATAACCTTTTCTTGTCCGTCTTGTTGTTGAAAAAGTACAGCACCAACTCCTGTGTTACTTGCGTCAGTATCTATTATCAATTGTTTTCCATTTTGCGGATATGCTAACTGGAAAAGAGATGCTGTGGAAAGAGCTTGCTTCAGCTGTTGGAAGGCTGCTTCACATTCGGTGGTCCACATGAACCACTGGCCCTCCTCTGTCAAATAATGTAATGGCCTTGTGATGTTAGAGAAACCCTTGACAATCTTCTATAGTAGGTGCAAAGTCCAAAAAACTAGGAAGTTGATGAACATCTTGTGTTGGAGGCCAGTCTCTTACAGCTTCTATCTTACTAGGATGAGTCTTAATCCCTGATGTAGTGATCACATGACCAAGGTAATGAACTTCTTGCTGGAACAGTTTACACTTTGTTGGTCCAAATTTTAGCTTGGCTGCCCTAAGTTTTTCAATCACTTGACAGAGATTTCTCAAATGTTTTTTAAAAGTCTTTCCAAGAACGATGATGTAGCCCAAGTAAACCAGGCAGACCTCCTAAGACAGACCTTTGAGCACCGACTCCATCATTCGTTCAAACGTTGCATGTGCATTGCAAAGTCCAAATGGCATTACTTTAAACTGCCAAAGTCCATTTCCTGTAGTGAAAACTGTTTTCTCATGGTCTTCAGGATGTATGCCAACAGCCGCTCTTTAAGTCTAATGTTGAGAACCGTTCTGACCCAGATAGAGTGTCCAGTGTATTATCAATCCTGGGTAAAGGAAAGCAGTCTTTCTTTGTTATATCATTTAATCTGCGATAATCTACACAAAATCGGGTACATCCATCCTTTTTCTTTACAAGAACTACTGGTATGTCCAGGGACTCTGTGATACAGAACAACTCATAGTTGTTCTGTTTCCTCATGTTTTGCCAATGGAAGTCTTCTTGCCGGTAGATGGACAGGAGGAAAATCACCAGTGTTGATCTTATGTTCTGTCAGGTTAGTACGTCCATAATCATTTGATGTAGCAGAAAAAATGTCGGAAAACTCTTTCAGTAGGTTCTCTGCCTTAGCAGCTTGGTCTTCCGGTAATATTCTTCTTGTTTCTTTCCATAACTCAGTAAGATGAGATGGGATGTCTGTATGATGTTGGTTTGAGTCAGTAACTTCTATTGTTTTTATACTTGTTACCCAAGTAATAGGTTCACATATTGCTAATTCTTCACCTTTTTTTAATATTCTATTGGACTTGTTACAGTTCATCACTCTGATAGTTCTTTACTCTGACTAAAGTCCTTGCAGCCAGGATACCATGAGCCAAAGTTCCTTTACCAGAGGCATCAGTGACTGACAATCAGAAGGCCCTAGAAGTCTCCGCCCGATGTCCACAGACTATAATTTAACTTTGTGCTGGGATCTCTGTGTCTTCCATCACTAATATTGGAGTCACACTTCATAAAGAATCAGATGTTGTAACGCTCCAAAGATTTAAATACTTTTAAAGTTTTGGACCCTTTGTCTGATCCAATATTTATTCAAGCTCCGGATAGCTTAATCAGGTGCCAGGCAATAATAACAATTTGATAAATAAGTTGAAATAGGGTTCGATTATAAACCAGCAGGCGTTACTTAGCGAGTAAGAATTCAAAAAATGGTTGTCAAAATATTAAATACAATCAAAAATTATCAACTAACATTGCTCAAGAGAAAAAAATAGCAAAGATTCAAAAGTTTCTATAACAAATTTATTTCCAAAAACTCACCAACAATCACATGAAAACGTCGACTACATGATCACTATCTCACTGCTACTAACAACTACTTCTCCTCCTCCTACTCTGCTACTACCCTTCCTTCTCTCTCTCCACTCTAACTACTCTGTGACTACATGTCACTGACATATCAAGCATTGTACAAAAGGCCTGCACATGTCATGTTGCATGCTGGGAGAGACATTTACATAAACTGGCAAGCACGCAAGCTATGACACAAGAGAGGGCGTGTCCTTGAACACACGCGCTTTAGCAGTTAACAAAAGGTCGGAGTTGCGCATGCGCAACTCCTGCTCTCGGAAATGAGCGCTATAATGCCAAAAATGAAATTAAAATCCCCAAAAATGATAAATATAATGTAAATAAAGCAAAATTGGTTAAGGTAAAGTAAAAGTGAATGGATGGTATCACAATGTTCGGCTAAGCAAAGGGATCTCTTCTGTCTTATAGATGATTATCCATGTTTCTTAAGGAAATCAAGGCCTAATATGCATTCATCGTATATGTCAGTGATGTAAACAGGATGCGTACCAGGCAGCTACCAACTTGCATGTTAAGTTCTATCTTTCCTTGGACTTTAGCATGATCTCCAGTGGCTGTTTGTAGGGTTATATTAAACTGTGTAGCATTCCAGTTTGGATGAGGTATTATTTTCTTTATTATAGTTCTTTCATTTCACTATCCTTTTCTACAGTTTCTTCTGCACTCACAAATCTCACTGTGTGTTTATTTGCTCGGGAGGAAAACCTAGAGCACTCATACTTCATAGCATGTACCACAGTTGACTTTAGGGATTCATCTTCCGACATCCTCAGAAATTGTTGAGTGTCAGGGTCAGCAATAGCTTCAATAAATTGTAATCGAGCTAAGTTATCTTGAATTTCTGGTGGACGGTTACTATAAGCTAATCTAGCTAGACGTTCAATATCATTAGCAAGTTCATGCAAAGTTTCGCCACTCTTCTGAATACGATATTTAAATTGAGTCACATAGTATTATTTTAATTAACTATCACCAAACCTGAGTTCTAAAGCAGAAAGCAGACTTTGATAATCAAGTCGTTTTTCTTCTGGAACAGACTGCAACACTTCCGGAGCAGAATTTCTTAAGGAAGCTGCAAGGAAACTGGCCTTCTGAAATTCATTCCACTCATTAGCTCTAGCGATAACTTCAAACTGTGTTTTAAATACTGTTCAAGACGATTGACCATCATATGTAGAAGGTTTAGTTGCATTTCTAGCGATATGTATAATAACATTATTTTCATTAAAATTCCCATTATCACAAGAAGAGGGTAACATTTCATTTCTTAAGATCTGAAACTGGCATTCACAATCAATTTTTAGAGTTTAAATTTCATGTTTATAATTAACTTAACATTATCAAGTTTTGCATTTAAATCACAAGTGATTTCATTAATATTATTACACTTGGCCACATCATATCATTTTTTACACCATCAATTTCAACCTTAAAACTATTATGTCTTATTATTAATGTTTACACTGATTTAAACTGAATTCAATGTCTTTACACTGAGCAGTAATCTTACCAATTTGGGAAGTCATATCGGCTTTTAAGTTATCATTTTGACTGGTTATTTCAGCTCTCAATTCATTATTTTGTGTAGCCATATTGGCTTTCATGTCACCAATTTCCCCTCTTATATCAGTCATTAGTTTTATTAACTCATCCATACTTCTAGTAAAAAGCATTCAATAAATTATCTACACTCCTAGATACCAATTGAAATAAATTCAAAGAGATGATGGTTTAACATGAGTTCGAAAGTAATAGCATATATGTACTAATAAATCAGCACTTTAGCATCAATTTCAATTTTAGAGGAAAAATTGTCTTGAGCCAGGTGGGATACGAACCCACGACCTCCTGATAACATCATCAGGTGCTCTGGACCACTGAGCTACCAGCCGCTGATAAAGATCTCCTCTAATTAGCGCTATAACATTTCTTTTATGTCACATACATGCACTATTCTGGGCAGTTTAGCCACAAGCGGCCTTCAACCTGCCAATAGATGGAAGCATATGATTACAAGTATGCAGATAATAAATAATGAAATAAACTTGACATATTCCATATCAACCAACAAATCAGCACTTTAGCGTTGATTTAAATTTCAGAAAAAATTTTAGAAGACAATTTTTCCTCTAAAATTTAAATCGACGCCAAAGTGATGATTTACCAGTTGATATGGAATACGTCATGATTATTTCACTAATAGCATATATGTATACCACACTAAAGTATGAATGACGTAATTTATTACAACAGCACAAAATTTATAAAAATTAATCAATCTTATCTAAACACAAGCATTTCTATTCCTCTTAGCATAAAGACAAACATAAAAAGTATGATTAACTAATTATCAAATTTAATTGTAATGAAATTGTATTTGAAATGATTATACTGTCTGAAGCACAAGTCGACTTAGTTCACACAGGCAAAGGACTTAGTTCACACAGGCAAAGGATTATTGTTGCTTTTAATGCAGTTAGTCAAATAACATATATCAAGGAGTTGATGTCTTCAACAATTGCATTATCAGTGCATGGTAACTGGAATTCAAGAGTGATATTTTCATAGTTTCTGCAGAAGCAGATATCCATAGCAATGTAGGTTGTTTCCCACATATTGTCTCCTGGTGATGAGTGTATGATGAGTTAGGTGTGGGTTGTAGCAGAAATTTTTATGTTGAGGGAATAAATTGTAGCATTAAGACAGTGGTGCTGATTGAGTCCAGTGGTAAAAGTAGGGAAGTGTTTTTTTTTTCTTACAGTGTCCCCATGATAATTGGAGAGAGTTCAAACATCGGAGGTTTCTGTTGCAGCATTTGGATGGCTGGTGCTCTCATGGGGTAGTGAGAGAAGTTTGGGTTATGGCAGATGTCCTTGTGAGGGAGGGAATGTCATTTTCAGGGATAGATGTGTGGCTGACAGTTCATTAATAAAACTGAGTACATAAGAGAAGTGCTACAAATTTTTGCAGCAGAAATCCACAGTGAAGAGTGACTGAAGCACTCATTGCATAAGACAAATAGTAGACTAAGTTTAAAATGATTTAAGTTAAAGAAGTTTAAGTGTGTCTTAAAAACCTGGGCATGATTTCATTTTATTGCCTCTAACTGTTTCTAAAAAATATTTAAAATTTCAAACAGAACTGATTCATGTCTAGTATAACTATGGAGCAGTTAAAATGAGGATAATCTTTTACTATATACATATATACAAAATCCTCAAACAGCTGTGGAGATCCAACCAGACTTGCAGTTTAGTTCTCCAAACGTGTCTGTCCTGAGCCACAGTTTCTGCATTTGTCCATAGTATACCAATTGTAATAAGGTTCTGTTTGACACTGTCCACCCATCACATCCTCTGAATTCCCCTTTTCTTGAGACCCTTCTGTAGGTTGTTCATAACCCTATTCGCCAATCTATAGTTTATGCACATGAGCAACATAGCCAAAAACTCAGTCTGTCTCTGCACAATATACTGCTCAAAGGAGATTGCCGACTCTTTCACTTAACCTCATCATTTCTTACAAGGTCAAACCACTTGATGCCCAAGTGGATTAACATCTAGGATCAAAGGCATCAAGTTTCCTGTTGTTTACAAGGATCCATGTTTTGTCATCATAATTACTAGAGAAAGGACCAAACTATTGTGTAGTCTAATTTAGTGTTTAGGTGTATAAGCTTATTTATTTAGAATGTATTAAATGTTTTAAATACTAAAAAAAACCTAATTTTATATGAACTTTATGATTTGATATCTGTACATATTCATTGGAGATAGAAATAAGTTTCTTACCTACAAAATATAACTTTTTTTTAGGTTGATAACATTGCAAAAAATTAAATTATTAGACATACAAAAATAACCATTGTCTTTGCCGTTTTGTGAAGTAATAGTAAAGAAAGTTAGTGTTCAATTTTGGCTTTATATAGCTGTGATGCCCCATCGTTCACTTTTGCTTTACCTTAACCAGTTTTGTTTAATTTACGTTATATTTATCATTTTGGGGATTTTTATTTCCTTTTCGGCATCACAGCACTCGTTTTCAAGTTTCTAGGAGTTGCGTACGCGCAACTCCGAACTTCCGACCGTAACCGTTAAAGCGCGTGCCAAGGACACGCCCCCTCTTGCATCATAGCTTGCGTCCTTCGTCATTGTATGCAAATGTCTTTCCCGGCATGCGCCGGCCCATTGTCAAAACCGTGACCTGCGAGTCACTTGAAACACTGAGAGGAGAGTTGTAGAGAGAGCAGAGAGATGTAGTAAGGTGCGTAGCACCGTGCGTGTAGCACAAGAATTTAGTTTCTTCATTGATGTCTTGGTGAGTTAATTATTTTGGAAATAAATCTATTTTGTTTTGTTATAAACTTTTGAGTCTATAGTTTTTTATCTTGAGCAACGCTAATTTAGGATCTTTTTTACATTAATTCTAATTTGACGACAATCATTTTTGATTCTTACTTATGAACGCTCGCTGGCATTTGAACCCTAAATCAACTTATTCTACAGTTTGGCAATTTGTTAATTATTGCCTGGCGCCCGTCTAAGCTATCCGGAGCATAAAACTTAAAATATTTTGCATTTGTTTGGAGCGTTACATAGCTTTTTTTTAAGCAAAAACATTTATGGTTTTCTGTAGATTTTTGCCAATAAAAGTTTCTCATGGCAACCTGCCCTGTGAATGAATTTATTTTACATGTTATTATCCATTCCCTGTCATCACTTGTGGATGTGTGGTATACAATACACTCTATTATAATGTATAAATGTAATTGTCTCATGCCAACAATGTTAATGATATAAGGAGGAGGTGCTCTAATTGCCTTCAGTAAGCTCATTGCTAAAACCAGAAGTAATTTAGTTAAAAGTATTTACTTTTTATTCAAATATTAAGCATAAAACTATTTATTTAGAATTAAAGTAACAAATATGTAAGTAAAAGACCCTTATTCAACCGATTAAAAAATCTGCTATATGAGTTCATTTTTACCCCCACTTGTTCTCTAATTAGATACAGCAAGCCTGGTGCTTAAGCAGTTGCCACCTCTCAGTATAAACTGTTAAGAATGTCTTGCAAAGTAGATCCAGAAACAAAATTTCTGCATTTTATTTTATATTATGAATTTTCCAAGTAATGTGCTAGCCCAAAATTAAACCAAGAAATTTATTTATTACATAATTTCAGTTTGCCTTTAAATTAATTTTGGGTTTTTACATTTTGTTTTTGACTTTGTTGTAAACAAGGTTTGGATGTTTCATTGAACTCTGATGTATGTAGAAAGTAATTTAGGTTGCAGTATGTTAATGAGGCAAACTTCAAGTGGCTTGCGTTTACAAGCTTGTTCTCCTAGTTTAACTTGAACTTAATACCTAAGAGTAATTTTAATTTCAAAACAAATATAATGATTACAAGTTTAATTAATCTATAGTGATATATGTTTATATATATATATGGCTTCTTTTTATATTAATTTTTATTTACTATATGTTTTCGTATTTATTTTTTATTGATATCTAATTATTAAATTATTTGACTAAAAATATGCATGCTGTGCAATAATTAAAGTTCATCACATTATTTTTATCATACCTTTGATAAAATCATAAACAGATCAAGAAAAAAATGGTAAAGTGTTATTTTTTTTCTCTGAATTATTGAAATAACAAACCTTTTGACAAATACATTTTACATAAAGTGTTATGCAGGGTATGTTAGTAAATTTAAATTTCCTCGTGTATCTTGTAATAGATGGAATTGATTTTTTCATATAGTAGCCAGATGCTACAGGCATTCCTTCAGGAACTATCCAACTGAGTGATCTGTTGTTTTTAATAGTTTTTCTAAATGCAGGGCAGCATAGATTGAAAAAGGAAAACGCAACAAAGGCTAATTAGCATTGGAACTGGCTTCAGCTCCTTCAACATTTGAATGCATTACCATTTATATATTAAGAAATATATAAATGGTACTTAAATATATCTATATACTGTTTTATCATTACAATATCATTATAAAATTCTTGTCTAGTTTTAATCAACATAAAAGTTGTAAATAATCTGAAAGCTAAATGGTTCAATGAAAAATTCTCTCAAGTCTATAAATGCTGAGAGAATTTTTTTTTACATCTGATTATTCATTGCTTTAAAAAAAACTAATAATTCACAAAACTTTTAGTTTTTGTTTCTCTGAAAAAGTTAGACAGATATTACTGTATTAAATCATGGACAATGATTGTAAAGTTTCAATGTATATAATAATTCATATACGACAAAAAAATTTTTAACCTTGTTTTCACTAATGAATAATTTAATATTTTGATTCTCGTTCATATAGTGTAAGGTATTAACATGAAACATAGAAATTATGTTATTAATATGTGTAATAAAAAAGTAAAATTCAAATAGTATATTTTAATGAAGTGTAAATAAAATGTGGATAATTGGTGTTTCACTGTATTACTAAAAATTAATGTGACTTGAAAAATCTAAAAGAATCATGCTTTGCAAATTCAAATAAAACAGGATTACAGGTATGTTTTTTGAAAATGCAAATAACCCTGTTTGCATTCTCAAAGCAGAATAGTGGCCAATTATTTAAAACAATTTTTGGAATTATCAGCTGGAAGTAAGAGGGGGAAGACTTTGTGGTACACTTATATTAATGTATGGTGGAGGATTAAAAGCTAATACTTAGTTTGGTTTTTCATAAATTGAGAAAAGTTGTGTTTGGTTGAAGAAGGATATAATGGCATAGATTTTGATGTCAACTGATATCACTTTTTTCCTGAGATTGGAAAAGGAAAACAAAAATTCTATGTAAGAAGTATAGTTTTCATTTCCTAATATGTTAACCTTAGGGACACCTATTTTAGCCAAACAATTAGTTGTAGGTCATTTTTTGTTTCCTGGCTTGGTGTTTCTGTTATATATTCATTCTCCTTTAAAATGTTTTCATTTAATATTTTTTATTGAATTTCGATTTTCCATGATTGTATATATTATGAAAAGGTATGCAAATATTACATGATTTATATTTAGATGAAAGTATAAAGATGACACTCTAAAAAAATGGCAGTTTTCTTTTGCATTTTATATGCAATATTTAACATAGCTGCTGCATCTATAATTTATTAAATCATGCTTTAAATATTAATTTGCAACAGAAAAAAATTCAGTGGAACAATGTGTACCACAATATGGTGATAAAAGCTACTTGCACCATCAGATGCACCATGATTCTTCAAACTCACTTTGACTTTTTAATCTGCTACATTCTTGGGAGCAAATAACACCAGAAGTGTTCAGTTAACTTCACGATTACTTCAAAAGTTTACTTCTCCATTTTCCAAAGTTTCAGAAATCTATTTTCTTTTTGAAAATTAAAATCTTTTTTTAGTTTTGAGTCGGGCAAAACACCAATTAGTTTCCTATCTATTTCAAAATTCAAGCACCAACAACGTTTCATTTCAGAGTTACATTATAATATAACCAATCCTGAATGCTTATTAAGTTGACAGACTAGTGAGAACACTATATATAGTTGTCAGGAATCGGTAAAAAAAATTATCCCAATGCTGTAGGGGGGGTAGAGAAATATAATTTTTTGGGTTTACTCCATAGTAAGTAAGTATTTTTCTAATAAAATAACAGTATTGAATTTTTAAATTTAGAAGTTGCTGCTTTAATGAAACAGGGAGTAAAAGAAAAAATCATCTTTAACGTTTAAAATGTGCATCTGTGACAAAAATATAAACTGTAAGTTTTATTCGTTACTGGATAAATGCAAAGCCACCTACGCCCTCCTTCGGGATTAAATGAAAAAGAAAAACATTGAAAAGGGAGCAAAGGTTTCAGTTTGTAGCTTTCGAGGTGTGACAAGTTTCCTCGAATTCCATCTTAAAAGCTATTTATTTACTAATGGCTACCGTTAACTTTGAAATAGTCTCCTTGCACACAAAGACATCTAGCCAATATTTCCACTGCTTAAAACATTTCTCGAATGGTCTTCAGTTTTAGGAATAGCCAAAGGTTGCATGGGGTTAAAACTGGCAGATGGTCCAACTCAATTATTGATTTTTTTTTTTTTGGTCAAAAACTATGAAACAGGAGCACAACATGATTCAAGACCCATGCATTGGGCCAAAGTTAATTTTTTCTCTGACTAACAGACACACAACTTAGCCAGTAGTTCACTGTTTGATCTTGTTGAAGAAACAAAGCCCTTGTTATGAAAAAAAAACATTTTCTTTGGCTTCTGACATGAATGTTTTTTTAGTCTTGTTGATAACTGTTTTTCCACTGCATACTTTGATGTTCCATTGAAAAATATAATACTATGTTCGCTTGTTAGCTAGGATAATGTTTTTCATTTCATTTCTTAAAATTAAAAGCAGATTTTTTAGAAAGAAAAATAAACTTTTCACTTATATTTAAATTTTTATCACTTGCATATTTTAACCCAGATGCCAAATTTAAGCATTTTTGTTGAATAACATATCGGTGATTCAGGGTAACTTAAAAAAATTATTCAAGTGCAATCAACTATTACATGAATCACGGAAATTTCGCTTCTGTGATATCCACGACAGTAGATGCAAAATTGCATAGTTCCCACATCCAAAATGCTATGTAAAAAGAATGGCTTTTTGCCAAAATCACGAAATATAGATTTTTTTTTCTGCAGGTGGCGTTGTATTAACAGACAACCCTTGTTTTTCCCCTCTCTGTTGATCGTTAAATTTATGGTGTGGTCATAGGAGCAGAAGTACTCTTTCATCTTGAGTTGAACGTTGACCTTACAATATGCTGTAGAGCATGTTCTGAAATGTTTCCACTTTAATATGACGAGATATATTTCCAAGTTGTTTTGGTGTAGATACGTCCTAATGTGTCTGTACCGAAAAGATTGACTAAATATGATAATTTAGCCATTTTGTTTAATTAATTAATGTCCTAATAATCTAGTGTGAAGATATCAATACTTGTTCCTTCTACATCCCACAAAACACCACCACATACTATTCAATAATAACAATATTTGTGCAGTATTATAAAAAAAAATTTTACATGTGGTGGCCAGGAATATTCACGAAAGTGATCGTTACTTTGCTTCGGTCCGGGTTCGATTCACGGTGGCATGACTGTTTATCCTGTGCTGTCCTTGTGTGAAATGGCCTGTACAAGTGAGGAGTAACTTCTAAGATTTTCATCGAAAAATTACTTTAGAACAAAAAATTATGTACCAACATAAATTAAACTTTTCTGAGATGATAAATTAAAAGGAACGTGTATTAGAGTTTGCATTATGCTACTCCAGTAATGAAAGGTGATTAATTGATGAAAAATTGTGCCTGAAATTAGATTTAAAAAATTACCAAATTTTAATTCCCTTTCTCCCTTAAATTTAAAACTCATTATTTAAGTTTATTGAGGCCTGTGCACAATCGTTCCCATTAAATTGCCTTCTGTGATTCTAACAAATGTTAGAATTTTAAATTCAGAAGAATATAAAATTATTTAAAAAATGTATTTAGAAGACGAAAGCAGAAAAAAATGAGTATACGCATCTTACAACAGATCGAATAAGAATTAAAATTGAAAAAATGTGAAACTCGCAAATCCGTTTTCGCAGTTCTGTCTCTGGTAGTAATTAAGACCAAACCCAGATAGCTACGGCCGATGTGAAAGAGTATTTCCTGTGAATACGTAACGACTACATGAGAGACGGCTTTGATTGGAATCGTATTGTCTGTCTAGTTCTCTCTACACAGTATCCTTCCTAATCATTCACAAAGCACTACTTATCACCTTTGGTACTTCCTGGCAGTTTTACCAACTTAGCTTTTTCAATCTAGATCTAGCTTTTTATTGACTGTCTAGCTTGGGAAATTTTTAATTTGGCTTTTTCTTTAAAAATACTGGCGTTTTCCGTTTCATTTTTGCTTTTTTTAAACCGTTTTTTAACAATTAAAATATTTCTCTCTCTTAATAAAAAAAATTAGCTTTTTCGTCGACAAAACTCGTTTTTAAAGCTTGGCAACACTGTTCCCTGTCGGCAGAAATGAAACGTCAAGTTTGCGGTTTTCAAACAGATTTTGGTATCTAAAGAGTTAAACTAAAAGGAAGGATCCGCGTTTTAAATTAAATGATCTCTTGAAAGACCATAAAATATAAAAGAAATCGTTACTCTACTGCGTTAAGAACTGCACCACTACTAAAAAATGTTTTACTGAATACGCCATACCGGCAAATAATTTCTTACCGGCCTACTTTCACCACTGGGCTCATATGACACATAATTAAGTTGATTTGCAAATTTTATGAGAAATGCCTTTTGTTAGAATGGGAACCTTCCATTGCACAACAAGAATACTTCCATCAGCTAGCGATGCCCGTCCTCTCTCACAATGAACTATTAGCTAAAATGCAGTATGCCCACACAAGCATTTTTTTTTAGGGGTAAAATGTTTCCTGTATATACATGGGTGAGTTTTACTCCTATAGTACTGCTCGCCATTAGGTAGTCGGGGATGAGCTGTATCTATACGGTACTGTCTTGCCCCTAACCGTCGTTAGTGGTGAATATGGCATTTCCTTATACTGGTAATGCTTTAGGCGGAACTAGTGGAATTTGTTTCATAAGTATATTTACCTGTGTATACATTTGATCCACTTATTATACATTTCATATTCTTTAGGAAATGTAAATGTTAATATGTTCAAATGTCTTATAATTTGACCTACAACCAGGAAAACTTCATTTTCTTGGCATCTGAAAGCAGTCAAAAGAAGTCGGCAATCAGTGATAAATTAACTGCTTTATTCACTTAGAATAGTTGTTCACAATTGTTTTGCAGTCATGCACACTTCTGAGCTTGTGACTCAACAAACATTTAAAATGTATCTTTTTAAAGTCTCGGTAGTTTGAACAACTGCAATTGCAATAATATCGGCAGTAGTCATTGGTGTTTTCGTTAGCCATTTTGATAAGGAAACAGTAATTTGCATATATAATAACACATTAATTTTCAATGAAAAAAGGTTTTTTAATGAATTAAATAAATTTGCTTTCACACAGAGTTCGTTGACAAGTTGGGAACCACTGAGCTTGTGAAAGTATTAAAATTACTAATACTAGCGCTTTTTTTGCTTTGTAAGTGAAAGGTGCTGGTACTGAAATGTTGGGTGCGTCATGGCCTTAGTTGCTCTTAAACCATAATGCCCCAAACAATTCACATCTTGACAATAGAGATGGTAACATTATTTGAGTGAATGTTTGACAGTATAACTGAAAAGAGGTGCTGCTGCTGCTGCATACTGTCACATAAAAAAAAACAACCACAGTATTAAATTGATAGATGCTTTAATGCTGTTTTCATCACTCTTCAATCTAATGTATAGCTATACAGTGAAATAGGGTTATAGCAAACCAGGTAAGATTACCAGTTGAGCATTGTGTAAAAAAGCAGGTACATAGTGCTTTATAGACTAGATTCATAAGAGAACCATACTTAAAAAATGCGATTTGCATGAGATTACTACTTTTATCTCTAGCTATATTGTGCCCTTACGCAAGAAGTTTTGCACAACTCGTATACTAGATGAAGAGTAGATTGTATAATGAGTACTTGCGTAAAATGCCCTTAAGTCTAAAGTTCTGTACTGGAGTACATATAAATATATTTACCCACATCATATCTTTCTCAAGTTTCAGTTAAAAATAATAAGAGTTTTATTTAATCTATGAATTAAACTAAGGTACTGCAAAGCTTTCCATCAAACAAACAAAATGCTACACATCAATAAATATCTAGATTTTAGAAATCAACAGTGCACCTTCATCTTATCAAGATAGGAGATTTATAAATCAGTGTGTGAATACTTGCAGTAACCATTAAACCAAACAAAAAAAAAGAGTTCTATGCACTGGAGTAGGCTAGACAATAACAGAAAATGAATATATCTATAAATAGAGACAGTAAATAGTACTTACTATCATAATCATTTTAAATTGAGAAAAATCAAGCAGATAGGATGGAGAAACAATTTATGCCAAATTAAGTAAAGCAAGCATTTAAGTAGACCATAAATAGAGAGCTGTTATGTATGACATTTCCTGTAACAAGCTTTTTCCATTGATCGAATTTTATATCCAAGCAAATCTGCCTTCTATCTCTGTTAACCATTTAAACTTCCGTTTCATTTATATAATTAAAATAACTGTCTATATGCAAGGAAATATGTTTATCAGATACTATGCAGTCCCGTGGCCGATGGTTAGCGCTCTTGGCTACTTGATCTAAGGGACCTGGGTTCGAGCCCCGGGTAAGGCATGGATGTTTGTGTTGTTTTTCTGCTGAGGTCCTGCCATCCTCTCGGACCTACTCTGGCATATAAACTGACAGGCTCCTGTCAGACCTCTGTGGCAAGCAGCTGCTTGAGGTGGTATTTATTTATTTTTATTATAAATGTTCTTAAAATACATAGAGAGATTTTTGAAATCTTGAAGAACAAATGTTGACTTTTATCCAACTATAAACAACTGCATTCACTTCCAATTTCAAATAAAAATGACAAGTTTTTGAAAATTACTATAAATGAAATCGTAATTAATAGTAAAAATGCACAAACTGCCCATTGTCATAGAAGTCCACATAATTTAACTGGAAAAATGAGTTTCAGCTAAATTATTTCTTCAAATGTAAAGTTCCTAAAGAAGCACTTTCACCGACTTATTTCGTATTTATTACATTAAAAAATTTCCCCCCTAATAAATGAATTACAAAAGTAACTATTTATTAACAAAGAATTTTTAAAAGCGAAAGTTTTACATCGAGCTACGTTGATGATTATCATTATAGTTTATAAAAAATCCTTTTAAAATTACGAAATAAAAATTAATCTACTTTATAAAGATAAATCCAGATCACCAACAATTAATAAAATACTGAAGACAAGAAATTAATTGGATTATTTGCACACACCACACTATTCAATTGCACTATACACAATATTGACACATTTGAAGCTACCCTCCTCGGTGGTGACGTCATGGTTAAGAAAAGTCGTTTGGCTATGGCTCGTTCTTGAGACGGTCCTAAATAGACTGGAATTTTTTTTTTCGGGAACGCAGTTCTAGCAAGGGGTAATAAGATTGTAGCTTAAAACAGGTTTTCCTTAGTTCTGTAAAATTTCTGTGAAATAATTGTTGTATTTTTTTTTAATAATAAGTCGCAGGCCATGGGACACTACAGTGACCAATGCCCTTTACTAGCTCGTGCCTCAGTATACTGCTTATATTTCAAGTGTTCCTTGTCTACGGGACTTTTCCTGTAATAATGTATTACTGAGTATTTTCTTATGCTTATATTTTTAAGTAGTGAATAAATATTAAACATGGCATCTGGTTTTTGCAATTATCATTAAAACAAGAAAAGGTTACCTTTAATGTCAGGTAATGTAAGTCATTGAAGCTAGCGCTCTCTTATCACTAGGTTTAAATTGTTTAAGTCGGCTGAAGTATTAAAACTGACTCTTTGGTAACTTATATCTACTCGCAATTTCCAGTGACTTTAAAACTTTTCGAGATACAACTATGAGTGTCCTATCCGCTATAGCAAAAGTAGACTGTCAGTTATTTTATATCTGAAATCATTGGCCATGTTTTGTTGCTTACTTGCTTTGTGTATAATTTTTCTAAATATTGGTATGTCATTATAAATAAATAGTAATATAAGCTTCAATTCCCAAATTTGACGAGTTAAGGACACTACTATTAACCAAATTGTTTACGCTCTTAATGTAGAAGAAAAGATTTCAATAAGACATCTTTATTCATTTATTGAAAGTAGCATTGTAATTACTATGCCTTTAAGTAATGAAAGATGCATCCCACTGGTCAACCCCCTTTTGCTTCTGAGAAATTCAGCAGTTATTTCTGAAAAATTATGGTGTGTATATTGCTATAGATCAGAATTTCAAATGCCTAAGTGTTCTTGTTTGCTCGAGTCCTGAAATGAATCCTGTTTTAATATAGTCAAACAAGCTTAGTTATAAAACCTAGTTTACATTTTCAGGATAATAATCATGACTTATTTTTGGTGTATCATGGTTTTCTTTATGCTTTATTGTAATAACTCTATGTAATATATATTTTAAGAACAAAGTTTGTTTACCAGTAAAATTTAAAAAGTAGTATTTATCATGCTGAAGAAAATAAAATAGGAATTGTCAAAATTTAGAGTTAAGTTTTATTAAAAGCAGTTTGCATTAACTACACTGTTCTGAATTCCTATTTTTTCAAAAGAACAAAAACTTATTAAGTTTCCTTACTATTAAATTAAAAAAAAATCAAACTTCTAATATTTTTTAGAATTCGGTACTCTTAAATTCTCTTGTAAACAATGAACGAATCCAACATCAGAATCTTAATTATATGCCTATCAACTATCTTAGGCACACACCAAAGCTGCCATTTTGTTTTCCTATAAAAACAAATTTGTTTCATTTTGTAATCAGAAAAAAATAGTTATCGAAGTAAGTGAGGCATTTTAACAACTACAAAAAAAAAACTTACATTTTGTAACAAAAAACAACTTACATTTTGTAACAAATTACATAAAAAATTAATTTTTTTTTATTTTATATTAATAGGGGGGGATTTATCGTAATTTTATTATGCATACCATAACATATGTAATGCTAATATTTCTACAGCTAGATTAGTTATGTATTAATTCTTCTATCTATACTTTTAAGTTCATATATAAAATATTTTTAATATCTCTAACATGGATTCAAATTTTTTGAAAATTTTACCTGTCCTGGAGAATGGGCAGAGAAAAATTCAACCTGTGCAGCAAAAATTAGATTTCTATATTAAACCAATTTGCCTCTATCATGCCAACATTTTTTTTTATGATTTCCGTCACGCTATGAGATCAGTAGCTGATGAATTTCTGTGCTCTGCTTCTCTCTCATTTTTTAAAACTAATTTTAGTAACTTCAGTTCTTACAGTTGTGATGTATTACCTCATGAAATATTACACTCACTACTGGTAAGGTTTACCTGTCATTTATATGCGTAATATGCAACATTTTCAGCAGAATTGGAAATTCTCGTTTTCTTTCGTATCAACTTTTCTGTGGCAGACATATCTATGGCTGCCACTTTCCTTACCTTGAAGGAGTTACTCCACAAACGGGATATACAGTCAAACCACTTGCACATCGCTTTAGGTGAATGAGATGTGACTTGCTTTCCAAGAGTTTATGGCCCAGACTGACTTTATGAATGCAATTTTTGTTCTCATTTGCCAGAAAAAAACTGCATTTGATGCTGCAAAATGCCTGGCAACCTCTCATTTTTAAATCCATTTTATATGAACGTACAGTTAATTATACTCAGCCATTGCTGCCAGTGATTCACTAAATAAAATGGGCATGATTGCCAAACTGAGCAGTAGTCTTGAAGCAAAAAGAAACAGTCTACTAAGCAAGATAGAACTAAATCTCAAGAGTAATGCTATCAAACATTAGCATGATAATCTATCCAGGCTGCCCATTCAACACGGTCATTCCCAGATATCCCTGTTGAAAAAAAACCCAACCTTGTCTGAATACCACAAACCTACGTCATGATTGCTAAAAACAATTCTCTCAACACATCTGCAAACCATGTCAATGCTTATACTAGTAGTAGTTCAAAAGTTCCCCACCATTTGACTACAAACTATATTGAGCCCACATAATCAGAATTCTTAAAAGTGTTTCATTCGTACCCAAGATGACTATTGCCAATGTTCCTACAGAAAGAAATGTGTCTTGGTTAACAGATTTATTTTCAACACCGCGCAGGGATTTTTTTTTTTTCAAAATGTTAGGAAGCAAAAATTGCTTTTATGAGCGGGCGAAGATTCATACCAGAAATGTTTGCTTTTATGAATATGAAGGAAATGGTGAAACCCTCATTATGACATAAAGAAATCCACAGAATTCAGATGGTCTCCAAGGCACATAATTGCAACTCCAGTTCTCTCTCATAGATATAGTAATGGGGAACTATATAGCGTACGACTAGCAATTTTACGCTGGCAACTTGGGATAATTTTATAACCATGAGTGCCACCAAAATGGTGGTCTGCTAGTATGATTTAGCGATTTGCATATATATTGGCAGAAATTGAAAAAAAAAACTTCCAGAAAAATTCCTTTAGGAACGTCATATAATATGTTAATAGTCTACGGGCACCAGAAACGGTGATCCAATATTGAAAGTCATTGGATGAAATAATGACGTCACTGAGGACAACAAAATGTACGCAGTGTGTATTTAAGGTCCAGGGCGTGAAGAAAGAAGTTGTTTGTCTTGTTCAGTTAATGGAGTTTGAGCAAGGTCGTATATAGTGGGTCTTCGGAAGCAGTTTGGTCTTGGTGCAATATAGCCTTAGTTGCTATTGCGCCAATAAACCCCAAACAACCAAACCAGTTTGGTCTTTTTGTCAAATTGCACACCGCATTGAACGAGAGGTATCGGCAGTGGTATGATGGTGGTGTCATTTATCAGAAGAGCTTTCACACACTAGCAGATGTGGTTCCGGGCAACACACAGTTACGTACGCACGAGAGGATTAGCGTATCAGGAGGGCGGCGGTGGCAGATCAGACGGCTACGTCGTCATAAATTAGATCCTCTGTCGTACCAAGGATGTCTACAAGAACAATATGCAATTGTCTTTTGGAAGAGGACTATGAGCACTTGTGCAGCTGCCATGACTACCACTGTCAAGCACGTTTGCAGTGGTGTAAACAACGAGTTCATTGGGGGAAAGAATGGCAGTCTGTGGTCTTAGCGACGAAAGCCGATTCTGCTTAGGAGCTCTGATGGTCCTTTACACGTCACACAGGGCCCATGCCGGGCAACATGGTGTGGGGAGTGATTAGCTATCACTGTTATACGTAAATATAATCGATAGCGACAGTGACGTATAATAGTGATAGCTATCACTGTTATATGGCATTATAATCTCGTGTCTGGTATTTGTACAGGGTACAATACCAGACACGAGACTGTACGATATCGCTGAAGAACACATACTTCAGCGATATCGTACAGTCGTCATCTTGCCATATTTGAGTGTATGCGATATTCCAACAAGAAGAATATTGACCAAATGCGATATTACAGCAGGATAATGCCTGCTCACACCTCCCAGGCAACTCAACGTGCTCTTCGCGCAATCACCAACTCCCTTGGTCAGGACGCTCTCCGGACTTCAATCAAGCATGTCTGGGACTATATCGGACAAAGACTCTTCCGTGGGCTTCGGCAGGCAACGACCATAGCTGAATTACCCATCCAAATAGAAAGCGCAAGGAATGGTATTCCCCAGCGTGATATCCAGCTTTTGTACAACCAATTGCATGCCAGATTGGAAGTTGTATTGCTGCTGGAAAATTTTCTGCGGACGCCCATGCTGCCTAAGTATCTGGAATCAAAAGCATCTAGTTTCCTGTTGTTTACAAAGCGTTTAAGTTTCACTACCATAACTAACTCTAGAGAGAACCAAACTATTATACAGTCTATTTTTAGTCTTTAGGTGTGTACACCTGATTTCTCCATAGATTCTTAAAAGTCCCCGAAGCAATCCCTATTCGTCTGTTAATCTCATGCCGCACATCACCAGTATCTGTTACATAACTCCCAAGATAATTAAACTGAGACATCTCAAGAGTGCAGCCATTCAGATTAACTGAATCACAGCCTGCCTGACCAATTTCCATCATTTTAGTTTTCTCTCTATCACCAAACCTACTCTATTTCCAGTCTCATCAACAGCCCTAATGAAATAATATCATCAAATCATTAGCCAACAGGGCCAAATCACCTGCATAATTTAAATCAGAAATTTTTCAGATCTCTAGACCATTTAAGACCAAAATCTTTGCGGCGAATTTCGCATAACGTAATCAATAATCAAACTAAAGAGAAAAGGAGACAAAATACCTCCACTAGTAATGCTAATCCAAACGCTACACGCCTTACCAATTCTCACACACGACTCGGTGTTGTTATAGAGAGCTTTCATTACACTAACTTGTCAGGTATTCCATATGATCTAACGGTCAGAGTCAAAGCCTTTTTAAAATCAATAAAACCAGTAACCACGGGTTTCTGAAACATTTCTCAAGAATCTTCGTAGGGAAAATATTTGATCGATACATCCCTTACCACTTCTGATCTGGAATAAAAATTAAACTAGTTCCCTATAATTAATAATTTTATTTTATAACACTTTAATTTAGTCCACAATGATATGCAACATTCTACCTTTTGATTCCTCGGATGATGAAAAAACTAAAACATTGACTTGGATGTTATCCTAACTCCAACTTAACATTTTCATAACACTGTGAGACGGGTGAATCAGTTGGTAGCACGTTAGGTTCGTAGTCTGCAATTCTCAGCTGCGCCAGTGTTGGGATTTATCTCTGCTAAAGTCCCTGCCTTTGGTCAGTAGGAGACACCAATGTAACGGGTTTGACAAGGCCACCATCTATTGGATGGGATAATAAGACATTGTCCTGTGTTTGTGATAGCTATACCCTGGCACATTAATGAACACACTGGATGGCACACTGACAGCTGTCCAGCAGGAACCCTTTGCCCAACCTCTGAACCTTTGGAGTCTATGTGACCTAGACATTAATTGGCAAGGTCGGCTTCTATAGTCCCATATTCGAATCTCGCCTAGGAAGCACTGCGATTTATCTCTGTAAACCCCTACCCTTGCACAATAGGAGAATACCGGCCTTGGGATTGGGTTGTTTTACCTCTCGGCTGCACTTTTTTCACACTGTGGGCTAAATGGCCAGATCACAAGTACCCTGAAAGTTGGGGGAGGGGACCCATTGGAAGAGCTGTTGGGAAACAGATGGTAGTCTCCCGTCAAGGCCATTCAGCTTATTCTTTAACGTGCACAGGGTATGGCTCTCCTGCACATGGACCATAGCTTTACATCCCATTCGACAGACGGCCTTGGAAAGACCTCTGTTGTTATAAGCCGTAAGACATGGGCCGGTACACATTAACTTTTTAACCACAAAATGCCCCAAACTGCATGTAGGAGGTAGTGAAGAGAAAGGAATAGCATTGGTTGCTCGAATCCATTTAAAAACTCTGTCGCTTTGGGCCTTTATGGTAGTGAAAGGGTCTGACCTGGATAGGAGGCTATTATCTGTCCAGTGGAATTTGAGGCTGGATATAGTCTCGAGGTCTGATTGCTCATTAACCCCGTCGACCTTAAAATTTTAATTGCTTGACCTCATTTTTCTGTATTGTGCTTGGACATGTCGCTCATTGGTGGAGAGTCTGAAAGAAAGGGCGCTGCAGCTGGTCAGGAACCACACTCATGGCTTTTGAAGACGTTATTTTAAAATCTGTGCAGTAGTATTGGTGTACCCAGCCCAATGAACAATTGATGCGTGTATTTCCCGAACTTCTCGAGCAATTAGTGTGTGACAGCATCACCAGTCAATTGTCCAGTCCTACTGTGGAGAAAGTTGTGCTGGTCTTCACACGGAAAGCCCATCAACATGGATACCCAGTGCTAGAAGGACTGGAACGAGTCGACTTTGAAGACTTGCTAAAAACTCTCAAGGTGCTCAATGGCCTTTTCAGTGTTGACTCTACCCGGGACCTCCTGTTCGATATTGTGTCTTGGAGTCTGCCATAACGGTTTCACGTGAGGCATTGCCAAATGGCCTTGTTGATGATTTTGTGGAGGTTACCATCTCTGTTGGCAGCATGCATGTGGAAAACACAGATATGCAAAAGATAGGTTTTAGCTGTGTTCCAGAGCAGTGTAGAATACGGTATGTCTGCTGCATCTTAGATTTAGATGGTTTCATGGTGAAGGGAAAATTCCTGACACAGGAGGTGGGTTATTTGGACTGTAGAGGTTTGATGGGTGTTTACAGATTTGATCTTTCATTTGAGACTGACATTCCCCAGAATGATTGGAAGGGTATCCATCACGTGACCAAAACGTCATGGGGCTTTCTTTTTACCCTCGTGTCGGTGAAGTGGTGTGGGAATATGACTGGACGATATTGTGCGACGTTCATGAAAAGGGCCATAGACCATTTGCTTCTGTCATCGCTTAAAATGGAGGGTTCTACGAGAAACGTCAATTGCACAGGCTCTGCATGGATTAACGATTTAGAAAAATTTGGCTGTCTGCGTTTCAAAGACTTTCCTAGAATACCTGGAACTGAATGTGGTTGTCACAAGGGTTGTGACGTGCATTGTTCTCAAGCAGAGATGGCGGCATTTAGTACATGGATGAAGGAGTATATCAAAAAAAAACATGCGCACTCACAATGTATCATTAATCGGTCAGCCACACAATCAGCAGCTTTTCCTTTGTGGAACTTGTTTAAAGAACCTTCCTATCATAGTGAACACCAGGAACCTGTTGAAGATACCCATCCTATTAATGGAGACACAGTAACTATCGAAGAAAACCCGACGTGTATTAAGGTAAACCAAAATGCTGGAGGGTCCCAGAACCATCCATCTCTCCTGTGGGTTGGGTTGTTTTACATCTGAGCGACACTTTTTTGCACACCATGGGCTAAATGGCCAGGTCACATGGACCCGAAGGTTGGGGGAGAGGACCCACAGGAATTGCTGTTGGGAGACAGATGGTAGCCTCCCGTCAAGGTCATCCGGCATGTTCTTTAACGTGCACAGGGTATGGCTCTCCCGCACACGGGGCCACGGCATAACGTCCCATCCGACAGACGGCGGCCTTTCCAAGCCCATCGGTGTCCCCTACTGACCGTGGGCAGGGCGGGGAATTTTGTGGAGATAAATCTCAATGCTGACGCAGCTGGGACTCAAACCTGGGAACTGCAGATTACGAACCTGACTCGCTACCGACTGAGCCACCTGTGCCCCATCTCTCCTGTGACTCCTCCCCCAAACCAATGCGACCCCTGCCCTCAAGCCAAAACCTAGACAGAAAATGACTGGATGTCTGTGCCTCCCAAGTATGAGATTTCACTAGAGGCATCTACCCTTAGCTGGCAAAATCGCCCAACTTCAATCCAATAGAGCACTTGTGGGACCATTTGGTTCGATGTGCGGACCCACAACCACATCATCTCCGGAACCTCCATGCTGTGCTGGAGTCCAAATGAGCACATGTGCCTCTGGCAACCTTCCAGGGCCTCATTGCATCCATGCCACACTGTCTCACCACTGTCATCCGGGCCAAGTGTGGTTATTCCTATTATTAGGTAGTTGGTCATATTATTCTGATACGACTGTGTATATGGTCAGCACCAGGATCCTGTGGGGTTGACCACTCTTCAGCAGATTAGAAAAAAAGTAGCCATAGTAATTGAGATTAATGGGCCAAAATGATCTGGCAGCCCTTTCCTCCCATTTGCCATCATAAGAGAGTATCTCTTTCGAAGGGTATGCCTGCACAATAGAAAACAGGCTCGGACTTGTGGAGGAAGAAAGGAAGAGGAGACATCCTAAGCAAGTTGATGCTAGAGAGACCGTGGCAGCCATGTTTTATTATTCAAAATATTAGCTGTAGTAAAGGAATGATTTCTGCTCTGTAAAAAGTTGACAGTTCGCGTTTTTTATATTATGGATTCCTGTTCAGCAGTATTCTGTACAAATTGCCCTTCAAAACAAATACCAGAAATTAATAAATTAAAAAAAATTAGTTTTAGTATATAATTTTTTAAAATATTAATAAAAACCTAATTGTAAATTTATAAAAAAAATACGTTAATTAGTTTTGTTCCATTCCACAAGTAATTTGGATATAGAATTCAGTTTCACTAATTTTTGGCCACAAAAAATAGTAATACTCCTTTTACCTTATGATAATGAACAACTATTAAAAAATATTATACATTTAATTGCTTTGCAAATATTAAAATTTGAAAAAAAAAATGCTTATTTAAAAAATTTGATTTTTTTTACTTACTGAACTATTATATATATGCTTTATGTGCTTGGCCTTCTCAGGTGAATATAAAAAAAAATTTATTCATCGTAAAAAAAAATTCCCTGTTTCGAGTTGCAAATGTTTCAGCATTTGAATTCATATCTTCTAACTCCGAACGTCATTTCTGTCAGAAAGGTGGCACCAATGGACATTTAAAGACTGCCATCCATCAGATAAAAGCCCTGATCCCGTGTACAGCAGAGTCATCATTGGGCACATTAAAGAACACAATGAATGGCCTTAAAGAGAAGGCGCCATCTGTCTCCTAACAGTTATTCAGTGGGTTCCCTTCCTTCAATGAGCCATTGGAGTCCTTGTGACTTGCCATTTAGCTCATTGTAAAAAAAATGTACTGCTCAGACATAAAACACCCCAATGCTTTTGCTACATATGGGTTTATGGCTCAAAGTCTGATATGATGGACTGCATTTTCAGGGCTGTCATTGCTCCTCTTCTCACTTAGAGCAGGGTAAGGTTTTAGAAGACATAAATCTCAAAGTCGGGACATACAAATTGAAATTTCAGCAAGATCAAAATTGCTTTGAACAGTGAGTGTCATAGTTGCTTTAACACTTTCTTTTTCAGTTTGTTTCCCATGTAATAGGAGAGTTGGAAAAAAACAGATTTTGATGTATTCAATGCTGATATGTTTTATATTCTGTCCTGACCAAAGATTAAGTTACATAAAATTTTCTAGAAATTTATAATTGTTACCGAGGATTTTTTTTTTGTAGAATATGAAAAAAAATCAGCATATTGCATTAAGTTTTTGATATTTCAGTTCTGCCACTGTACATTACCAGGCTGTTAAATACAAAATAGGGGGAGGGGCAAGTGATGCAATCGAGACCTAAAAAGAAGGGGGGGGGGGGGTGAAGAGACTGAATTCCATTGCCCTATAACATATCCATGTGTTTTGTCTTTAACAAAAAGGTGTGTAAAAATTTGTTGAAAAATTCACTTTTGCAATCCATTACCCTTACCCTCTAGATCTGGCACAGTAATACGTAGTTATATGTATTTGTTATGTACAGTTTATCAATGTTCAAAGCAATAACTCATCTCAATCAATAAAATTTTAAAAATCATATAATCAGTTCTTTTGTTATTTCTCCATTCATTCAAATTTATTTATTTGTATTAAATGTTTTTGATAATCAACGTAACTAACGTAACGTTACGTAACGTAAAAGATATATAATACTCTGCTATTATTGATAGTCCTTATTAAATCGAAATAAAGTAAATGCACTTTTCTGAAATATAGAATAAATAATAGATATAAGTAAATATCACAGTACAAGTGAGCAAAGCATAAGAAGTTTTGAATGTGGTAGAAGTTTTGTTTTGAAAGTATCAACATGGCCACCATCCTGCTACAGCGGCATCATGACTTTGTATAAGGAAAGCTCATTAGGACTTCTGCTTTCATTCTTTCCTCCGTGGTTTGGACTTCAGGTTCTGTGCATAATCACAGGGGTTTGGTGCACAGCTCTGTTGACAGTGAATACCTAGCTACCATATAAGGATCAAGAAAAAGTATATATATATATTCAAATAAAAATTGCATGGGAGTGGTAAAATATTGAAGATGAACGATTGTTAAATAATGATTTTTGAGAACAGCTGAAAAAGAAAAAGTGTATTTTTATTATGGAACATATTTTCAATCCCTTTCGGTTCTGTTCAATACCAGGCATCTCCCCAAAAATTTCCAACATCCCTTCACTAGTCATAGTACCCTAACAAAAATATTACTCAGGAGCCGCCACTTATATCAACTACGAATTATCATCCATTTACACTAGTGTTAATGTTAAACATAAGCTTCAGTGGTGATCTTGACCAAGCCTATGAACTTCGTTGAGGCCTGTCCTTTACTTGGTCTTTTATGTTGTCAGAAACGCTAGTTAACATATTTAACCAAACAAATCTTTGCAGATGACATATTATCTTTAATGAATATAAAGTTAAACTGGAGTCCATATTTTGAGAGATATATCAGTTTGGAGTAGAATCCTTTCTGAGATTTAATCCTGATAAAAGGACAGTTTGGGACTTCATTTATATAGAGATTTTTGGAGTTTTCAGTTTAGTCCAATACTGTTAATCTGATGTCATAAATCAAATACCTTGGAATTTTATTTAACACAGAAAAAGTTTTTTTTATCGATATGAGCAGAACCTTAAAACGAAGCTGCAAAGTTATATGGGATTTATAAAAATAAGGAAGTTTTGTCTTATATTCATGCAGAGGTCGCAAGATTACTTGGGGAGGGGGTTGGCACAATCGGTAGGGCTCATGATCTGTAGTTCCCGGGTTCTCGAACCTGGATTTTCATTGAGCGTTGAGATTTATCTCCGCAAAAACTTCCTGCTCTGTCCTCGGTCAGTAGGAGACACCAATGGGCTTTGGAAAGCAGTCGTCTGGATGGGATGTTGAGCAGTGTGCAGGGGAGCCGTACCCTGTGCACATTAAAGAATACACTGAGTGGCCTTGACAGGAGGCTACCATCTGTCTCCCAACAGCTGATTTAGTGGGTCCCTTTCCCCAACTTTCTCCGAGCTTTTGGTCCTTGTGGCCTGGGCCATTTAGCCCATTGTGCGCAAAAGAGTGGCACCCAGAAATGAAACAACCGAACTACCCACAAGAATACTTTGGGAAAGCTTTGTGGTACCAGCCTTAACGTACGGTAATGCAGGTTTAGTACTAAGCCAGAAGCTTAGGAACTTCTTGGATGAAGATCAGAAGCATATTGGTCTATTTGTTATTAATTTAAGTTGTTACCAATGTTGTAAAAATAAGATCCCAAGAAGGCTGGAGAAATGTTGGAAACAATCAAGCCTTGCGGGAACCTGTTGTAGAAAGGGAAAAAAATCCCTGAAAATCTATTATTTTGATAGTACCCCATGTAACTTCCCTTTGTGTAAAGCCTGAGCAGTAGAAACAAAACCTGGTTTGAACAAATTCCTTCAAATCTCAGACATTTGTGGTGTATGTGTTTTGGTGGCAGATTTTGTTCAATATGTTGTTTTGTTCAACATATTCGCTCGTTTTGAATGAAATTGGTTTTGGCCCCAAGAAGCCACATCAGAGAGTTCTGAAGTGAAACTTTGTTGATGCTAAGGTTATGGAAGTGGAGGTATGTCATCTACGAAGTAGAACTTAGCAAAGTTGAATCGTTATTAGAATATTGATAGAGAAATTCAAAGGGAATGAAATGTAATTGCATATGTTAACTTTGGAAAGGAAGGAAGTCAACAATTTATACTAATATTTTGGTTTTCATCTTTGAGGTAGTAATGGTTTTCATCTAGTAATTCTGATGGGAGTTTCGGGGAGTTCAAGGTAAGTCTCTAAAGAACTGAACCGAAACTGATATCGTAGAACTTTTATGATTACGGCTTGAAATACAGGGGCAGATCGACAAGTTACCTAGTGTATCATTATTCCCATGGGTAAGACATGGAAGGAACGGCCGCGTGTGCGGTAAGTCTGTTTCTATGTATTCTAGGTTATCGAATTGGCGTTTGCAAGTATTATTAGTTTTAACGTGTTCAAAAGTTTAAACAGATACTATTATTTTTACCCATAAGTTGTAAAGTGTAATTCTTGTAACACTTGGAATGAGCTGTGGTCTTTCAGATCACTGTCTATGTGACTAAAACTATTTAAATAAGCTTCAATGCAATTAATATAGGCTACGCTGCAGTATAGGGTTCTCAGATTCATCCGCGTAGTTACTACATCGCTGGGGGGAGAGGAACAATATCTGTGTTGCAAAGTTCAGTCAGTTTTACATTAATGAGGATATTTTCTGTGGTGGCTAGTTAGAATTTGGTAGGTGGGTATATTATAATTTTAGCGGACTGAAAATCAGTGAGCAGATTGTTTTCGATGATTGCTTGAGATAGTGTGGTTTTTTGTAGTTTATTTAAGAGTTCGTATTTATGCTTTTTAAGTTGGGCGTGAGGTTTTTCCTATGTATTTGTCTTTGGGGAAAATTTTACCTGTGGGATCTTTGAGTTGGATGTAATAAATTCCTCAATAACGGGGTATATGGTCGCCATCATTTTGAATGAGTTTGGATCTCAAGCAATCACCAAAAACAATCTGTTCATCGATTTTCACTTTGCTAAAATTATTATATCCCCACCTATCAAATTCCAATAAGCTATCACAGAAAATATCCTCATTAACGTAAAACTGACCGAACTCTGCAACACAGACATTGTCCGCCTCCCCCCAGCGTGGTGTCTGATCCTTAGGGGATATAACATACACCTCGGAAATATCATGCCCCCTAAAACTCTCCTTTCTCATCACTGATCCCTGTCTCCAACCTGCATTAATGCATACACCCCCAAACCCTTTAGAATACTTCCATAATGCATCCTAAAAACCAATGATTAAAATACTCCCCCCCCCCCCACACAATTTCCAATATCAATACTGATATGAAAACCATTATTCAGGCCCTCACTAACAGTTATTTTAACCCCCCAAAATTTGGTTTACAAATTTTATAGATTTAATAAAAGTATCCCACTCATTATAACTATATTTTAATCTATTCACAAAATGAATCCCACACCCTCTCCCAACCTCTGTCACCTCTGTCACATGCAGATCGCATTACAGCCACCCACACATCCGTTGACCACTCCGATTCTTGGAGTTGAGCCACTGACAATTCATGGCACCCACTCCTCCCCTGTGTTCAACAACCAACTGCCTCTCCTGCATAGCTTAAGCTCCTCACTTCCCATCTGATGAAGCATCCAAAGGGCACAAAATGCATGTTGTGGATCTAAAACTTTTTTAAGCGCTCTATGCTATCAAAGGTATAAATGGTTATTTCCTTCGCCAAGGTGGATAGACCATTGGCATTCATTATCCTTCTTTTAATCTCTACTGAGGTAACACATGCTGGCAAGAAGGTCAATTATTAAATTTGTCACTGAAAGCATCCCGGAAGTTCCTGTTACTACCCATACTCTGTGATACAGTACGTAAATCTCTCCTTAATAACTTTTGATACATGATAGCATAATCCATGTGTTGAAGTGCTTAAAAATGTTTAACATAGTGTCATAGAGAATTAAAAACTTCAGTTTAATTTTAATTACTGCACTGTGTACCTCTACTCTAATTTTTGGGAACAAATTTAGCAACACAAATGTTGAGTGATACATAGGGTGACCAGATTGTGATCAGTAAAAACCGAGACTTCAGTTCGTATAACTTGAAAATGGTAAATTATGCTTTATTTTTGGTCAATTGTCCTATAATAATTAATGAAGTGTTTAATGGGCTAGTGTAGTCCAAATAAGCAAAGAACTAAGTAGTTCTTTTCATAGCTCTTTTGGCACCCCAGGCAAGAAAAAAGATGCTCCTTCGAATTTAATTAGTGGAAAAAAATTGAACATAGTTCATTTTAACGAAGTCATATTCATTGCTCATGAAATAAATGTTATCTTAAAATCCGTTGATAATAAAGAATTTAGCCATAAATATTTAAAATATATAATCATTTAAACTGAAAAGGGCTAAGTTACCGACATAGTAATAAAGAGAATTGATTTTATATTTTAATATATTTTAGAAGTACCAAGTACAAGTACTATGCAACTTGAATTAATGTTGTGAATTCTAGTAAATGAAAACAATTACAGTTTTTATTATTAAATTAAATCATCCACACCTGCTTCTGTCTTGCACAGTTCTTAAGATAATATCAGCAAACATAGATTTCCATCTTACTCAGTGCAATATAAAAAGGAATAGTTGCCACCCGGAATAGTTGGCCCAAAAAATCTCGGTGAAGAGTTTAAAGCCTTAAATTAGCAGAAAAAAGAGAGAGATGGTATTAGTTCAATGGTAGAATACTCTGGCATGTTTCTGGAGAGATGTGAGTTCAAGTCCCGTATGTTGACAAAAATTTTTCCCAAAATATTTATTGAAATATCAGCAAAGTAATATTTTTCCTCAAAGATTAAAAAATGAAGCTAATCATTATTACACCATCAGTTTTCACATATTGGAATAATTTTTTTTGCTTAATTTTATAGAACAATTAACCAAAAATATAGCATAATTTACTATTTTCAAGTTATACAAACTGAAATCAGAACATTTAATAAAATGTCCCAGTTTTTATCACTTGTAATCTGGTCGCCCTATGTATTCACTCAACATTTGTATTGTTAAATTTGTTCTCTCTAAATATTGAGTTTTTCCTTTTGCTTATCTGTAAAAAATATATGAACTTTTATCAACAGCAGCATTAGAGCTATGATATATTTTAGAAGTACCAAGTGCTGAATGGTAAGTGGAATTACAAATCGTGCTTGAGTGCAAGCAGCAGAGCACATCAATAACCTCTCTGTGCATCTCCTCTAGTGCATATATGTAAGAGCATCAGTGCAGTCTCCAGAAGTGCATCATTAGCGATAACATTGGTACAGATTCAATGTTTTTTTTTCTCATTATCAAAGAAATTACCATACTCCAGATTTTATACAATGTTTCTATGGAGTATAATGTACAACATGTCAGCTTTATTTTTTTTATCTATAGGCCTACATCACTTTTTTCGTATTTTAAAATTTTCAGTTTTTTCAGTTTTTTTTCCAAAACTGTATTAAATTTTTCAAATTCGATTTTTTTAAATGAATTAATAAGAAAAATATACATCAGTACACCAAGCTTGGGTTTCTCATCTACCATAGAAGCAAAGGGGGAAAAAAAAGAAAAACCTTTAGTCACAATTTGTATATTTTCCCCTTAGTTTAAATGATAACTCATTACAAAAATTTTTTTGACTCAGCCAAAGCTCATTGAAATTTGTGATGGATGGTGAACTGCCTGGTTGGAATGGCCCTATCATCTTTTTTGTTCTCATGGTTGTGTTCACAAAAACAATTTTTGCTTTTTTTTTCTTCCAAATAAGCACACCAGAGAAAAATTTAATCACCCCCACCATAGATGATAGTCTTTGCTTTATACACTAGTAGATGTTGTGTCTGCATTGATGCAGCACTATAAAGAGGCATGTCTTTCCATGTGCTCTATATTGTCATCAGTCTCAGTGAGTGCAAGTTACACATTACTGTCACAAATAATGGATTGGAAGAAAGATGTGACGAGTGGCAGAAGGGTGTTATTTCATTTGGTAGGGCTAAAGGATCTTCTGTGAAAGAAGTAGCCAAATTTGCTGATGCCAATTAGTATAACAGTAATGTACATCCAATTCAACCTCTAATCATAGATGTTACTGCTGCTGCTTATAGACAGACCACTAATGAGTATCACACCTAGTGACTGCAAACAAATTTCAAACCAGATAGGAATTGCTATAGACAGTCAATGAAGGATCACATCAGCCTACTTCAGAAAGAACATTGTGAAGAGCAGTGTACCTCGGAAGTGACAAGTACTGGACATAAAGCAGCCTGGTTGCAATGGGTTAGACATGGACTTCAGTTGACTGAAGAACTCTTATCTAGTCAGATGAGATACATTTCTGTCTGTATTAAAGTGATGAAAGGTGGAGAGTACATCCCAGGACAATGTTTGAGGTGTTATTCTGTTCCCTTTTACCCAAAAGAGTACTACTGTAGGTTTCAAGAAAAGCCTATTTAAATGATCCCATTCTTTCTCAACTTCAGCAGTAACTAAACCACGATTGTCACAATGACTAAGTAGCCTATCGTATGTTTTGGCTAAATCTGGATCTTTCAGACATTCAGTGTTATAACTAATTTTTTTTAATCTTAGCACAACATTTCTTAAGTTTCAGTTGCAGACCCAATTTCGACTCCCCCATATGATCTGGTATTCCTAACTGAACTAGCCCATTTGCTGTTATTTAAAATATAATCTATCATATTCCTGTGCAACCCATCAGGTGAAACCCATTTATATTTATAAATGTCCTGGTGTTTGTAGTGTGTGTTAGTTATTCACAACCATTAAGTTGACTTACCTGTAGGAGACGTTCCCCATTGCCATTGAAACAATCAATACCAAAGGGACTTAAAACTCCTGCCCAAAGATTAGTCAGTACCAACTCTAGCATTGAAGTCACCTAGCACAAGGGAAATATCTCTTTTCTTTACAGAATTCCAAATATCCTGAAGCTGACTGTAAAACTTATTCTTCTCATTCTCATCAGAGTCCTCTGTGGGGGCATGACAACTAATTTTAAAAAGTAAGCTAACTGGCATTCAAGTCTTTTTGTTTTCAATTTTGCTATAAGAAGTCTTTTATTAATGCAGTCATATCTTAGAAAAGCATCACTGCATGTCTGCTGAGAAGCAAACCTACACCTTGAAATGCTTTCCATCCTCTCTGCCTGTATAAAAACAACAGAAATAAAGTTTCTGTAGTGGGTGGGACATTATAACAACTGCAAGTTGCACAAGGCTATTTGTGACTGCATGAGGTAAGATTGAAACACTTCAACTGACCTTTCAAAGTCACTGGATGTAAACCCCATTGAAAACTTTCAGGACTATCTGGAACAGAGGGTGAAACACCGAAATAGGTATCCATGCAATCTAACTGAACTACAGTGCTATTGTTGGAGGAGTGAAGTAGAATTGATGTAAACAATATCTAACAATTGGTGGAGTCCATATATAACAGGATTGCTGCTGTAAATAATGCAAATGGAGGTGTTACACAGTATTAAGTGAGAAATTATAGGGGTGAATAATATTTTGTCTGGTGAGCTTATATTGATATTATGAGTACAGGGTTATTTATTTTTTAATTGTGAATTAACAAGGGTTTTGAATTAACCATGTATTGTTGTATGAAACTTGCTTATTGAGTCTTAATGGAAAATTCAAAATGTAGAAATTTTGAATTAATTAGGTTATACAGTATTACATATATGTAGGTAATTTTGGTTATCAAATGAAAAAGTACTTAGTTTTGGGGAAAAAAATAAATTCAAATCAAAATGAAGATTTACCTAAGCTAATTGAAAAAAAAATTCTAACTAGCTTTGGACATTTAAGGAGTAACTTGTTTATATAGATCACTCTTTCCAAAAATGCTGACTGAAAAGTTTAAAACTCTATTTTCTTCTATGCCATGTAAGAAATTGCAGCACTAAGAGATTGGTGATATTTTTTTCTATTCTGAAAATCAGTTTAAAGCTAAATTACACTTTTAATGTTTTAAACCACTGAAAAAAAAAGAAGCATTGCCATGAAGCCCTCAAAATGTTTTTAAAACACTGATCTTGCTTTTTTACTAATGTACAGAAGTGAAGTGTACCTGGTTAATTCAAAACCCTTGTTAATTCACAATTAAAAAATAATTAAACATTAAACACATTCACATTTAAAAAAAATGGACTATTTACAGATCTGTTAAAATTTTCACCTGTCCCAATCATTTTGGGTGCTACTTCTGCCCTCTCCCTGTTGTAATTACTGGGCATCAAGTCTTGGATGATATATTTTGAGGGTCTCTTTCTTGCCTTCATCTTCAAAAGTCTCCTCCTTACTGTATTGACATAGGTTATATCAGTGGGCTTCTAAGCTCTCACTCTGAGGCCATGGTGGGGGAGGGGATGATTTCCTTTGAAACTACTGATGAAACAATTTTACAAAGATGACTTATACCCCCAAAAAGCAATTAAGCCCAGTCGCCAAGCAAAATTCTGAAGGAGAGCACAGAAGCACCAATATAACCTTTACTGATGCAGTGGAGACACTTGAAGAAGAGAAGCTCTTAAATAAAAAATTGTTCATTCTTCTATGGTCTGTAGGCATCATCACTCAGTTTTGCCTAGCTCAAGCAATGCAGTTTTCATATGTAATAATTTGGCTAAGCTCTACATAATAATACATTGAATGGAAGTAAGATTAGGAAATATTTTAAATGCATAAAAGATATATATTATACAATTAAAAGACCTTCTTGCTCAAAAATTAATTTAAAATAATTTAAAAATTCTCTGTCATTGAGCAATAAAATTTCAGAGTTTATCCTTCAAACTATTTGGATGTTGAAAGTTCTTAGGAGAAAACTCTCAGAAGCTTTTCGGAGCAAAGACAGCGCTCCGTCTTCAGTGAAGCTGTCTTTGCTCCGAAAAGCTTCTGAGAGTTTTCTCCTAAGAACTTTCAACATCCAAATAGTTTGAAGGATAAACTCTGAAATTTTATTGCTCAATGACAGAGAATTTTTAAATTATTTTAAAAGATACATATTATTTACTGGTTGACCACTCTTTCAAAATGTGAAACCTTCACATGCTTTTCCAGCCAAAATTCAAGATCATTTTAGGCATTTTCCCTCAAAAAATGCTTCTATCAAACTACAGAGGAATTCTGTGTTATAAATATTGTTGATCAACAATATTAATATGAATAGTCATATAAAAAGAGTAAAAAAGAGATGTAATAGTATAAAAATAAAAAGAGATTATAATATATATATATAAAACTGAGGAATAAATTATTTTCTTTCAAAATATTAATGATTTTACAGAACATTAAATTCTGTTATTATTATCTGATGAATCTTATTTTCTTCATATATTAAATATCTTCATATATTAAAGTTAAATGTTAAAACAATATTTGTTTTTTTTTTCTTTCCAGGACGAGCCATGTATATTTTGATATTGCTCATGACAAGGTTCCAATAATTTATTCATCAGCTTATGATATCCACTTCATGGGTATGGAAAAGCTACATCCATTTGATTCAGGAAAGTGGGGTAAAATATTCAATTTCTTAAAAGGTAGGAAATTTGTCAAATATTTAATGTAGAGGTATATCTGTACTGATTAACCCCCTCTATTTCAGTACTGCAGTGAGCATTTATTGCTTATAAATTACATTGAGTAATGTTACTTAGCCCTACTTAAAATTATGAAAACAATTGTTTTATGCATAGAAAAATTCTGTTGGATTTCAAGTAATCTTGCTATGTCTAAGGATCCTATAGGTGTTTTCAATATTACAAAATATTAGAATTTTGAAATCTAAAATGATTTCCATATCTTTATTTCAAACAGTGAATTTCATTCAGCTGTGTTGAGTGTACTGTGCTTGGCTACTGATCAAAGGGATGAATGTTTGAGTTGTCCTTCTGCTGAGTCTCACCTTTCTCACAGATGTACTATGGCATATAAACTGACATGCTCCTGTCAAACCTCTGTGGCAGGCAGCTGCTTGAGGGAGTATTATTTTATTTGTATGTTGTATAAAGATCAATGTAAAAATCATTTGAATCAGTGTTTATATTAAAAACCACCTTGTACATTAGACATCATCAAATCAAGTTATAACTGCTTATCATCATTATCTACTAATAAATCAGCACTTTAATGTCGATTCACATTATAGAGAAAAAATTGTCTTGAGCCGGGTGGGATATGAACCCACGACCTCCTGATAACACGTCAGGTGCTCTGGACCACTGAGTTACCGGCTGCCGATCAAGATCTCCTCTAACTAATGCTATGAACATTTCTATTATGTCATATAGGCGCTATTCAGGCAGTTTAGCTACAAGCGGCTTTCTATTTGCCATATAGATGGAATGCATATATTACAAGTATGCTAATGATAAATTGATGAAATAAACTCAACATACATGTAATATATGCATTCCATCTATATGGCAAATAGAAAGTCGCTTGTAGCTAAACTGCCTGAATAGCACCTATATGTGACATAACAGAAATGTTCATAGCATTAATTAGAGGAGATCTTGATCGGCGGCTGGTAGCTCAGTGGTCCAGAGCACCTGATATATTATCAGGAGGTCTTGGGTTCGTATCCCACCCGGCTCCAGACAATTTTTCCTCTATAATGTGAATAGACATTAAAGTGCTGATTTATTAGTAGATATTGAATATGTCGAGTTTATTTCATCAATTTATCATTAGCATACTTGTAATATATGCATTCCATCTATGTGGCAAATAGAAAGCTGCTTGTCGCTAAACTGCCTGAATAGTGCCTATATGTGACATAATAGAAATGTTCATAGCGTTAATTAGAGGTGATCTTGATCGGCAGCCGGTAGCTCATTGGTCCAGAGCACCTGACGTATTATCAGGAGGTCATGGGTTCGTATCCCACCCGGTTCCAGACAATTTTTCCTCTATAATGTGAATAGACATTAAAGTGCTGATTTATTAGTAGATATTGAATATGTTGAGTTTATTTCATCAATTTATCATTAGCATACTTGTAATATATGCATTCAATCTATATGGCAAATAGAAAGCCGCTTGTAGCTAAACTGCCTGAATAGCGCCTATATGTGACATAATAGAAATGTTCATAGCGTTAATTAGAAGAGATCTTGATCGGTGGCCGGTAGCTCAGTGGTCCAGAGCACCTGACATGTTATCAGGATGTCATGGGTTCCTATCCCACCCAGCTCAAGACAATTTTTCCTCTATAATGTGAATCGACATTAAAGGGCTGATTTTTAGTAGATATTGAATATGTCGAGTTTATTTCATTAATTTATTATTATCATTATATTATGTGCACCAAAGATTCTCATTTTGAATTCCTAAATATATTTGGGTCTGTAAATATATGTATATTAGGTAGTCACTGAAAGTAGAGCTATGCACCAATTTACTGTGATGATGCATATAACCGGCCAGGCCTAACACCTAATGTCCAACTCTGCCTTCTCGTGGTGCAGGCTGTTAGTACCTTTCAAAAGAGATATTCCCTTGTGGAAGTGAACTTAAGGGAAGGGCTGCCAGATTAGTGTGGGCTACTTTTCTTTTTTTCTACCCTGCAGAAGAGTGGTCAACCACACTGGGTTCTGGTGCTGACCATATAAACTTAACTGGACTGGATTAAGGTTCTGAGCTTGATTGTGGATCCTGAATTTGCTGCAATGGTGGGCTTCTATGGAGAGAAAATCTGCCACTGTGATTTTTGTTTGTGGGTTGACAGCCCCAAGTGAATGTTCACAGGATACATTTTATCAGCTGGTGGATAATCCTGAGCAGAGGTCATCACAGGCACCTGAATCTTGCTTCTACTGGCATCATCAAATTAACTCATAATAAATAGGCACTTTAGTGTTGATTTAAATTTTACAGGAAAAATTGTCTTGAGCCAGGTGGGACATGAACCCACGACCTCCTGATAACATGTCAGGTGCTCTAGACCACTGAGCTATCGGCCGCCGATCAATATCTCCTCTAACAAGCACTATGAACATTCCTTTATGTTTCATATAGATGCTATTCCCACCTGGCTCAAGACAATTTTTCCTCTAAAATTTAAATCGACGCTAAAGTGCATATTTATTATGAGTTTATTTGAAATACGTCGAGCCTATTTCATTAATTATTTATCATCAAATTATACATTGGAGGAAGTCTTCCAGTGTAGATGCTTCATACTTTAGTGATGGGGGAACTATCTTTGCCTCATGCCTGCGATTAGGGGGCTGTTTGATATTGTCGGCATTCCCTCGCTCAATAAACATTGTTTCTTTAAAGATCCCACTGACCATTTTTTCTCCGTATGTAGTTGGAATGTGAGGACTCTACAGAGCTTATTCTCTTGATGTCCTCACACAAGAATTCCACATTATAATTTAGATATTCTTGGCTTGCAAGAGACCAGATGGACAGATAAAGGCCAGATTCTTAAAAATAATCTTAAATTTCTCTTTTCAGGGAGGAACGATAATAAGCATCACCAAGGCATGAGTCTGCTTCTCAGCAGACACGCTAGTGATGCTCTTCTAGGATATGAGTGTGTTAATGAAAGGTTTCTTACAGCAAAATTTCAGACAAGCATTAAAGACTTGAATGCTATCTGCTGTTATGCCCCCACTGAGGATGAGAAGGATAGGTTTTATGGACAGCTTTGATATTTTGAATTCTGTCAAGAAAGGAGATATTATTCTTGTTCTAGGTGATTTCAATGCCAAAGTTGGTACTGACTCTGATCTTTGGGGAGGGGTGATAGGTCTTTTGGTATTGGAAGCGGCAATGGGCAATGTTTCATACAGGTAAGTAAACTCAATGGACATTAGGAGACAATGGTAGCCTCCCATCAACGCCATCTAGCTAGTTTTTTAACAGGAACAGTGTATGGTTCTCCCAAACACATGATCATGGCTTAACATTCCATTTGATGGACAGCAGCCTTTTCAAGCCCATCGCTGTCCATTTCTGGCTTAGGGCAGGGTGGAGAGTTTTGCAGAGATCAATCTCAATGCTGGCCCAGGTGGGACTTACTGTGAGAAATGCGAGACCTCAGCAGATCAACACACAAATGTCCGTGCCTTGCCTGGGGCTCTTGATCAATATTTAAGAATAAATGCCCTTTGATCAATATTTAACAATAAGTGCCCTTTGATCAATATTTAACAATAAATGCCCTTTGATTATTTAACAATAAAAACATAAATTTCATTTTTTAAAATTCTTTTAGTGTTGAATGTAATAAAAAAAATCTTCCGATGTACTATTCTTTATATTGAACAACACAATGGAAAGAAATGGGATTTTTTATCTTTCAGTGCTGAGTAGTTAAATAGGATATAATAACAGGTTCTCTTTTTTTTTGAGCAATAAAATTTTTTTTATTAAAGTTTATCCTTCAAACTATTTGTATATTAAAAAGTTTTCTGGAGCAAACTCCAGAATTTTATTGTTCAACAAAAGAAAACTTATTATTACATCCTAATTATTTTCTGAGCGAAAGGTCTTTTAATTGTAATTATGAATAGTTAAGAAATTTTTTTGAGTATGAAAAATTTCAAACCATTCAATACTTGAACTGACAGTACAATGTGCATGATATTATCTTCATTCTTTTTTAATATTATATCCTTTCGTATTTGTTTTAAAAAATATGACATAAGTTTAATTAAGAGATAAGTCACCTATAAGAAATAAATTGATTTCTTGCATATAAAATGTTACTAATGTAGCATATAACGTGTACTAAAAAAAATATGTAAATTAAAAAATTTTTAAAATACAAATCATCCTATAGGGCCCTAAAAAGTTAAAAATAAACCTAAAGCAAATCGATGGTGCAATCAGTCACTGAGTTTGTATTTAATTCAAAAGAAGATAGGGCCCGATTTACCTACTCAACAAGATTGCTGGCCCTATCTTTGAAGTGAATACGAACTTAGTGACTGATTGCAGCATCAATATGTTTTAGGTTTATTTTCTGCTTTTTAGGGCCTTATAGGAAGATGAGTATTTTTTTAAATTTTTTAATTTATATATTTTTTGTCACTGAAAACACCTACCTTCAAAAACTTTCATTTGATATACTACTCATAAACATGAGCACATTTAAACCCCTTTTGAAGTCATGTTTGAGGTAGCCACATTGGAGACATCACAAGCTTTAATTTGAAATATGACTTGTTAAAGTTGAACCCTGCAAAAATCCTCCCCTCATTTTATCAAGAGAGGAAGAATAGTAGGGGCAAAATTTGTAATAGTTTACAACTGTCATTACACAAGCTTTCATTTTACACATAACTCAGAACTAGGTTCTGGCATTCAGAAGATATAGTACAAAGAATTTCATGTTTCCCATGTTTTAGGGGGGAAGAAAGCATGGGGTCAGTTTTTCATAGCCTACGACACTATCTGTGTCACAAGCTTTCATGTGATGTATAGCTTGTTACTTTCAGCATTCGCATTCAGGAGATATACGGGAGCAATCATTTTCATATTTTCACCCTTCAGTAGGGGTAGCCGTCCTGTGACTGAGTGGTTAGCATGCTTGGCTACTAATCTAAGGGACCTGGGTTTGAGCCCCGGGTAAGGCATGGATGTATGCGTCTTTTTTCTGCTGAGGTCTTGCCATCCTCTCAGATCTTCTACTATGGCATATAAACTGACAGGCTCCTGTCAGACCTCTGTGGCAAGCAGCAGCTTGAGGGGGTATTGTTTTAGGGGGAAGAAAGCAAGGGGGGTGAATATTTCATAGCGTATCGCATTCCATGCTATACGCGCTATTATATATATATATTCTATGCTATATGAAGCGTTCATTTGAAGTATAGCTTGTTACTTTCAGCATTCGTGTTCTGGAGATATAGCGGAACAATAGCTTTCGTATTTCCCCTTTTTTAGGGGGGGAAGAAAGCATAGAAGGCCAATTTTTTATAGCCTATGGCACTCTCCGCATCAAAAGCTTTCATTTGACACATAGCTCATTACTTTACACACTCATATTCAGGACATATAGGGGAACAATCCTTGTCATTTCCCCACTTTTTAGTGGGGAGAAGGCATGGGAGAGTAAATGTTTTGTAACCTATGAAATTCCCAGCATCAGAAGCATTCATTTGATGTATAGCTTGTTACTTCTGGCATTTGCATTCTGGAAATATAACTTAAAAATAGTTTTTACATTTTCCCTTTTCTATGGGGGAAAAAAAGCACAGGATTCAATATTTTATAGCCTATGGAATTCTCTGCCAGGGGCATAGCTATGGGGGGTTGGGGGAGGCTCCCCCCAAAGTAACTTGGCAAAATTCAAAGCAACTTCATAAAATCTAGGTGAGTTGTGAAAATTTGTAATCTTTGTTTTTTGTAAAATTAAGGGGAGTTGTGAAAATTGAGGCAACTTGGCAAATCTGGGGCAGTTTGGAAAATTGAGAGACCACAAAATCTAGAGCAGTTGGCAAAATTCAAAGCCACTTAGTAAAATACAGGTGAGTGGGCTAAATCTAGACAACTTGGTAAAATCTTGGAGAGTTGGCAAAATCTTGGGGAGTTGACAAAATTCGGAGTGACTTGGCAAAATTCAGGTGATATGTAAAAATTGGGATTTTTTTTTCTGTAAAATTATGGCGAGTTGGCAAAATCTAGGAACAGTTAGTAAAATTCGGAGTGACTTGGTAAAATCGTGGGGAGTTGGCAAAATTCCAGTGAGATGTAAAAATTGGGATTTTTTTAAAAATAAAATTATGGCAAGTTGGCAAAATCTAGGGGCAGTTTGCAAAATTCGGAGTGACTTGGCAAAATCAATGAGATTTGGCAAAAATTCATATGAGATGTAAAAATTGCAATCTTTTTTCTGTAAAAAAACCTGTTTTTTTTATTTGGTGCACAAACCTTTCTGTACTTAGCCAAGATTGCCAAACTTTAACACCCAAAGAAAAAAAATCATAATGTTTAGTAAAAAAAATAGCCAAGAAAGTTTTTTTCCATTTCATAACCAGTTCAGAAAATCCCATGAATGTGAGAAGTTCAAATGACTTTATGCAACACTGGCCATATTTGAAATTTATGATACTGAAGGGAATCATTTAAAAGAAATAAAAATCACATTTCAGGTTAAATGTTATATTATTCAGGAGGAAACTTTCTTTCGATTAATATATAATTTAACTATTTTTATTCATCAGGTTTTCCAAAATTAAATCTTAATTGTATAGTCCGATCTATTTCTTTGCCATAAGTAGAATAATCTTTGCTACACAAGTTTTGTTTATTATTGTTCATTACAGTATGTTTTAGAATATTTTTATCTGTTTTACAGAAGCACAAATCATTACTGAAAATAATTCAGTTGAACCACAAGAAGCTGAAAAAGAGGATTTACTGAAAGTTCATACCCAAAGTTATTTGGATAACTTGAAAGTAAGCAAATTACCAGAGACATATTTTTAAAATAAGTGAAGTTTAGTAAGTGAAGTTAATAAGTGAAGTTCTGTAAATGTTCAAATAGTGGCCCAGATTACAATTCTTACTTGTATCTGGATACAATTTGAGCTCAAATTACTACAAAAGCCGTCTATAAATTAATACTAGATGAGACCTGCACATTTATTGCACAGAGTTTTTTCAATTAATTTATGAACATGTGATTAGATTTAAAAAATTACACAAAACTGTTCCAGTTTCTTTATATAAAAATCTTTCTAAGTCAAATCAAACAAAGTAACTACAGTTCTGTTTTCACAAAGAGGGAATCTTGCACATCCAAACAAACATCTGAGATCCAATCACTGTTCACAAATTCTATGCTATTACCAAACTACTATTCAAGAACAGGTTACTATTTAGAGTCTAGCATTTAATATATCATACATATGTACAAAATCCTTATGAAGCCATGGGCTATGGAGGTCCTACCAGACTGTAATTTTTCTCTCCAGACATGTCTGTTCTGAGCTACAGCTGCTGCATTTGGTCACTGTAGGCCAATTCCAACAAGATCCTGTGTGACATTGTATGCCCATCACATTCTAGGTTTCTCCCTTCTAAAACCTTTAGGCACACTGTTCATAATCCTCTTTGCCAATCTGCAGCTATGCATTCTGGCAACATTGCCAACCAATGCAGTCTCTCTCTGCACAAAATATTGCTCAGAGGTGGTTGATGGCTCCCTCTTCTAACCTCATCATTACTTACAAAGTCAAACCACTACTGCACAAGCATCTAGAATCAAAGGCATCAAGTTTCCTGTTATCCTGCTCACAAAGGGTCCATGTTTCACTACCATAACTGACTTAGAATGAAACAAACTATTAGAAATATTGCATCAAGCAGTTACTTGACCACAGATGTTTGACAGGAGACTCTCAGTTTAATACGCCATAGTAGAAGGTCTAGGAGGATGATGGAACCTCAGCAGAATGACAACACAAACATCATGCATTACCTGGGCTTGAACCCAGGGTACCTTTGATCAGTAGCCAAGTGTGTTAACCAGGCCACAGGATGGTACTCTATTTGTGATGCCCCATAATTCACTTTTACTTTACCTTAACCAGTTTTGCTTAATTGTTTCCAAGAGTTAGGAGTTGCGCATGCGCAACTCCGATCTTCCGACTGTCATCCGCTAAAGCGCGTGCACCAGGACACATCCCCTCTTGTGTCGTCGCTCGTCATTTTATGTAAATGTCTTTCCCAGTGTGCAACATGACACGTACGGCTTTTGTTAAAAAACTGATGACATGTAGTCACAAGCACAGCTGTGCACAAGTAAGTGCACATAGCATAGCGTAGTAGCACATAGAGAGAGTCACATAGCACAGTGAGTTGTCAGAGCATAAGCATGTAACACAGAAGAGTGCTCAGTTGACGTATCTTCATTGAAGTTTTGGTGAGTGATTTTTGGAAATAAATTTGTTTGTTATTTAAACCTTTTGAGTCTTTACTAATTTTTTCTCTTGAGCAATGTGAATTAAGTTTTGATTATATTTAGATATTTAACTTGACAATCAGTTTTGGATTCTTACTCATTAACGCTCGCTGGTATTTTGAACCCTAATTTAACTTATTCTATTTTTTGGCAATTTGTTAATTATTGCCTGGTGCCTGTCTCAGCTATCCGGAGCATAAAACTAATTGGATCAGAAAAAGGGTCCAAACTTGAAAGTATTTTGCATTTCTTTGGAGCGTTACATATTATACAGCTTAATTTTAGTCTTTAGGAATATATGGCTATTTTTCCACACTTTCCATAGATTCTTGAAAATCACGATGGCAATTCCTATTCTATTTATTTCCTACCACACATCACCAGTATCTGTTACATAGCTCCCAAGATAATTAAACTGAGACACTTGCTCAAGAGTACAGCCATTCAAAGCAACTGAAGTACTATCTGCCTGACCAAATTCACTTTAGTTTTTTCTCTGTTTATCACCAAACGTACTCTATTACCAGTCTCATCAACAGCCCTAATGAAAAGAATTCATCTCATCAACATCATTAGCCAACAGGGCCAAAACACTGCATAATCTAAATCAGAAATTTTGAAATCTCTAGACCATTTAAGGCCAAAATCTTTCCCTTGCAAAGAATTTTGCATAACATAATCAAAACCAAAGAGAAATGGAGACAAAATGCAACCAAAGCAATGGTAAACCAATCTCTACAAGCCTTACCAACGCTCACACAATACTCAGTGTTATTATAGAGAGCTTTCATTATGTTAACTAACTTGTCTGGTATGCCATACGATCTCACAATCAACCACAAATTTTGATGATCAACAGAGTCAAAAGCCTTTTTGAAATCAACAAAGCTAGAAACCAAAGGTTTTTGAAGTTCTAAACATTTCTCAAGAAGCTGTTTAAGTAAAAAAATGTGATCTTCACATCCCCTGCCATTGCTGAATCCACACTGCTCATCATGCAATTGTCTGTGAACCAGAATCTTAATTTTGCTGAGCCCAAATATACAAAGAACTTTACCTGGAACAGAAAGTAGGCTGATACTCCTTTAGTTAACACAGGAACTGCGATTACATTTTTTTTAAAATAGGGACAATAATAATTCTGGTAAAATTCTTAGGAACATGCCTTTATCATAAAAGATTTCAAAAATTCCCTTATCCATGTGGTAACCTAAGCATTTCAGCAGTAATTTCATCTACCCTTGGGGATTTCTGTAGTTTAAGTTAGAAATAGCCAAAATAACTTCAAACTGTGTTATAGGGCTAACATTAAAGCCACAATAATCATCATTACAAACTATGGGAGTAGAACTAACCACATTGTTTAGAACATCATTGAAATACTCAGCCCACCTAGTCATGACCGAATCCTCACCTTCTATAACTTTAGCTTGTCTTTTGTCTTTTTGAAATCAACAAAGCTAGTAACCAAAGGTTTCTGAAACTAAACATTTCTCGAGAATCTTCCAAAGTGTAAAAACTGATCTATACATCCCCTACAACTTTTGAAACCACACTGCTTGTCATGCAATTGTCTGTCAACCCGATTCTTAATTCTGTTAAGTATAATCATTCAAAGAACTGTATCTGGAACAGAAAGTAAACAAATTCCCTTATAATTATCACAAGAACTGTGATCACCTTTTGTAATAATCGGGATAATAATAGCGCTAGTAAAATACTTAGGGACAACACATATGTTAACCACTAGATCCTATCTGGTCTATAATCAATCACATTCTTATACAACCTAGCTGGTGAAACCAATGTTTACTTATGTATGTTGCAATGTTTGTAATAAGTTTAGTTATTCTCAAACCTTAAGTTTATTACCTGTAGGAGATGCTGCCCATTGCAGCTACCAATATCAAAAGGACCTATCACCCCTCCCCTAAGGTCAGGGTCAATACTAACTTTGGCATTGAATCATCTAGAAGAAGAGAAATATCTCCCTACTTCACAGAATTCAAAATATCCTAAAGGGGTCTCTAAAACTTATCCTCCTTGTTCTCACCAGATTCCTCTGTGGGGATGTAACAACAGATGACACTCAAGTCTTTATGTTTTAAATTTTGTTGTAAGAAGTATTTTATTAATGCAGTCATATCCTAGAAGAGGAACACTGGCTTGTATGTATGCTGAAAAGCAAACCTACACCTTGAAGATGCTTTCCCATCCTTACCCTGAAAACAGAAATTTAAAGTTATTTTTAAGTATCGGACCTTTACCTGTCCATATGGCCTCTTGGAAGCCTAGAAAATCTAGATTGTAACCCTGGAACTCCTATGTGAGGGCAGGCATCAGAGAATAATCTCTATGTAGCATTCTAGTGTTCCACGTTTCTGCAGAGAAAATGATTAGTAGGATTTTTAAAGAAACTAGGTTTATTGAGAGAGGTAGGGCCAATAATATCGAACATCCCTCTGATTACAGGCATGGTGCAAAGACTCGTTCCTCTTCTGCTAAATACTGAAGTCACTGATGCTAGTAGGAACTCCAGGCACCACCTTTTCAAGAGCTGTATGATCTGCCTGAGTCTGGATCACCTTGATCCTGACTACAGCAGAAAAGGTAAGCAGTGTGAACTGTAGTGGTGAACATCCGGCGTACTCCTGCGACTGTCTGAAGTGGAAGGAGGAAAAAAAGGTTCAACACTTGAAAGTAATGAACAAATCTCTTATACTGAGGCGAAAAAGCTCACTGCATCGCCCACCCCACCTGGCAAGGTATCCTATGCCAGTGTAATCATTGGAAAGCCCATCATTCCAATGACTTTGGTTGCCACCTTTTCAAGAGCTGTATGATCTGCCTGAGTCTGGATCACCTTGATCCTGACTACAGCAGAAAAGGTAAGCAGTGTGAACTGTAGTGGTGAACATCCGGCGTACTCCTGCGACTGTCTGAAGTGGAAGGAGGAAAAAAAGGTTCAACACTTGAAAGTAATGAACAAATCTCTTATACTGAGGCGAAAAAGCTCACTGCATCGCCCACCCCACCTGGCAAGGTATCCTATGCCAGTGTAATCATTGGAAAGCCCATCATTCCAATGACTTTGGTTGCGGTGCAGACCGACATCAGTGTACCACATACTGAGTCTTTCTCACCTGCAGCAAGATACCTCCTGACACAGGTGAAACCAAAGTTGGTGTCAACTTCGATATCAACTCCGGTTTCCATTCCACAACTTAGCCTTCTACTGGAAGGCCTCCTTCCCGTCCTCAGACAGCAAGACCTTCTAAACCAAAAGGGCCCCACCAGGGCCAAAAAAGAAAATCATCACTCCTCCTCAAAGAGCGGTCACCAATCTATGTCCGTCGGACGATTCTGAGGATATGGATACCGACTGCCCCCTATTCACTAAACTGTCCTCTGCAGCAGTTGAGTTAAGGAATTCATTGATTTTCAGATTGTAAATATTACAGTATTAAAGTGTAAGTGTGACAACTCACCTTAAATGCACCCAATTATTGGGCTCCAAATGTGACATCTCCATAAACCTCTTCAAATATCTAATATAAATACTTGTCAAATGAACCTTGTAAATGCTCCGTATAAATTACTCTATATATCCTCCATATAAATTCCTCATAAAGCTCCAGCTAGTCATCTGCAAGGGCCTCTTTGGGCCAGATAAATCTCGGGGAGTACAACATCGTCAGTGATGAGGCCACATGGTTATATCGTGAAGTGGAAGGAAGCCAACTGAATGAAAACCATAACTGTACAAGGTTCAAGATGTTCTAAGGTCATGGTGAAATTAGCCTCCAATGAGGGGCTCCCTACACTAGACAACTACTATTTCTACTCTGGACAATGCTTGTGACTGTCTCCTCTTCATCTACAAGGCGAGTTCTTCATGTACCATCTTGATTCGTGTTTCCATCTAGGCAGAGAGTAGGGAACCAACATCTGAATTCAACTCATTAATTTTTTTCTAATTAATTCTTGCTTCACGAGAGAAAACTTCCCAAATCTCCGAACATCACTGCTTATCAGCCAAATCAGACTTATGCAGATCCGCTTGGAGAAGAGAATGCACCATGCTGAGATGAGGCTTCCCACAGTTGTTGGGATTGAACTTTGGACCCTGAGGGAAGTTGGCAAGCACTGCTGAGAGGTGATGCTTAATCCACAACACCAAGAGGCTAGCCCTTAAGGGCATCATTACAATTAAGTACATATGCGTTCTTGTCATAACAAACAAACCATTACATAAGGAACAAGTTTGTATCATTTTTTCTGCTTCATATTAAGTTCTAAACTATTTATGATTTTATTTTCTTGAGAATATATAAGTGGTAAAACTTTTGTGGATTTTATGAGAAATATTCTATTACTAGATGCGAATAATGATTTTCTAGAAATATGTAAGTTGAAACAAAGATGGAAAGGAATAAAACTGAATTACATTAAGCCACAATTACACAATTAACTAAGCCTTTGTTTATTTTATATAAAATATATTAGCAAAGTTAAAATTTGTAATGTAATATGTATTGTAAATCTTAATATTTTTATTTTTAGTGGAGTGCTTATGTAGCAAGAGTAACAGAAGTACCATGTGTTGCTATGCTTCCCAATAGTATAGTGCAAAGTAGAGTTCTACGGCCTTTTCGTTTCCAAACTGGTGGATCTATTCTAGTAAGAATTTTTTTAAATATATTGAATATATTATGTTTGTGTTTATAGCAAACAGTTCAGTAATTTTGTAGAAATAAATCAATAAATATTTTCTGGAAAATTTTTTGCCAATGTACGGGATTTGAACCCACATTTCTCCAGAAACATACCAGAGTATTCTACTGAACTAATGTCAGCTTAGTCTTTTTTTTTTGCTCTTTCCGTGATTTTGGCACCATCTATGATCTCGGGGAATTATTTATTTCCTCTTACTTAGCGCAATAAAAAAGAAATAATTGCTACCCGAGATCATAGATGGTGCCAGATGCAGAGATTGCCGAAAAATAAGTGTATACACCTAAAGATTAAAATTAGACTGTATAATGGTTTGGTTCTTTCTAGGGTTAGATTGGTAGTTTGTAAACAAGATAACAGGAAACTTGATGCTTTTGATTCTAGATACTTATGCAGTATCTTGGGCATTAGGTGGTTCAACTTTGTAAGTAATTATGAGGTTAGGCAAAGGAATTGGAAACCTCCTTTGAGCAGCATATTGTGCAGAGAGAGAGAGACATTTGGTTTGGCCATGTTTGCCTTTATGCATAACTAGATTAGTAAATAGGGTTATGAATAGTGTGCCTAAAGGCCTCAGAAAGAGGGCGAGACCTAGGATACAGTGGGCAGACAATATCAAACAAATCTACAGTGACAAAATGTAGCTCAGGAGAGATGTGTTTGGAGAACTAAATTGCATAATCTGGTTGGACCTCTGTAGCCCACGGCTGCTTGAGGGTGATGATGATGATAAACTAAGTAGGCTGTACACTTTGGGGAAGAAGTTCTGTAATTTTATATACATTTCTAGGGGGTTGCAGTGTTTACAAAGTTTGGAAACCACTGTTTAAGTAGATTCTCCCAATGGAAATCGACAGTAACTATTCAGTATAAGAATCCATAGAGAAAATGTGTGAGGAAGGAAGAACTAAGCAGAAAGAAACATCTATGCCTATCCAAAATTCGAACCCAAGTCCCTTTGCTTAGCAGCCAAGTATAGTAATCACTTGATGCATTTCTATATTTATCTATTTATTAATTAATATCCAATATCTATATATGTGTTATGTTTTCCTTTTTTTTTTGTTTCTCCCTAATTTTTGCAGGAATCAGTGTTACACTGAAGAATTTAATTTTAAGTGTTCTTTCTGAAACACCAGTTCACTCAAGAAATGCAAGAATAGCTGCTCGATATTCCCTAAGAAGAACAACAGAACTTAATGAATTATCATAGTAAGGCTCCTGACTCTAGAGCTACAAGGAGGAGTAGCATTGTCTCTTACCACTTAGAATATGATCAGTGGTTTGAAGAGTTTGACTCATTTGAGAGAGATTATTCCAAAACGTGGCAGGTGTAGATCTCAAAGATATTAGGTTTAGCAAGACAGTGGGTGTTAAATGGTTCATGTTGATGAATGGCTCCCTTACCCCATCAGGAAGAAAACTTCCATCCCACCCAATATGGTTTGGGGGACAAAGTAGCAATACATCTGGGATTTAATCTATGATTGCCAACAGATTTGTTTATTCCATCATCAACCTATCGTGATTGACATGCTTTTCTATTGCATGAATATCTTTTAGAACCTCCAAGCACTCTCAACCTCTTTGGTCAGCATACACCAATTCTTTGTTTCATTCCTTCTTTGCCCCTCTTTCCTTGAATGCTAATTACTCCTAAATTTCCTTGGTGTTTGTTAACAGCAGATATAGTCAGATATAAACCAGTGGACTGGTCCTCTTGAACTTCAACCTGAAGAGTGTGTTTAAGTATAATTTAGGAGAGAAATTGAAAAGGGGATATGTAATTTCATTCAAAGGTTCACATTTAGTTTTGAAGTGGCATGATATAAGAGATGTTATCATACTCTCTAACTTTCATAATACTGAAATGTCAGAGGTCCAGCAAAGAAGAAAGAGACAAGCAGGTCGAGGTAGTCAGATTCAAGGCAGGTTGAGGTAGTCAGATTATTTTGAAATCCAAATGTGCAAGTGTCATTGACTATAATGCTGAAATGAGAGGTGTGGACCATGCAGACCAGTTACTTCAATATTACCCAATAAAATACAGATGTTTAAAATGGAAAAAGTTATTTTTTCATTTTTTCAAAAAGTTATTTATGGAAGTATAAAAGCTAAAGTGTTATCCATTTAACCAAAAAGTTATTTTTCCATATAGTAAATATGGCTATTTTAAATGCCTACATTTTATTTAGGGAAAGTAACCCAACAGTAATCCATTGCCATTATTGGATTACTCTTATGAATCAGTTGCTTGAAGAAGGTGCAGATCTCTATAACCAAACCACATACCCAAAGCACTATAGCCCCATATATGGTGTAGGGGGGCACCATATATGGTGCCCCCCTATGCCACTTTTCAAGAAGAATTGACCATTTAGAAGCATTGTGTGTTCAAGACTAGGACATGGAAGAAAAATATCATATGAGTGTAACAATGTGAGGTTCCCTTATGCAATGGAACCTACTTTATGTTATACTTGAAAAAAAGACAAAGTAGCATTGTTGTTCAAGGTAAAAAATGTTATTTTATTATTTGGAATAAAATGTTTTTTTTATTGGAAACTAATAAAACAATATTAGTTTCTTACATATTTTTTAATGAAGTCTAAATTGCCAGATCAACCCTTCCCCCCCCCCCCTTTTTTTTTTTGCTACATCACTTGGGAAAAGTCTTATTATTATTGAAACACATCTCACTTTTTGTAAAATATTTTAATTTAATAAAGTATAGAATTAAATGCTGTTTAATTTGATATTTAACATGACTTATTTATACGGATTAGTTATTTTTTTAAGTTATAAATTTGTGTATTTCACTCAGCACAGATGGCAAAATGCCTTGACTTTTGTCAAAGATGTCGTTGTCATCCTCAAGCAGCCGTGGGCTACAGAGGTTTAAAAAACAGTAATTTTATTGTTTTAAGTAAAAATTAATATTTTGGTTATTCAGAAATAAATAGCCTTTCTATTCATATGCATTATAATTATTTCTGTCTGTTAGTTTTTTTTTTTTAAATAAATTTTAATTTGCATTGACAGTTGAATCTCTACATGAAATTTTTGAGGCACTTCTCTGAACTTTTAATATTTAAACTTTTTAATGTATCATCATCATCATCATCCTCAAGCAGCCATGGGCTACGGAGGTCCAACCAGACCGTGCAATTTAGTTCTCCAAGCAAGTCTATCCTGAGCTACATATACTGCATCTGGCCACTGCACACCAATTTCAACAAGGTCCTGTTTGACATTGTCTGCCCACCGCATCCTAGGTCTCCCCTTCTTTCTGAGGCCTTTAGGCACACTGTTCATAACCCTATTCGCCAATCTATAATTACTCATATGGGCAACATGGCCAAACCAGCGGAGTCTAACTCTGCACAATATGCTGCTTAAAGGAGGTTGCAAACTCCTTTGCCTAATATCATCATTAGTTACAAAGTTGAACCACCTAATGCCCAAGATACTGCGTAAGCATCTGGAATCAAAAGCATCTAGTTTCCTGTTATCTTGTTTACAAAGGGTCCAAGTTTCACTACCATAACTAACCCTAGAAAGAACCAAACTATTATACAGTCTAATTTTAGTCTTTAGGTGTATACGCCTATTTCTCCATACTCTCCATAGGTTCTTAAAAGTCCCGGCAGCAATCCCTATTCGTCTGTTAATCTCATGCCGCACATCACCATTATCTGTTACATAGCTCCCAAGATAATTAAACTGTGACACCTGCTCAAGACTGCAACCATTCAGATTAACTGAATCACAGCCTGCCTGACCAATTTTCATCACTTTAGTTTTCTCTCTGTTTATAACCAAACCTACTCTACTACCAGTCTCATCAACAGCTCGAATGAAAGAGTTCATTTCATCAACATCATTTGCCAAAAGGGCTAAATCATCAGCATAATCTAAATCAGAAATTTTCGTATCTCCAGCCCATTTAAGGCCAAAATCTTTCCCTTGAAGTGAATGTCGCATAACATAATCAATAACCAAGCTAAAGAGAAAAGGAGACAAAATGCACCCTTGTCGAACACCAGAAGTAATGCTAAACCAATTGCTACAAGCCTTACCAACTCTCACACACGACTCAGTGTTATTATAGAGAGCTTTCATTATGTTAACTAACTTGTCTGGTATACCATATGATCTCACAATCAACCACAAATTATGACGATCAACAGAGTCGAAAGCCTTTTTGAAATCAACAAAGCTAGCAACCAAAGGTTTCTGAAACTTTAAACATTTCTCAAGAATCTGCCTAAGTGAAAATATCTGATCCGCACATCCCCTACCACTTCTGAATCCACATTGCTCATCACGCAATTGACTGTCAACCAGATTCTTAATTCTATTAAGCACAATCATGGAAAGAACTTTACCTGGAACAGAGAGTAGACTGATACCCCTATAGTTATCACAAGAACTGCGATCACCTTTTTTGAAAATAGGGATAACAATAGCTCTGGTAAAATCCTTAGGAACTATGCCTTTATCATAAAAGATATTCAGAATTTCAGTCATCCAAGTGGTAACCGAAACATTCCTAGCTCTAAGCATTTCCGTAGTAATTTCATCTACCCCTGGGGATTTATGAAGTTTAAGTTTAGAAACAGCCAAAATAACTTTAGATTGTGTTATAGGCCAACATTAAAGCCACCAATGCATCTATCATCATTGCAAACAATGGGAGTAGAACTAACTACATTGTTTAGAACATCACTGAAATGCTCAGCCCACCTAGCCATGACAGAATCCTCCCCTTCTATAACCTTACCTTGTTTATCCTTCAATCCTTGTATGCCTGTCCGTTTTCTACCACACAAAACATTAACTATCTGGTACAGCTCTCTGCTGTTGTGCTGTCTAACTGCTTCCTCGGCTTTGTCAGCCAAACCATCAAGCCAAAGATTCTTAGCAGCTAACTGATCCTTTACAAGTTTATTAAGGTCTCTGTAATGCTTTCTATTAGGACTAGTAGGGTATTGATTAAGGGCATTCCTGCAGTTCTTTCTTTCCGAAATAAGCTCAAGTGCCTTATCACTCAGATAATTTTGCCTCTTCTGCTCCTTTTTTCCTAAAAGAGTACTGTTAGTGTCCAAAAAAGCCTGTTTAAAATGATCCCATTCTTCCTCAACTTCAGTAGTAAGCAAACCATGACTGTCATAATGACTAAGTAACCTATCATGGTAAGCTTTGGCTATAACTGGATCTTTCAGAGCTTCAGTATTAAAAGTAAATTTTTTAACCCTAGCACAACGCTTTTAAGTTTAAGTTGCAACACACTTTTAACAAGGTAATAGTCAGATCCAATTTCAGCTCCCCTATATGCCCTGGTATTCCTAACAGAACTAGCCCATTTGCTGTTAATTAATATGTAATCAATCATATTCTTATGCAGCCCATCAGGTGAAACCCATGTGTACTTATGTATGTCACGGTGTTTGTAATAAGTGTTAGTTATTCTGAATCCATTGAGTTTACTTACTTGTAGGAGACGTTGCCCATTGCCATTGCAGCTACCAATACCAAAAGGGCCTATTACTCCTCCCCAAAGGTCAGAGTCAGTACCAACTTTGGCATTGAAGTCACCAAGAACAAGGGTAATATATCCTTTCTTGACAGAATTCAAAAATAGCTAACAATAATGATAATGAAACAGATGAATTTTTTACTATGACTCTTAAAAAGCCATATTAAATTAAACCTTTTTTTGTTAAATATTTAATTTTTAGAAAATCTAGAATGGCAATTAGTTTGGCATATAACATGCTATAATTTCTTTCATTAGTTATTTGGCAAAAAAGTTATAAAGTTAAATTTTTTTTGGCTGAGCATGATGAAAAAAATTGCTGGCATATGGATATAACCAGTTTTTCAGGCTGGGCTGTGGAAAGAGTTAAAATGGGATACTTTAAAGTAGTGTATCCCTCAATTTACACGATTTAGAATTTCAAAAAAAAAAATCAGTTTAGATTTACACAGTCAAGAAAACGCAACTAGTTTCGTTTTACAAGATTACGGACTCGGTTTTACGCAGTAGGAATCCATAACTTTGGGCAGCTAAGTTTATATTTGGTAAAAGGTTTTCTTTGAAAATTAATGTTTAAAAAAATTTTCTTTCCTCATAGATATTCTCTCTATGGCTGGGGTGCCCATTACAGCACTCATGGCATGTACTCATTTGCTTTAAAATGTGTTAGTTTAGTTTCTTCATTTACTTTCAAAACTTTCTCTTGGACACCCTTTCTCTGGGGGTATTACATGCCACCAGACCTCTGGTGTAACTTCAAAATAATAACCCCCTTTATTGCTTTATATACAAATGTAGATAAAAATTTAATAACCCTCCAAAGAAATCCTAAATTAAAAGTAGCCCTCCAGTATGAAAAGTTTGAGTACCCCTACTCTACGGTATATTATACTGGCAAGCTCATGTCAGATTTTGTCATGACAATTCATCATTGGCAAGATCGTGTCATTTTTTTTTATTCATATTGGTGTGTGGTTTTGTAGTGAAATAATTTCTCATAATTGCAATGTACCAAATCAGAAGAGGTTTCGATTTTTTATCATGAATAGTGGTCATATACTTCACTCCCTTAGTTTTGGATACTTTTATAAGCTGCGAATGTTTTCTTGATATTTATGAAGTATTAAATATCTGTTTATATTATGATTTTTAAATAAAGTCTTTCTCTACTGTAGATAAATTTATTGTATGTAGTTTGGACGAACTCTTTGTTTTTGGATTAACATCAAATATAATATAAATTATATATTCATCTAATTTAACCTATGACTAGAGTTCAGTGCATTCTATTTAGCTCTTGAGCACATAATTTAAATGAATTTTGTAACTGAGATACTTAAATAGTAATAGAAATATGATGAAATATTGGATAATAAAATGGATTAGATATTAGAATAGTAAAAGTAAAAAAGGTAAAAGAGAACCGAAGGTAAAGTCGTAAATGTGATGAAACATTTCTTGTGCCATGCTAAAAAATTCAAATAGAAATATTTTACTTAATTGTTCAGAATGAATTTCAGTTGTATTTGAGTTCTGTAATTTCTTCAGAATAAGATTCAGCAGCTTTTCTTTTTCTTTTGGAAAGTTAAAACTAATTGTCACCATTTTCAGTTAATTATTAGAAACTTAGATTTAGACATTTTATTTTCCTTTTGCTACATAATGCTATCTTTTGTACTTTAGGCAGGAAAATTGGCTATGGAAAGAGGCTGGGCAATTAATCTTGGTGGAGGTTTTCATCACTGTTCAGCCAATAGTGGGGGTGGTTTTTGTGCTTATGCTGATATAACTTTGTGCTTACGTTTCTTGTTTGATAAGAATGCTATCACAAAGGCCATGATTGTGGATCTTGATGCCCATCAGGTAAGATAGTTTTAATGTAAGGAGCATTATAAATAAATCTTAGTGTTTCACATTTTATCCAGAAATGATCAGATAGCCATTTATTATGGTGGTATAGCAGATCGTAATGTATCAAGTGAAATGACTAAATTTTGGACCTGTAAGATAATGAGCCTTCAACTGGAAGATAACATAAGCATCTAGTTAAAGTTTTTGTGTGTTAATCCTTATCAGTGCAGACAAAAGAAATCAACTGAGTAGCAGAATACTCTGAATTGACCAGTAATTTATTCGGATTGAGTGGTACTGTAAATTCTGTTATCATTTAAGTGGTGTCATTATACTGGGATACTGCTGCAAAGATTATTGATGCAAGTACTGCTCTTATATGGTTTAATTGATTTTCACCAAAAAAGAATATGATTGTCGTGAGTGGTTTAAATTTAAAATAAGTCGGGCATAGTTTTTGGTTTGTAAGTAAAGAATTTCAAGCTTCAGATCAAAAAACAATATTTTGAAACATTGAACTGGTTCACGCAATTTTTTTCATACAGGTAAAAATATTACGAGTTCTTTTTATAGTCCTGTAAATTTTTTTATGCTTATAAATATCAGTGGGTCGTAGGAATTTAGTGAACTAGATGGAAAGAGGGAGTGAAGCAAGATCACCATTTTGGCAGTAAAACCCTTTTCACCTAGCAACAGAGCACCCACAATGGATTCAGTTTGGAGGGCTGGGTGAAAATAAGCAACATGCTTTTATTTAAAGCCCCAATGCTTCTGACTAGGTTCAAGAATGTTTGCATGACACATTGCATAGTGTTTGCATCCCATTGGCTGAGAGACTTCCTATCACACCCAGGAAAAAATGATATGATGACATCTGGCAGTTTTATTGGAAATGAAAGAACTTTGAACAAAAAGTCAGTGTGTGCCGACAGTGAGACTTTCCTCATGTTGGTGGGTTGTCTGAGGTTTCCGACTTTAGCCATTTACTTCTGTGTAGCTGTGGGACTGATTGTTAATCGTACCGAGTAACCATACTAAGTGGACAATCACTGTTTATGTAAATATTGTCTCTGAAGATAAATTTTACATTGATAAATAGTACATCCAAGTTTGTGATCATTTATCAGGTTTGGTGTAATTTGTTAGAATGAAAGTTGTTTTAGCAATATTTTGTCGACAGTTTGAGAGGCTGATAGGGGGCATTCTTCTCAATAAGGTCTTTTCTGCTTTGTTACTGGGAGATTATCAGAGAGGAAGTGGACCTGGGAAGAGCGGTGACAAAAGATAAGACTTAGTTTTAGATTAGATAGAGTAAAACACTTGTTTTCCAAAAAATCTATGTACTGTTTAATTCCTTTCAGTTTTTATTATTCTTATAAACTAGGCTGAGTTAGCATGCTTGGCTACTGATCAAAGGGTCCTGGGTTCAAGCCCCATTGCAGCTACCAATACCAAAAGGACCTATCACCCCTTCCCAAAGGTCAGAGTCAGTACCATCTTTGGCATTAAAGTATCCTAGAACAAGGGTAATATCTTCTTTCTTGACAGAATTTAAAATATCCTGAAGTTGTCTGTAAAACCTATCCTCATCCTCATCAGCATCCTCAGTGGGGGCATAACAGCAGATAACTTAATGCTTGTCTGAAATTTTGCTGTAAGAAACCTTTCATTAATGCACTCATATCCTAGAAAAGCATCACTAGCGTGTCTGCCAAGAAACAGACCTACGCCTTGGTGATGCTTATTATCATCCCTCCTTGAAAAGAGAAATTTAAGATTATTTTTAAGAGTCTGACCTTTATCTGTCCATCTGGTCTCTTGCAAGCTGAGAATATCTAAATTACAATTGTGGGAATTCTTGTGTGAGAACATCAAGAGAATAATTTCTGTGCAGTGTCCTTACATTCCAAAAACCTGTGGAGAGAAAATGGTTAGTGGGGTGTTTAAAGAAACTATGTTTATTGAGAGAGGAAATGCCAACAATATCAAACTAACCCCTAATCACAGGCATGAGGCAATGACCTGTTTTCCCCACCACTAAAGGCTGAAGTCATCTACACTGGAACTAACACCTGATACTGAACTCTGTTAATCAGTTATTCTTGTTCTTCAGATGGGAAAGGCAGTGGACTTAAGTGAGTTTGACAAAGGCCAAATTGTAATGGCCAGATAACTGGGTCAGAGCATTTCCAAGATGGCAAGACTTGTGGGGTGCTCATGATCAGCTGTGGTTAGTACCTTCAAAAAGTGGTCTAAGGAGGGAAAAAAACCACAAATTGCTGGCAAGATGTGGGCCAACCACAGCTCATCGATGCTAGAGGTGAGTAAAGGCTATCCCGTATGTTATAAGCCAACAGAAGGGATATTGTGGCACAACTTGCCTGTAATTTGAATGCTGGTGACAGGAGTAATGTGTCACAACACACAGTACATTGGACCCTGCTGAAAATCAGGCTGCGTTGCTGCAGGCCTCTCTGAGTGCCCACACTAACCTCAGTTCACTGTCGAAAGCATCTACAATGGGCACGCGAGCATCAAAACTGGGCCTTGAATGATTGAAAACAGATTGTCTGGTCCGACAAATCTCATTTCCTGTTGCACCATGTGCACCATCCTTTCGTGGCAACAGTATTCGTGGCCCTCTAGTACTACCTTCTTTCAGCAGGATAATGCACCATGCCACACTGCCTGGATCATTCAAGAATGGTTCGCGGAACATGAGGAAGACGTCCAGGTATTGCCATGGCCTCCAAATTCCCCAGATATCAATCCTGTTGAACATCTATGGTTTGTTTTGGAACAGCATATTCTATCTGCAGTGGCTCAACCATGTAGCTTACAAGAGTTAAAGGATCTGCTGGTAATGTGTTGGTACCAGATACCACAAGATACATTTAGAAATCTTGTAACATCCATGCCTCCCAGGTAAGAGCTGTTTTGGAGGCATTTGGAGGACCAACATCACATTAGGTAGGTGGTCATAACGTTTAGGCTCTTTGGTGTATACTGGAAGACTTCCTCCAATGTAGGTTTGATGGCGCCCATAGAAGCAAGAGTTCAGGTACCTGCGATGACCTCAGATGAGGATTATCCACCAGCTGATAAAACATTTTGGAAATCTATTCATTTGGAGCTGTCAATTCACAAAAAGAAAACACAGTGGAAGATTTTTCCTTAAAAGAATCCCACCAGTGCAGCAAATTCAGGATCATAATCAAGCTCAGAGCCTTATCACATTCAAGTTGGTATATATACAGAGCTGCCAACCTTGTATGATGAAAATTATAATCTGAAAGAATGAAAAATTGTAGTAAATCAGGAAGCTGCATTTATGCAGTTTATGGTGCTTGGATGCCATTTTCTTTTAATGCAACACAATAATGCTTAAAACATCTTGGTGGAAAGCTCGACTTCCAGACTCCTAGCTGTAATTGATGGCGATGAAAAAATTTAATTTTTCCAGAATTATACCCAGCTTCTTAAAATTTCTTTTGCAAAAAAAACAAACTAAATATGTGATTTAACTAATTAAAAACGCTTATCAATATCATTGAGTGTATCTTGAAAACAATAGGTTTGTGTATCTTTGCAAATAGGCTATTTTTATAGTTCATACAATATTTATGAAAGTAATTGTAAATTTTATATATATATTTCCTTTCACTTCTATTATGTTTTTGATGAAACTGCAAAATGGTTTCTTTATTTTCAAGGCACTAATTAATATTTACTGCATTACATCAGCTTTCAAATCATGCCTAAATTATTTTCTGATTAGTTTCCATTTTATGTCATCAAAATAAATGCAGCAGAAGAAAGCATTTCATTGCATATTAAAATATTTACTTTAACAAGAATTATAGCACTGTATTGTTTGTCTGTGACTTTGTTCTAACTATAAGAACAGTCGGGTACCAACAGCCATTGTTTTAATAAAAATATACACTAATATCCTATATATATATTGTTCTATTGTGAACTAGATATTTTACATTTTATGATTAGATCTTTTATGATAGTCTGAATGCTGTATGCTCTAACGAAATTTACAAAGGAATTTAAAAAAATGGTATTCTATATCTTGTTACTCTGTCATTTTATTGTCTGTTGCAAAAGAAACCTAAAACTGCACCAGAGAAGGTATATAAAAATAAAAAAACTATATATTTCTAATACTAATACAAGTAAATTTTTTTTCCTATTGTTTTAAAAGTACTGTATTTCAGGGAAATGGCCATGAAAGAGATTTCTTGAATGAAGACAAAGTGTACATAATGGATGTTTATAACAGAGGAATTTACCCAGGAGATGGTGAAGCAAAAGGTAAGTACAAGGCCTAGATCAGGTGTGTTCAACCTTTTGACTTCCCTGGGCCACTTTAAGTGAAGATTTGACTTCCCTGGGCCACATTAAGTGAAGATGAATTGTTTTGGGCCGCACATAAAATATATAATATACTTAATGTATATGAATAACAAAACTTCATTTATTTTCTTGTTTTTTATTATAAAATTAAAAAAAGGGCAACATAAAACTAGTGGGATATCAAAAACTCCCTGAAAATCACATAACCTTGTTGAAAGCTTACGTCATAAACACGTAAACTTTATGATTTTGTGGGCTGCATTACTAGCTGTCCAGGACCGCGGGTTGGACACGCCTGGCCTAGACAAAAATAGGCAAATACCTAAGTTACATCAATAGAAAGCCAAATTAGGAAATTAATAATCTTGATAAATAACATATTTTTGAAAATGTGACTGAAGATAAAGATCTAACTCAAGTCTATCTAAATCTTTAATTTTAGCAGCATTAACACTTTTTCAAATGTGTTCAGTCAAAAAAAAAGTGAACTTCAGAATTTTTTGCCAAATAACTAATGAAAAGAATTAAGGCACATTTGTATGCCAAATTAATTAGTATTTAATTCTTGATTACCTGAAATTAAAATATTGACAAAAAAAGATAACCAGTTTTGTTTTATAAAGGTGTGTAATAAAAAAAAATGTATCTGTCAATGCAAATAAAAATTAATTAACCAGAATAGCAGACAAAACTAATTATGCTGCATATCAATAGAAAGGTTACTTATTTCTGAATAACAGAAACCTTTTTACTTAAATCAAGAAAATCTCGTTTTTGAATATTTTTCTCAGTACTATGCTTTGAGAAATGTGCAGGATTTTCACCAAGTTACCAGTCAAACAAATAGTCAGTTTTAGAATTTTTTTTAAAACTAGTCAATAGAAATAGGCCATGTTATATACCAAATTAAACAATTTAAAATGTAACAAAAAAGTTTTCAGGGTGTAGTGAAAAAAAAAAGATCCACCAATGCAACTAGCGATTAATTTTTGTTTAAAACTAAGAGATCAAAATATTAATTATAAGTGTATGAATTCAAAATAAGTTTATACATAATGTAGGAATTCTTTTTACTTGAATTACACTTTGTATTTCTTATCTGTGTGAAATACTTTGAAGCACAGTTCACTTTTGCACAAGGCCACTGCACATTGCATTCATAAGAACTCTGTTCTGCACCTTGCTGTTGAACACATCTGTTTGGCTAATGCTTCTGATGTGATTTGGGGATTTTTCTAGAGAAATGCCAAGGGTGGGGAATGCCTTGAGTATAGTGTTTTAGATCCCCATGTTCAGGTGTGTCTATGTCAGATCCAATTTCAGCTCTACTATATGACCTGTATTCCTAACAGAACTAGCCTTATTTGCTGTTAATACATAATCAGTCATATTTGTATGCAGTCCATTTGGTGAAACCCATATGTGAAAAATTATAAAACCAGTGTAATTTTCTTGCTTCAAGTAAAATTTTTTTTTTTATTTTTGTTATTAGAAATAAAACTAATATTTATTTCAACTTATTTATGAACACCTAAATTTATATTTAATCATTGATTCATGAAAATGAACATAATATTTTAAGAGTATTCATGTTCATATCTTTGGGATAAAATAATTTTTAAAATGTTTAATTTTTTTTCCCAATTTAGAAGCCATTAAAAGAAAAGTTGAACTGAAGTATTTGACTGAAGATGATGAATATTTGGAAAAGGTTTCCATGTAAGTAACTACCTGAAAAGTTTGTATTGAAATATATATTTTATATGTATCTCTTTTTTATGATATTAAAAAGCAAATGTCATTAAATTTAGAAGAAGAAAAAATTGTATATTTCATAAAACTTGATGAGTGCTCTAGCCTGAGTATTTTTAGATTAGTGTGTACATAATTTACAGATCTAAATATGTGAAATGAAATGCAGTAATAAAGTAGCTCATTTTTATATTAAAGTAAAATTATCTGTTCAGTTTTATTTATTTTTGCTAATGAAATTGGTCTAGTTTATTTGTATTATGTTCTTAATTGCTACAGTGATTGAAAACAGCATATAGCAAATCCTCATTGTTCATCATGGATTTGTACCTCAGACAGAACTGCAGTGAACAATGAAATGGCAAATAACAGGGCTGACTATTTACTGACTTCAATGTATTGCATGAAGGATTTGTTCCAAATGTGAATTTTTTTTTCATTTATTTAGGTACAAAATACAGACATTTTGCCCACTACCATTTATCATTTATAATAAATATCTAATAAACTTCACATAAAATATAAACAAAAGAATATAGATATATATAATTATCAATTTATTTCTGTATGACTCAGAAAAACCCACTTTTGTACCAAACGTAATATCAGCCAAATCAAACCACCCTACTTTGTATAAAGCAGCAGCTTTCAACACAAATTTTTATAGAGCAATTGCTATGCCTCATCCAAAGCTTTGCTAAAAAAATTAAATTAACTATATTTACGAAATAGAATATGAAGCTGGCTACAAGAAATCTTTCATAACGAAAATTCATAATGAAGTCAAATTCAAACTTAAACACAGCATTCAAATAACACAAGCATAACAAGATCAGGTAAACCTAATTATATTACAGGTTTCCCATGCATATCAAGCTTCTCACATTCACAATAATATCATTTCCTTTTTGTGGGAAATTGTTTACATTTTATATTTGTAATTGTTATGACAAATACATCAAGAGAGTTGTACTTAAAGACGGAGACAAAGTTAAACCCACAGGAGGAATATGTAATATAAAAATTAAGATTCTTACCAATTACTACAATACAAAAATAACTTACAATAATAAAATGCACAGAACTATTGAATTACCGAACATGAAGTTTCATTGTACTTGCACAGCACTGCTACATTCGAAGTTAGGTTATTTTCAGAGGCAAGTTTCACAAGGATGCCAAGGTTCAGAGACTTTTAAGATCATAATAAAAAAAGGAGGGGAATATTCTCCATAATTGGTCTCTAATGCAGATGAAACAGACTTTTTTTTGCCAGCCAAAGGTTACCCGACTCTTTTGTTTGGAGGACACTCAGTAAAGGATTTAAAATTAAAACCCTTGCTTGTTTATCATATAGAAAATATTAGAGCACTAAAGGATTACAACAAAGCAAGATAGCCTACAATATGACAGTCAAAGTGAAAAGCATGATTATTCAAGGTATCTTTAAAGAGTGGTTTGTATATGACTTTTACCTAGCTATTAAATGATACTATAAGAAGAATATTTTTTAAAAAAAGCACTACTAGTCTTTGGCAATGCCCACTGGACAAGCTGTTAGGAAACAGGGTAACCTCCTGTCAAGGCCATCCAGCATGTTCTTTAACATGCACAGGATATGGCTCTCCAGCACATCAGGACCATAGCTTAACATCCCATCCAACAGACAGTTTTATTGAATTTTTTTTTTTTGGAAACAGACTTCACCATAGTTGTCAGCCTGATAAATCTTAATTGCACATTCATCAGCTTCAAACCTGTGAATAATGTTCAACTTTTGCTCCAATGTCATATTTTTATTCTTAACCGTTTTTTCCTTTCAGGCCCAAAACTATCATTTGTCATTGCTGATCATTTAGATGTCATAATTAAGCAGTGCATGTTTTTAACAATTGCAAAAACCAGCTCAAAGTACAACCATTATAACAGAAATATGACTCAATGTGAGACAGTACACCATGAAACATCATGACATGTTTGTGACACAGCCATTGCTGGAGTATACATACCAATAAATGACATAAAAAAATTCTAAATGATGAACAACAGGGTGATAAACTGCAAAGACTTACTATATTTCCTCATCAATTTAATGTCTCCAGTGCTTAATAATTCAGGCTGGGAACCCAGTTTTAATAATATATTTATGTTTGTGTGATCTAAAACTTTTATGTAATGAAATAGTTCAAAATAGAAAGTGTCAGAGAATTTGAGAGAGAAATTATCTATTACAGTAATAGTAAACATGACCAGAAATATTATTTCAAGTTACAGAAAAATATAATGAATTGTGATTATTAATACTTTATTAATTAAATAGTTTTAAGGAAAAGAATATTAATTTTGTATGTTGATTACTCTCATAAATATTATGAACTTAAAACAGTTTGATGCTCAGATCTCATTCTTTTCAGGCACTTGGAAGGTGCACTGAATGAATTTCAGCCAGATATTATTGTGTATAATGCTGGAACTGATATTCTCAAAGGCGACCCCTTGGGCAACTTAGCTATTACACCACAGGTACATAAACAGTAGTTTAGAAAATTATTAACCTTTCAATATATCTACTAACTGAACCTAAAGCTTTTTGTGCTAACAGTAATAATAAGGATAAAAAAAATAGCCAGGCAATATTGAATTAGAATGGTATACGAATTAAAACAAGTTTGTTACTGATTTAAATCCCACTTGATCCAGTCATTTTTCCTTGCTTAACCCAGGAATAGTGCTGGTCTGTAAAGTTTCAGATTATTTTGTGCTTTGAATTGCTTATAAATAGTGTTAGTATATATTCCTTTTCAGAAACATCTCTGGATAGCTCTTAAGAAAATGTTTCAATGTGCAATTATTTAAACTTTGGTAGTTATTTGCTGATATACAGACAGCTCTATAAACTTTATGCTGTACAAACAAACGTTTAAGGAGTGGGTCTGGTTCTCTGTGAACCAGGTAGTTTGGGCAAGAGTTAAATATCCTCAGGAAGAATTTTGAGTTGAGTAAATAGATTTCTGTAAAGTACAGATTTCTACCTCATTACATGAATGCTTGCCATAGCAAAACAACATTCAGATTGCATTTGAGCTGATTGGAGGAAGTCCAAAAGAACATCTAGGAAGCTAAATCATTCTGATCTGCAGCACAGCTAAGGCCCATGGAATCGAGCCCATTCCCATATGTAAAGAAATTGTATCCTCTCTACTACTCTTGTGCATTAGTGTGTTTTTACATCTTTCTTCGTGATATTTAGCATAGCATGTCTGAGGCACATTGCAGCACAAGTGTAAAAACCTGCAAACCTATGGTTTCACTTAGGTAATGGTGAATGCTAATTAAGTGGACTATTCGATAATCCCCTGCTTACTTGGTGCTTTGGCAGATTTTACTTTTTATCAGTTAATAATTGCATTCATGGCTGTCTTAGAATAGGTAGATTAATATAGTTAGCAACTTAAGTATGTTCCCTTGTGAATAAATATTAGGATATCTACTCACAAGTAAGTGAATATACTTGTCTTAAGTTGCTCACTATATTAATCTTCTTTTATCATCCCTGCCACTATACATTTTTTTTTAGCTTTTGTGTCTAACTTTAAACACGGAATGAGAGACCAAGACTAACATATGTATTGAAGATAAAATTGAGGGGAATTCTTGGAACTCAATGTTGCCACTTTATTCCGAATGAAGTAGGTTTCGTACAGTTTTTTCCATAAAATAGAGAAAACTTGCGTAGTTTTTATTTTGGGAATTTAAGTGCACAAAATGTGTATCTATAGTACATTTTCAAAGTTAAAACTACTTCAAAAAATGTGACCATAAATGTAAATTCAAATGGAGATTTTTAAAAAGGTGCCGTTTGAACCATGTTAGATCAAAATAAATCGTGTAAAAAGGGAATTGGAATTTTTTCCTAAACAGTGTATATTGAAAGACTAGAATAATAAATGACTGAAAATAATTGCAAAGCAAAGGAAGAACTGAAAAGTAGAACACATATTATTGATTATTTAACTTTCGAAGTATATTTGAACTTCAATTAATTATGATACAAAAATGGAAAATTTTGATGCCGTTGCTATAAAGTGAAATTAGCACAGAATCTAAAATACGGAATGGATTTTTATCTCCGAGTGGTACTTTATTTTTGCACACATCCAGCAAGGGGATCTATTGTATTGTCTTTCACTGTTGTAAAAGTATTAAAAACTTTTACTCATTTCTTTTTGTGTTTATTGAATAGAAGAAAATCACTAATTTTGATATCTGGTGTTTAATAGTATGTAGGAAAGTGGAAATAATTTAGCTGTCTCTTGGATTTGAACATGGGATTCAGATTACACTTTTAGATAGATAAATTCTATTTTTTAAACAGATTTACATGATTATTTATGATACTTATGTGTTTTTGTTTTAAAGTAATACTGTATGCTCATTTATCAATCATTAGATTGTATTTAGACAAATGAATTCAGAGCTCATCATTAATTTATTGAGTATTTAACACTCTTAAGCTGTTTTAAGTAAGAGGATGCAGATGGGTGGGATCTGAATCCAATCTCCTGTTGACATGTCAGGTGCTCTGGCCACTGATCAATCACCCCTCTTCTGCTGATGTTGTGCTATACACCATCTGGTCCCCAAATGCACTCAAAAGATAGCGATTGACCAGATGGTATATAGCATAGCAATAGAAGGGAGATTGAGCTACCATCCACTGCTCAATCTCCCTTGGAGGTCATGGGATCTGTTAATCCCACCCGGCTCAAGACAATTTTTCCTCTACATCCATCTGCATCCTGTTAATTAAAATAGCTTAATAGTATTAAATACTCAGTGAATCATTATGTTGTACTCTATGTAAGACAAATTAATGAGTTAGTGATTTTGAAAAACTACTTTGCAGGGTATTATCAAGAGAGATGAAATTGTGTTTGCAGAAGCTAAAAGAAGAAACATTCCTATTGTAATGCTAACTAGCGGTGGATATCAGAAGTGCACAGCACGTATTATTGCAGATTCCATCATCAACTTGCATATGAAGGACATTTTAAAATAAATGTTCATCCACAAGTTTTATTGTAAAAAAAAATTCTGAAAAGGTATTCAGCTAGATGTACATTTAAATCTTATTGCAATATATGTTTGAGTTTCCCGGTGAAGAAATGTTGGCTCATAATGACACTAGGTGGCGTTGTACCTTGCCAGGGCCATTTGTTCTCTATAATTTGCAGATAAACTGCTAGCTTTCAAATCTGATCGATAATGGAAAAAAAAAATGCAAATAGATTGAGATCATAGGAGTGGGCTCTGCTCCCCCCGGAAATGTGAGTTTAAGTTATAAAGAAACTGGAAGTTTACTTGTTTTTACTAAAATTTTTGTTAACAAAGTTGTATTTAAATAAAGTTATTGTTGAAAACATTTATTGTGGCTTGCATTACATATGATTAAACATATTCTAAGATATTACATTACACTCATTATAAAACAAAATTCAAAGTTTCTTGCCATAAGTATATTATCTGCGAGTGATCAATAAACCATGTAAACAAACACTATGCTAATTATAAGTTCATGCTGTAGTGATTTTTCAAGTAATATATTGATATTTCATTCTGCAACAAAAAAAAAATGTTTACTGCATACAAATAACCCTAGCATTTGTAATAGATCAAACCATAAAAAATAGACCACGTTCTGCAGTGACTGAACTGCTGGAGTCGCTGTTAATTATGTCGATGGAGATGAATAACTTCCTTGAAAGAAATTGTGGATGAAGTTGGCAAAAGTTCATTGGACTTGCACGAAAACTTTTCAGCTGTAAATGAGAAATTGTCAACAGAATAACTTGAAAATCCTGCAAAAATCTGAATATTTCTATCACAGCTCTGGCTCCTGTTATAGCTACATCCCTGAAAAAAAACCGTGCCAATCGATCCCCTGGTGAACTGATACAGAATTAGGTTGTTTCTTGAGCAGCAATTTCTTTTTGCGCAGTGGGCTAAATGGTCAAGTCACAGAGAAGGGAACCCACTAGACAGCTGTTAGGAGCTAAATGGTAGCCTCTCATCAAGGCCATCCAGTGTGTTCTTTAATGTGCGCAGGGTATGGCTCTCTCCCACACATGGGATGGATCCTGACCGTGGGCGGAGATAAATCTCGAACGTGATCCATCAGAGAGACAAACCTGGGAACTGCAGATTACTAGGCTAGAGTTATTTTTACTTTGCTACCTGCAGTTATTTAACTTTTTGTTTTTAAAGATAATTCTTTTTGGGCTCGACAGGTACTGATAAATTATTGCGGATACAAGCTTTGCAAATTTTTAATTTCTGCATTTGATAACAAATAAAATCTCTATACAATAAATTATTTAAAATGGCAACTGTGATCATTCTTTACCTTTTTAAGGTAGGATCTTTTGTGTTTTAGGAGAACTTTTTTTTGGTTCGATAGATACTACTGAAATATCACTATTGACACTTTTCAACCTTTTTTGATCAGTGTGAATTTCCACTGTTAGAGAGGGCTTTCATTCTTTTCAAAATACGTGCATTTAGTTTATCTTTCTAGTTATTATATATAAAATTTATATTATCCTTCAAACTGCTTGCTACAGATGTTTGACACGAGACTATTAATACAATACTCTATGGCTATATACTGACAACAGCTTATTGGTGTATCGCAAAGGATTATGAAAAGGGGACCTTGCTGAAAACAAATATTCACGGCTTGATTCGAGACTCCTCTGCACCATAAGTGATGCATTTGAGCCTGAAACCCAGCACCGACAACTCTTGCCACTTTGTGGATGGCGTGTGGTCGCAAAAACCACCCGAACATTTGCAACACTGGTAGAGGTCTTGACATGTTACTGCTGCTGCGAGGGGAAAAGTGGGCTCACAAGTTATTAGGTGTGTATAATAAATTGTCCTTTCAGTGTATAAGACAGTGATACCTTAATTATACTCAGAATAAAGATTCTCACATAACCATTGCATTTAGTATCTTGTAAGTTTTAATATTTTAGAATAACTTTACAGCAGAATAAAATATTTTGTCTGAATTTTGATTGCTACTGAATATATACTTTAAGGCCTGTAAAAAGTATAAATAAATACTGTAGTGAGTACTACAGTACTGTAGATAAGTGCTGCAGTACTAATAATATTGGTCTTCTTCATATTTTCCAAGTTACTTTCTACCTGTTTAAATAGTTGCTCTGTATAAATATCTGATAAAAAGTTAGAAACACTTCCATTTTCCAAAAGCTTTTCACCATTCAGAAAAGACTGCACATCACTTACTGCATCAGATAATAAGCTGTCTTGTGCTTTTACAAGTAACAAGATCTCACCTGCTTGAGTTTCTAAATTATTGAACGTTGCAAGAAAACTTTGGTTTGGTGCTGAAATGAAATCATTGATATTTTTAACTAAATCTCTTATACTTTTTAAGTCACTAGCAAAATTTCCACTTTCTTGTTTTTGTTGCTGTATTATTTCTGAAAATGTTTTCACTTGATCTTGTATGTCACCAGGATTTGTAGTATCACTGACTAGGTTTCTTAGTTCTTTCATGCGCAGTGAATTGTTAATACTGGAACCAAGAAAACCTATTAATGCACCACAGACTGAACCAATTATAGACCAGTACTTGGTCTTTTCTGCATGTGCTCTTTCTTGGTCCTGATTGTTTCTCACAGCAATTGATAAGGCAGAAAAATACTCTCGTTCATCTTTCTCACATAAATGAAATGTTTCAAGTAGAGCATTTTCTTCTTTAATTAATGCATGTTCCTGAAATAATAAAAAAATACACTATAGTTGAGCATATTGGTCAAAATACACTCATATTTAATAAAAAAGAATACATATATATTTATAGTGCCACATTTCTTCCTCTAGTAAAGCTCCTATTTTTGTTTCAGTAGAGAAACAGTTTTCTTACTAATGACAACAGAATAAATGAAACTGTACTAACTTTCATTATTCAGAATCTCTACATAATTATTATACAGGGTGTTTCAAAACTCTATACAAATTTCAATGGGAGATGGGGAACATTAAGAGAAACCTTTTTCGTCTATGAATGTATGTCTGCTAAACATAGCACCTTTTTTCCTATTAATGTATATCTGCAGCATGGACGATACCTGCCCAAATATTGACTGTGAACTGTTGTTGATGACCATGTGCCATTGTGGCATGTGGATTTTCATGTGCCAAACGTGAGAATTGTGCACATCAAATACACCCTCACATTGAAAGAGGCCTCATCCGAGAAGAGCACGAGCCGGAAAATCAAGCTGCACTGTGCTCTGCTGCAGAAACCAATGCACAAATTCCACAGGAAGAGGGTAATCCTGAGGTTGCAATGTCGACTCTGACAATGTAATGCTGCTTGTATAACACTATTCACATGAGGGAGTGGTTCACACCAAGGCTATGTGCAACAGCTCACATGCTTGTGCCTGGATTGTCTTCAAACTGACATAGGATCTCTTCTTCTATGTTAGGAGTGCACATGGTTCTCTCTTGACCAGTGTTATGCATGTTTACATGGAATGTTCCAGTTTCTTGCAGTTGCCGGTGCAAATGCGCAAATGTTTGGCACACATCTATTTGGGAAGCACTGTTGGTACAACCTCACAGCAGCTCTTCTGTTTCCATTGGCAGCCCCATACATCAGATGTATGTCAGCCATCTCAGCAGTCGTGAAGCACTCCATGTTACACGCAACGTGTCTGATTTACAAATGCCGATGGCAAACGCAAGTCCATTCTCCGTTCCCACTTCCCCCCTCAAGCCAATTGCAGCACCACCAAACAGCTCTCTAGCACCGAAGGATTGCATCAGTGTCAGTGGACATACATTCACAGACGAAAAAGATTTTTGTGTTCCCTATCTTTCATTGAAATTTGTAGAGTTTTGAAACACCCTGTATAGCCATATATATATATACACTGCTCAAAGTAGAAATCGCAACTCTGCAAAGGAAGTGATGTATATGCCCAAAATCGACAGGACGGAAATTATAAGAGTAGCTGTGCAAATGATAAAAAAATGGAACGTTGAGAAGGCAGGGTATGTGCATTTATTGCAAATTCATCAATAAATCCACCTCAGGCAATTTATACAAGCCTGTAGATGTTTCGGCTTTTTGTCAGTGAGATGGTTAATGGTGTCCTGAGGTATGATGTTCCAAACAGCATCTAATTGGATATGCAATTATATCAGATTCACTGCCAAAGTGAGCTGGTGAAGGTGACAGTCTATTAAGTCCCACACATGCTCAATTGGCAAAAAGTCTGGGGAGTATGGTTGCCACAGGAAAATGCCCACATGTAGATTGTCCATCATTGTTTACATACAGTGTATGGGGTGACGTCTTGCTCCAAAATCAATCTAGGCATGGTGGTAAGGAAGGCCACAGGATTAACTATGTCATCGATGTAACTTCTTGCCATTAGCACACCAGAAACATGGAGCAGAGGTGTCCAGCTGCTATATGTGATGCCACCCCACACCATTGTACCATGGTGGGAGCTGTATGACACCATATGGACAAACAGCTGTCTAGTATGCTGAAACAAAATTGCGGAGATAAATCTCAACGCTGACCCAGCTGGGACTCGAACCTGGGAACTACAAATTACGAGCCTGGCGCGCTACCGACTGAGCCACCCCCGGCCCCAGTGGAGATGGCCTAACCAGTGATGTCACTGCAATGGCAGATGCTACACTGGATGTCTCGCCCATATTCCTGTATCATGCAAACATTGTCTAATGGTTTGTGTGGTGAAAGGGTCACGAATGCCCCCCTATGGACATCAATCTTCACATCCTGTGGTGCAGTGTGATGGTCCTGTCCATGTCATTTGGTGCTCCAAGATGTTATGCGAGATGCACTGCACTCGCATTACACCCATGTGTGCAGCAAAGGCTCAATCTGAGCTCTTGCATATCGACGATTCGCTCTCTCTCTCAGAAGGTGTCAATTGCACATAAGGACCCCACCAGCATATCCAAGGCACGCACTCCAACTTCACTGTCAGTCATGCTATGATACGAGCTCATGGGCACCCGATATTTATCCACGCTCAGCTGCGTGTTATGTGTCCATTTGCTGCGGAACTAGATCATTTGTATATCTCCGATGGTCGATTGCCTCCTGCAATTTAGGTATTTCTACCATTCCTTCTTGGTGGTGCAATTTCCCCTTTGAGCAGTGTATATGAGAGGCATAGCCTGGGTTTGGAAGTTGGAGAAACTTAAAAGTTGATGCCTCTACTTTGGCTATGTCAGTAAGCACACATTGTTCTTTTGTCTACCATTAAAAGATATGTTCTTTAAAATATTTTACTCTAAACAGTTTTGAACATTTTAAAACTCATACATTTTATTTCTTGAACGAATACACATACAAAAAAATACCTCAAGCATCTAAAATATTACATCCTTAGATTTCAGCGTATTAAAAAATTTCCCATTATTTTAGACTTCGAATGGCTCTGTAATACTTATGTTGCTGCTGCCCAAACTTGGTAATTGCCACTCTAGGCAGTAACAAAACCCAGCCAAGTTTAAAATAAATACCAAAGTCCAGTAAAAAGTAAAAAAACAAAATGCAAAAAGAGCACCAGCTAAAGAATAGACAACAGTGAAGACTTATTAATTTCAACATTGATGTTCAGATATGAGTAATTTTTAAATAGTATATCAGTGGTTAAATATTTTTTATGTAAAAATTTCCTAAAAAGCTTACTTGAGTAATAAGTTGCAAGTATCTATCTTGAACTCGTGATGTCTTGTCTAATTCTAATCTTACATCTTTCAACTTACTCTGGACCTTCAAAATATCTTCTTGAATTTCTCTTCTTTTACCTTGAGAAGCTGAAAACTTTGCTTCAGCCTGAGGTTATAAATATTATTTAAGTATATACATATATAGTTATAAAGTTTTTAATATAATTTATTATATTAATAAATTCTAAAAACCTTAAATGGTAATTTTTAATATTGATTTGTACCACAGAACATTAAAATCTGTACCTTAAACACCTTAAAAAATTGCTATTTATTAATGTTTTGATTCCAGCATTTGCACATCCCTCTGTTAAGTTTTAAAAAAATTAATTTTTTATTAATAAGTTTATATGAATATTTACTACAAATTATTTAAGTACTCTAAGCATATCTGATATATATAAACAATGAGTCTAAAATTCTTCTATAAAATATCTTTCTTCCTATGTACACCCTAAAAAATAGAAAATGAAACAACCAAATTGATGGTACAGTCACTGAATTCATATTTGCTTCAAAGGAAGATAGGCTGTTGGCAATTCTTGAGTGCATAAATTGCTGTCTTTTGAAGGGAATATGAATTTAATGACTGATTGAACTATCAGTTTTGTTTTGATGGTACATATGATCTCGTATAGTGTCGGCAGACGGAATAAGAGCTTTCCCATGGGGGTGGGTCGCTCCCCACCCCAATTAAGAAAGGTACATATGATCAGTGATTGCACCATTGATATGCTTCAGTTTTTAGGGTGCATATAGAAAGAGGCATTTTTTTTTTCAATTTTTCTTTGTCACTAACTCATAAACATTGACCACATTTCTCTCCCCCCCCCCTCTTTTTTTCAAGGGGGGATCATATTTGAAGTACTTCACAACATTATTGGCATCACAAGCTGTAATTTGAGCTATATTTTGTTCTTTAACATGCACAGGATATGGCTCTCCTGCATGTGGAGCCACAGATTGATTCCCCATCCCATTAAGCCATGCCCTCTTGTACTGGAGAGTCACACCCTGTGCAAGTTCATTGGATGATCTTGACAGGAGTCTTCCACCTACCTCTCCCTGATCTCATGCAACTCCCATGAACTTTCCATCCCCTTTTGGAAAGGAGGGGAAAGAATGGGGGGCATATTCAAAGCAGCCTTCAACAATCTCCACATGAGCTTTGTATTTAACATCTAACTTGTAACTGGGCCAAGTTAGCTCTTTGGATGATATAACAGATGAACAACTTTAACATTTCCCCTTTCTTAAGGAGAAAGAAAGCAAGGATGGTAAATTTTCGTAGTTGATAACACTCCACACATCACAAGTTTTCATTTGACATACAGCTTTTTATGTTTGGCCCTTGCATTCTGAAGATATAATGGACCAACCATGTTTCACATTTCCCTTTTCTAGAGGAGCAGAAAACATTGAGGGGGGGGGGATATAGCTTTTAACACTCCACAAGCTTTCAATTGACACATCATAAATCATTAAGTTTGTCCAATGTGTTTGAAGGATATGGTGGAACAATTGTTCTGACAAACACACAAATGGCAAGTGAAAGCAATAGGCAGATAAAAATATAATTACAGAACAAAACAGATACAGAAATAGAACAAAGTTCAGCAAGTTTTACTCTTCTTATACAATTATGACATATTATTGATGGAAATTCATAAATTTAGGGTAAAATTTCAGCTTAGCTGAAATTATTCTCAGTCTTCAATTACTTCTACTAAAATCACTTTATTATCCCATGTTGGTTGGTTGTTACGGCACAAGAGCGACAAGGGCTATATAACGCCAAACATAGACAAAAAAAGAAAAGAGAGCTAAAAGACATTCGACCCACAATCAAAGTTAAAATAAACAAAAACGGTAAAAGTGTAATGCAATAATGACAAAAGTAGAAAAAAATAAAACTACTGAGATGTTACTTGCTGGCAAGAATGTCGATTATTAAATTTGTCACCGAAAGCATCCCGGAGGTTCATGTTACTCACCATCCTCTACAGCATGGTATGTAAATCTACCCTTAATAATTGTTGATATTTGATAGCATAGTTCATGTGTTGTACTTAAAAACATTTAACAGTGTAATAGAAAATTAAATGTATTTAATTACCACACTGTGTACCTCTACTCTAATTTTTGTTAATAAATGAAGTCAATTTTAATAGTTATGATTTAAATATAATTCTATTTCAGTAATATCTTCAAATAAAGCAGTTGAAAAAGGCTGTTTTCATATTTTTAGGCATTGAATAATTTTTTATGTTCACCTGTTCTATAGCTTGCTAGATTTTTCCAGGTGAAGTTCAATGGTTCTCCTTTTAGGCATCATCCATTACTATTGGCAGTATACTGTTTATGAAGTACTAAAGATAAAATTTCAGACGAGTCCAGATGTTTTTAAATGACCTTATTTACAGCAAAATTGTAGCTATTAAAACAGTTTTTTGTGAAATAAATTGTAATTAATACTTTTGTGGAAAACATTATTTTGCTGTGTGGGACTCAAACCCACACCTCCTACTTACGTGCCAGGTGTTCTAACCACTAAACTATCACCAGCTATATCTGGTATTCAACTTGAATCCCATGCTCTATAACTGATATTTTGCTGCCACTTGCAATTAACAAATTGCTGTTTTTTTATCATTAGATGCAGGTTGCAAATATGTGCAACTTGCATCTAATGGCACTAAGGTATTGTTTAAAATATATAGAAATATTTTCTAAATGAATATAATTACCACAGCATTGAAGATTATTCTGCCTACAGAGGTTATATGTGATAATTACCATCTCAAATAGATAATAATTCAGATTTTCTTGTTTTCATGTGTTGTCTCTGATGAGATTAGTTACCTTGTTTTTTTGTAATGGTGCATTGTTTCCAATTTTGTTGCTTTTTGAGATGTGTTATATCTGACAGGATTATTTAGTTTCGGGGGCTTTTTATATGGTGGTGCATTGTTTCAAAGTTTCTTGTTTTTTGAGATGTATTCTGCAGTTTATGATTACAACATGGCACCTCATGAAGAAAAGTAATGCAAGTGGATACATACATACAACATACAAAATCCTCATGGCTACGGAGGTTCAACCAGACTGTGTAATTTTCCTCTCCAGACATGTCTCTTTTGAGCTACAGCTGCTGTATTTGGCCACTCTAGGCCAATTCTAGCAAAGTCTAATAAATCTATAAAAGTCTAAGGAATGTGCAGTGTAAGAAGGTAACATATAATACAAGATTTGGAAGGTTTTGCAGAAATGAACAGTAATCATTTAAATAATAATTCACAGCTACAATAATATATTAAATTTAATCACGATTAAAGCTGTAAAAACATCAAAGCTCTTAAAAAAACACCACAAGATGATGTGTGCTTAACAAGTTTTGGTACTAAGCCTAAGTATTATGCCTAATTGGCTATATAATCAGCTTTCCATTACTTGCTATAATACAGTATTAATTTTATCCTTAGCTCTAATATCTCATTACACCAATAAAAAGGAGAATAGAGAAATGACAAAATGTAATTTACCAAAGTCCAGTATTAGCTGGTACAACATGCTGGATGGTTTCGTTGCTGAAGATTGTAGTCAGCATAGCTGGTTGTTCATTCAGCCTGAAGATGTTAAATGAAGAATAGTTCCTTTTCTTTTAATCCATGCTTACCAGTCTTTGTTGGAATTGCACTACTGATGTTAAGAACCACTCTGTATGGAACGTAATGTCAACCTTTTATTTGTAGAAGTAGACACTGTGGTTATATTCCAGAGTCTATTCTTAGCTGATACAACAGCCTTTTGAAGCAGAACTATGCTGGATGTTAATGTCGGCTTAGCTCAGTAGCAATAAACATGTTTTCTGCTACTAAGATTTGTGATGGCCTCTGAATCCTGCATTTTGATATTTTTCTAAAATCTCTTGGGTATGAAATGAATATTTGCGGGTTTCTTTCAACTATCATGTGGAAGAACTGGAATCGTACAAATTTTACATACACTGCAAATTAAAAATGCCATTGGTAATTGGATGATGTGCCCTGACCCCTACCAAAATTCTTGGATTTTTAGGCATTTACAGGTAAGTGCTTTTATGTGTTTATCCTTTGATTTCATTCTTTATTTTTTCCTGCCTTTTATTGTTTAGAGAGTTATCTCCGAGTTTTCAAGGTTGAAGCTAAATTTGTTCTTTAGTGATAAGCTTTGGTTAAAATAGTTGCCTCCAATAAGATTATTTGGCCGAATTTTTTTTATGTTCGAAGGAAATTTTGTTATCAATAAACCAAAGATAAAATTGTTGTTTCCACTGAAATTATTTTTGGGAGCTTTTTTTAAGTGCAGAACAAAAAACTGTTGTTTAGTGATATGCTCTGGTTAAAATAGTTGTCTTTAATGAGATTACTTATTTTGGGGGGCAGTTTTCATGTGCAGAACAAAAATTTATTATTTAGCATTATTCTCTAGTGAAATAGTTGTGTCTGATGAGATTATACATCTTTTGGAGCTTTTTCTTTAGTGCAAAACAAAAATTTGTTTGGCAATATTGTCAAATCACACACAACTCCACATTACCCACCCAAAAGAAATCAAAGAGCCATAGGCCACCAACAGTTACATTTCTACGTCATACTTTACACATCGACATCATACTTTACACTCCGATGTCATACGCCACTTGAGTAGTGCCATCCATTAGCTGAGGACCGTAACCAATACACAGACCACATTTTCTTCACAGCAGCTTTTTGTTTACCGTGGGAAAAAAAAATTTTTTTTTCACTTTCATTGTGGCTGTTAGGGGCAGGAGATCTGTCAATCAAAACACAATGTATCATTACCTTGCTTAAAACACAAGATGGTGTTGCAACCGTGAATTACAGTACTGCCTTTAAATAATCAAACATGAAAGTCCTCCTATCCTACTTTGCTCAAATTTATTCAGCTGGTGACACTGTTAACTGGCACATCATCCAAACAGCACACAAACATCATTACTGGGTTATTTTGCAGTTTGGGTTACTGTTGAATTACAGGTTCAAGTTTAGGCTACGTCCTTTCCCGGTAGCACAAACTGCAAAATAACCCATTGTTTTAATTTTACGTTGCAGTAGAAAAATATTTAGACGAGGCTCGCAACAACTGAAATGCACTATAACTACGCAATCAACTTACCTGTATTACCCTTGTCTGCATTTCTTTAATTTGAGTTATACCTAATAAATTTTCATACTTTTCTAAAACTCGTTTAACTTGATCTTCCCACATTTCATTATAGGGGCTTGTAGTTATGGTCCTACAGAAGTATGTATGTTTCAAACGTGAAGACCAATTTCCTTTAGTTCTTTCAATAAATGGATAGCAAAACATTTTTGTATGCACATTCTTAGTGATAGCGTTTATACTTAGGATTCTTTCACATACAAAGCAAAAACTATTTTTGCTAACGAGTCTTAACCCTCCCATATCAACGTTATAAATTCATGGTGTTACAGTCAAAAGTTACAATTAGTAGTCATCAGCTGGTTATCACGTGTGGAAGAAAATGGCTGAATTTCTCTCGCTGCCAAAAATCAAGTTCAAAAACAATGAATAGAGATAAAAAGCATTGAATATCTGACAGCGTATAGTTTAATCGTTTTATTCCCCAAACATTTAAATCCGTTTTAATTTAACATTAGCATCTATTGCTGCTGCCAAAACAGTTTACGACACACAAATCAGGGTCGTCGCTAATCTATGTTACGATTATGATTACGACAGGTATACGCTTAGTACAGATTTAAATAAAAAAGTAAGTGAAAAAAAACTTTAGTTTCGTATTTGATTTTTATTTGTATCCGGTTGCCGACTGGTTAAAGCGCTAGGTTACTGATCAAAGGGACTTAGGTTCGATCCCCAGTTATTCGCATTGATGTTTGTTGTCTTTCTCATGAGGTTTTGCCATCCTCACATACAGGGGTTTACCAAAATAATGGAGACTGCAATTTGCCGCATACATATCATAGGGATGACTATGATACGTACCCCGCGATGTGAGGTATATAAAAGGGAGAAGTACGATGTAGGCTATCACGTAGCAGTGCCACAAGCGCAGGTATATCAGCTGTTGTGGTGTAATTGTCGACAATGCCAAATCTCGGTGACCTCCAAAAAAGCATGATCATTGGTGCACGTCTTGCAGGAGTTTCAGTAACCAGAATGGCGGAAATAGTAGGTGTAACACGAGGAACTGTATTTAAGATTTTGACTACCTATCAAAAAGAACAGGGCATTACCTTCAAATGTGCAAATTGTGGATGCCATACGAAGTTGTCAGATAGGGATAGGTGAACTTTGGCACTGATTGTACAATGGAAGCACAAGACCATGGTACCTCAAATAGCAGCAGAGTTGAATGCCAGATGGAATGATCCAGTTTCTGTCATAACAGTTCATCAGGAACACTACATGCCGGTATTTATGATCCCTGCTGCAATCCACAAACCTCTGATTACCAACATCAATGCAACAAAACTTGTAAAGTGGTGCAAAGCACATAAAAACTGGGATACTAAAGACTGGCAATGTGTCATATAATTAATTAAAATAATAAATTTTAATTTAAAATAATTATTTTCAAATAATAAATTAAATTGAACTACTTATGTAAAATCGTCGATTGACGTGATAAAAGAAACATTACTTCTTTAAAACAAGTAAAAAAAAAAGGAGGGGACCTGTAGGTCGGGAGAAGTAATGAAATAAAAAGACTAACATATAAAAAGTCAATTCTATACTGCAACATAAGCTTTGCGCCTATTGCATTTAAAAAAACTATTACTTTTAATCTTTGATTTTTTAGCAAGTTTTCCATTTCAATGCTTAATTAAAAAAATCGAGTATTAATATCAAAATAATCTTGTCTAAATCTATAGCTCTGAATTTCCCTTAACAATAAATAAGCTCTAATGCAATAGTAATTAAAATTATTAAATTGGAAGGAGAATTGCTTTGGAAAAAATTTAAATTTTGTTCTTTAAAGAATTACCGTTAAATAATATCATTGGGTAAACCCTTGAATATGTCGGATTTTAATGAATGATAATTTTCAAATGTAACACGATTATTTTTAAATATATTTTTCGTTATGGAGAGTTTAAATCACGATTCCTGTTGTATCTCTGAGAAAGATTCTAGTTTATTGTATTTGATTAGCCATCTGTCTGATTCTTTACCATATGACTTTGACCAGATCGCTGTATACTTAACGTTAGCGTAGGCCAGCTAACCGCGGAACGGTGCTGCCCTCATGTGGCAACTTCTGAAGCTTCCTATGCGCCCTTGCTAACACGGAGAAACGCGGAAATCGGCAGGAATTCCCATTACATAGGCACCGTTAAAAGTTACGTAGAATGGTTGGATGCGAGTAGAGGCCCTATATAGGTGGAGGTTGGCCATCTGAAAATTGGACGCTGTGTTTTGTCGTCTCTGGATAGTTTAGCGTGCATAAAAAAAAAATACCCCCTCAAGCAGCTGCTTGCCACAGAGGTCTGACAGAAGCCTGTCAGTTTATATGCTATAGTAGGTCTGAGAGAATGGCAGGACCTCAGCAGAAAAACAACACAAACAGCCATGCCTTACCCGGGACTCGAACCCAGGTCCCTTAGATCAGTAGCCAAGCGCGCTAACCACTCGGCCATGGGACGGCTAGCTGAATGGTATTGCACGGTACTTATGGATTCCGGAAAAAGGTACGGTAATATTTGATACAGATTTCAGTGTTCATGATTGGAAGCACTTTAGAAAACGGCTAAAAAAAGGAAAAGGAAATTTTAGGACTTTAAAAAAAAAGATATAATTTTGCTTTGTTGTCTAGTCTGGCTGTAAACATCTAACTTTTTTTGTTTATACAGATAAATAAAAAATTCTTTTTGTGTTAGATAGGAATTGATGATATATTATGATTTGCGTTTTAAGAATTTCCCAAAAGTTATAACTGCGCCCTCTAACGGTGAAAATTGCAAAATATCAAACGAATATTCCAAACGATGTAGTTATGTTAGAAGTTTAAAATTTTCGTGTTGAAATGTGAAGGTTACGAAGTTACCATTGTCAACAATCACTTGACCCTTCAAATCCAGGGGGGAGGTGAATGCAGCTTATTTTTCTTTTAACAGAAAAGTGTATGTTTTTAAAGATAAATTAAAAATTCTTTTTGGGTTGGACATGTATTGATGAAATATTACACTTTGCATTTTGCAAATTTCTCAAAAGCTATAACTGCGCCCTCTAACGGTGGAAAAAATACAAAAATTTAAAACGAATATTGCAAAAATTTTGGTCGTGGAATGTGACAGTCTTGAAAATTCCATTGACAACAATGAGTTGACCCTAAGTCCAAGGCAGGTAAGAAACGGAACGGTTTTGTTTTAAGTGATAATGGAAATCTCTTTTTTAGTTGGTTACTAATGAAATGTAATTCGCATTTTCAAAGGGAATTTTAATTTATACCAGAGATCACTAAATATCGAAACTGCAAAACTTTTAACGAATGTTTCAAGTGATATGTTTGTGGTAGAAATTCGACATGTAGAGTTCTGTTATGGTAGAAATCCACTGACAGCAATTTTCTGCCCACTATCTTCCGAGGAGTGAGAGAAAAGCAACTTTTTAAATTTAAGAACTAAAATACATACCTTTCATGATTCATAATTACTAATAAAATACTAAAGAAGCTCACTAACCACTGGGCCACGGTACTATGTGCATTTCCCCCATCATACATTAAAAAATAAATAAATAAACCCTCAAGCAACTGCTTGTACAGAGGTCTGACAGGAGCCTGTCAGTTTAATCACTGTTGTAGAAGATCCATGAAGATGGTGGGACCTCAGCAGAAAAACAAAAACATCCATAATTAAAACTTTTAAAGAGTGAAAAAGTAGGCAAAGGAAGAACTTCATTCTCTTTGAAAATAAAATTACCTTATGCGCCAGAGGCGATAAGCGTTCTTCTAGTTATTTGACACTTTCAGTACCCTCTGACAGTGGAAATTCGAACTACTGTATAAATGAGAAAATAAACTATTAATATTTTATTAGTGTCTGTAATGTGCAAAAAAAGTTTTTCATTTTTCTCTTCAAGCAGAAAAGTTGCATTTTACCAATGGGACAAATCATTACTATTAATGTAAACCATTTTATCATTACACTCTATGACCAAATATTTAAGTAATCTAGTAAAAATAGATCATTTGCAATATTTATTTAAAGATTTGGTATTTTCCAGCTTTTTTCCGCCGCTAGAGGTCGCCTTTCGAGTTTTTATTTACCGTCTTTAGCACTCTCTAACACTGGAAATTGTAACTGATGGGTATTTGAAAAACGTAAATACTAATATTTTAGTGTAAAAACATTTCGCTGACACACAGGATTCGAACCCGCATCTCTCCAGAAACATGCCAGAGCATTCTAACCTGTTGAACTAACGCCAGCTTTTTCCACAAAAAACTTTATTGATTTATAGACGTTTAAACATCTACAGGTAATGCTGAAATTATCAAATATTGTTTAAATCATTAATATTTTGTTAGTGTCTGTAAAACAACAACAAAAAAACATTGTTTCGTTTATCTCTTAAAAAAAGTCTCATTTTCGCCCCCCCCCCTCTCCAAACCTTCTGAGCATAACACTCTACTACCAAAATTTCAGATTTCCAGTGTAAATAGTTCGCGTGTAATATTCGTTTGAAATTTTAGCATTTTCCATCTTTTCCCACCGCTAGACGGCGCTGTTAAAGCCTTTGAAAATTTTCAAAATTGCTAATCACAATATTTCTTCGACACCTACACAACCCAAAAAGAATTTTTCATTTATCTCTAAAAGTAAAAAATTGATTGTCCATCATCATCATCATCACCATCACCATCGTCGTCGTCGTCATCATCATCATCATCATCATCATCAAGCAGCCATGGACTACGGAGGTCCAACCAGACCGTGCAATTTAGTTCTCCAAGCAAGTCTATCCTGAGCTACATTTACTGCATCTGGCCACTGCACACCAATTCTAACAAGGTCCTGTTTGACATTGTCTGCCCACCGCATCCTAGGTCTCCCCTTCTTTCTGAGGCCTTTAGGCACACTGTTCGAACAGCACCTTGTTGCACCCTTGTCGAACACCAGAAGTAATGCTAAACCAATTGCTACAAACCGTACCAACTCTCACACACGATTCAGTGTTATTATAGAGAGCTTTCATTATGTTAACTAACTTGTCAGGTATACCATATGATCTCACAATCAACCACAAATTATGCCGATCAACATGTCGAAAGCCTTTTTGAAATCAACAAAGCTAGCAACCAGAGGTTTCTGAAACTCTAAACATTTCTCAAGAATCTGCCTAAGTGAAAATATCTGATCGACATATCCCCTACCACTTCTGAATCCACATTGCTCATCACGCAATTGACTGTCAACCAGATTCTTAATTCTATTAAACACAATCATGGAAAGAACTTTACCTGGAACAGACAGTAGGCTGATACCCCTATAGTTATCACAAGAACTGCGATCATCTTTTTTGAAAATAGGGATAAAAATAGCTCTGGTAAAATCCTTAGGAACCATGTCTTTATCATAAAAGATATTCAGAATTTCAGTCATCGAAGTGGTAACCGAAACATTCCCAGCTCTAAGCATTTCGGTAGTAATTTCATCTACCCCTGGGGATTTATGTAGTTTAAGTTTAGAAACAGCCAAAATAACTTCAGATTGTGTTATAGGGCCAACATTAAAGCCACCAATGCATCTATCATCATTGCAAACAATGGGAGTAGAACTAAATACATTGTTTAGAACATCACTGAAATGCTCAGCCCACCTAGCCATGACAGATTCCTCCCCTTCTATAACCTTACCTTGTTTATCCTTCAATCCTTGTATACCTGTCCGATTTGTACCACACAAAACATTAACTATCTGGTACAGCTCTCTGCTGTTGTGCTGTCTAACTACTTCCTCGGCTTTGTCAGCCAAACCATCAAGCCAAAGATTCTTATCAGCAGCTAACTGATCTTTTACATGTTTATTAAGTTCTCTGTAATGCTTTCTATTAGGACTAGTAGGGTATTGATTAAGGACATTGCTGCAGTTCTTTCTTTCCGAAATAAGCTCCAGTGCCTTATCACTCAGATAATTCTGTCTCTTCTGCTCCTTTTTTCCTAAAAGAGTACTGTTAGTGTCCAAAAAAGCCTGTTTAAAATGATCCCATTCTTCCTCAACTTCAGTAGTAAGCATACCGTGACTGTCATAATGACTAAGTAACATATCATGGTAAGCTTTAGTTTTAACTGGATCTTTTAGAGCTTCAGTATTAAAAGTAAATTTTTTAACCCTAGCACAACACTTTTTAAGTTTAAGTTGCAAGACACTTTTAACTAGGTAATGGTCAGATCCAATTTCAGCTCCCCTATATGCCCTGGTATTCCTAACAGAATTAGCCCATTTGCTGTTAACTAATATGTAATCAATCATATTCTTATGCAGCCCATCAGGTGAAACCCATGTGTACTTATGTATGTCGCGGTGTTTGTAAAAAGTGTTGGTTATTCTGAATCCATTGAGTTTACTTACCTGTAGGAGACGTTGCCCATTGCCATTGGAGCTACCAATACCAAAAGGGCCTATTACTCCTCCCCAAAAGTCAGAGTCAGTACCAACTTTGGCATTGAAGTCACCAAGAACAAGGGTAATATCTCCTTTCTTTACAGAATTCAAAATATCCTGAAGTTGTCCATAAAACCTAGCCTTCTCATCCTCATCAGCATCCTCAGTGGGGGCATAACAGCAGATAACATTCAAGTCTTTAACGCTTGTCTGAAATTTTGCTGTAAGAAACCTTTCGTTAATGCACTCATACCCTAGAAGAGCATCACTAGCGTGTCTGCTGAGAAGCAGACGCACCCCTTGGTGATGCTTTTTGTCGTCCCTCCCTGAAAAGAGAAATTTAAGATTATTTTTAAGAATCTGACCTGTATCTGTCCATCTGGTCTCTTGCAAGCCGAGAATATCTAAATTATAATGGTGGAATTCTTGTGTGAGGACATCAAGAGAAAAGCTGTGTGCAGAGTCCTCACATTCCAACTACCTATGGAGAGAAAATGGTTAGTGGGATGTTTAAAGAAACTATGTTTATTGAGAGAGGGAATGCCGACAATATCAAACAGCCCCCTAAAGACCTGTTCCTCCACTACTAAAGGTGAAGCCATCTACACTGGAAGACTTCCTCCAATGTAGAATTTGACGATGCCAATAGAAGCAAAGAGTTCAGGTGCCTGCGATGACCTCTGCTCAGGATTATCTACCAGCTGATAAACATATCCTGTGAATCTATTCACTTTGGACTGTCAACCCACAAACAAACAGAAAACACAGCGGAAGATTTTCCCTCCACAGAAGCCCACCAGTACAGCAAAATCAGGACCCATAATCAAGCTCAGAGCCATATATCTGTCCAGTCCAGTGGGTTTATATGGTCAGCACCAGGACCCTGTGTGGTTGACCACTCCTCAGCAGGGTAGAAAAAAAAGAAAAGTAGCTATTGTTGTCCAGATCAGTAGGCCACACTAATCTGGCAGCCCTCCCCTTCCGTTCACTTCCACAAGAGAGTATCTCTTTTGAAAGGTACTAACGGTCTGCACCAGGAGAAGGTGGGGTCGGACATTAGGTGCTAGGCCTGGCCGGTTCTATGCATCATCACAGGAGATTGGTGCATAGCTCTCCTTTCAGTGACTACCTCATCATCATCATCATCATCATCCTCAAGCAGCCATGGGCTACGGAGGTCCAACCAGACCGTGCAATTTAGTTCTCCAAGCAAGTCTATCCTGAGCTACATCTACTGCATCTGGCCACTGCACACCAATTTTAACAAGGTCCTGTTTGACATTGTCTGCCCACCGCATCCTAGGTCTCCCCTTCTTTCTGAGGCCTTTAGGCACACTGTTCATAACCCTATTCGCCAATCTATAATTATTCATACGGGCAACATGGCCAAACCAACGGAGTCTCTCTCTGCACAATATGCTGCTTAAAGGAGGTTGCAAACTCCTTTGCCTAACCTCATCATTAGTTACAAAGTTGAACCACCTAATGCCCAAGGTACTGCGTAAGCATCTGGAATCGAAAGCATCTAGATTCCTGTTATCTTGTTTACAAAGTGTCCAAGTTTCACTACTATAACTAACCCTAGAAAGAACCAAACTATTATACAGTCTAATTTTAGTCTTTAGGTGTATACGCCTATTTCTCCACACTCTCCATAGATTCTTAAAAGTACCGGCAGCAATCCCTATTCGTCTGTTAATCTCATGCCGCACATCACCATTATCTGTTACATAGCTCCCAAGATAATTAAACTGTGACACCTGCTCAAGACGACAACCATTCAGATTAACTGAATCACAGCCTGCCTGACCAATTTTCATCACTTTAGTTTTCTCTCTGTTTATAACCAAACCTACTCTACTACCAGTCTCATCAACAGCTCGAATGAAAGAGTTCATCTCATTAACATCATTTGCCAAAAGGGTTAAATCATCAGCATAATCTAAATCAGAAATTTTCGTATCTCCAGCCCATTTAAGGCCAAAATCTTTCCCTTGAAGTGAATTTCGCATAACATAATCAATAACCAAACTAAAGAGAAAAGGAGACAAAATGCACCCTTGTCGAACACCAGAAGTAATGCTAAACCAATTGCTACAAGCCTTACCAACTCTCACACACGACTCAGTGTTATTATAGAGAGCTTTCATTATGTTAACTAACTTGTCTGGTATACCATATGATTTCACAATCAACCACAAATTATGACGATCAACAGAGTCGAAAGCCTTTTTGAAATCAACAAAGCTAGCAACCAAAGGTTTCTGAAACTCTAAACGTTTCTCAAGAATCTGCCTAAGTGAAAATATCTGATCCACACATCCCCTACCACTTCTGAATCCACATTGTTCATTACGCAATTGACTGTCAACCAGATTCTTAATTCTATTAAGCACAATCATGGAAAGAACTTTACCTGGAACAGAGAGTAGGCTAATACCCCTATAGTTATCACAAGAACTGCGATCACCTTTTTTGAAAATAGGGATAACAATAGCTCTGGTAAAATCCTTAGGAACAATGCCTTTATCATAAAAGATATTCAGAATTTCAGTCATCCAAGTGGTAACCGAAACATTTCCAGCTGTAAGCATTTCTGTAGTAATTTCATCTACCCCTGGGGATTTATGAAGCTTAAGTTTAGAAACAGCCAAAATAACTTCGGATTGTGTTATAGGGCCAACATTAAAGCCATCAATGCATCTATCATCATTGCAAACAATAGGAATAGAACTAACCGCATTGTTTAGTACATCACTGAAATGCTCAGCCCACCTAGCCATGACAGAATCCTCACCTTCTATAACCTTACCTTGTTTATCCTTCAATCCCTGTATACCTGTCCGTTTTCTACCACACAAAACATTAACTATCTGGTATAGCTCTCTGCTGTTGTGCTGTCTAACTGCTTCCTCGGCTTTGTCAGCCAAACCATCAAGCCAAAGATTCCTATCAGCAGCTAACTGATCTTTTACATGTTTATTAAGTTCTCTGTAATGCTTTATATATTATGACTAGTAGGGTATTGATTAAGGACATTCCTGCAGTTCTTTCCTTCTGAAATAAGCTCAAGTGCCTTATCACTCAGATAATTCTGCCTCTTCTGCTCCTTTTTTCCTAAAAGAGTACTGTTAGTGTCCAAAAAAGCCTGTTTAAAATGATCCCATTCTTCCTCAACTTCAGTGGTAAGCATACCATGACTGTCATAATGACTAAGTAACCTATCATGGTAAGCTTTGGCTATAACTGGGTCTTTCAGAGCTTCAGTATTAAAAGCAAATTTTTTAACCCTAGCACAACACTTTTTAAGTTTAAGTTGCAAGACACTTTTAACTAGGTAATGGTCAGATCCAATTTCAGCTCCCCTACCTAGCTACCATTTACAGACGTCTATAGACGTACAGATAGGTGGAAAGACAAATGGACAGACAACAGTTAACAGAGGGGACGACAGACAGACGAAGAGATACTGGCATTGGCAGACGACAAAGTGAAAACATTAGCTCGTTTTTCAACGAATCTTAAAATAAATTATTTGTTGGTTTTCAGTTAGCTCGTTTCACTTTTGCAGCCGATTGCCGTCTTCTGATAGAGTTCCTCGGGAAAAAATATTCTTTAATTTATTTCTTTGAGTGAAATTTTTACACCCAAATACAGCGCAGTGAGGCATTTATAAAATATGACAATTTTTACAGACAAAAAAAGTGGTAGAAATATATAAAACTGAGAAGTTTTAACTTGGTAGATACACTAACTCATAGGCCTTCGTCTAACGGTACGACAAAACATGGCGTCCATAAACCATGTGACACAATCAACAAATGGCAGTGAATAACCGAGATGGCCAGCCTCTAACTATACAGGACCTCTAGATGTGAGTAAGCAAAATGTCTTAATAATTTTAAGTAAGTAATTTAACAATAACAATTGTAAATAATTGAAATAACGATCTAAGTTAAAATCGCTTTATTCACTTGTGAATCGTAATTGTTCCTCCTTTGATAAATCTTGCGGAGCAAGCAAATTCACAACACGGCAACACCTTTCCCAAAGCTGTAATGGAGGATTTCTTGAGAGTTTATAAGGAGTATTTAAAGAGATTTATCAGGAGGATTTGAAGAGATTTATATGAGGGTTATTTGAGAGATTTAAGGAGAAGAATTCACATGCGGAACCCAATCATGGAACGATATAAGGCGAGTTGTCACAGTCTTCAGTTCTTGTACCGGGGGTAATGTGTTTAAGCAAAGGCATGCTTTAAGACATCTCTCTTTTCTCTACTTCGTTGTCGACAAGGAACCTGAAAGAGGAAAATATGATTTTGCACTATGAATTGCGATCCCTCTACTTAATTTTCTGGGACCCCTCATAATCACGAGGCATTAAACTATAGCTTAGTTAGCTTATGCATAAGTCCGGCCTTACTTTGCAGCATATCATTTTCTCTTTAGTTTTTAAAACTTTTAAAAGATTTGTTTAAAATAGCGAAATATGCACAAGTTTAATAATGTTTTGTCCCCATTACCTTACTAGCATTCTTAAAGCGGTGGTGTGTGTGTGTGTGTGTGGAGGGAATGGCCCCTTTCATATATTCGGCCCTGATTTCGACTTTAGAATTTTTAGTCCCCGAATTTTCGGCCCTGGTAAAATATAATATTTTTTAAAATTTTTGAATGAAAGTGCAAAATTACTTACCAAAGTTACACGCAGGGGCCTCTAGAATCGAGCATTCAAACAATCATTATCCTGGATACCAATAAAGAGTGTACGATCGCTACATCCATGATATAACTGATATTTCACTGCTGCCAGGTTTAAGTATTTTATATACTATAGATATTGATGCAATAGAGGTCGCTGTGCCAATTTCAGTTTTTTAATGTCGTAATGTGAAATATTTATGTGTGTTTGTGGTGCAGACTTATATTACAAAATAAATATGTTCTGTTTTAATTTAATACTTTAGTTGAAAAATAAAATTCAGTAAAAGCAAAAAATTATCAAGAGTAAACTGATCTGAAAAGTAAGCAAAATATATAAAATTATCATTTCTGATGTAAAGTCAGGCACTTTGATGGATGCTAATTCGACTTTATATGTAAGTGCACAAAGGTTAGGTATAAATGTATTGTAGTAGGTTAGAATTGCATTTGTAACTAAAATCATTTTTCGTAATGTTTGGCTGACGAATCATATTTTTACAAGTGTAAAATATCTTTTTATTTGTAAGTGCCCAGATGACTTTCAATTTTAGAGTAATTTCATGTTTATCATTCATCATATAAACATTAAACATTGTGTATTAACAATAGTAAAATATTAAATTCGTAAATTTCATTCAAGATCAAGGAAGAAAGTTATAAAATCTGTACCAAAGCTATTTTTAGAAACGGTAGAATTTTAAGTTTACCTAACCAAACTTCAGTGTGCTATCGCCTCATAAACCATATTTGTAGCAATGCAAAATTGCAAGCATGTTCGTGAAAATCAATAGTATAATAATTTATAGGTCTATTAGTTTCCTTAATATTAATCATTCTACGAATAAATGGTGACACTATCATGTAAAAGGTCAGATTTATAAATTTCAATAATCTCACAGCCCATTGGGCCCAAGTTCCAACCAATACTTTGCTGGGCAGTTTTGGCAATTTTATGAAAAATGTGGTATTGAGATTATGAGCAATTTTTTGATTCCACACTTTACTGATTCAACCCCTTTGTGGCCTTATATATTTAAAAAGCTTTTTTTTATAGTGCATGCAATGGATTCATAAAATACAAGAATTCCTGACTGTATGATTAAATACTTGTAAAATTTGAATAGAAACTTATTAACATCAACAATGCATATTCCATATAGATGTTCAAAAAATAATAGCAATAAAAATGTTGACCTTTTCTTGCCAGTGTGAGGAAGAATAGTAATGAATTTTTATAATTATTTCTATGATAAATATTCAAATGTACAATCATGAATTATTGTTTCCTATGAATCCACTGGCTGCATTGCAAAAATTTCCTTAAAAACGTAAGGTCACAAAGGGAGATAATTAATAAAATGTGTAGTCTAAAAATTTCTCGTAATCTCTTGACTGCCTATTTTCAGAAAATCACCAAAATCAAAGGGCATCTTCAGAATTCTAGCTGAGCTATTTTGAAAGTTATAGGGTTTTAATGAGCAATTTGAAATAACCAGAGTAGTTGTATTTAGCTGTAGAAGCTGTCAGTTGCTTAACTGACTGCTTCTCAAGAAAGCTTAAAATAGAATGTCTAGGTGTGGGGATAATAGTATTTACCATCCAACCATGGCAAGGGGTGCATGAAATTTTTAAAATTGGGGCAAGTGTGTTTGGGGTTTTATGGCTCAAGAGCAACTTAGGCTATATCACACCAAATTAGATTAAATAAAAGTGAAAAAAGACATGAAACCCACAAACAAATTTAAAATTGGGATACAAAGAAGATTAAAAGCAAAACAACATCATGACTTATATGTATAAAAGGAACAATAATGGACCTATGTGGCCTATGCATAAAAAGCAAGGAATAACAAATATAAAGAGAAAAAAACCCATGGGAAACAAGATTCAATAAATATATATATATAAAAAAACCAAAATAGTAAACATATGTAGAAAAGAAAATAATAATGTAGACAACCCATGTTAAAACAAGCAAAACATCAAAAAGAAGGTGAAAGTTCACAGCCAAATATAAACAGCATAGTATAAAAATTAAAAAATAGGTGGTAAAAAGTAATGATCAGATAAAAGATTTCTGACTGTAAAGGACTCAGACATAAAATGATGAAGGCTAAAATAAAGACATTGTTCAAGGTTAAAGCAAGAATATTAAAGTAGAATACATTTCACAGTTTAAAATGATGCCAGAAAACTCACTTAGGTTGGTCATCTGCCTAAAGAAGAAAAGAATGTAATTAATCCATGACCTGTCAGAGACAAGCAAGTACAACTTCTTTGCAATTCCTTCAGAAAGATGACTGCCACAGTTTGACAACAGGCTTGCTCTCAAAGAACTTGTTATTAGTCTGTTTCCACTAGGCAAGTGAAGTATCACCAAAAGGGATTTTCACTGGTTTGCAGCAATAGCAAATACAAACATTTGCCAAAACATTTAAGTGACATTTATTATGTATGAATAAAAAGTATAAGGAGGAGAAATTACTCATTTCATAATGATTAGAGGAATATCGCATAATTTTACGTAATTTTATTTCTGTTTTTCCTGGATATGATTAATTAGCATTTTTGTTGGTAAACTGTTGTATTTAGTGGTGTGTACTGAAATCACTTTTAAAGTATTTTTACAGTAAGAAAAAATATTAATAATTTATAGATATTATATTTAAATGAATTCAAAGAGTCTTTCAAATGATTTTGCCTATACTACATACAGAAACTTGTAGTAGAAACCTGTGAAAATAATATATTTTGTTTTGAATAATTTTTGAATGTAAACTCTTTTTGTCAAAAACTTATGAGACATGGATAGAATTTCAGTTTTCAGGAATATAGGGAAATTACATTGTGAAATTTCTTCATAATTTGACCAAATTAAAATTAGTAGATTTTTTTTTCTGATAGCTGTTAAAAGGAATATAATAAATTTAAAGCTACCTAATTTTGAATGCACTGTAAACATAATATTTTAAGTTAATGTTTTTCCCATGTTTTATGAGAGGTGTAAAAAATAAATTCTTGGTCCCTTGGTGCTTCTGGAAGATTTCACTATATATTCATGACAGTGGGATCCAACATCCAATGGTAATTCGTTCTACAAAACCCATTGTATGTTGAAAGTATTGTAAACTGAACCAATAATACACTGATTTCCTGTAATTCATTCCAAACCCCTCACAGACTCCAACAACACATAAAATAGATATTTCTTACATGTTATACTTGATTTTTACATTAAAAGTGACTGTTTAATAAAGATTGTTTTTTATTTTGAGATGTTTTATAACTATTTATTAAATAATCAATAAATTAGCATTTACATTAAACTTCAAGTGTAGGACTGATGAAATCAATAGTGGCGTAGTGGTGGTGGATAGGTGGAATTCAAAAATACCTCAATTAATTATAATTTACAAAATGCACTCTATTTACAATGAACAACTGCATCAAACAGAAGATAACAAAGAATAACAATGCCTCATATATTTCAAAACAAAGCAGATATGTTTTACTGAACAATAACAAAGATGCTGATTAGCTGAGAACAATCTTACGAGAAAGTAGGAGTGACAGTCCACATGCTGATTGGCCAAAACTTCACCTATTCTTCGTTCTCAGCTCTATTGGAAAGCCACCAGTTCCTGCAAATATCATCGGTCCTTAAAATGAAAGTTCTTATGAAAGATAAATTGGGAATATCGGATGTTGATATTAATGGAAGTCGAGTCCCCCCCCCCCCCCTTCACTGTATATGGCAGAATTGTACTTTATGGGTCTCAACTTCTATTTTTTTGTAAGCTGTGTAACTGTACAGTACTTTATAATTGAGCCCCCAGTACTCTGGATCTGATGGTAGCAAAGGTCTCCAAAAATACTTTTTTTTTCTGTTCTCAGTGTAACAATGTATGGCGTTTCTTCCTACCATAATCTTGTAACTAAACTGCAGTTTCCACTAGCACCAGCTACAAAAGGTTTTTTACACAAAAGAAGGAAAACAATAGTAATTAAAAACTAAAAAAAGGGAGAAAAAAGAAGAAACAGGAGGAAACAAAACTCTTGTATTTGTATAAATATCTATTGATACCCAACTTCCTCACAGTAAGCAGACTGATAAAGACAGCACATTCTTGGCTCCAAAATTCCATCCATTCATCCTTGATAATTCACATTTTTAAACCTAATCACATCAGAGACAACTATTTGAAACAAAAAATGTAAATAATTCACTTTTGATCCACCTTTTAAATAAACCCCAAATAATTACATCGGAGACAACTGATTTCAAAACATGGAAATCATAAACATTGCATTATTGATATGCACTTAAACAAAATCCTCAAAACTAAATATATGCACCACAGACAAGTACTCATAAAATACAAAATACCAGTGGTGTCATGGACCAAACATTTCTCTGCAGCTAGTGCTTTTTTAAAATGCAATTTTAAATTCAATGAGCAGAATAGCAAAGTTCAGACAACAAAAATAAATAATTATCATGGGGGATATAACACTTAAAAGTTGCTGCTTTTTTTTTTTTCAGAAAAACTGAAGTTTCATTGCTTTAGCTAGCAATTATCCAAGATTTTTCTTGATACCAATGCATATTTTTCCTTTTTTGTTTTCCAAGCTTCAAATTTTTAATATATTTACCATAGCTTTTTTTGTACAAAATTAAGTCTCTTAAAGTTAAAAAGCTTATCTGCAGGAATCCAGATACAGGTATACAAGAAACAGTTGTAATAATAGAAAAATAAACTCAATATTTACAGTTAAATTATACCACACATAAAACAGTTGTTAAATATGTTTCAGAAGCCATATTATGAAAATTATTTTTTTAACATCTCTAATTTTTAAAAAATTAAATAACTTCTCATGCATTATCATTGACAAAGGGGGGGGGGCAGTTATATCTCCCCCTGGAAAAATTAATTTGTGATGAATAACATACTTTTGATCCACATTTTAAATAAACCTCAAATAATTACATCGGAGACAATTACATTGAATGCCAAAACTTAATATCATTTTTTACTTAATGTGTAATGGCCCTCCATTTTACAACAGAGAATGCATATGTACTTAATCATAATGATGTCCTTTGGGGCTAGCCTCTTGGCTTTGTGGATTAATTCATTACCTCTTAGTAGCGCTTGCCAACTTCCCTCGTGGTCCCAAGTTCGATCCCAGCAGTGGAAAGCCTCATCTTGGCATGATGCATTCTCTTCTCTGAGCGGAGCTGCCTAAGTCTGATTTGGCTGATAAGAGTGGTGTTTAGAGAATTGGAAGAAATTTCTCTCATAATGCGAGAATTAATTAGACAAAAATTAATGAGTTGAATTCAGATGTTGGTTCCCTGCTCTGTGTGTAGATGGCAGCACAAATCAAGAAAACTGTATCAGAACTCTCCTTGTAGAAAAGAAAGAAGGATAGTCACAAGCATATGACCTGAATAAAATTAGTATGGTTATGGGTCTTCAGATAGCTCCCTTCTACTTCACATTGTAACGTGGCATCGCCATTGAAGATGTTGAACCCTGAGATGATTTGATTATTTGAGAAGATATTTGAAGAGGATTTGTTGAGTATTTGAGGAGGTTTATTTGAGATTTAAAGGATGATGTCACATTTGTTTCTTCAGTATGTTTGAAATTTGGAGTTTGGATAAAAGGCGAGTTGTCACAAATGGACTGTATTTTTTTTTCACATTGTTATTGTGAAATTGCCTTGATTCATTCATCAACACATTTATGGCATCATCCTATCTATCATTGTAATAAAGGTTTCTTTCCCACCGTAGTAGTTGATATCACATTGCATGTATTTGTAAACCAAAGCATATATGTTCATTAATGCCAGAATTTGTAAGCCTGTAAATTTTGCCACTATTTTGCATTTAAATTTCACCAAAGGGAGACTGAATGCTCTAAAAAGTAGTACATTTTATAGAGTGTGTGTAAAATCCACGGAGAGTGTGGAAAAATAGGCATATACACCTAAAGACTAAAATTAGTCTGTATAATAGTTTGTTTCTTTCTAGAGTTAGTTATTGTAGTGAAGTTTGGACTCTTTGTAAACAAGATAACAGGAAACTTGATTCTTTTGGTTCTAGATGTTTGCACAGTATCTTGGATGTTATATTAGGTGTTTAAACTTTGTAAGTAATGCTGAGATCAGGCAAAGGAGTCGGCAACCACCTTTAAGCAGCATTTGTGCAGAGAGAAACTCCATTGGTTTGGCTATATTGCACATATGAATAATTATAGATTAGCAAATAGAGTTATGAACAATGTCCTAAAGGCCTCAGAAAGAGGGGGAGACCTAGGATGTGGTGGGCACAGAATGTCAAACAGGACCTTGTTACAATTAGTATACAGTGGCTAATTCAGCAGATGTAGCTCAGGAAGATATGTTTGGAGAACTAAATTGCACAATCTTGTTGGACCTCCATAACCCATGGCTGCTTTAGGATGATGATGCTGTTGAAGGCTCTATCAACAGTATATATATTTCATTGGCTGTCAGTAACTTTTCAGTTATTTGAAGGCTGGAATGAGTAGGATTTGGATAACATTGATAAGTCTGATAATGGAGTAGGCTTAGTGATTAAATGTGGATAAAACTGAAAACTAAAGCAATGAAAATATCAAAAATATCTGATTTCTTTACTTTTCCAGCAACAATTACTATAGCAATTTAACATTTTTTTCATAAAAATAAATATTAATATATGACATACAACAAAAAACATGTATATTAAATGCTGAATATTTAATGAGGTACTAATGTATATACTACTGTTGAGAACATTTGCATCAATATTTAACTGTTTATCTTATTATTGTTTTAGCTTGGAAAATGTGAATAGACATGGAGAGTGAGCAGTGTGATAATGTACAGGATTCAGCAGATTCTCAAGATACAAATGATCCTCACAAAAATGTAATCACAACTGAAACCAAAATAAGTATATCACAGTGCTACGTGCCTTCATCTGGGGAATCTACTAAAATTGCTAATACTGTAGAGAGTGAAAGTGTTTTTTTTAGTAGTGAGGCAACACAAAGAGTTCAGCAACCTTCTTCAGAATGTGAAAGTCAACCATCATTTTCAGGTCAGCCTATACCAGGTTCAGAACCAAGATTTCAAGGAATAGCTGGATTTAGTTTTGATCCTCATGATAACACAAACATAACTAAAAGAGGGCCTGGACGTCCAAGGAAAGATGGTAAAAGTCCTGCTCAGCACAAAAAAATGTAAGTTGAAATTTAATATAACACAAAAAAATTTTCTCTGATAATGTTTTTAATTGATAAATAAATAGTGTATGTTATCTTAATATTCTCTTGAATTAAATTTTTTTGATTGATTTAGCAAAAAACGTGGCCCAGGAAGACCAAGGAAAGAGGATGGTAGTAGCCTTCTACATCACAAAATGTAAGTGCATAATAATTAAAAATACTTTTTTTGCATATTTTTCTAGATATGTACAAACAACTACTGGCCTAATGGAAAACCTGTACTACTGAAAAGAACATTTTAAATATAATTTGACACTTACTAATTAGGCTTTTGTTCCTTCAGAGGCCACATTGTTAGGACTGGACCCATCTGTTGATAAATGGAGAGTCAGATTCAGAGCTCACTAACTTCTTAAAATAATATTTTTATTGAAGAAAAAAAATCTGAATCAGCTCCATTGGAGATAACCTAGAAGTTTTGCCAGGCTTCTGGTTTTCCATACAATATACCAGTGGTTCTCAACCTTTTATGCTTCACGTACCCCCTGGAAATGTGTATCCAACTGGCATACTCCTTGTATAGATATATAAAACTTTAATTATAGTATAACAATGGGAATAAAATAAAACATATATATATATAACATATATCTAGTGACTTTTGAACTCTCATGGCGTACCCCAAAAAATTTTACCACGTACCCCCAAGTGGGTATGCGGTATACGTAATATTTATACCCCTACAATATACAAACATACATGAGTATGCCATTCTGGGACTCCATGCCATTCTGGGATGCCCAAATGGCATGGTGGCAATGTGGCAATTTGGGTTTGAGTCCCAGAATGGCATGGTGGCAACACCATGCCATTCTGGGACTCAAACCCAAACCTCAGCAGCTGCAGTGCCACTATGAGCCAACATAATATCACTGCATCAACAATGCAGAGGAAATAAAAGTTGGCTTTTTTAACATAATCTTAACTAAATTTTGAAAGTTTACATGTTCAAAGAGTTATCAGTTGTTCTTGTGTTGGAAAATTATTCTAAACCTGAAGAAACATCCATTGTTCCATATTTCATATTTAGTGACAATTAACATCACTGATTCCTCCCCCCCCCCAATACTCTAGGGGTGGTGGGGAAAATGCATGGTATTTTGTTTTAAGAGATAAATGAAACATTGTCTTTCGGTTTGGTGGGTACTAAAAATATTACTCTTCATTTTCTGAATCATGTATTAATTTGAGTTTCCAGCATTAGAGGATGCTAAATTTATAAGCATCCTCTAATGCTAGAAAAGGTGATGAAATTTCTTTAAAAGGAATTTTCTTTGAAAATGAGCATTTCATATTTGCAGGTGTGATATGTTGGTCTTCTAGGTTTTAAATGCAGATTGGCAGTGCAATGGGCAAGAAATTAGAATTCTTTTCAAGGATAAAGTAACCTAGAGCTGAAAGAGTTCTTATTATGAAAAGCAGTTTTTAAATGTAATATTCAAGAATAGTGTTCAATCTGATGTTGGTATGGAAGAAAGTTGTTTATTATTTCCATATGAAAGATACATGGCATTAAGGAAGATGTTGAGTGAAATATTAGCAGCTCATTGCTCATAATATTTTTACAGGTTTCCTGGACGCTCCAGGATAAAAACTAGAAAAATGCACAGACATTTAATTGTAACACCTGGTTCTCATATAATGAGATCACTTTCTCCCAAGGATGAAATTGAGTCAAATAAAGAAATTGCACTTCATTCAGGTAAGTATTTGTCTTATAATCATTATGTTGCAATTATATATTTTTATTACATATTTGTTTACAGGGAGAACCAATCCCAGATGGCTGGGATTGGTTCTCCCTGTCACAGCTATCTGGTCTAGTAGTGTTACTGACACGACACCATCATCACATAACAACTGTTTATGACTTACTGCAATGTTTAAGACCCAACAGAAGGATAAAAGTGTAATACTTGGAGGGCTAAACAAAACTGCTGTTGAAAATTAATGAGATGCAATTACTTTTCCTCCACATTGCTTTAAAATGTAAAATTTATTGTAATATTCTCTTGGTATTTACACTGTGTATTTATTTCATAGTTTTTAACCCTTTCGGGGTCCAGACTGCAAGACTAGTTTACATCCAGAGGCCCAACTATAATGCTAGTAATAATTTAACAACAGGCAAACAGTTGTTAAATTATTTATATTTCATATATTTTTTTAAGAATATTTTTTGAAGATCTGTAAAATGGAGAGGGAAATATACTTCATTGGAAATCCAGTCTCTTGCCCCCTTACATTTTTTCTGTAGTTTTGAATTTTGTTTTTTGGACCCCCTCCCCCTTTTGATTTCCCTCCCCCCTAGATACAGGCTTGGTACTATGTAATGTAAACCAAGATGGGAATAAATAGAAATTGTGGTGTACTGTAAAATTTTTAGTGTTTTTATTCTTGCTTCTTATATTTTGGCTACTATTTGTATCTTTTAAAATATATACAAGCAAATTAAAGTTATTTAATTTTCTATGACATTGTTAAATATTTTTAAGCACTTCAACACATGGACTATGCTATCAAGTATCAACAGCTATTAAGAAGAGATTTATGTACCATGCCATAGAGGATGAGTAGTAACAGGAACTCTGGGATGCTTTCAGTGACAAATTTAATAATTGGCGTTCTTGCCAGCAAGTGAAGTCTCAGTAGAGATTAAATGAAGGATAATGGCTGCCAATGGTCTACGCTCCTTGGCGAAGGAAATAACCATTCATACCTTTGAAAGCATAGAGTGCTTAAAAAAGTTTTTGATCCATGACGCGTGTTTCGCGCCCTTCCTTTCGGTGCTTCGTCAGGTGGGAAATGAGGAGCTTAAGCTAATGCAAGAGAGGCAGTTGGTTGTTGAGTACCGGGGAGGGGTGGGGTGCCATAATTCAATTTATCACTGAGTCACCAGCAGGTTATACTGTTTCGACATGACATGCAGGATCCATGGCTTCATGGGGTTGGCACCATACCTTCAGTCTCCCATCAGCATGATGAAGTTTAAATCGGGATTCATCACTCCAGCTATCCGTTGCCAATTTTCGATGGTCCAGTTTCGATGTTCTTCAGGCCAGGCAGGCACTGAGCCCGGTGTTGTGCCGTAAGAAGTGGGACTCTCATAGGACGGCAGCTCCCGAAGCCAAGACATTGAAGACACATGAAGTGAGCATTGCACGGTCTGTGCACTGACTTCCTGGCTGGAACCCACGTTCAGATGGGAGGTGATTTCAGATAATGTCGCCCCTATTGGTCTATATGATGTGGGTCAGATGGCGAAGCCCACAATCATTCAAGGCTGGTTGTCCTTTGCAGTTTGTCTGGGTGCTTGTTTTTTGCTGGAATTTTCATATTCCTGGAACACTCTTGAAACTGTTGTATGAGAAAATCCAAGTTCGTTGACAATTTCAGAGATTGAATGTCGCATCTGTTGGGCACCTACAATCTGCCCTCTGTCAAATGCATCTAAATCCTGTGCCTTTCCCATTATACTTCTTGTGATGAATGCTTGGGGAAGCCAAAGCTGACAGCTATATATGACCAAAGTTTCAGCCATGCATGCCCGCAAATCTGGGACTTGCAGTACTGAATTTGGATAACATCTCCTTTCCCTAATTCAATGGCACTTCAGTGTATATTGAATAAGCATTAAATGAATATTAATGGCACTTTGAATCATCATTCTAGTTCATTTACAACCACAGTAGATTCCTGATAATCATACCCTTGGTAATTTGAGATTGCCTGGATTTTTTTTTTTTATTTTTTTTTTTCCATTGAATGCTAAACCATTTTCATTGAATCTATTCACATTCAGTCATCAATATTTTCCTTGTGTAATGTTGAAGTGATTTCACCTTTGAAACCTGTGATGAGAATGGGGATTGGTTCACTCTCTGTTCCTAGGGTAGTCATCAGGTGCCAACAGTAATCTTTTGGTTAGCATTGTGGTCACAAATAAAATCTGAGACTTCCAAGAAATGATGTAATTTTTGGAAAAGCAGCAAACAATATGTACATGAAAATGATAGCGAAGAGCTCACAAGCCTAATTATGCAACTACTGTAGTGTGAAGCATGAACAAAGATTACCTAAAAGATTGATTAGACTATGATAAGAAGGTGGAAATAACAGATAATGCAATCATAGGAATAGTGCAAGATGACATGGAATTTGACTCTTATGAAGAAGAAAATGCAGTAAACAACTGAAATAAAAAAACGTATACAGAGGGAGTGACAGTACTAGAGATGGTCCTTTTGTACATTGAGCAGCAATTTGAGTCATTACCTGCCGATGTTCTTTTTTTTTTGAAAAGATGATAAGACAACATAGTGAAAAAAAATGTACAACAAAAGGCTCTCAATAATCTTTTAATCATTATTATGTGATATTTCCCAGTGGCACTCATTTTGTTTCTGTAATTGTGTTTGATAATAAACATTTGGTAAATATAATTTTTCGTATGCTCACCATTGATATTTATCATTTCATTTAATCTGAGTTTTTATTGATCTTGGTTCTGGTCCTTGTTTACCTTGGGTTATCGAGATTCTACTGTAAAACTATAGTCACATGACTTAAGATAAAAATATGTTTTATATTCCTCAAACTACAAAAAAGAATCTGTAGTTCAGATATTCTTAAGTAACGTGTCAGCATTTTTATTTTTTGTTATTTTTCTTTACTAAACCCATTGAATTAAAATATTCAATATAACTTAATGTATGTTATGTGATGCCATAAAAGTTTCATATTAGAGTTTAATCATGCAGGATAATTCCTGTAAACTTTATGTTTGTTGTTGTTGTTGTTTAAATAATGAAATAAGCTCGACTTATTCCATATCAACTAATAAATCAGCACTTTAGTGTCAATTTAAATTTTAGAGGAAAAATTGTCTTGAGCCGGGTGGGATACGAACCCACGACCTCCTGATAACATGTCAGGTGCTCTGGACCACTGAGATCATTAGGATCCCACTGGACCATTAGAGGAGATCTTGATCAGCGGCCGGTAGCTCAGTGGTCCAGAGCACCTGACATGTTATCAGGTCGTGGGTTCGTATCCCACCCGGCTCAAGACAATTTTTCCTCTAAAATTTAAATCGATGCTAAAGTGCTGATTTATTAGTTGTTGTTGTTTGTTGATAAAAAACAATAAACATTGCTTTTTTGATTTAAATATTTTAACAGGTTATTTTAGGCTGTTGTAAATGATTAATAATGAAAAATACTAATTCTTTTTGGTATAATGGTTAGCAAATCAATTATACCAGAATCCTGAGCCAGTGGATGTGTCATTGTTATGTGTTGCATGAGAAACTATGAGTAGGATAAGCCTGATAAGATGTCTACATTATTTTTGTCCTTAGAATTAGGAAGTTCACTCTTCCTTTAAAAGCAATATTTACTTAATTCTTAATGCTACGTTTTATTCTTTAAATAGATGTTAAAAATAATCATATTTAAACTTCTATCTTACTTAGGCGATGCAAGTGGTGAAATGAGCAGTATTCTTCCAGAAAAATCACTTTCTGTAAAATTTAATGCTGTCACATGGTATGCATGTTTTTATGTAAAAGTTATACAGTATTAAATTGTTTAATTAATTAAGTGTGACTAACACTGTGATTTATATTGTTATTTTAATTGTTTTATTTTTAATGTGTATTAGATAAATACCATGAGAACGTTTTATATTCAGTTTGTTGCCTATTTATTCCATAAAGTTTTCTTTTAATTATTAATTACATCCTAATAAAGGATATTATACAACTTCCTTCACACTCTTTGTGTCATGACTTACTGATGTTCAGAATCAATAAAAAGTGCAGCAAAAACAGTCTCAATTACATAATGATGTTACTCAACTTTGAGTAAGATGTCATGACTTCCTCATGTTCACAATCAATAGAAAGTACAATAGACATAATGACATAATGCATTGAAAAAAATATCAAGAACATCACAAAAAGAAAGCTTTAAATACATTGTATATAGCACAAGGTAGAATGCTAAGATAGCTAGACTCTAAGGAAAATTGTTACACTGATAGCTTGAAGTGAACTGAAGGGTTTATTTACAATAATAAGTGGTTCAAAGTAACCCATTCTAGTTATGTTTCGTCCTTATTTTTAATGTTTAATTACTCGATGATATCCTAGGAAATATGCAGTTAGTAAAAGTGTTACTTGATATAATTTTGCTGTGTTTACCAGTATATATTTATTGATAGGATTTCTCATGCACTCTTTATTTTAGGCCAAGGAGGGTCTGTTCATTTTGTAATCTACCAGAAACAAGTTGTTTGGGCCAAGGATATTTGAGAACATTTGAACCAACTCCAGGTTATGTACCTTGCAAGCCAGAGATTCAAACAACATGTTCTAAAGATAAACACTTTAATCAAATAGAGGAAAGAAGATCACATTTAAAATTATCATTCAGGAAACATAAGTCTTTTAAAACAGGCAGGTGGGTGTGATCAATGTTCTTATGTTAATTTTTCCTGTTTATATTTTATTAAGATGAAAAAAATAAATAATAATAAATAAAAAATTGTCTAGAATTTATTGTTAAAAAAGATTCTGTTTTAAATTTGCATTTTTGTATTAAATAATGAAATTGTTTCTTATTTTTGTGTTTTTATTGCACCTCTTTGCTACACTTTCAAGATGTCATGCATAAATATATCAGGAAACAACTTCATTGTAACATATCATTGTTGTCAGATAAGAGCAGATATTAAATAGACCACAAATGTTTTCAAATAGAAGAGCACCCCAGCTTCAATTTTTTGTATCTAGCTACAGTTCAAGCTACAAATTGAAACTAGCTGAGATTTGCACAATTATTGTAGAGTTTTTGCACTTAATTTATGAATGTGTGATTATATAAAAAAATGTACATAAAACTATTCCAGTATGTATGTAAAAATTCAGAAATCTTTCATGTCAAATTGCATTTTCCAAAGTAATTGTACTGTTCTGTTTTCCCAAAAGGGAATCTTCACATCCAGCAAAACAAACTCATACTCTGACATATGTTTTTAAATTAAGTATAAAATGTTTAATATGAAACACAAGTAGTACATGCATTTTTAACTGTTGTCAAATATGAAAAGTTGAGTAATATGGGTTATAACCCGTTTTAATGCAATAATAATTTTCTTAGGTAAATGAAAAAGTTTTTCTTTTATTAATATTAAAGCAATTATAACATATTGAGTTGAAAAATTGGTTTGGCAGACACTGCTGACATCATCAGATGAACAGTCACTAGCATCTTCTTGATCACTTTTACTTACAAGCTGTTCATTTATATTTAAAAGCTGTTAATTTTAAGTTCTGGGACTTATAGCATCCCTGCCTGAGACCCAGCACTATTTACAAATTCTATGCTATTACTTGGCTACAATTCAAACACATTCTGCTATTTAAGCCCCAGCATTTAATATCTCTTACAATATATATATATATTGCTTGACATTGAAATTTGTCCACAAGCAGGTGCAGTCTGATTTGCATGCAAATCAGCATGTGAGTGTAGGGCAGTAATATATGCAAATGATTATCTGGTATATGCAAGAGGTCACAGGATGAGCACTGAGCATCTAAGCCAAATGCTTCAGGCACTATAGTAGACTGCATCAAGCTGCAAAAATAATTCTACACATCTTCTACAATTCTGTTTTGGGTTGTTTGGAATTGCTGATATAGCCATCAGGTAATAGAATAGTGGACACCAAAGACATGGCCACCTTTGTTATTGTTTGACCAGCCTTCTTCCTTCCAGTGGCTTTCTATCATTTTGATCTATGAGTCCTTATGAAGCAATTAGCTGTTCCAGATTGATAGTGTAGCATTTCAGTTTGAAATGATTCAGAATTTATAAAAATACTCCTTTTATGGAGTATCTGCTTTACGTATTCTGTGACATTATATGGGATTTATATCCTGATTTTCCAAACTTCACATTATATTACAAAAGTATGTTAAAAATCTTTTATTTATCTATATATTTTTTTTTCTTATTTCACATTTTGGTAAATTATGCTTGACTTTTGATCAGTAGTGTAATTAAAGTTGAGAAAATATATTTATAATCAATTAAAAGATTCAGTTACTTCAACCCAAAGTAGCAATTTAGATATATTCTATAGTGATATGCAATAGAAATGTACTTGGACTGAAATTTTTAAGATGCAGGTAGTTTATGAAAATTATCAGGAATAAGCATTTGCCTAAGTTAGGCTGTCCCAGTCGCCAAGTGGCTATTGATCAAAGGGATCTGGGTTTGAGCCCCAGGTAAGGCATGAATATTTGTGTTGTCTTCTGAGCTTACCTTGTTGACAGACCTTTTCTATGGTGTATCAAACTGACAAGCTCTTGTCAGATCTCTATGGCAAGCAGCTGCTTGAGTGGGTATTATTATAGAGCATATATCTGAAAGCATAAAAATAAAAACTGGAGTAAATCTCTTAAATTTTGACAAACCTCTAGTATAGTATTCTAATTCAGTCTTGACTTTAGCATTATTGGTATTTTCTCATTGATTCCTATCACGAAATATGAATTTAAAGTTTTTTGAAACTACTTATCAAGTTCTTTTCATTGCAGGGATAGAATGAAACTTCAAAGACATAAACCATTTCAAAATTTGTATGAAAAGACAAACTTTTTACCTGGTCCCATGGATGAGCTTTCAGTTATTGGATTTACTGTTTCACCAGATATTAAAGATGTTTTTCAAGCTACAGGTAAGTTCAATATGCACATAAATATAAGCAAGTAAGGCACTGGTGGGAACACAAGAAATAGAGAAATAGCAACATAAGTATCCATGCTTTCTCTGATATTTACATCTATGTCTGTACTCTAGACAAATTCACTTATTGCTGCCCACTTTGCTTTGCCTCAGTTAAATTTATGCAGTTATTTCATTTGATCTGCTTACTTGGGTGGTTTTTACGTAAAGTTATTTCCCCAGTCTTGAATTAACATAAAGCTAATATAAATTTAGAGATTGGTATAAAATTTCTGGAACACAACTAAGTATTGGGCAAAATAGTTTCCTTTAAGTGAAGGTTTAGGTGAAATGTAGGAGAATGCCCATTTTCAAGGAGAATGAAGTTTACAATTTTGAATCTTTTGCATTCTCTAATTGTATGATGTACAGAAAATGCAGATAGTAATATTTCATTAATATTTATTCAATCCTAAAAGAATTTTTCAATTTGTCTCTTAAAAATCTCCCCTCGCCTTCTTCCCAGATATACTATGGGCTCAATTGCTCAAAGGGTCAAATTGCTGTTGACAGTATAAAACCGCTTGACCACCATCACACGCTGCTGCTCAATTTTAAATTTTTAGCATAATTAGATGGTTTTATTGCAATTTTGAATATGTTGCTTTTTAAATATTGTGAAATGATAACATGATTTTTATTTTTGAGCGCTGTTATTCTGTGTTGTCTTAGTTACAGTACTTGGACAATATGACAAGATAGTAATAAGAGTAATAATCTGAAAGTGTGTTCTAGCTTGCAAACTTTTTTTCACATTCAGTATAATTTCTTCATACAAGATACTTCATCATAAAAAATTATTTTTTGTAGGAAGTAAACAAATGCAAAGTTTTGTAATTGTTTTTCCTCATTATTATGTATGTTAAAGAGACTTTATATGAACATTTAATACTTCTACAGTTAGAATAACTCAAGAATTAATTTTTAATAAATTAATGTTTAATTCATTTAGTTTTATAATTTTTGTTATTGAAATATGTATGTTTCTATTTAATATGTGTTCATTTATGAATGTTCTCTTGGGTATAACAGTAAAAAACAAGTCAGGGTAAAACATTTCATAGATCCTGAATATATGTAAATTTTGTCCTATTGTAGTATTATATAGAGAGCTCCTTGTATAATATTGCCCTATCCCTTTTATTATTATAGTTGTCTTAAAATGTATTCATATAGAAAAATTATAGGGGATTTTTTTTTCTTTTTGAAGGTCATATACTAGCACATTTCAACTGTGCTGTTTGGTCTGAATCTGTATCTGAAGTTGAGAGTTCACTTTTGAATGTCGACAAAGCTGTTGTGAGTGGAATTGTTCAGGTAACTGTCAAAGTTCTTTTTTTTTTTGCATTTTTTTTTCTTTAATCACAATTTTTCACTTTTTATTTCTTTTGGAGGGCTGAGACTTGCAGTCTGTCTCTCCAAGCCATTCCAGACACGCCCAATAGGATTAAGGTCCAGGGATCTTGCAGGCCATGACATACATTGAATACCTTAAGTTGAAGTTGTTGGTGACCAGGTGAACTATATGTACAGGGCATTATCATCCATTAAAAGAATCCCAAGCTTCTGTCACCTGCAAATAGGGGAACTTAAGGTTCAGGGAACTTACCCAAACACCTCTGAGCAGGCAAGGTTCCTCTGCTAAATATATAGAGATCAATGCAGTCAGTGATGTTGATGTCTGTCCAGACCATCAAACCATCACCACCTTCATTATTAGTTCCTTTCCACAATGTTAGAGGGATGAAATCATGTTCCACATTCTTGAAATAATGTTTCTCAAGAATCAGTGTCAATCTTGACTCTTATGAAGAGGACAATCACCCACTGTTCTTGGATATTATGCGCATGTTGCTAACACCAATTCAGATGGACTCTTATGTCAGAGGAGTAAAGGAGATAAATACCAGTGATCATTTTGCACAGAGCTCCCTCTTCTGAAGCTGTTTGGAAATTGTCCACCTTGAAATTCCTTCCTGTGGGCAAAGCAGTTGAGGAGATTTCAACGTTCTTTGATGCCTGGTAGTTAAAGTTAGGTAAAAGCCAACTTGAGATGTGATTTTTGGACAACCTTTTACTGGTCTTCTAGCAACATCATCTGTATCCTGAAATTGTCTGCAGAAAGCGGAGACCACTGTTCAAGACACATTCAGTTATCTGTCTCTAATGATGTCCTCTAAATGATGTCTTTGAAACATTTTTTAATCAAGTGGCAATATCTATATTTTGCAATTAGTAGGCAAAAAAAGATTTGTATGATTCATGGATAAACAGTAAATGGTGTACAGATCTAGTAGAGAGTGCCTTTTTCATTGATAATTCATTTGCATGTTTGGAACATCTGAACTAAACATTTGATTTTATTCCTATTTTGCATAATCACCACTGGTATTGCCTAAGTAACTCAATTTTCAATTCAAAATAAAAAGGATGTAATATTTTTAAACAACCATGATTTTAAATCAAAATTATAATTAAAAAAAAAACATGATTTACGCATTGTTTCAGATGCTGCACATATGAAACTTCAAAGACCATTCTTTTGAAGTGAATTTCAAAATATAATGTGTCATTGATTTATGATCTAGTTCAATTACACTTCTGATACAATATTAGAACTATCTATGAAGTTATTTTAACTGGGTTAGCTGTTTCTTTATGGTCAAAGTCTTTTTGTGCAATCACAATTAAGAATATAACCAGTCTGTATTAGTTTTTTAAAAGTGGAAATTGAATTTCCTAAAGAAGGGTATAGTGCATAGTCATAAGAACTGTAGCATACATAGTCACAAACTCTCCATTCATTATTTTTTTGGGGGGAGTCAAATTCTCTAGTGTGTATATATAATATTTTTTTAATGTAAATTTTTCATTGATTTTTCTAGGCTTTCCTTATATTTGATATTATGGTAGTTAACTGCAAGAAATACACTAAAAATTAATGTGTAGTTTAAAATTCATATATGTACATGTACTATATGAGCAAAAGTATCTGGACACTTGGCAGTTCATCCACAATCTCCCAGTAATAGAAAAGGAATTAATATCATGTTGATCCACTCTTTGCTGCTATCACAGCCTCCACTCTGCAGGCTTTCCACTAGATTTTGGTACCATGCTGCCGCAAGAGCATTAGTGAGGGTTGTATGTTGGGCAGTTCAGTCTGGCTTGCAGTCGATGTTCCAATTCATTACAAAGGTGTTCTATGGGGTTGAGATTAGGACTCTGTGCAGGCCAGTCAAGTTTGTTGGACAGGGGCATTGTCATGTTGGTACAGAAAAGGGTCTTCACCAAATTGTTGCCATAATGTTGGGAGCACAGAATTGTTGAGAATGTCATTATAGGCTGCAGTGTTCAGAGTCCTGTTCACTGGAACTAGGGGGCTCAGCCCAAACCAAGAAAAATAGCCCCAACTCATGAGGCCTCCTCCACTAAACTTCACAATTGGCACAACACAGTCAGGCAGGTAGCATTCACCTGGTATCCTCCACACCTAGACTTGTCTGTCAGACTGCCTGATGGCAAAGCAATTCATCACTCTAGAGAAAGCAGTTCCACTTCTCAAGTATCTACTGGCGCCATGCTTTACACCACTCCAACTGATGCTTGGCATTGATTTTGTTGATATTAAGCTTACGTTCGGCTGCTTGGCCATGGAAACTCATTTCCTGCAGCTCGCAATGAACTGTTATGGTGCTGGCATTGCTTCCATAGGCATTTTGGAACTTGGTGGTGAGTATTGCAACCAAGGACAGGCAATTTTGTCACACCACCTGTAGCACTCGGTCGGTTTTGTCACAGCACTCGGCAGTCCTGCTCTACCATTTTGCGTGGCCTACTGGCTTGCAATTGCACTGTTGTTACTCCTAGACATTTCCATTTTACAATAACATCACTTAGAGTTGATTAGTGCAGCTTCAGCAGGGCTGAAATATCTCAAACTGCCTTGTTGCTAAGGTGGCACCCTATGGCTGTGCCATGTTGAAAGTCACTGAGCTCTGCCAAATGGCCCATTCTCCTGTTCATGTGTGTCTATGAGATTTGCCAGGCTGTATGCATCCTTTTATACCTGTTTGGGCCATGGCTGTGGCATATATGGGCAAATCCACTACTCAGAAGGGGTATTCAGATACTTTTGATCAGATATTGTATTTTTAAAATTTCAAATGCAACATCTTGCATTAGAGTTATTAAGTTTAAGTGTTGTAAAGACATTTTTAATATTCTTTATGAATAGAAAGTGAATGGAGAGAGGAAAGTGGGGCTCAATAAAATCTTTTGAATTTCTAATGTATACACTACCACAGTTGGTAGGTTGGGTTGGGCTATTTTACCTTTGAGCAGCACTTTGTACATGGTCTAAATGGCCAGGTCACAAGGACCTTTGAAGGCTCAGAGAAGGTTGGGGGAGGGGACCCACTGGAACAGCTGTTGGGAAACATGCGGTAGCCTCCTGTCAAGGCCATCCAGTGTGTTCTTTAATGTGCACAGGGTATTACTCTCCTATGCACAGGGCCATGGTTTAATGTCCCATTTGATGGACAGTAGCCTTTGCAAGCCCATTGGTGTCCCCTACTGACTGTGGACATGGAGGAGAGTTTTGTGGAGATAAATCTCAGTGTTGACCCAGCTGGGACTTGAACCTGAGAACTGCAGATTATGAGCCTGGTGCAGTACTTACTGAGCCACCCCTGCCCCCATTTGGTAGGTTAGAGTTCTACAATCCTAGTAATAAACTTAACACAGTATTTGCTTTCTTTTTGTATTGTGGAAGAAACAACTGAAGGTATCGTAGGTTTAATTATTTTTGCTCTTTTTTCAATATGGGCCATCTGTTTAAGTATATATTATTGAAAATGCTGCATACCATGCTTTGATTTATGGTAGATAAAATACTTTTATTTTGGGAGAAAAATTCTGTAGTTAATCATCTTTAATTCCTAGTTCATATAAATGTTTTGGAAAAATGTCAAGTGGCAGGTGTTGCAATCATTAATATTCTGATTCATAAATTATTAAAATCTAGAAGAAATGACTATGTGTCATTAATTTTTCTGCTTAAATGCTACTGTTAAACCCCAGTATACTCTTGCTGACTAATACGAGGTATAATGAAGCCATGTGGATATAAAGTACCTGTCGCCAGCAGCAATACCATCATGAGGCAAATTAAAACCAACGGAGATCCAAAAATCAAAATAGGTGGTTTACAGAATTTCGATGAAGACCAATAATATAGAGCAAAATAAACTCTACTTTGGCAAAACAAAAAGAGCAGCAAAAATACAGCTCAAAGAATACATGAGAGATATAAGAACAGGAAAACAAAGTACTGCTTTAACCCATTCCATATAAAATAGAGAGTAAACACCTGACTTTGATAAGGGATGGGGGTGGCTCAGTCGGTAGCACCAGGCTCGTAATCTGTAGTTCCCAGGTTCAAGATCCAGCTTGGTCAGCATTGAGATTTATCTCCACAAAATTCCTCGCCCTGCCCATGGTCAGTAGGGGACACCGATGGGCTTGGAAAGGCCTCTGTCCATTGGATGGGACATTAAGCTGTGGCTCCATGTGTGGGAGAGCCATACCCTGTGCACATTAAAGAACACGCTGGATTGCCTTGATGAGAGGCTGCCATCTGTTCCAGTGGGTCCCTTCCCTAACCTTCTCTGAGTCTTCGGGGTCCATTTGACCTGGCCATTTAGCCCATGGTGTGCAAAAAAGTCCTGCTCAGAGGTAAAAACACTTTGATAAAGCAAAAATTATCAACTAAACATCGTGGAACACAACTTATATCAAAATAGAGATCAATGCTGCAGTGATAAAGTATATCATCCCCCCCCCCCCCCCCCCTCTGCCATGGAACCTTCTAGTGACCAGCAGAAAGCAAAATATAAAATGCCCCAAAATCTAGCAATGAATGAGCAGTTAAAGGTTCTCTGCTTTGAATTATGATAACACCAATAAACAACAAACAGATGACAACTCACCCCCCCCCCCACTATAAAGCAATGAAATATCCCCAGTATCATCAATGTGACAGTAGAAGGAAGAAATACTCACTCATGCACAGCATGCACCCAGCAATACAGTCCTCCACAACTGTCAACCATCAGTGCTCATGATGATGATGGGTTGGGTTGTTTTACCTCTGAGCAGCACTTTTTTGCACACCATGGGCTAAATGGCCAGGTCACATGGACCCCGAAGGCTCAGAGAAGGTTGGGGGAGGGGACCCACTGGAACAGCTGTTGGGAGACAGATGGTAGCCTCCCGTCAAGGCCATCCAGCGTGTTCTTTAATGTGCACAGGGTATGGCTCTCCCCGCACACGGGGCCACGGCTTACCATCCCATCCGATGGACGACGGCTTTTCCAAGCCCATCGGTGTCCTCTACTGACCGTGAGCAGGGCGGGGAATTTTACGGAGATAAATCTCAACGCTGACCCAGCTGGGACACGAACCTGGGAACTACAGATTACGAGCCTGGCGCGCTACTGACTGAGCCACCCTTGCCCCCATGATGATGATGACCATGTAGTTGGTCCAAACCAATCAGCACATTTAGGAATATTGTTAATAATTAACCAGTTAAGAAGAGCTACTGTGAATTTCAACAATGAATGTTATTCTAAAGCTTATATTAATAGTAAATATAAAAAACTGTACAGTGCGTAATAAAACATTGTAGTCCTCAGATATTTAATAGCAAATAATAATAATAATAATAATAATGGAAGTACCAATCATGCAACCGGACTATCCATAAATCATTGAACTTATAATGCATGGAATCAAAGAACTAATAAGTGCTGTGATAAACCAGGAAAAAGAAACTGAAAACTAGGAACCTCCAACTCCACACCTGGGAACAACTCTGCTCTGAGGAACTGGATTTTGGCAATATTCCAAAACAGTGTCTAAAGGTATTTATAACCTTGTATCTAATCAATGCAGGCATATACTTTTAAACTGCCCTACAGCTCTAATAGTGCATTATCACAAAACTTGTCTAAATAGCAATTGCATATATTGTGTTTAAGATTTTTATGCAGTAGCATAATTTCTGCCTCAGTAAGATGTCACAAGACAACTTGAAACCTAAGGACCAGAAAAAGGTGCTGCCCACACTGACAACCTGCCATATGAAATTCAGTGAAATCCATTCCCCCACTAATGTGACAATAATGATGCATAAAAGGGTTAAAATAATAAATGTTTTCTAGATTTATTCAATATATGCATTTTTGAAATAATATAGTGATAGTGACTTTTGTTATTTTCATATTGCTCTGTAATTCAGAGGAAGGATATTGCTTTTCAAAAGTAATAAAAAATCGTTTTCAAACCTCTGAGTTGTCCTAGAGTGAGTACCATCATTTTATTTATATCAAGACATCTTTTACAGAAATGCAGTCGATGCCGAAAATTTGGAGCAACTGTACATTGTAAGGTTTCTGATTGCAGTAAAGTATATCATTACCCATGTGCCATAATTTCTGGAGCGTTCCTGGTAAGTTTCTAATGATAGATATAAGTGAAGTATTTCATTCTAATAAATAATGTTCTTTTTTGTTTAATACTAAAATACATTAGACTCTACATGTTTTTTAATTGTATATGGATTTTAAAGTAAATCTTATGAGGTTTTTAAACCTCATAAGATTCACTTTAAACTTTTATTTACATTTAAACTTTTATGAGCAATTCACTCATAAAAGTCAAACTTCTATGAGTGAATTGCTGTACTGACTTATAGAAGTATGTGATACCCAGTGCTTTTGGCATTGGGTACCAGATATAGCTGTTGATAAAAGTTCATGGTGATATACTTGTTTGTAGCGATATAGCTGTTGATAAAAGTTTGTCTGCCCCTGGTCACTCTGAAATCATCTGGTGCCCAGGTTTAAAGTTGCATGCCTAAGCATGGAAATCGTCTAGATAGTGATGCGCTGATAGTCAGACTTATCATCAATTTAATCTATCACATGACATCACCAACAGCATGTGTGAATGTGCCAACCAAGAGCCACTTGAATAAACTGCCAAGAGGATAGTGGCAAGCAGTAAGAGCTGGAGTACTGAGGGAGGAAATAGCAGGAAATCATATATATATATACTAATGATTACTTGCATTTCTTTTATAGAGAAAATGAAATGTATAGTCAGACTGACATCTAGAATCAGCTGTGGACTTTGTGAATTATTTTCATTACACTGTGTAAGTCTTACAGCTTTTAAAGTATGTATTGCAATCAGAGTTGCACTGCTCATTAAGAACTTTCATTTCCATCTGCTTAATATTGAATTTATGTTTTGAAAAGTTTTATGAAATAATAAAAGAAAATGTTTTGAAAAACTATGTGAAAAGAGAGGTTAAGATTGCACAATTTCAGAAGACATCAGCATATTGAAGATTAGCTAATCTTGTTCTATCCATTAAATTTATTAAGAAATAGGAATGTTTCTTCAGATTGCGGTGTGTCTCATTGCTTTAATTGAGGTTGTATTGTAAAATGTGAAATAGAGAACAATTGTACCAAAAATTTAACTATTAATGTAATCACCATTAACACGGTTGTTTTTACAAAGTTTTAAAAAAAGATTGTGAGTGCCCATATACTTATCTTAGTGGAGCTGCCATTGTTTTCTTTCTTGCTGTAGACACTGTTCGAGTCCCTCACCATCTAGTTCAGTGATTATTGCATAAAGACTTCTATAGTTACATAAATGTACACCATAACAATTTAAAATTCCTGAGCTCGCATGGTAGATCCTATTAACACACACAGTCTGATGGTTAAAACTGATAAAAAGATAAAATAGTTAAAAATGGTGTGATGTTTCGATAAGACTCCTTGTGGTTATCAGCTTCAGGTGTAGATACATTTTGCACCAAATATTGCTTTTAAATCTTTAGTATCATCCAAGTGTACTTGTAGACTGTGCTGCATTTGTAAGATCCAGATATACTCATTGGTAATACACATGCTGTTGGTGATGTCATGTGATAGATTATATCTGGATCTTACAAAATGAGTATATCTGGCTGTTGGTAATGTCAAGTGATGATTATTGATAATCTAGTATGCTGGATGTATTTTTTGATTATTTTCAATATCTTTATAGCAGTTTTTGTGATTATTAGTAAACATCATTATTATTCACTGGTAGTATGCACTATAAAAAGTGATGAGTTATGATCCTTTGGAAAGACTGATATGATCTAAAGGACACTGCAGGTAGAAAGTACAAACTTATCTGGTATTTAGAGGGTCATTCCATGCCAATTTAACCACATCAGTTTGCCACCCATCATAGATTTTAGTGATCTTTGGCATAAATGTTAGTACACATAAGATGGATAATTGCCCAAAATATTTTGAGTAAAAAAATTTTTTTTGTAATCGTTTAACCTAAGGGGGAAAATATACAAATTGCAATTGTGATTAAGCAATTTTTCTTCTTGTTTCAGTGGTAGATGAGAAGACCAAACTTGGTGTTCTGATGTAAATATCGATTATTAATTCATTAAAAAAAAGGTCAAATTTGTAAATAGTATTACAGTTTTGAAAAAAAAATTAAAAATTGAAAATTTAGAATTGTGAAAAAGAGTGATGCCCTATAGATAAAAGATTAAAACTGACATATTGTACATTTTACTCCATGAAACTTTATACAAAATTTGGAGTATGGTCATTTCTTTGATAGCGAGAAAAAAATCTTGAAGTTGTACCTATGTTATTGCTAATAATACACAGCTGCACTGACACTCTTGTGCCTGTACACTAGGTAGAGACGCTATTGATGTGCTTTGCTGTTTGCACTCCAATGTGACTTTGTCACTCCAACTATCATTCAGCTGCTATTCACAGTTGTAATGCTACTGTGAATGATAAAGCTGTTGATAAAAGCTCACATCCTTTGGTACAGAATAAATAATAATAATAATAACCCCCTCAAGCAGCTGCTTGCCACAGAGGTCTGACAGGAGCCTGTCAGTTTATATGCTACAGTAGGAGATCTGAGAGGATGGCAGGACCTCAGCAGAAAACAACACACACAACCATGCCTTATCCGGGGCTCAAACCCAGGTCCCTTAGATCAGTAGCCAAGCGTGCTAACCACTCGGCCAAGCTCAGTTTTTGTGGGAACAAATTTAGCAATACAAATGTTGAGTGATACATAGTATGAATCGATTTCCATTGGTGAAAACCAGGATTGGTTGTTAAATGTTCTGATTTCATGTTACTGAAACTGGAATATTTATTCTTCAAAGTGTAACCCCACAGAAAATTTGACCAAAGCAGTTGTAGAAAGGTGCAATAGTTATGATGGGTAATTCACAGTAGGTGAGAGGTGCAATAATTCACTCACTCTAAGCATGTCGAGTAAAGATGTTAATTATTCTGTGTAAATTGATGGTAAGCCTATGTCTTACAGAAATGTGACTTTTCTTGTGGAGTGGCTAATTCAAAGGCCATATATGCTGTGCTTGTAGCAGTTTGTACTTCGCAGACTATAAAAAAGTTCACATAAATTAGAGAATGACATAAATACAGTGTCCACAAAAAATTGCAAAAATAGCCATTATACAGTGACTGCGTTATTCAAAAGGCATTAATTTAATTCATGCAAATGGAGATGTGACGATGTGAAGCACATAAAGAGAGGTATGATACACCTAAAAAGCATTCCCAAAGAGGATTTCCAAAACTGTTTAGAAGCATGGAAGGTGAAAATGGAGATGTGCTTTAGGTTAACAAGGAGTACTTTGTCAGGGATAACCTTTGATTTCTGTAATTTTGCAATAATAAAAGTTTTATTTGTCCTGTAAATAATATAATGATATAATCTATTTATTTGTTGTCACATCTCATACTAATGGAATAATTAATCTTCTAGACATATAACATTTTAGCTAATTAATTATTACATTTGATAAAAATTTTCAATGATAATTTTAAATTTATGTTAAATGAAATTCAAGAATTATTATATATGTAGCAGTGCCTTGGGCTGATCCATGAGTGGTAAGGTCCTTGACCCACAATTGATGAATGTGCATCAAAAGCTTTTCTGTGAATAGTCAATGTGAACCCACAGTCACTGAGAGCCTATTGTATATATAAGCATATGTGTATTTAATTATGGAAATTATTCTTTTAATTAGTGATTTTAAGTGGATTTTAGATATTGTTGTGCTGCAGTGTAATTCTTTAAGAGTTTTACTATTATGTTTTGTTCACTTTTTAGTGATGATAGAGTGAAAAATATGGAATATCAAGTTCCAAAGGCATTGTGCTAATTTTTTTTTTTCAAAAATCGTTTTCAGAATATAAGAACTTTTAGAATAGTGTGTGCTTCACATTTAAGCCAGACTACAGATATTGGTAAGTACTGCCACTGAAATTAATATTTTTAGTTGTATTAAATTTTTACTTGAAATTAATATTTAAAGGTTATTCTGTGTAAGCAGATCAATATAGTCAGTGAAATATTACATGCAAAATATTCTTAAGAACCCCCAAAGTAACTCAGAGTTGGCAAAATTTGAAGCAACTTCGTTAAATCTAGATGAGTTGTGAAAATTTGTAATTTTTTTTTTTTTGGGGGGGGGGGGAAATTAAGGGGCGTTGTCAAAATCGAGGCAACTTGGCAAATCTAAGGCAGTTTGGAAAAATGGAGAGACGGCAAAATTTAGAGCAGTTGGCAAAATTCGAAGCCACTTAGCAAAAACAGGTGATAATAAATATTGAGATAAACTCAGATAAACTTGATGGTTCAACATCCAGTAATAAATAGGCACTTTGACGTCAATTTCAATTTTAGAGGAAAGATTGTCTGAGCTGGGTGGGATATGAACCCACGACCTCCTGATAACATGTCAGGTGCTCTGGACCACTGAGCTACCGGCTGCCGATCGAGATCTCCTCTAATTAACACTATGAACATTCCTTTATGTCACATATAGGCGTTATTTTAGGCAATTTTTAGCCCTAGCAGCTTTCTATTTTTGCCAATAGATGGAAAGCATGTCTTACAAGTATGCTAATGATAATAAATATTGAGATAAACTCAGATAAATTCGATGGTTCAACATCCAGTAATAAATAGGCACTTTGACGTCAATTTCAATTTTAGAGGAAAGATTGTCTGAGCCAGGTGGGATATGAACCCACGACCTCCTGATAACATGTCAGGTGCTCTGGACCACTGAGCTACTGGCTGCTGATCAAGATCTCCTCTAATTAACGCTTATGAATAGGTGAGTTGGCAAAATTCGGAGTGACTTGGTAAAATCTTGGGGAGTTGGCGAAATCGGGATAACTTGGCAAAACCTTGGGGAGTTGGCAAAATTCAGAGTGACTTGGTAAAATCTTGGGGAGTTGGCAAAATTCGGAGTGACTTGACAAAATCTGGGGGAGTTGACAAAATTCGGAGTGACTTGGCAAAATCGTGGGGAGTTGCCAAAATTCAGGTGAGATGTAAAAATTAGGATTTTTTTTCTGTAAAATTATGGCGAGTTGGCAAAATATAAGGACAGTTGGTAAAATTCTGAGTGACTTGGCAAAATCGTAGGGAGTTGGCAAAATTCAGGTGAGATGTGGAGGTGAAATTCTTTTTTCAATTTTAGTCAACTATCCTGAATTTCACAAACCCAATACCAATTATCACAACTCGCTCGTATTTTCCAAGTGGATTCGAATTTTGCCAACTGCCTTATCTGTTAAGTTTCCTCAATTTATCCAACACTCCTTCATTTCACAAAACAAATCTCAATTTTCACAACTCGCCTATATTTTACCAAGTACATTCGAATTTTGCCAACTCGCCATGATTTTACCAAAAAAATTGCACTTTTTGCATCTTCCCTGAATTTGCCAAGCCACTTCGAATTTTATCAACTCTCCTTAATTGCACAAGAAAGGCACAATTTTCACAACTCTCCTGTATTTTACCAAGTACCTTCGAATTTTGCCAACTTCCCTAGATTTTTCCAAGAGTACTTGGTTTTTCCAACTCAACAATTAGTGGATTGATTAAATCTTAATGCTGCCCAGCTGGACTCAAACCTGGGAACTGCAGATTATGAGCCTGGCATGCTACTAACTGAGCCACTCCCACCCCCCATTCAGGTTGGTATATATGGTCAGCACCAGGACCTTGTGTGGGTGACCACTCCTCAGCAGGGTAGAGAAAGGAAAAAGTAGCCATAGTAGTCGAGATTAATTGGCCACACTTATCTGGCAGCCCTCTCCTTCCATTCCCTTCCACAAGAGAGTATCTCTTTTGAAATGTACCAATAATCTGCACCATGAGAAAGTGGGGTCGGACTTAAGGTGCTAGGCCTGGTCAGTTCTGTTGATCATCACAGAAAAGATAAAAATATTTACCATTCTCTTCCTGCAAGAAACCACAGTTGTTGCCAAATTTGTTGTTGCCATATACTGCTAACTGTGAATGTAAGAGTCATAACATGCAAATCTGCTGCCATTGCCAGATCCCCAAAAGCATATTATTTTAAAGCATTGCAGGTAGGAATCAGAATTTTAAACCCAACTGGGGGATTGTACTGGGGGGAACCTATGTTTGAAATTTGGGACCATCCAATTGAACGTCACAGGACCCAGAGGGTACCAAAATTGAAATATCAGCAATTTACGCACTTGTTAATATCAGCAATTTAGTGCAATGCAATTCTTCAGGTTGAATGTGTGAGGTAAGAGATTGTATGTTGGGTGGGGAGGGGGACTACTCACAAAACTAAATGTTAGCTAGTGAAAATAATAATATATAGATTGAAAGTGGGACCTGGGCAGCACCAGATGCTGTTCCACTGGTTTAGAATGATATGCTAATAAATGGGAAATATCTGTGTATTATTAAATGAATCAGCTACTCCCCATTATTTCTTCAAAGACAATTTTAGTTTATAATCAATGTTTTATTCTTCATCACTATTGTGATGTAATTAATATTTTACTTTGTTGTTAGTGTGTTTTTAAAATCTTAGATTTATGGTAAGAAAATGATTAAACTTTATACATTTGAAAATTTTGCCATTAGCCAATTATTTATTAACTTAAAACTACATTTCAGTTTGATGAATTTATAAATACATTTTTTTAAAACAGATTCTTGGTGCGTTGTTTGTCAGACAATGGGAGAATTAACAGAATTGCTATTGTGTACAGCATGTTATAATCTGTATCATGGGAGTTGTTTGGATCCACCTGTTGACGTCAGTCCCATAGTAAGAGCAGGTTGGCAGTGTGCTGATTGCAAAATATGCCAGACTTGTAGGTTAGTATGAAGCTGTTTTTTTTAAATCATTTAAAATTTTGGTTCTTTCTGTTCATATTTACTATTTATTTTTACAGTATAAACTCCCAAATCTGGCCTCCTTAGGGAGGATAGATTTTGGGCAATATATTTATGCATACATACATATAATTTTTATACTGCTTATTTACAAATTTGCAAGAACTCTGTACTGCTTAAAACATTGTGAAAGAATTATATGAAATATAGAATGAAGTTTTATTTACTCATTGAAGCATAAACTTGCAAACTGTACAAGCATTTCAGACTCCCTGTGACATAGCCATGAGGTAGCTCATTGAAGATATACACAGTTGTATCAGAATAATATGACCACCTACCATACATATACTATGGTAGGTGTCCATATTATTGATATGACTGTGTATGTGGGATATTCAGTATTAGAGTTCTGAACTCATCATTTACCAGCAGCTTATACTTGTATGTATTTTGATAGTTTTTAATTGTGGATAATTTCATTTTTATTATTATGCATCAAAAATGTGTCATATATCTTTTAGTTTTTGGTTTTAAGTGAGGAATCTAGATTTACCCTTGTTCCTCTAAAGTTAATGAGCCATGACTTGTTTGAAAGCTTGTCTAAACTTGTCATAATGTGTTAAAAAAAAGCTGTATCACAATTTCTCTCTTTGCTGGCAGCATGTAAAGTTTGGTCTGCAAAATCTGTGTGTTGTTACTATGGAGTCTACTAAAGACAGGGAAAGATTTTACTTTTTCACAAGGATACAGTTTGAGGAAAACACGAAAAAAAAAAATCATGCTGATTTGTCACAGGTATATGAGGATAATACCTGTTCATATACTGCTGTTATGGTATGGATGCACAAATTCAGAGAACATTTATGCATACATACATATAAACATTACACATTTTACTTTTTCACAGCAAGATTTTACTTTTTCACAAAGATTCAGAGAACATTTATGCATACATACATATAAACATTACACATTTTACTTTTTCACAGCAAGATTTTACTTTTTCACAAAGATTCAGAGAACATTTATGCATACATACATATAAACATTACACATTTTACTTTTCACAGCAAGATTTTACTTTTTCACAAGAATACAGTTTGAGGACAACACGAAAAAAATTGTGCTGATTTGTCACAGGTATATGAGGATAATACCTGTTCATATACTGCTGTTATGGTATGGATGCACAAATTCAGAGAACGGCATAACTTTGAAGACCCCCCTCATGCAGGAAGACCGAAGGAGGCCTTGAACAAGAGAACCATTACTTTTGTTCGTGAACTCATTAACGAAAAACTGCAATCCCCATTCAGGTAATAAGTTTGGATGTTAGTGTATCAATTGGTAGTGTGGAAACAATTATTCATCAACATTTAAAGTTCAGAAAGATCTGTGCCAAATGGGTACCCCACAAACTGACATGACAGAACAGCAAAAAAGGGCTAGAGTCGACTCATGCAAGGAGATGCTGGCAATGTTTGAATCTAGTTGCCCCAAACTGTGAACTAACATAGTCACAGGTGGTGAGACATGGTTTTATTATTATTATATAACTCCCAGAAAGATTGACAACTATGTTTGGGTTGAAGAAGATGAAATGCATCCCCAAATCCTCCAACAAGAGTTTTGCTCTAGGAGGATGTTCACAATTTTTTCAATTCTCAAGGAGTGGAGCCGTGGACATCTTACCTGAAAAAAAGATTATAAATGGCCAATACTACACCAACATTATTTTGCCCAAAATGGTTAAGGAGATGAAGGAGCAGCATTTAACAACAGGCATGTCAAGGGTTCTCCTTCTTCCTGACAATGCCAGTACTCACAAAACTCTGCACGTTATGGCCTATCTGGAGCAGTAAGAAATCAAACAGCTAACCCATCCTGTATATTCACCTTGTCTTGTACTATGCAATTTTACCATTGTAGCTTAGGTGTGCCTCAGACTGCTGTGCTAAACGTCATGTAGGAAGATGAAACAAACTAATGCACAAGAGTAATGGACAGATGACACAGTTTGTTTACATTCACACACATTTCACATGCCTATGGGAATGTGCTTGATTCTGTGGGCCTTAGCTGCACTCAGGATCAGAATAAAATGTATTTTTCAGATGTTCTGGTAGACTTCCTCTACTCAGCTTTATTTATTCCAAATGATGCTTTGCTACTGCAAGCACTCATATGATGAGGTGGAAATTTGTACTTTACAGAAATCTCTTTACGAACCTCAAAACTCGGCGAGAGGATATTTAATCCTTGCCTAAACCACCTGGTTCATACAGAACTGTACCTTGGTTCACACAAAACTGAACCCTGGTCATTTTGGAGCCCTTTTTGAGAAAGAGTCGCATCCTTTTGACGTACTTCAAATGACCTTCCTGTGTGCCAGTTTATTGTTTACTCGCTCCTGTCTGTCACCCACACTAGACAACTGGAGCCACCAGCTAGTGACAGCAGAGTCATAAAAGTGCTTTTGCTGCTGTTCTCTCAAGCATGTGAGAAAGCAGCCTAGCTGGCCTGAATGACATCTCATGAGCCGCATTCCCATTTCAGAAAATACACTTAGCATAGATATACAATAAAATACAATAGTAAAATAAATTTGAGGGACATGACAGCACCCCTGGGCATATCTTGGGCACATGAAAAAACATGATGGATAGCCTTGACAAGAGGCTTCCATCTGTTTCCTAATGGCTGTCTGGTGGATCCTCTTCTCCAATTTTCTCTTAGCCCTTGAGATTTTGTGCACTGGCCATTTAGCCCATTGTGTAAAGGTATTGCTTCGAGGTAAAACAACCCAACTGTCCTTCAATGACTGAATTCAACAGTGGAATGTTACTTTAGATTAAATGGGACATGTACAATGATTTTTCATTCACTAGTTTGTGTTAGTTATTATGGCTATAGTTTTGCAATTTTCATGTTATGGTAAAATAGTTCTAACATAAAAGAAATTAATCCTATACATTATACTATGGTTATTAATTCAGCCTATACATTATATACATTATACTCCTATACATAATACTATGGTTATATATGGTATAATCCTATATATTTATACTATGGTTATTAATCCTATACATTATACTGTGGTATTATAATACAGTAATATGTTATACAAGATAGTGGCTCTGTATTTGAATTTATTCAGTTGAATTGCAACTTAATAGACGATCAATAGAAGACTATATTGCTATTTGGTTGTCTATTTAAATTTTATTTTAAATTGTTATTGTTTTATTCTAAAGTTTTGCCTGTGGGTCCCATTGTATTTTGTCAAGTTTTTTGTTGCAGATATTTGTGTGTTAAAATTTATGAAATTATAAATGAAAGTGTTTCAAAATAATTCTTTTCATATGTTTCAATAACAGGCAACCTGGTGATGATAATAAAATGTTGGTATGTGATACATGTGATAAAGGTTTTCACACCTTTTGCTTGAAACCCATGATTATTTCTGTTCCAAAAAGTGGGTGGAAATGCCATGTAAGTAGCATTGTTTTCATCTCTTACCATAAAAATGCGTATTATTTAATTAATGTTTATTATGTTTGCAGTGGAAGGAAATTAATGGGTGTTAATCACAGAGGCAATTACAGTTTTTTTTTATTTCAACATTTCTTAGTATGTAAAATTATGATATTGAAAGAATTTTGTGAACCTTTTTTAAATGTAAAAGTCGAGATAGTCTGAAAACACTAGACTTAGTAACATAATGATTAGAACTAGTGACATGTTATCAATGGTTGTACATCTTGAGTTGTAATACATAATACGAGGTCTTTTATGCCCATTGTTGTTTTTGTTATATCCTTTTGCTCGTCGTGTATTTTTCTTTTGTCCTTTGATTTTAAATTTGGTTGTCGTTTTCCATGACTTTTACATCTTTACTTTTGTACTCTACGTCTTGTTTGACACAATATGGTCTTAATTGCCCTTGCACCATGAAACTCCAAAGAACTAACCAACCATCATATACAAAAATTACATAATACAAAAAAAAAACATTACAATAATCAAAATTTTTATTATTTATCAGAAAAAATATCCATATTATTATATAAATGTAAAATAATTACAAAGATGACAGTTATAATTGATAAACTGAAAATTTACATTTAAAGTTTGAATCATTTAACCTGTTAGAATATTAGATCATAACTTCCAGTTTCTCTATACAGCATTCTTTGCCATCATAGTAATTTGCATTAGTTTTGGAAGTAGCATAAAATCAGCTAATTAAAGTATCCAGTATATTGCTGTAGAGATTAGTTTATTATTCATCATTATCATCATCCTCAAGCAGCCATGGGCTACGGAGGTCCAACCAGACCGTGCAATTTAGTTCTCCAAGCAAGTCTGTCCTGAGCTACATCTGCTGCATCTGGCCACTGCACACCAATTCTAACTAGGTCCTGTTTGACATTGTCTGCCCACCGCATCCTAGGTCTCCCCCTCTTTCTGAGGCCTTTAGGCACACTGTTCATAACCCTATTCATCATCATCCTCCTCAAGCAGCCATGGGCTATGGAGGTCCAACCAGACCGTGCAATTTAGTTCTCCAAGCAAGTCTGTCCTGAGCTACATCTGCTGCATCTGGCCACTGCACACAAATTCTAACAAGGTCCTGTTTGACATTGTCTGCCCACCGCATCCTAGGTCTCCCCCTCTTTCTGAGGCCTTTAGGCACACTGTTCATAACCCTATTCGCCAATCTATAATTATTCATACGGGCAACATGGCCAAACCAACGGAGTCTCTCTCTGCACAATATGCTGCTTAAAGGAGGTTATAAACTCCTTTGCCTAACCTCATCATTAGTTACAAAGTTGAACCACCTAATGCCCAAGATACTACGTAAGCATCTGGAATAAAAAAAACCAGTGAGCTACAGCTGATCAAGATTTCACTGTAGGATGCAAGAGGCCAGTTTTATCAAAAGCAGTACATTGAGAACTTCATAGAGTTAGATATCATAGTTGAGTTGCACTTTGTAAGCCACTTATCTGTCAGTGCAGGTCATTGTGTCCAGTGGTTCATAGAGCACAAGCAGTGCAGACTTGAGTAGTGGAGGAATGTGATATTGTCTGATGAATCATCCTACAATTTGTTTACGACAAATGGACGAGTGCATATATGGAGCAACCAAAGGAAGCTTACAAAGCAGTTCTATAATGGTGTGGGGTGCTTTCTTGTGGCATGGTTTGGGTGCAGTCATTTTGTCAGAAGGCAATATTAATGCCAGTTGCTGTTTGGCAGTCTTGAGTGATCATCTCCATTCATTAGTACAGCATTTCTTTCAAGAAGAAAGTACTGTCATTCAGAATGACAGTGCTCTCTTCCACAGAGCACATGTAGTCTTACATTATTACCCAATGGTTTGAGGAGCATGAGACTGAACTTTTCACATACCATGGCCACCATAGTCACCAGATATCAACCTGCTGGAAAATCTAAGGAAACTTCTGGAATGTCTCAGGCAGTTATTTCCAGCTTCATCAAACAAGTAAGAATTAATTACATTTCTTGTGGATGAATGGTGTCATATCCTTCCTGCTGACTTTCAAACACTTGTAGACTCTTTGTCATGACATATATATAAGTTGTACTGGACTCATGTGGCAGTTCATGTTCGTAATTTTATATTGCTGTTGCCATTTTTTTGTCCATTACTTGTATGTATTAAGTAAAAGTTATAGTACTCTATAATTTTATTTTGTTTTTACAACTAGTAAATGTCACTTCAATGCTTATTGTAATTAAGCTTTCTGTTTGGTTAATTTGTATTCTTTCAGAAAAGTGTATGCTTAATGAGTACAATTTTGCAGTTTTATTTTAAAATACGAGTAATTTTTAACAATAGTTTATAGCCTAGTTTATGTATCAATTAATATGTATGTTTTTTGACTATCTGCAGTGCTTAATTTTGTTGGAATGCAGAAATATTTGAATGTTAAAGTTATTAATTGATGATTATTAGACCATTTAGTATCATTCAAATTAGAAAACATAGAATCATTTTCTTATTCTTAATACTTTTTTATTATTAGAATTGTCGTATATGTGGGGATTGCGGTGCTCGTACTCCTGGTAGTGGACCAAGTTCTAGATGGCACTTGAATTATTCTGTGTGTGATAGCTGCTATCAACAGAGAAATAAGGGAGTGGCATGTCCTCTCTGTGGGAAAGCTTACAGGCAATTCAGCCAAAGAAAAGAAATGAGACATTGTGCAATATGTAGAAAGTAAGTGTAATTGTTCCCTGCTTATAATCGCTGTATGGATTTTAATCAGGACTTTGAACCAAATCTGGAGCAAAAACTGCCTTGAACCACTTTACTTGAACCTCCCCCCCCCTCTTTTTTTTTTTATTTTCTTGTCAAAAAACCTGAACAGATTTGAATTTCCCAAATGATTCAGGTTCAAATTCAGAAATTAAAATGTTTGATAAAATTTTCAGAATATTATTTTTTATAGTTATACTCAGATGTATAGCAGTGGTGTTGTATCAGGGGAGACTATTAGACTAAATCTGCCCTAAGGAAATTAACTAGATTATTTTAGTTGCTAACATCTATTTTTAAGAATTAGAGATACTAGTAAATCCTAATATTAAAAAAATGTTCTTCAGCTATAACAAAAAAGAAAGAATTGTGGAGAAGGTATGAATATTTTTTTCAGGTTATGTTGTTTTTCTGCAGAAATCTTACCATCCTCAAGCATTTTTTTACATACACTGGTTTTCGTAAATTAAGGAACAAATGGAAAACATAATATCATAAAACTCAGACAGTTTGAATGCATGAAAGTCATGTATAGTATGCAAAGTAAGATTGAGGTGTGGAACACTTCTCAATTATGTATAAGGAAAAGATTGTATGTCCTGGAGTCCCACTTCTGGAACACTTGTAAGACCCGATTTTGAGTTACAAAGGATGACAAATTTGCCACTATGAAGTCTGTTTATACACATAATTCACAGATTCCAGAATGGTGTGGAATTCAGCACTGTTAGAGGAAGTGAGGAAATTTGAAACTTCTGGTGATGTGAGTGTCAAGGATGACGAATGCAGAAGCAGCAGTCTCTCTCTCCAGGTCAGCAAATCCATCTGTGTTAACCTGAGTACCTGTTATAGTGTTAGTGAGAAAGGAGGTCAAAATATTTTTGATAGCCAAGGGAATATTGTCACTCGTTCAACATAAAGAGGGGATGGAGATGATGATCTTAAGCTTGATGTTCTTTCAGGGTCAGGGGCAGGAAAGAGAGCACTGCTCACTATACAGCTAAGAGTTAAAACTTGATCAAAGAAGTCAGTGGCAGATGTAGAAATGGCAGAGGCAGTCCTGGCTTGCAATTTCTTAGTAACTCATGGTTGTAGTGGAGAGTGTGGATCCTAGAAAGTATGCATTAAGTCTCTCTTCTGATGGAAATGGAAGGGCATGCCACTTACCTTATTGATGACAGATGCATTCGGTTGCTGGGGTAGAACCCAAGACAGTTGCACAAAACTGTGGTGTTGACAGTGGTGAGCTTGTTCATCTGGGTTGCAGAAGCATTGCACTGTAGAAAACCACTGTAGTTGATGCAGGAGAGGATGAGATGTCTATACAAAACCAAGAGGGTTTTGCTAGAAATTCTCCAATTGGTGCTTGCAAGGAAAGGCAGGATGTTTTGCTAGTTGATGGCAATGGACTTGAGATGCTGAATGTGAGGACCCCAGGTGAGTTCATTGTCAAGGGCAACACCAAGGAACTAGTGCTTTTTAATGACTTTGATGTTGCCAGGGATGGTGGGAAGGAACAGTTTCTTCAGACTACTGATAAGACTGTTGCCATGGTTAAGACCCTGGCAACAATTTTATCAAATTAACAAGATCAGACAATTATTATTTATTAGACATTAATAGTCTAATCAATTAATTAATCAGACAATTCAATAGTGAATGTTGATGGGCAACAATCCAAGGGAGGATGGCTATCTTAGTTATGCAATTAGATGAGCAGGATGTCATTATCATGTCAGTTATGATTGGACCTTGCAGCAGTGAATGGAATGCTGTATTTGCTCCCACTGTATGCCGAAGTCTTCACGAAGTATGCTTATATGCTAAGTGGCCAGTGGTGTGCATGCCCCTCATCCAATGCCACAAGAGAGACTGTTTAACTGGTACAGACATCATGTCAACTTGACCCAGAAGCAATGATGGTCTGTGCTCTTCACATATGAATTGAAATTTGCCCTCCACAGCAATTCACAGCATCATTCGATATGGAATGAACCAGGAACATGTTATCATCCACAAATATCTGCCAATGGGACACCTACGATGTAGGTCAAGTTATCATGGTTTGGGAAGGTGCCACACATGGTCTTTGGGCTGCTGCACATATCTGCATGTATAAATAGTTTAACTCAGTGTCCAATATTGAAATATATATATACACACACACACACTTTTTCACTGATACTATCACAGAAGTTGTTAAATGTTAATATGAAAATGATGTTCTTAAGATAAACATAATACATCACAAAAGTCAAAATGTCCTTAGGAGGGTATCATCCTGAATGTACCTCATACAGGATGATAACACCTGCCTGCATCATTGTCACCTTGTCAGTCACTATCTGGAGAATAGCACTATTAATCTTAATGAGTGTCCTGCCCGATATCTTGACCTAAATTTGATAGATCATGCATGGGATGATCTCAGGAGATGGGTTGCTCACCTGAACTCCATTCCTGCAAGCTTACTACCCACAGTGCTGCTGCTGCATAGTCTTATCAGCAACATGAGACATTGCTGCAAGCCTGCTTAGCAATAAGAGGTGACCACACTATTATTGAACCACTTGGGCTATTTCAGTTGACCTTCACCTTTTTACCATTTGTCTCTATTTGTATACAATTTTGAAAATTGAAAGTGTTATTCCACTTTCAACTGTTAGTCTTACACTGTTTATATACACATCTCCAGATTCACATACATCAGATCCACTGGGTTTTCAGATTGTCCCTTAATTTATGGGAACCAATGTACCAACAGGTTCCTGTCAGACTTTGGCAAGTGGTTTTTCTCTTAAAAATGTTTATTTTTTAAACATTTAAAGCATTTCAATTAATTGGTATTGAAAAAAACAAACAAAAAAACTGGAGGATTACTTTATGTTTGAGGTTGCTCTATGTTCAGATCCATCAGAATTTATTCTGAATAATTACAGTCCAGTGTGCAATTTGCTCAAAAGTTAAAAGCATGCCTGCTGTGTGATTTGACACACTATTGACTTATCAAATTATGTTATTTGACCTAGTCAAATAGTGTAACACTCAAATCACTATGTCACAGAGAATTCATGTGCACATAAGCACTGTCTTAATGGTTGCCTTTTAGCTCTTTTGTTAAGGCACCACTCTCTGGGGGGGGGGGGGGGGGGGGGGCTCAGTTGGTACAGTTGGTAGCGCACCAGACTCGTAATCTGTAGTTCCCAGGTTCGAGTCCCAGCTGGGTCAACGTTGAGATTTATCTCTGCAAAATTCCCCGCCCTGCCCACGGTCAGTAGGGGACACCGATGGGCTTGGAAAGGCCGCCGTCCGTTGGATGGGACGTTAAGCCGTGGCCCCGTGTGCGGGAGAGACATACCCTGTGCACGTTAAAGAACACACTGGATGGCCTTGACGGGAGGCTACCATCTGTCTCCCAACACTGTTCCAGTGAGTCCCCTCCCCCAACCTTCTCTGAGCCTTCGGGGTTCATGTGACCTGGCCATTTAGCCCATGGTGTAAAAAAAAGTGCCGCACAGAGGGAAAACAACCCAACCACTATCCAGCTTTGCTGTTTGACTGAATTACTTCTCACAATAAATCTGATCCCCATCAAATGCATTATCTTCTTTGAGCATTGCTGCTTAATAAGATTTAGCAATGATGTGAGTTTCAGAAGAGGATTTCTCTTAGACTGCCTAAAAGTAATTTAAAATAATCAATGATCGAAAAGAAAATCAATTGTTGGTTCCCTGGCCTCCACTTGTACCTAGAAGGCAGCATAATATACTGCTGTACATAAGTAGTATGCTGATCATGTTATTGGCAATTACTATAAAGTAAAATTGATACAAAATTTAAGATATGAGATTAATAAAATTTATATATGATCAGTCAAGAGAATAATAAAAAAAAAGAAATTGTTTTAAACAAATGCAAAATAGGAGGATTAAATGGATTGTATTACCCTATATTGATACTTATGATTATTGAGATTTATTGGATTGCATTTACCTATATTGGATATTTGATTAGATACTGACCAACAGGTACAACTCCAGTAAAATCAATCTCCAACAGTAAGCACCAAATCATGTTTCACTGCACAATTCATCAAGCAAAACGAAATTTGGGTGTGAGAAACCTCTGTAGGCCAAGAACCATTATAATATAACTTTGAAAGGCATTATAATTCTGATAATTAAGAACAAGTTTAAATGGAATAACTAAAGTGAAAAGGAATTTTGTTACAATCTGTTGCAGTTGAAAGGGTTAATATATATATATTTTATATGAGCAAAATGTATAGGTTAAACATTGCTACATTAATAAGGTTTTGATTACAATCCTTTTAGATTATTGCAGGAACAGTTGCAATTTAACAACCATTTCTAAGATCCATTCAGTGTTCTTCTCTAATACTGCTGGCAGTGGGGGGGGGGGGGGGGGAGGATCTTTATGACCTTGTAATTCATGTTCAGCAAAAGTGTATTGTAGGTAAAACAATGTAACTCAGCTGATGCTGCCATGGAATTGGATAATAGTCTTTGTCACTAGGTCTTGAGGAACTGGAGATAGAAGGGATGCAATAGAATAAGGAACTCGAAAATAATTAAGCTTTATAAAGCAACATATTGTTTATTTCCCTTTCTTATTAAGTTCAAGAGGTATTATTTTTATTAAATGCAAAAATTTTATTTACAAAAACTCATCATATTTGGCCAATTTTTCAGCATTATGATTCATTTTAACTTTGATAAAAACTAAGTCACAGCATATATACTTTAATAATTAAAATTAAGTCAACAGTTAACACTATAAATTAAGGTGATATAGGCCCTTGTTATAATTGGGGAGGAGGCTACATTCAATGGAGTTCAGCTTTGCGTTAACAATCCAGGAGCATCATATTATTAAATTACTTTCTGCAACTATCTACGGGTAGGTCATTTTGCTTCTGTACAACTACAGAAGTAAATTTTGTTTTAGACAGCAACTAAAAAGTAATATTACTTTTTGGTGATGTGCAAAACATTGCTTGCTAATTATCAACTATTGCTGCAAAAAGGAATTCAGAATAAAGATCTAAATGTTAAATAATGTATACAGGTAAACTGTTAATCTTTGTTTTTGTAGTTGATGTCTAAAACATAATAAGTATTTACTTTTTTAGTTGTACAGAAGTTAAATGATTTACCTTTACATAGTTGTAGAAAGTAATTTAACAGTATGATGCTCCTGGTTTGTTAATGCGAAGCTGAACTCTATTGAATGTAGCTCCCCTTATAACAAAGGCCTCTATACCACCTAATTTTAGGCAATTTAACTGTTGACTTAATTTTAATCTTAACCTTGAAAATGTTTCCCACAATCAATTTAAATATAGTTCTCAGCATTTTTTTTTACTTTTACAAAATTGTTTTTCCAATATGTAATTTTAGTAACCTTTTTTACAGATTCATTCATGTTGAATGTGATCGGAGAGCTATTAACATAAAAGATGCAGAAGATTATGTTTGCCCAGTTTGTATAAATCCCATTCAGGTAAGTTTTCTTATAACAGTTATCATTTAATAGTACTGCTTTATTTATTCAGCACAAATTTTGTACTTTGAAAGCTTTTTTTTTGTAAGCATTATGTATTCCTGGCTCCCAAAATATTCAACAGTTTACCTAATAAAATAAATAATGAAAGAAATCTTTATCTTTTAAAAAAATTAATTATGAAATGGATACTCAAGCAAAATGTAGAAAATCTGTTATAGTGATTTCCTTGTATGATTATAGTGTTTAAATATACATTTGAGTCATAATGTTAAAAAGTTTAATATATGTCAGTGATAAATAAGTTGACATTGTTGCTTTACAATATTTTATGTTTCCTTAATTAATATCTCCACAAATGAGCTTTGACTCATGTGGGCTTTTGTATTTTACATTCAAAATTGTTTATTTACTTTGGAAAAGAAAAACATTTATTGCTTTGTTTTTATTATAAGTTTTAAATTACATGTTTGAAATGTAACAAAAGTGTGGAAATAAATTTGAATCGAATTTTAATTTCCTGCGCAGTATTTATGTGACTATAGTTTTATTATTAATTTTTTTCCCTACATATATTTTTTCAGCTATATATCTTGTATATATATATAGCTGAAATTTCATATATATAGTGTGTATATTTTCAGCTTTTTTAAGGTTGTTGAAATAAATAATAATGAAGCAGTGGAAAATCAAATAGAGGTAGCTAAAGTGCAATGTACAGAACTGGTTTGGATCCTAATTATACATTGTAGGATTAATTGTATTAGTTTCTGGATAAAATAAATTAGCCATCTTAAATAATTAAAATTATTTATTTATTATTAATAATTTTTTTAATTGTGCATACACAGTCGTATCAAAATAATATGACCACCTACCTAATGGGAATAATCACTCTTGCCTTGGAACCTCAATTGCTAGAAACCTCAATTCTTGCCTAGAAACCTCAATTCGTTTGAGAAGGCAACTCTTGTCCACTCTTCTACTGTCCAATGCAAAACGGGGGTTAGTCTCACGCGAACTGCAGGCGTTGTTGCTGATGGTCCTTGATCAACATGGGTGCCTTTACGCAGCGTCGACTCCAGAGACCCATGTGTAACAGGGTTCGGTCTGCTGTTATCAGGGACATGTACCTGGGTGCCCCAGCATTCATTTGAGTGGTTAATTGCTGCATTGTTGCACGTTGATTGCCCTTTACCAGTCAATGGAGGCAACGTTCTCCTCTGGGGTCAGTGGCCTTTGGGGCTCCACAGTTATGATGTCTGGAGATACTCAGTGTGCCAGCAGTCCATTCTTGGTACACCCTTACTACAGCATCTTGCGAACAGCCCACAAAGTCTGCTGTTTCCGAGATGCTTCACCCTTGGCACGGTAGCCGATGATCATTCCTTTTTGAACATCCGTCAAATCGATACCTCTGCCCATTGTGCTCACATTACGCACTATGGCTCATCTGTCCTGGCCCGCCGCTTATATCTCTATGTGGTCGACCTTGTCATGTGCACTCTGTGATGCACCAGGTACACTGTGATTTCATGGGTGGTCATATTATTTTGATACGACAGTGCATATATATGATTTGTATTTTAAAAAATAAATTTCCCTGTTGTATAGACCATGTAATTTTAGTAAATATTTGAATTTATAATTTATTTAATTGGTTATAAGCATGCAGATGTATTTTTGCTGCTATTGAACTACATAATATCTGATTATTCTATAGTCAACTCTGTTACTGACAGCATATTTGTTGTTGTTTCACAGGGTGTCATCCATCAAGAGGGTTGCACAGGTGATATTCCACTGAAAGGTAATGTACTAAAAACTGAATGTTATGTATTGGGATTTTTCTAGGCAGAAAATCAATTGTATTGAAGCAATGGAAATGTTTTTATTGCTGTTTGTCATTGGTTGAAAAAGATCAATTAGAAAATATTACACTTTTGCTATTTTGTAAATAAACTGTTCTCAGCACATATAAAAAGCAAGAAAATATTGAATGTAGTCAATATAGTCAGATTGCCACCACTAGACAAGTGGAGAAAATGGCTTTAATTTGATGTTATTTATTTTTGATATATTTTAAATTGGTGACAACTGTGGTCAAAAATTTACATTGTGGACTGTTTTTAAATTGATTTGAAAGCATGTCTTTAAAATTTTGTTAGCACTAAAAATGGTCAGATTTGTTCCTTTTAAAAATGGATTGTTTCATTCTAATCAACTTTAATTTTCTACTCCAATATGATTTGTAATATTGTAAACCATTTTCTCTCCCATGTTTTAAATGCAATATGTGCTACTGAATAATGCTTACATAATTTGTGTTGCCTTTCTAGTGAGGTCTCGTCTTCCTCACGGATCTTCTCTATGCCATATTAAACTGAGAGGCTCCTGTCAGAGATGGCAGGATTGGCTCAGTCGGTAGCGCGCCAGACTCGTAATCTGTAGTTCCCAGGTTCGAGTCCCAGCTGGGTCAGCATTGAGATTTATCTCCGCAAAATTCCCCGCCCTGCCCACAGTCAGTAGGGGACACCGATGGGCTTGGAAAGGCTGCCGTCCGTCGGACGGGACGTTAAGCCGTGGCCCCAAGTGCGGGAGAGCCATACCCTGTGCACGTTAAAGAACACACTGGATGGCCTTGACGGGAGGCTACCATCTGTCTCCCAACAGCTGTTCCAGTGGGTCCCCTCCCCCAACCTTCTCTGAGCCTTCGGGGTCCTTGTGGCCTGGCCATTTAGCCCATGGTGTGCAAAAAAGTGCCACTCAGAGGTAAAACAACCCAAAGCTCCTGTCAGACTTCTGTGGCAAGCAGTTGCATGAGGGGAAATTTATTTTTATTTTATTATAATGGACAAGAAATGAATACTAGTCCAAAAAAATCAATACTGGTATTTTAGTTTTGTGTTTTGTCATTGCTGAAGAAATTTAGAATAATTCGGTTAATGAATACAAGATTAATTCAGAAATACTTCCCTCAATTACAGTTATTGTAATAATAATGTAAAGTGAAACACAAACTAAAAAACTCAAAGAATTGAAAGAAAAAAAAGAAAAAAAATCAAAATAAAATAGATTAAAAATAATATTCAATCAAAAATAATCATTAAATTTGAAGTTTTACACTAACTCAAGAAATCCACTGCTATTGAATTGTTTTATAAGTTCTAATTGAATTAACAAGGATGCAAGATACACAAATCACCAACACAGTGATCACTAAGACAATGGATTTTTGTGCAAATTTGGCTGGATGAAAAGACTAACAATTGTTGATAAAATGGTGAGAAATTGATTTGGCACTAATTTCAATTTGATACCTTAATCATCCTTCTGCAATGAGTTGTATTCTTTTTTAATAATATTCCAAAAATTCTGGAATTTTTAATTTTTTTAATGTCTTTGTATTTCTTATTTTTGGAGTAGTGCCTTGCTTTGATTTTGAAAAGGGATTGGGGAATTGGTATGGTGATATTTGGTATACTGATACTACATTCCTTAAATAAGGATAAAGTAAAGCTTTATAGTCTTTAGGACACAAGAAAACTTGCGACCAGTTCATATGGCATATATTTATTGGTCTAATTGTGCTTAATGTTTGTTATTATTTTTACAATTGTTCATTACAAGGGTATATTTTTTAAAATCCATTTTAGGTAAGATACATGATGCACTACCTGCTGCTCCAGATATCTTTTTTAACAGTTCAAGGGAGTCATTTGGTTCTCCTAATGAAGATTCGTTGTCAAGTGCAGAATCTGATTCTACTTCTGCTGATATTGTAAGATTTAACATTCTCATTTATTCATCATTAAGCATAATGTTAATTAAACTATCAAAGCATTTTTTTCGTTTGCCATTTAGCTTTGAAGTCACTTAGCACAAGAGAAATATCCCCTTTCTTGACAGAATTAAAAATATCAAGAAGTAATATTTAAAATCTATCTTTCTCATTCTCATTGAGCCTTTTGTGGGGGATAACATTCAAGTCCTAAATCTCAGTTTTAAATTTAGTTGTAAGAAATTATTAATGCAGTGATATCCTAAAAGAGTATCACTGGGATGTTTTCTGAGAAGCAAATCAACACCTTGGAGATGCTTTCCATCATCCCTCCCTAAAAGGAGAAATTTAAAATTCTTTTTAATTATCTGACCTTTACCAATCCATCTGGCATCTTGCAAGCTCAGAATATATATGTTATAACAATGGAATTTCTGTGTGAAGACATCAATGGAATAATCTCTATGCAGCATCCTTGTGTTCCACGTACCCTTGGAAAGAAAATGATTTATGGGTTTTTTAATGAATCTATATATCAAACAGCCCCCTAATCACAGGCATGGAGCAAAAAACCCAGACTTTCACTGGTAAGGGCTGAAGCCACCCATGCTGATAAGGAACTTCAGGCACCTTCTTTTCAAGTGGACCTTTTCAAGAACCAGAATCTAGATAGAGACTGACCTACCTTAGACACATTACTCCAAGGAAGGATTGGCAATACTTATCTAACTAAAGTTAAGGGTTCAGGTGCTTGCAATGGCCTCTGATCAGGATTATCCACCAGCTGATATAAGGTATCATCTGTTCACTTAAGGCTGGCAACCCATAGGCAAATGGAAAACACAGCATAAATTTTCCCTCAACAGAAATCCACCAGTTCAACAAGTTCAGAATCTTTAATTAAGCTCAAAGCCATAAGCTAGTCTAGTGGGTTTAAATGATCAGCACCAGGACCATGAAATTGACCACTCCCAACAGGGCCTCACACTGATCTGGTATCTCTCCCCTTCCATTCCCTTTCACAAGATATATCCTTTTTGAAAGGTACACCGAAGAACCAAAACATTATGACACCTGCCTAATATGATGTTGGTCCTCCATGTGCTGCCAAAACAACTCTTACCCATTGAGGCATGAATGCTACAAGATTTCTAAAGGTGTCTTGTGATATCTGGTACCAACACATTACCAGCAGATTCTTTAACTCTTATAAGTTACGTGGTTGAGTCGCCGCAATTGGATATGCTGTTCCAACACAAACTACAGATGCTCGATTGGATTGATGTCTGGGGAATTTAGAGGCCAGGGCAATATATAATCTATAACTGATCATATTCCTATACAACCTATCTGGTGAAACCCATATGGATTTATAAATGCCCCAGTGTTTGCAGTAAGTGTTAGTTATTCCCACATCATTAAGTTTTCTTATCTGTAGGAGATGTTCCTCATTACCATTGCAACTAACAATGCAAAAGGGACCTATCATTCCTGAAAATTATCTGGAAGTCTTCCTCATGTCCCATGAACCATTCTCGAACAATCCAGGCAGTGTGGCATGGCACATTATCCTGCTGAAAGAAGGCATTACTAGAGGGGAATACCATTGCCATGAAAGGATGTACCTGGTCTGCAATGATGTTTAGGTAGGTTGTAGACTTCATAGTTTCCTGTACGTGAATGACTGGACCCAGGGTTTCCCAGCAGAACATTGTCCAAAGCATTACACTTCCTCCACTGTTGTTTTTGTCCCATGGTGTATCCTGATGCTAACACTTCCCCAGGTAAATGACACACACATGCTCGACCGTCCACATGGAACAACAAGAAATGAGATTCATCAGACCAGACAACCTTCTTACAATAATTCAAGTTCCAGTTTTGATGCTCACATGCCCATTGTAGGTGCTTTCGATGGTGAACCAAGGTTAGCAAGGGCACTCAGAACGGTCTGCTGCTATGCAGCCCTATTTTAAGCAGGGTTTGATGTACTGTGTGTTGTGACACATTACTCTCATCACCAGCATTCAGATTGCGAGTGAGTTGCGCCACAGTATCCCTTCTGTTCGCTCGTACAATACGGGATAGCCTTCACTCACCTCTAGCATCGATGAGCCATGGTTGGCCCACACCTTGCTGGTGGTTCGTGGTTTTTCCCTCCTTGGACCACTTTTTGTAGGTACTAATCATGGCTGACCGTGAGCACCCACAAGCCTTGCCTTCTCGAAAATGCTCTGACCCAGCCATCTGGCCATTACAATTTGACCTTTGTCAAACTCACTTAAGTCTGCTGCCTTTCCCATCTGAAGAGCAAGAATAACACTGATTAACAGAGCTCAGTATCAGGTGTTATTTATACCATTTCACGAGCTTCACACATGCCATTGTTTACCTGCAGTTGCTTTGATTTGCATAAAGACATGTTGGTCGTAATGTTTTGGCTCTTTGGTGTATAATGACCTGCACTACAAGAGGTTGGGGTCAGACTTTAGGTACAAGCCTTGGCCAATTCTTTGTATTATCACATGGGATTAGTACACAAACTCCTTCCAGTTTATGCCTAGCTACCATTTACAGACAAATTACAGGTGACTTCAGTATTAAAGTTGGTACTGACTAATCTTTCTGCAGGAATGATAGGTCCCTTTTGCATTGTTAGTTGCAATGGTAATGAGGAACATCTCCTACAGATAAGAAAACTTAATGATGTGGGAATAACTAACACTTACTGCAAACACTGGGTCATATATAAATGCATATGGGTTTCACCAGATAGGTTGCATAGGAATATGATCAATTATATATTAATTGACAGCAAATGGACTAGTTCTGTTAGGAATACAAGATCTATAAGGGAGTTGAAATTGAGTCTGTCCATTACCTGGTCAAAAATGGCTGATAACTGAAGCTTAAGAAATGTGCTAAGATTAAGAGAATTACCTTTAACATTGAAATCTGATAGATCCAGATGTAACCAAAGCATTCCACGATAGAGTGCTTAGTTATTATGACAGTTGTGATTTGCTTACTACTGAAATTGAGAAAGAATGGGATCAGTTTAAACAGATTTTTCTTTAAACTAACAGCACTCTTATGGGTAAAAAGGAACAGACTAGACAAAGTTGTTTAAGTGATAAGACTGTGGAGCTTATTTTTGAAAGAATGAATTGCAGGAATAATCTGATATTAACACCTTAGTAGTCCTAACAGAAGATTGCAAAGAGCTTAATAAATGTATAAAGGATCAGTTGACAGTTGATAAGAAGCTCTGTCTTAATTAGCCTGGCTGATGAAGCAGGCTATCAAGACAGAATTTGACAGCACAACAGCAGGGAGTTGTACCATATACTTAATCTTTGTTTGGGAATAAGCAGGCTGGCATACAGGGACTGAGAGGTCAATATGGTAAGGTTATTGAAGGTGAGTATTCTGTCATGATGAGGTGATCTGTACATTTCAGAAATGTTCTAAATAATGTGGTTAGCTATACTCCCTTTGTTTATGATGAGGATTGATATATTAATATTGGTCCTATATCACTTTCTGAAGTTACTTTGGTTATCTCTAAATTAAAATTGCATAAATCCATAAGGGTAGATGAAATTGTTACTAAAATGAGCTTAGAGCTGGAAAGGTTTCTGTTGCTACATGGCTGACTGAAAATTTGATTTTTTTTAATGATAAAGGTGTTATTTTTAAGGAATTTACAAGAGCTGTTATTATTCCTGTTTTTTTTAAAAAAAATGATTGCAGTTCTTGTGATAATTATAAGGAAATCAGTATACTTTCTGTGCCAAGTAAAGTTCTCTGCATTATTGTACTTAATAGAACTAAGAATATGGTTGATGGACAACTGTGGTTGATGGACAAATATGGTTGATGAATGTGTGATGAACAGTGTGAATTCAGAAATGGTAGGTGATGTAAGATCAAATATTTTCACATGCAGATCCTTGAGAAATGTTTAGAGTTTAAGAAATTTGGTTACTAGCTTTATAAATTTCAAAAAGGCTTGTGACTCTGTTGATTATAATTTTGATTGATCATTAGATTATATGGCATACCTGACAAGGTAGCATAATGAAAGCTCTCCATAATAACACTGAATCATGTGTGGGATTTGGTAAGGTTTGTAGCAATTATTGATACTTGAGTTTAATAAGGTGTGCATTTTGTCACCTTGTCTCTTTAGTTTGGTTATTGATTATGTTATGCAGAATTCTATGCAAGGGGAAGATTTTGGTCTCAAATGTTCCTGAGATTTAAAGCTTTCTGATTTAGATTATGGGAATGATTCAGCGTTGTTGGCTAATGATGTTGATAAGATGAATTCTTTCATTAGGGCTGTTGATGAGACTGGTAATAGAGTAGGTTTGGTGATAAACAGAGAGAAAACTATGATGAAAATTGGTCAGGCAGATGGTGCTACAGTTGCTTTGAATGGTATCACTCTTGAGCAAATGTCTTGGTTTAATTATCTCGGGAGTGTTTAATAGATATTGATGATCTTGCTTCAATGATAAAAAGAATGAGATAAACAGAAGAATAGGGATTGCTGCTGGGACTCTTAAGAATATATTGAGAGTGTGGAAAAATAGGCATATACACCTAAAGACTAAAATCAGGCTGCATAATAGTTTGATTCTTTCTTGAGTTAGTTATGGAGTGATATTTGGACACTGTTTAAGCAAGATAACAGGAAATTTTATTTTAGATGCTTAAACAGTATCTTGGGTATGAGATATTTTGACTTTGTAAGTAATGATGAGGTTAGAAGGAGTCAGCAGCCTCATTTGTATTGCATATTGTGCAAAGAGAGATTGCATAGGTTTGGACATGGTGCCCATAAACATAGCTGCAAGATTGGTGAATAGGGTTGTGAACAGCATGCCAAAAGTCCTCAGAAAAAGGAGGAGACCAAATTGTGATGGGCAGTATCAAACTGGACCTTGTTAGAATTGGGCTGCATTTGCAAAATGCAGCACCTGTTTCTCATGACAGACATGCTTTAAGAACAAAATTGCACAATCTGCTTGGACCTCTGTAACCCATGGCTGCACTAGAGTTTTGTATATATATGTGTTCACCATTTTTTGTTTGCTGTTTTCTTAATTTTAATTAGTTTATTCCAGTGATGAACAATCTGAGATCCATTTTTTTTTTCAGTTAGCCTAGTGTCTTCAAAAGTCATATTTTAAAAAGTTTTGTGCTTGTCAGACCTCTGTGGCAAGCAGCTGCTTGAGGGGGTATTTATTTTTTTTTTTTTTAAGTTGTCTGTAAGAACATGGATGTAGATGTATAACAAATCTGTAATGCACTTTTTCACTGAGCACCATAAAACATTTCTCAAAAAGGTAGATTGTGTGATTAGGCCAATTGTTGCATTTGGAAGACAACTAATTTACATTGTGCTCAAGTCATGACAATGTAACATGTATTAAGTGAAAACATTTTGGCAATTTTTATATTAAACAGCCAATAAGTGTATTAACAGATTCTGAGAAAGTTTGAAAAGTATTGGCAGAATGCAAAAGCATAAATTATAATGCTTTTCTGTGTTAAATATGTATTTAAACTTTGTTCTTTTTTTTTTCTTATTTTGAAAGTAATTTGTTTCTGTTTTAGGGAGGTGTGTGTGATGTGGCATCACCACCTGATCAGCTTACCTCATCTATTTCTTCTGTATTGAGTTGTCCAGAACAATCATCTTCTAGATATGCCCATCATCGAGAATTTCCTTTGGGGTATAAGATACCAGTAAGAAAACGACTTGGAGTTGGTAGACCCAAAGTAAGAAATGTGTGCATTTGCTTTATAAAGGAAAACATGCTGAAGAGTTTATGAAATGCATGAGAATGAAAAGTGGACATTATTTAAACAAATGAAATCATTTTAATGTTTTAGAGGAAAAATTGTCATTAGCTGGGTGGGATCTGAACCCACGATCTCCTGATAACATGTCAGGTGCTCTAACCACTGAGCTACCAGCCGCCAAATCTCTATTAGTGGCTTTAAGCATTATACCATAATCCTCTATTAGTGGCTTTAAGCATTATACCATAGAATAGTCATTGGAAATGTAGTTGACTGTAATCGAAGTCTGGTCCTGATGGCATCTTCCAGTATAGTGCACATGGCCAGCCCACATCAAGCATCAAGCAACATGGTATTTTTTTTATTTTTTAAGTCAACATGCCGCAAACTCCAGCATAAGCATTATTTACAATATTAGAATTTCTCAGATATACACCTGGTAATAGTTCATTAGAATGTTTTAGAGGAAAAATTGTCATTAGTCGGGTGGGATCTGAACTTGCAACCTCCTGATAACCGTGGTCAGAGACATTTTGTTAGCTGATATATTAGCTGCTGTTATCAGAAATGCTAGACTATTAAAAATTTCAAAGATTATCACTTCTCTATAGATAATTAATTACATTTATTGTCTTTATGAGTTAAAAATAAATATAATTAATACTAAAGTTATCTGCATGAAGTCATTTTTTAGTAAACTGTATCTGAGTGAGTAATGTTATAGAAACAGAGTTAGAATTATGTATTTGTATTTTTGGTAAAAAGATGAATATGATTGCACCATTGTTTTTGACTTATATGACGGTATTAAACTTATTTTCAAACTAGCCCACACAAAAGAGTTTCCAGAGACTATGTAGTCATGGAATAAATAGAAATAGAAAAAATTGCAAGCAGTTATTTTTGTTGTATAATCTTTATTTTGTGTTAGAATAAATATGGCAATTGCATTTAATTCACATAGTAGATAATCTTACCATTTATGTGCTTTTGGGTGTTTAATTTGTTTTGTTTTTTATCATTTGGTATCATACTTAAGTTTACTTATTAAAAATTTCAGTAATTCAGTTCAAATATCATGAAATCATTCTTATACATTGATATCAAATTTAGAGGAAAAATTATCTTGAATTTGGTTGGATGCAAATCAATATTAATGCAGAGATTTCATGATCTTTCAATTCTTCGTATTTTTTTTTTGAACAATAAAATATGGTATTTTTTGGGCCAATATTTTTAGCAACCATAATAAGGTATTTAAAGAACTTTGATTATTTTTGCATTAAAATTAATTAAACCTTCTGGTATATATTTTTATTATGATGTAAAAAGTAATTTGTATTGTGATTTTGATGAAACTTTATTTTGATTGTCATAGGGTGGTGGGAAATTAGCTGGAAAAAGAAGAGCAAAAACAGCTGAATTTCGAAGAAAAAGGGGACCTAAGCCAAAAATTAAATCATTTGCTATCTCTGGAGCACTGTGCCTTCAGGTATTCATCCAGCCATTCTTCTAATGAGTATCCAATTTCAGATCTAGGATTATATTTATAGATTTGGTTTAATGTAGTTCAGTTGAATTGTTGTTAATCTTTTATGTAGTTCTTTAATTATTTCCATTTCCTAATTAGTACAGTGTACAAATTGAACATATTTATTTTAAAATGAGGCCGTCCCATGGCCGAGTGGTTAGCGTGCTTGGCTATTGATCTAAGGGACCTGGGTTCGAGCCCCGGGTAAGGCATGGCTGTTTGTGTCGCTTTTCTGCTGAGGGCCTGCCATCCTCTCAGACCTTCAACTATGGCATATAAACTGACAGGCTGCTGTCAGACCTCTGTGGCAAGCAGCTGCTTGAGGGGGTATTTTTTTTTATTTTTTTTTATTATTTTAAGATTAATTGTAACTTTAGTGTAATTGTCAGCTGTAATTGTTAACTGACTTAATAGAATGAGTAGCAAAAACAAGGAAAAAAATATTCTGTTAGCTTTGAATATATAAATTGTTTGCACGTATATCTATTTTTCTTTTTTGCAGAGTCCTCTTGGTGACTCAAAGGAATATAAACAGGATGATGAGCCAACAGCTGATAATAAAATGGTTCTTTCTTCTGCTACAGATGAGTTTGTTCTTTGTCAGGTGAGTTTTATGTAATATGTAAGTTTATCAGTTTTTAACTCTTTTAAAAATTAAGCAAAAATGTTTTATTTAATTAATAATTAGCATTTTTTTGCCTGCCTTTTCCGTGCATGTTTTCTAAATGGAAATTTTTTTTTTTACAAAACCATGTGCATAAAAATTATTTTTGGAGACTAAACAATTTATATGCCCTGCTTCTCACAGTCTACTACGAATCATTAGTTTATCACCAATTCTACAGGGGCAGGGGTGGCTCAGTCAGTAGCATGCCAGGCTCATAATCTGTAGTTCCCAGGTTCATGTCCCAGCTGGGTCAGCGTTGAGATTTATCTCCGCAAGATTTCCTGCCCTGTCCATGGTCAGTAGGGGACACCGATGGGCTTGGAAAGGCTGACGTCCATCAGATGGGACGTTAACCCATGGCCCCATGTGTGGGAGAGCCATCCTGAACACACTGGATGGCCTTGACAAGAGGCTACCATCTGTCTCCCAACAGCTGTTCCAGTTTGTCCCCTCCCCCAACCTTCTCTGAGCCTTCGGGGTCCTTGTGACCTGGCCATTTAGCCCATGGTGTGCAAAAAGTGCCGCTCAGGGGTAAAACAACCCAATTCATCAATTCTAGTCCACTCCTCTAACAACAACACTCATATTTCAGCTAGATTATGTGAATACCTATTCATTTGCTATTCATTTGGCAGTTTTTTTTATTTCTTTTATCAAGTGGGCTCTATTCTTTTCATGAGGGCTCAACCTTCCCTCATTTCTACATAATTATACTATTTGTTTTTGAAGAAGATATCAGGATTGCATCAAAATTCTTTCATATTATGTTTTTCTAAGCCATATTTTACAGGATTTTTTGGAGGAAATGAAAAAGTAATATTTTTGATTGGAAATTCTTACTATGTGTTATGAAAAAGTTTATATGTATTATATATGCAAATAAGTAGTGATTTTGGGTGTCATTTTTATAATTTTAACATATTATATAATAAAATATGTAAATTATATTTTTATAGGATCTGTGTGTAATGTGTGGAAGTTTTGGCAAAGGAGAAGAAGGAAGATTAGTTGCTTGTTCCCAATGTGGGCAGTGCTATCATTCATATTGTGCAGGTATAAAGGTAAGTAGTTTCCATCTCTGTAAAAAGATTTAAATTGTCAGAACTATGAAGTATTAAATCAGTAGATTTTAATTCTTTTTGTGGGCCCTTTAGCGTGCTTGGCTACTGATCTACGGGACCTGGGTTCGAGCCCCGGGTAAGGCATGGCTGTTTGTGTCGTTTTTCTGCTGAGGTCCTGCCATCCTCTCAGACCTTCTACTGTGGCATATAAACTGACAGGCTCCTGTCAGACCTCTGTGGCAAGCAGCTGCTTGAGGAGGTAGAAAAAAAAAAGAAAACCATTAAGACTATGATTTAATTTAAAATAAACCTACTGTTATCTAACTTTTCTTTAAATGTGTTGTAGCACATATTGATGTAAAAAAAATAAGCACTAGTAACCTGTTTTGCAATCATAGTCAGAATGCTCCCAGCTGGGCTAGTGTTGAGATTTATCTCCACAAAACTCCCAGCCCTGCCCACTGTCTGTAGGGAACATCGATGGGCTTGGAAAGGCCACCATCTGTCAGATGGGATGTTAAGACATGACTCCATGTACAAGAGAGCCGTCCCCTGTTCACATTAAAGAACATGCTGGATGGTCTTGATGGGAGGCTACCATCTGTCTTCTAACAGATGACCAGTGGGTCCCCTTCCCCCAACCTTTTCTGAGCCCTCAGGATCCTTGTTATCTGGTAATTTAGCCCATTCCACTTTATAACAGGACACACTTCCTGTTATAAAGGACTGCCTTCCTGGAACAGTCACTAGCTACCTAACCAATATGCTAGTTAAGACTCTTAAGTTAGTAGACTACCTTACTGCTTCTTCCATAGCTCTAACCATCTGTCTTCATTGTGCAACAGAAATGTTATTCATTGGGCCATCAGACCCTTTTCAAGTTATCCATAATTCATAAATGATATTCTTGATAACATGCAACTTTCAGTATTGTGAGGTCAGTAGTGGGTGTTGTGAGCATTGACTCGGATATCCCAAATGATAAAAAATTTGTTTCATTCTCTTATTGAAAATCAGTCATAAGACTCTAACTTTATATTTGAAGATGATTGTCTCAACTGTTGCTTGCCTTTTGGCCTGAAGTGAGGCATTAGGCTTGTTTCTCCTTTTTGCCTTTCCTTCACTGTTCTAGTGCCCATACACTATACACCTTTTCAACAGCTTCTCTGAAACAATCAGCAAGATGTGCCATTTATGAAATAGATGCACCCGTAATATAATAAGTATAGATGCACCTATAGCTTGACAACAAATTATGTTCCTCTAACAATTCTGATAAATTCCTTAGTTTTCTCATTATCTGTGTCACTTTTTAATTTGTATAACTCGCAAACTTCGTGAACTGAAAGTTACCACTGTTTATGTACACTCACTTATTTTATTTGCAGAGTCCATTATTCAGCGTATGAGGTGCAATACAAAAGTTCCCTGACTGATAAAAAATGTAGGCTTATCTTAGGTTTAAATCACTGTTAGCCCCTTCAAAGTGGGGCAGGGGTGGCTCAGCTGGTAGCATGCCAAGCTTGTAAGCTACAGTTCACAGGTTTGAGTCCCAGCAGGCCAACATTGAGATTTATCTCCACAAAACCCTACCCTCCTTTGATCAGTAAGGTATACCAATGGGCTTGGAACTTTGGGGTCCTTATGACCTTGCCATTTAGCCCATTATGTGCAAAAAAAGTGCTGCTCAGAGATAAACAAACCTACTCCTTCAAAGTAGACCCATTGGGAGCTAATACAGTGAACCCAGTACTTTTCTCACTGCTGAAAACACCTCTGAATCTCCTATTTTGAGATGTTCAGTACCTCCATTGATTCTGTGTGAATTTCTTTGCCACAGTCAATTCATCAACCTTTTTAGGTGGAACTTAATCTTGGGGAACAGGAAGAAGTCCCAGGGGATAAGGTGTGGTTGGTAGGGGGCCATTGCTGCTGAACAGACCGAGCATTGTGGGCCAGCATGTTATGATGCACAACTCAGTCCTGTGTGCATCATTTTTCTGGATGTTTCAGCCTTACACTCTACCTCAAATGCTTCAAGACCTTGATTTTCACTTGAGATTCACCTTCTGGCCTGTAGGAACAAATTCCTTGTGCATGATTCCCTCCACATCAAAGAAACAAATCAGCATGTTCTTCACCTTGCTCTTCACCTGCCTCACTTTCTGTGGTTGAAGTGAAGGAGAACTCTTCCATTAGGATTATTGCTGCTATATTTATGGGTCATACCATAAACCCAGCATTCATCAACAGTTACGACTTCAGAAAAGGAGTTTCAGTGCTTTTTGACTTGATGCTTGAAGGTCCCTGCACATGGTGAGTTGATGTCCCTTAGTCCTGAATTAGCAGTCAAGGCACAAATGTGGCAGCAATCCACCTCATATTGAGTTCCTCTGCTAGGATTCATTGGCATGATCTGCACATTAGTCCAACAATTCTAATGTCATTAATTGTTCATTGACAACCCTTATGGATCGCCTGATGCACTTTCTCCACATTCTCATGTTTTCAGCTTACGAGGGCTACCCAGAATGTTTGGAATGTTTCACCGATGTTTGCTCACATTTAAAACGTGAGAACCACTCAAAAGTTTGAGTTTAGTCCATGGCATTGTCACCAAATGCTTGTTTAAGCATTTTGTATCTCTGAAGTGGATTTATTGGATTTGAAATAAAACTAGATGCAAATGCACCGTTTTTTCATGTCTTCCATTTTTCTGTTAAAAAAATCATAAAGCAGCACAAATGTGCAAAAATGCTTGTAAAGATGGCTTCATTCCAACTGTCAATGTGAAACTTGCCAGATTGCTTGGCAAAGGTAGGCTTGCGATATCTAACTGCAAAAGTCGGAACTACACCTAGATGATGCTACGCTCAGTAAATCTGGGAACTTTTGGATTGCACCATGTATGGTGGAGTGGTTATATTTCATGGGCCAATGAGTGTGATGAGGTCTTGTGATGTAGTAACAGTGCATATTTTTAAAATGTTATGGTTTGTTATTTTCTGTAGTTTCTGTCATATACACTGAAGAGCCAAAACATTATGACCACCTGCCTAATATGTTGTTGTCCTTCATGTGCCACCTAAACAGCTCTTACCTGGCGAGGCATGGACACTACAAGATTTCTAAAGTTGTCTTGTGGTATCTGGTATCAACATGTTGCCAGCAGATCCTTTAACTCTTGCAAGTTACGTGGTTGAGCCACCACAGAACCGATATGCTGTTCCAACATGAACCACAGATGTTCAATTGGATTGATGTCTGGGGAATTTGGAGGCCAGGGCAATACCTGGAAGTCTTCCACATGTTCCACGAACCATTCTCGAACAATCCAGGCAATGTGACATGATGCATTATCCTGCTTAAAGAAGGCTGCTTAGAGAGGGATACTGTTGCCATCAAAGGATGTACCTGGTCTGCAATGTTTAGGTAGGTGGTAGATATCATAGTTTCCTGCACATAAATGACTGGACCTAGGTTTTTCCAGCAGAACATTGCCCAAAGTATTACACTTCCTCCACCGGCTTGTTTTCTTCCCACGGTGCATCCTGGTGCCAACACTTCCCCAGGTAAACGATGCACATGTACCCATCTATCCACGTGGTGTAGCAGGAAACGATATTCATCGGACCAGACGATCTTCTTCCAATCATTCAAGGTCCAGTTTATTTTGATGCTCGCGTGTTCATTGTAGATGCTTTTAATGGTGAACTAAGGTTAGAATGGGCACTCAGAGTGGCTTATGGCTACACATCCCCATTTTAAGCAGGGTTCGAAATACTGTGTATTGTGACGCAATACTCCTGTCACTAGCATTCAAATTATGGACCAGTTGTGCCACAGTATCTCTTCTGTTGGCTTGTACCATATGGGATAGTGTTCACTCACCTCTATCATCAATGAGCCATGGTCATTGATGATATGTCTCATCAATGAGCCACTTTGCCACCAGTTTGTGGTTTTTCCCTTCTCAGACCACTTTTTGAAGGTACTAACCATGTCTGACCATGAGCACCCCAGAAACCTTGCTGTCTTGGAAATGCTCTGACCCAGTCATCTGGCCATTACAATTTGGCCTTTGTCAAACTCACTTAAGTCCATTGCCTTTCCCATCTGAAGAACAAGATTAACATGGATTAACATAGCTCAGTATCAAGTGTTATTTATACCATTTCATGACCTTCACACACGCCGTCGTTTACCTGCAGTTACTTCGATTTGCATAAAGACATGCTAGTCATAATGTTTTGGTTTTTCGATGTGTTATTTTTACATTAATGTAACAGTGTCACTAAACTTTAAATTTCTCTAGGTTACCGCGGTTGTGCTTAAAAAAGGTTGGAGATGCTTAGATTGTACAGTTTGTGAAGGTTGTGGACAACCACATGATGAAGGCCGATTGCTACTTTGTGATGAATGTGACATCAGTTTTCATATTTATTGCTTGGATCCCCCATTAGAAGATGTGCCTCAAGGGAACTGGAAGTGTAAATGGTATTTATGCTCTTGATTGTTAAACTTTTATACCTGAAATAAGAATGTGTTAAATTTGAATAAACTTGACTTATCTGGTTCACAGACCAAAGAAATACCACTCTTTTGTCGATCCAATTTTTTTAGAGGAAAAATTATCTTGCGCCGGGTGGGATACGAACCCACGACCTCCTGATAACATGTCAGGTTCTCTGGAACACTGAGCTACCGCTGCCAATCAAGATCTCCTCTAATTGATGATATAAACATTTCTACCTACAGTACATATTCCACTAAGTCACATGTACTAGTACATGTATGTATGTTCTGGCAATCAAGCCTCAAGTGGCAGATGACAATCATGCCATGAAGATAGAAAGTATACTCATGAATATACTTAATATAAGAATTGTTTTCTTTCAAAATATTCAGGTAGATATCAAAATTTCTAATGATAGTTTAAATTGTGGCTTGCATTTCCTACTGGTTGTTGAATCATCTGATATGCCATCTGATTTAGGTTAATACCTCATATCTCTGATGGCCCAGAGAATTTGGTTTTTATTTGGAGAGAGATTTGCAAGTTACAAAGAGTTTTTTCGTGAAAACTAATCAAGAAAAAATTTCTAAGAAATAATTGGATGGCAGTGGATTGCAGTGTTTAACATTATGATCCTGATGGTTGTACCAGTGCCATGTCTCATTTTGGTATGACTTTGGAGATTATGTGAATGAATCTTAACCTTAAAAAATATGCCTTAACACTAAACCTAATAGTTGTACTGGTACTGTTTATCCTATTTTGTAAAACACTGGAGGTTGTATGAGTTTGTACTCTTATAATATCTGACCTCTGGCAGATGAAATAGTACTGCTACAGTCATCAAGCTCAGAGTATTAAAAGGCTGTTGATATTTTTTAGTACTCTGTATGTACTTCAGATGGTGATAATATACTGGCAGAAATTAAAAAAAGAACACCCAAAAGGAATTCCTTTAGGAACATCATATTACAATACGTTAATAGTTAAGGGCAGCAGAAACCATGATCCAAGATTGAAAGTCATTGGGTGAAATAATGACATCACTGAGGACAACAACATGTAAATGTACACAGTGCATATTTAAGGGACTAGGGTGTGAAGAAAGAAGTTATTCCTCTTGTGTCATGTTGTTCAGTGCTCTTTGAAGAAGCTACCATGCCTGGACGATGCACGCACACAACATTTGTTCAGTTAGTGGAGTTTGAGCAAGGTCATGTAGTGGGTCTTTGAGAAGCAGGTTGGTTTTTTCATTAAATTGCACACCTGGTTGGACAAGAGGTATCAGCAGTGGTACAATGGTGGCGTCGATGGTCAGAAGAGCATTCGCACACTCGCAGACGTGGTTCCAGACAACACAGTGTTATGGATGCACGAGAGGATCAGCGTATCAGGAGGGCAGTGGTGGCAGAGCAGACAGCTATGTCATTTCAAATTCCATCCTCTGTTGTACCAAGGGTGTCTACAAGAATGATATGCAATCATCTTTTGGAAGCAAGACTATGGGCACGCATGCCACTGGCACGGTTGCCAATGTCACCTCATCACTGTTGAGCACACTTGCAGTAGTATCAAGAATGAGTTCATTGAAGGTAAGAATTATGGTCTATGTTCTTCAGTGATAAATAGCTGATTCTACTTGGGAGCATCTGATGGTCATTTATGCATCTGAAGGTGACAAGGTGAGCAGCTTCTTCCATCGTGCATCTGCCAGCAACACACAGGGCCCATGCTGGGCATCATGGTGTGGGGAGTGATTAGCTATCACTCTTGTACATGTCTGGTGTTTGTACAGGGTACACTGAATAGCAATACTATGTCAGTGACATCGTACAGCCAGTCGTCCTGCCATATTTGAGTGTAATCCCAAATGCGATATTCCAGTAGGATAACACCTGCCCACACCCTGCCAGGGCAACTCAACATGCTCTTCAGACAGTGCACCAACTCCCTTGGCCAGCATGCTCTCTGGACTTGTCTCCAGTCGATCATGTCTGGGACTGGATTGGACAAAGAATCTTCCGCAGACTGCGACAGGCAACGATCATCGCTGAATTATGCATCCAAGTTGAAAGCACATGGAATGATATCCTCCAGCATGATATCCAGCATTTGTACAACCGTTTGCATGCCAGATTGGAAGCTTGTGTTGTTGCTCGAGGAGGTTCAACACCTTATGAAAATGTACCTTCTGTAAAATGTAATGCTCATTAAAACGTAAAATAAACATTGAATCACTTCACACGTGTGATCACTGTCCTTTCTCAACAAGTTGTTTCTACTAAATAAAATCTCATAGATTACGCTTCAGTTGTTAATGGTGTTCTTTTTTCAATTTCTGCCAGTGTATTTAATGTTTAAGAGAATCATATTGTGTAAGATTACAAAAATAGGTTCCTATTACAGCTGTACTGTATAATATTTTTTACTCAAAGATTTGTTTCAGAGTTGTTTTTGTGACTAAAATATGTTCTGAGACTAAGCATTCATTTGTATTTTTAATTTTTTCAGGTGTGTAATATGTGTAAAATGTGGATCGAAAGTTCCTGGTTATAACTGCAAATGGCAGCTTAATTATACACATTGCGGTCCATGTGCAAGTTATTCCATATGTTCAGTATGTGCCCAAAATTATGAGGAGAATGATCTTATCATTCAATGTGTCCAGTGTGAAAGGTAATAAGATATTTTGAACCATTCGCAATAATATCTTATGCATATAGAGTAGAAGCATGATTATCTGAAGAGAATTTTATCCTATTTTACATAATTTTCGTATAGAGTAGTAAATTGATAATGAAGTTAAAGCAACTAATATTTTTGTGTACAAACAGTATATACTATTTGCTGAACTCATGACTGAATTAGCCTTCCATGTGACTGGAACATGTTCTCCCTGCCATGGCTATGTGGTTCAGTGATGTCACTGATGTGACAGCATGATCACACAGTCACTGCTTAGGACTTTCTTTGGCATTTAGGAGCCCAACAAAATATTGCAATCATAACATTGGAGGTTTGATAGTGTGCAACAAAATCATATAATTATGGATTTAAATAAAAAATTATAACTCTTTAAAAGTGTAAATCATCATCTTTCTAATCATCTATTTGATGTTTTGAATCTAAACTTTTCTAAATTTTTGACATTTAGCACTACAAATTAATCTTAACCATGGTCAAGTGGTTAGTGTGCTTGTCAACTGATCAAAGGGACCTGGGTTTGAGCCCTGGATAAGGCATTGAAGTTTGTGTTGTCTTTCTGTTCAGGTCCAGTTCCCGCAATCCTCACAGATCTACTATGGTGTATAAACTGACAGGTTCCTGTCAGACTTCTGTGGTAAGCAGCTGCTTAAGTGGGCATTTATTCATTCATTTGTATCTGCACAATGTCAAATACATTAAAATATCTCGTTTTTTTTTCCTCTTAAGTGTACAGATTTCATGTTTCGTTCTTAAAAAATTTAATTTTGCAGGATAGGTGTAAGGTAAAATATTTTAAGTGATGATCACTGTGGATTGAGCATATTTATATTTTTTAAATATTTTTAGGTGGCTTCATGGAAAGTGTGATCAGATAGAAAATGAAGAGAGCGCTGAAAAATGTGCAGACTACGGGTACATTTGTGTACAATGTAGACCCAAAGAAGATCCACCACCTCATCTCCTACGTAGGTTCTATATATGTTGAGCACAATAAAATGTATCATACTAGCACATAGGTATAAATTTATGACTTAAATTGAAAAATGGTATTATTTGTTTTAATAACTTTGAAACACTCTGAAGCAGGGCTGCCTAGTTATATATTAAGCAGACTAGATTTTCTAATGTTTTGAGTTTCGTATCTTTTTTTTTACATGACAGAAGTAGATGAAAAACTTCATATTCTTCACCTGTTGTGTTTTGTATAAACTTTTTATACACAAAGGACAGAGATAACCTAGAAGCTTGATCAGACTTGTCCTAGTTTCTCATACAACATACAAACCCATACTGAACACACACAACCATGCTGTCTTGGGACTCAAATCCAGACTCCAGCAGTGGCAGTTTCATCACTAGCCAATGCAATATCACTGAGCCATTTAGATGGGAAATGAGCAAAATTTTTTGTCAAAGCAAATGTTCTTAGTCTATTTTTCAAATGTTTTCCAAATTCACTAAATTTGTTTTACAATCTGGCCATAGCCTCAGTCCCTCATTTAAGTAGCCTTTGCTCTAAAGTGAAGTCAAACATGAAATGAAAAATAAACCATATAAATTGGTCACTCTGCTTGGAACTGAAGAAAATTATTTACCTTGAAAGTTAATTCTGAAGGGAATGATACTTCATCTTGGATCTCGTTCTTGTAAGATGAAATAGTAGTTTTGATAGAGAATATTTTGTTTAAAAATTTTTGCAGAAATAAATTTCTGTTATTATTAAAAAAATTTTTAGAACCTTAATTAGGATTTTATTTCTCCAAGAAAAATATGAAAAGAAAATTTTTTGATCATAATCACTACATCATTCATCAAGATGAAAATCTACATGATAATGAATTACCATTACCATTGGAATTAACTCTCAATATAATTTCCTTCAGATCTGAACATTGTGGAATACATTACACAGAATAAAAAAATATAGTATTTATTTTCAAAGATAAATTAGAGTGCTATTGGGGAAGGGAACCCATGGGACAACTGTTAGGAGATAGATGATAACTTTTTAGCAGTGTTTTATTGTTATTTTTTTATTTAACATTATTGATTTTTTAGTGACACTCAGTAATAAAAAGTTATGCAATATTAAACATTAGCATTGCTAGTCATAAAAATTTATCTCAAAAGTTAAATAATGCACACATTTTACAAAATTATTTAAAATTTATGAGAACAGAAATAATAGTGACACACACTTCTAATAACTATTTAAGCAAAAATTTCATAAAATATTTAGATTTATTTATGCAAAACCATGCCCTGCCCTCAGTCAGTATGGGACACTGAAGGGCTTGGAAAGCTGCAGTCTGTTGGATGCAACAGAGGCCCTGTGTGTGGGAGAGCCATTACCTTGTGCACATTAAAGAATATGCTGATGGCTTTGAAGGGAGGTTATCATCTGTCTCCTAACAGTTGTCCCATGGGTTCCCTTTTCCAATCATCTCTGAGCCTTTGGGATCATTGTAACTTGGCCATTTAGTCCATTGTGTGCAAAAAAAGTGCCACTCAGAGGTAAAATAACCCAAACCCTACCCATAAAATATTCATGTCTCAATTTCCAGCTTCCATAACCTATAAAATAATGAATGCTGTTATAAATAAAGACTAGATTTGAGTGAGGACAATTTGTTGATTAATCTGTTGGAGTATTTTCCCATGGAAAGTTTATTTTCAAAGTTACAAACTCTGAATTAGGCTTTTTACCAACTAACATTTATTATCACCAAATTGTTTTGAGTTATGTATTATTATCACCAAATTGTTTTGAGTTATGTATTATTATCACCAAATTGTTTTGAGTTATGTATTATTATCACACATGTCACTATTTGTATAACCTAAATCAGTATAATAATTTTATCTAACTATCTTGAGTAATGTCCTTTTTATCTTAAATATATACTTTCCACTTCAATTTGGATATGCTAGTGATGTTTTGTACACATATTTCTTACAGCACCTTCTACACCTCCTCCTTCTCCACCTGCTCCCATAATTGAAAAGCCTGTTTCACCTGTTCCAAAGGCTAAAGAACCAGGTAAGTTTTGTAAAATACATAAATAAAATTTTGGTTTAACTGATTTTACTGAACATGGAATTAAGACTTTTTTTTTTGTTTCTTTGGTGAAAATCCTTTCTTTCATACGTGTCCAGCAGTAGTTGACCAGTATGCTGTGGCTCCATCCATCTTGGTACTGCTTATCTCTGGTGCAAATGTTTTGACAGAACATTCCCCATAATACTTTAATTGCAGCACAGTTATACTGTTTACTTAAAACTCTAAATGTTTCATTATGTCACAAGACATAGGAACATGATTGTGTTAGATAAACTTTAGTGCTATACAGCTCTAATATCAACATTTTCACTATATATTATTAGTGTTCAATTTTATACAACTTAATGTTCAAACTTTTACCATAAAAGTGAAATTAGAAGAATACATATCACCTCTGGCAAAAATGGGAATCTTGTTTTCCAAGAGAATAAAGTTTTTGATCTATCTACTTTTTTCACCCTTTAATGGTTTTAATTTGAACTAATGGATGATTTTCACAATTTCACATTTTGTACAATAATCAGCATAACAAATAGATTTTATAATAGCAGTAAATAATCTGCATAATAGCATAAGTGATAATTAATAAATTAGCTGTGTTTTGTCATCAAAAATTTAAAAACGAAAGTAATTGCAGAGAGAATAATAGAATTTTAGCATTATGTAATGACACTTCTGACACCCCCCCCCCCTTCCTATGTAACATAACATAACAGAAATGCTTATCTGATTCTCCTCTTAAGATGTTACATCATTTAAGATGACCCAGTGGGTAACCTTGAATATTTCATATCAAATAATCTTTTTAGACGGGGAGTCAATAATAGTTTCATGTATGTGATAATGATATTTTATGGGGTTATTTACAAATGACAACTTTTTCCAACTATAATAAATAAAGTATGCAAATATTGTCTTATCAAATGTACATTCATAACCTAACTTTTTGCACTGTTAGATAACAGAGCAAAAAGCGTTCATCATGAATTATATAGTATTTCAGTATTGGGGTTTGAAAAATTCCGTTGAAACTCACCAGTCAAAATGAAAAAGTTAGTCCATGTAAACTGTAATTAGTTTACTTACTATGCACATAAGAACAAGATTTTCCCCCATTTGTTGCCCTATTTTTTCGTATATCCTGGACAGGTGGAGGACTGGATTTTTCAAGTTCTGATTAAATAGCTCTATTTCACAATCATTTTTGTGCATGCATAAAACTTTTATGTAACAAAAAAATTCACATTATGTAATGATACAAGGATAACTTTTATTTTAAACGGTGATGTTTAAATTAATTATCAAACACTCTTAGGTATTTGCCAATAGAAAATCTTACAAAATGATAAAGACTTCATGTAATTTGGTTTCCTAAGCTAATATTTCCTAATCAATAAACTGGAGGATAGTAAAGTGAGAGCTTGATGCTATTATTAATGACTATTCTCATATTTTCTGGTTTTTTCCATCATTATAGAATTTTCAGTCAAATTTCCTATTTTGAAAATATATTTTAAAATTTGATTATATAATGTTTTGTCATTGAATGTAAAATTATTTTAATAATTTCTTACAAATATGCTTTAATTTCTTAGAAGTACCAGCAAAATCAAAACCACAAACCCAATTTTTTTTGGATGGTGTTTGTCTCTCAGAAAATGGAATGCAACATATCAAGTCTCTCACTCCTGAGCAACCTAAGAAAAGTCGTGCTCGTAGGCCCAGGCAGCCATCTGTGGGATCTGTTTTAGTTAATCCTGTGGTTGTTAGATATCCATCTCTCTCAATATTAGATCGCTTTGATGAAACTGATACATTAGCATTGTGCATGCAAGGTAAAACATTTTCAGTGTTGTTTACTAATTGTTTACTGGTTGTTTTGGACAGTTGCAATTAATAATATTGTTAGAGTTTATATTAAGTTATAATGCTAAAACCTTGGAATAAAATGTAAAGAAATATGGTATAGAAAAGGCAGAACTACTAAAAAAAATGTATTCCTGTCTTTTCTAGATAGTTGAGCATAGTTTTAACAGTTATGCATTTTAAAGCAGTTAATATGCTGATGGACAACATTAAGGTAATGATCATAAAAAACAAAATGAATGTTTTTATTCTGTGAGGTATATAAATCAAAAGTTGTACACAGATATAATTTATTATTGCTGATAAGTACATGGAAAAGGAGGAACTTTAAATCAGAAGCAGCAAAGTTGTTATAATTATGTCATGTGGACAAAAAATTAGATGTTCCAACAGACATGCTTAGAAATAAATGGAAATTATGGCCATCACCACCAAACTGAAGACTGTGTAAGATTTTGCCTTATCATCCTTTGCTCAATATGAGGCCATCCAGCATGGAGGAAGGCAAAAATTTCTGTTTCTCCATGAGAGCTAATTCCAATTCATTAAATAGACTTTGGAGATAGCTGATAGTTTTCAATTCACATCCCTAAAGCATTCTGTTTTCAACATAATTTAAGTCTGATGAGCTTAGTGACCTCTAAATTCTTTAAATATTTTCTGAAAGATTTGGAACATGCATGGTGCAATAGTTCAAGCCTAAGAATTGAATCTGCAGTAACATTTGTTAAAAATAAAATATCCATTTTATATTCTCACTATCAGCTACAATAAAATTAAATGTCAACAGTTGTGCATGCATAGCTCATATATTCCACTTTCAGTGGGATGGAGTTGGCTCGGTAGTGTGCCACGCTCACAATCTGCAATTCTCAGGGTCGAGTCCCATCTTGAAAATTGAAATTTATCTCCACACCATTGAATTTATCTCTACAAACTTCCCTCCATGACCTCAGTCAATAGGGGACACTGATGGGTTTAGAAAGACTGCTGTCTTTTGGATGGGACATTAAATCATGGCCTGTGTTCAGGAGAGCCATGCCCTGTACACATCGAAGACCGCACAGGATGACCTTGACAGAGGCTTTCATTTGTCTCCTAACAGCTATCCACTGGGTCCCCTTACCGCAAATTCTCTGTGCCCTTGGGGTCCTTATGACCTGGACATTCAGCCCATTCTGTGCAAAAAAGTGCTGCTCAGAGGTGAAACAACCCAACCCACTTACAACCACATTGATAAAATTAATTCTAATAGATGGTATTATCCATTAAAATACATTAAGTGGAACATTTCAATTTTATGCTGCATTCATCAACTACTGACTGACAGACATCCTATTACTAGTCCTTACCATTCTGTATGACTAAATTTACCATATGATTTGTGACTACCATTCTGTATGTGATGCAGTGACTATTTTGGTAATCACTTATTAAAAGAATAGGACAGTATTTACCAGCAGCAAATGGCCATCTTATTAGTTCTACATACGAAGTCAGACTTACCATTTGTTTTATTTCCATCCTAGTGTTGTCTTTGTGCTGAGGTCTTGCCTTCTTCTTAGATCTCCTTTTTGGTATTAAACTGACAGATTCCTGTCAGACATCTGTGACAAGCTGTTACTTGAGGGGTAATTTTTTTTGTTATAGAATACGATGTCTGTATCAATTTACATTTGATACTAACTACTACAGAAAAGTTGAAGATTTTGACAACAGGAAAAAATGACTTAAAAATTACAAATTCTGAATGCTAGTTATGAAATTACTTCAACTTAATTAAAAATGGTACTAAAAATCATATCATTTAAAAATCTATTTTTTTTGTTATAATGTCCTAATTAGATGTCTTCTGAAGTAGCTATCATTTTAAGTTGCATATACCTAATGATTTAATTTTTGGTCAATCTTCAAGTAATTATCCTTTCTAATGCAGCATATATTTGAGAAGCAATATAAATAACTGTAGAAGTAGGGGAATTGATATCCCCCTCCAGAATCTGAGAAAAGTAGCAACTGATCTGAATCAGTTGTGATTTTCTCAGTCAAGTGAGTCAATGAAATATTTTGCAAAAACTCACAACTCACTTTTCAGTTCAACTTGATAATATCCATTGGTTTTATCCTCCAAAAATATATGTCATTAGCAAAATGCAAATAACATTGGCACTTTATGAACACAGTATAAATAAAAACACTGGTACTTTATGATGTACCTGGACGGTAGCCAGGGTATGGGCCTCAGTCGGTAGCGCACCAGGCTCGTAATCTGTAGTTCCCAGGTTCGAATCCCAGCTTGGTCAGCATTGAGATTTATCTCTGCAAAACTCACTGCCCTGCCCACGGTCAGTAGGGGACACCGATAGGCTTGGAAAGGCTGCCGTCTGTCGTATGGGACATTAAACTGTGGCCCCGTGTACGGGAGAGCCATACCCTGTGCATGTTAAATGAACATGCTGGATAGCCTTGACGGGAGGCTACTATCTGTCTCTCAACAGCTGTTCCAGTGAGTCCCCTCCCAACCTTCTCTGAGCCTTCAGGGTCCATGTGACTTGGCCATTTAGTCCATGGTCTGCAAAAAAGTCCCACTCAGAGGTAAAACAACCCAAAACAACCCAACTGGTCACATAATTAAAGAAATATTGAATTTTCTCTTCACATTTCTTTCATAAAAGATATTTGATAATAGATGAAAATAATTTAAAAGTGCCAAAATAGTTTGTAATCGCAAAATATACTAAAATGATGTAAAAATGGATACAGCTGTATTTTCATGCAAATCACTGAAATCCTCCAATAAAAAAATATTTCCTTGTCATTCAACTTCATTTTATTGAGAACAAACATATATGGTCAGATCTTTAGTAAACAAATCAAATAACTTGCTGATGCTCTCTGCCAGTTAGTGGGGGAATGGTTGGAGAGAAAACTTAGCCTGCAGCAATCCTATCTCCTGCACTGTGCTAATGGCAGTTTGAGCAACGCTTTTTATTTCCTAATATATCAAGTTGAGCAATAAATTTTAAAAAACTCTCATTATTTAGGAACTCTGAAATGTCTATTTTAAATATATATATATAAATAAAAAAGTTACTGATATTGCAAACCTTTTCTGTTTTTCAAGGTCCTTTTAGTCAGAGCATACAGAGTGTCAAAATTGACAGATTTCCCATCTTTTTCCCTCTGAAAGTTATTCCTTTTGCAATAATGCAATTTTTAATACCGGCTGATTCTGAGGGTTTCAATGTCTATAAAACAGAATGTTCCATCCCCTTCCATAGGTGGGAAAACATGTTTACCAACCTAGAAGGGGTCATTAAGATTTTGAACTGAGGCACTGAAGCTCTACATTACACTTGGTGCTGAATTAACAAAAACACTACTCAAAGGAATAAGCAAGTCAACCAAGGTCAGGCAATGAAATATGTCAGTCTGCTGATTGTCACACATATTGTGTGCATTCCTGTAGGATCGGGGGCGGGGGTGGCTCAGTCGGTTGCGCGCCAGGCTCGTAATCTGTAGTTCCCAGGTTTGAGTCCCAGCTGGGTCAGCATTGAGATTTATCTCCGCAAAATTCCCTGCCTTGCCCACAGTCAGTAGGGGACACCGATGGGCTTGGAAAGGCCGCCGTCCGTCAGATGGGACGTTAAGCCATGGCCCCGTGTGCGGAAGAGCCATACCCTGTGCACGTTAAAGAACACGCTGGGTGGCCTTGACGGGAGGCTACCATCTGTCTCCCAACAGCTGTTCCAGTGGGTCCCCTCCCCCAACCTTCTCTGAGCCTTCAGGGTCCATGTGATCTGGCCATTTAGCCTATGGTGTGCAAAAAAGTGCCGCTCAGAGGTAAAACAAACCAACCCTGTGGGATCAGTGAATTAGCTACAGTGTAAGAGGACAAACTCACTCAGGAATTTCATTGTGGAGGTGGCAGGGCAAGAGAACAAGAAATCGCCTTTTTGTGAATTCTGAAACTCATGTTAAGCAAGGTACATATTAGATTGACAATATATCTGATATTGAAGATGCTCTTTTCTAGTGTTTAGTAGGAGCCACAACTCAAAATTGATCACTAAGCTTTCCACTGCTTCAAGTAAAGCAAAAAAAGTGTTCATTAGATGCATGGCTTATTAAAAAAAGAAGCAAATGTTCTTTAATATCTGTGTTTATACAGTTTTTTTTTTACATTTTAGTCTACCATTTGTACTCAAATTAAATATTTCCTTTTCTAGATAATTTTTTGATTGATATTTCTTATAGTAAATTTATAGATGTAACAAAGTTTTTTGGCTGCCCCTTCAAATTTGTTATAATTGAGTTTGACTGTATTAATGAATATCTTTGGCTTTACCAGAGACAAAGCTGAAACTAGGTCATAGAAAAGCAAGCAAATGCCACAGGTGTACAAGCTTTAAAATTAATTAATTTTTTTAATTTTTTAATTCGTGGTGCAAATAAACAAACTGAAAATTAATTAAAATCTTATTGGTTATATTAAGTGATTAAAATGCTAGATCTGATTATGCATTAATTTGCATATTCCAGTTATCAGTGGTAATGAATAAACAATGTAATATTGCAAAGCAATATATTGATGAATAGATAGTTTTTAACACTTCTTCTAAAAGCTAAATGGAAAAAGTGCAAATCTAGAATGATGAGGGATGCACAATTTTACATAAAATCTTATTACAATTGACCTGCAGTGACTGTTGATTGGAGTAAAGGCATTTGAGGAATTAATGCACTCTAATATCCAATCTCTTTGTACTTCTGTGGCTGCTTGAAAATTATGTATGTTGTGTGTGTACATAATTGAATGAATAATATATTTACAATTGTGGTGTCAACATCCTTTCAAACTGTGAACTGTGGAAACTAATAGAATGATTTGTCACTAAAATTTAAGTAGCACAGTTGCTTTCAGCTATTTAACATGAGTAAATGCAAGAATGCTAAGTAGATTTTTAAGTATAAATTGTTTTTAGTTTTTACAAACATTTCACTGTTTAACAGTAGGATTTTACAATGATTGTATTATATATGATTATGTAATAACCTTAACTGGTTTCATTGTTTGTTCAGGATGTGGAGATAACACAGTTGAAGCAAAAAATGATACAGAAATTAAACAAGAGGGAGAAGATGAAGCCAAAGCATGTAATGCTGATTTATTCAGGGAATGTTCAACAGATGGACTAGGTGAAAAAAAGAAAAGACAAAGAAAAATGCATAAATTAGGTTTGTTATTTATCCTAACTTATGACTAATGGAATCAGTCCAAAATATGTATTAAATTTTCTTTTCAGTTTTTCAATGTATTTTATAAGATAGGCTATTATAGGAAAAAATTCCCTGTTATCTAGTACACGATTCTTCACAGTATATATATATCATGCTTAGTCAGCTCCTTGTATGCCTATATATTATCTCTTGTCTGCTAGCACTTTTGCAAATTGTTTTCAAATTTCAAACAAAGAAGTTATATATATAGTTTGAACTGAGTATTGGTGAGTAGGGGCTAATTCTGGCAGTATAACTCAGAAATGAGAGCGATTTTCAGATCTGGTGTCGCGTTCGAAATCAAATAGAGGTTGGAGTGATGGGCTGCAAATTAAGAAGTGCCGAAGGCACTGTTTTATTTCTAATACATACTTATAAAGTCCTCAAGCAGCCATGGAGGTCATACCAGACTGTGTGTATAATAATTATGGAATCCAATGACTACATTTGGCCATTCTAGACAAATTCTAGCAAGGTCCTGTGTAACATTTTCTTACCATCACATCCTAGGTCTCTCCCCTTCTCTGAATCCTTTATGTACACTGTTCATAACCCTATTTACCAATCTGCAGCTATGCATACAGGCAACGTGGCCAAACCAACACAGTCTCTCTTCACATAATATGATGCTCAAAGGAGGATGCGGACTCCTTCTAAGCCCATCATTACTTACAAAGTCATACCATCTTAATACCCAAGGTACTGCTTAAATGCTCAAAAGCAAACTTGAATAAATTTGTTGATGACCTCCTGTCAAGAATCATTAAGCAATTTCATGTTTTGCAACTTTTTTCCATTTTCGTATTTTGCTTTGTTTCTGTTCTTATTTAGTCACTTAGATGAGAACTATTAATATAAATTTTGATGCTCTAGCTATTATTATACCATTATAAATTGACATATATTTTTATGTGGAAAGTTTTAAAAGCTAATTAAGTGCCTGAGTTAAAAACAATTATTTTTTTAAAATCACAGTAGGTATTTTGATTAAACCAACAAGTTAGAATTTGTGAATCAAAAATACAGTAAATCACACAGTCATGAATCACAGTAAACCTTTTTCTTACCTCATTTGAGCTACATCTTTTTTCTAAGTATTTAAAAGTAAAAAATGCCATTTTTATGGTTTTTTTGTGTATGCACTGGTTTTCATAAATTAAGAAACGGTCGTCAAACCCAGTTTTTCTAAAAAAACTTTTGGATCTACTGCATGTGATTTGAAGATAGGTGTATATAAACACTGCATATGAATAACAGTTGAAACATTGAATAACAATAATTTCCTTTCCATGGAATTCCCAAAATTATATACAAATACCGACACATGGATAAAACAACGAAAACTAACTGAAATAACCCAAGTGGTTCAATATGGAGTGTGGTCATCTCTTAATGCCATACAGGCCAGGCCTTACAGTAACATTTCATTTTGTTGATAAGACTGTCCAGTAGTGCTGTGGTTAGTATTCTCCATGGCTCCTCCAAAGTGTGTCAAAGCTCTGAGAGGCTTGCAGGATTCCAGGGAGCAACCCTTCTCTTGAGCATGCATGTTCTATCTCCCATGTACGTTTTATCATATATAATTGGGAGACCTGGCAGACCACTCCATATGGTTAAAAGTGTTATTCTCCAGATAGTGATCAACAAGGCAACAATGGTGCAGGCAGGCATTATTGTCCTGTAGGAGGAAGAAATCAACTATTGCACCCACATATAGTCACCTGAAATGGATCCTAATATTTCATATCTGTGACTGGTGACAATTTGTTTGAAGTGCATACAGATCTGTCTGGCTGCACAAATCCCTCCCCAAATCATGACACTTCCACTACTGTAGGTGTCTCATTCACAGATATATGTGGCAGCATAGAGTGTTCCTGATTCCTTCCATATCAGTGATGCTGAGAAATGCTGTGAAAGGCTATTCTTTGTTCATCTGTGAAGAACATGAACTGCCATGCTCCTGGGTCCAGTTGACAGGTTGGCTGCACCATTTAGATAGCCTTCCCTATGACATATTTGGATATCACCATTCAACTGGCTGCTAGGAGGTCTGATTGCACTTGACATCCTATTCCTCTGGGTGTAACACTGATTGCAGTCTTCCTTGGGGTTGTTCCTAAAGGTGTGTCCCAGGTTAACTTAATTGTTTGTACATATGTGCTCTGTCCTTATTGGAATCTCTGCTAAAGTTTATTCATCACTGAACAACTCACATTAAGTCATCTGACAACATCTGCTGGACTTTGGCCTGTCTTGATGTGATCTATAGCTCACTACCACACTTTTGATAAATGATATCTGGCAGACATACCCAACAAATATGCAATCTTGAAAATTCTACCTTGCACTTACAGTACATCTATGATATAGCCACTTTTAGCACTCAATGCATTTACATAGACCACTGCCAATACTATTTATTTGCATACCATACCTCAATCCTGTTTTATGTTTTACATACTATGCATTACTTTTATGCATTTCTGTTGTCAGAGTTTTGTCTTTTATTCCTTAATTTATGGAAACCAGTTTTTTTTTTGTTTGAGAGCATCAATGAATTTTTATTGACTTTTAATTTGATTCTTCCTTGTTGACATCAAAATTCTACTTGATAACAGGAGACTACAATTGTTTAAAAATATTTTAAAATATTATTACACACTCTGGTAGTGAGAATTAGTATAAACTGGACACTTTTTCTCATGGATGATTTGTGATCATTAAGTTCATATCTATGTGGTCTTCATCTTGAGAAAGTTGGAACTGTTATAGCTAAATTTTCTAATTTTCTTTTGAACAGTGTTCTATTACTGTTAATGATAAATGATGAAATAAACTTGACATATTCAATAACTACTAATAATTCAACACTTTGAATTCACAGCTCGGTGGTCCAGAGCACCTGACATGTCAGGGGGTCGTGGGGTCGTGTCCCACCCGGCTCGAGACAGTTTTCCCTAGAGTTTGAATCAACTTCAAAGTGCTGATTTATTAGTAGTTACTGTTAATGTTTATGGATCTTGTGTTTATGTCCTGAAAAATGTAGATATATTTCAAATATAACATTGGCAACATCAAACATATTATTTTAATTAATATTTTGGGAAATTTATTATACAGGTATAGGAGGATTTGTTGTAAAGCCAAGAGGTAGAAGTTCCTCTACTAAAGAAACCAGTGGAGAGCAAAGTAAACATTTTTTTCATCTTTTATTGAAATAATTGGAAATGCTTACTTGTGTTTTGTAACATTTAAAATGGGTATAAATATCAAGTTTTCATAATTGCTGAAAATATACAGTCAGCATATAATAACCCTTTCAGTCCTGAATTAATATGGTTAGTGTAATAACACTTGGAATGCAGAATTTTTTTTTTGACCCAAATAAGCATCTTTTATGAAAAAAAATTAAAGTGAGGAAATAGTAAATAAAAAACTAAAATGCAAAATTTTGAAAAAAAAAAACCTGTATTAATTGTAAATTTATTACTTTTCACAGGGAAATAATTTTAAAGAGTGTATTAACTATTCTATATTAAAAATAGTTTTTCAGTTAGTATTCCATTATGGGCACATGGAGACTGAAGGATTAAGTTCAGAATAAAGTTGTGGCAATATTGGTCTGCTTTTCCATAAAGCATGCATAATTTGTTATTTTAAAATACAAAATACACTAGACCCTTGATTTACACCAGGGTTAGGTTCCTGGAGGTGCTGGCATATATTTAGAATTGGCATAAATGAAACCCCAAATTATGATGTGTTTCAATGAGATGCATTCCAGGTGTACAAAAATTGAGACTAATAATACAAAAATTTTAAACATAAACATTATATACATGCATTAAAATCACATTTATTTTGTAATACGTACTATAATATAAATAGGTAGGCATTACTGACGAGAGGAAGGTCATGGTTGTGGATCATCAGGGTTGACTGGATCATCTGCTGTCTTTAGATCAGTTAAAGGCTTTTCAGATTTCTTTTTTAAATAAGAAAGGAAGGTTTATGTTGCTTGACACCTCCTTTCCTGCAAAATATGGTAGCAAAGCTTTATTAATTCCTCTTGTAATAGAACAGCTTTGTTCCCATTCAGGATCAATGTCGCCTAACCTCTGCAGGTACCTATCAATCCCAGCCAGAATTTCCTGCAAGTCATGGTATTTTATAGACTAAAACAGGCTCTTCTGGTTCTTGCTGCTGCTGTTCCTGAGCCAACTTCTCAGTTGCCTCCTGGATAGTTCTAGTTTGTAAGAGGTTGAGAATGGCTTTCTAACAACTCAGCTGCATCATCAGGTTCAACATTGTCAAGCCCTATCTCCTGAGCAATTGCAGTAATTTCATATGCTACCTGTGGCACTTCCTTAATCCCCTGATATCATGTACACACTCAGGCCACACTTTTTGCCACACTCCATTCATACAAGTTGATGTAACCTCTTTCCAAACACATTGATGTTGTTGATGCCCTTCAGAATATTATAGGCCCTCCAATATTCTTTGATAGACATAGTCTACATTTCTCGTAACATCTCCCTAAATGTCTGCCAAAGGTAATAGGCTTTAAAGTTTGCTATGATGCCCTGGTGCATTGATTGTAAAAGGGAGATGGTGTTTGGCAGCAGAAATTCAACTTTTACATCCACAGCTGTCTTTATATCTTCAATTGATGGATGTCCTGGGGCATTGTTCAACAACATCAGTGCTCTCCTTGGATAATGATTTTCGTCACATTAGTGATGTATCATTGGACAAAAATTATCTCTATACCAATCTGTGAAGACATCTTGTGTCATCCAAGCCATTCTGTTTTGAAGTCCATATGATTGGTAAATTTGCTTGAATGAGCCCCTTCATTACCCTTGGTTTTTTAGAATGACACACAACCAATGGCTTCAGTTTTACAGTTCCTGAAGCATTTTCACCAAGAAGAAGAGTTAAACCGTCCTTGGCTGATTTAAATCCAGAAGCAGGTTTCTGTTCGTGGAAGATGAAATTCTTCAAGTCATCTTCTTCCAATAAAGACTGGTCTCATCCACATTGAAAACAAGATCAGGGGGATATTCACTTTCCTCTATGAGTCACTTGAAATGCTCAGGATAAACCCTTGCTGCTGCTTCATCAGCACTGTCAGCTGCATCTGTTATTTTTATATTGTAAATTTGAATTTGCTACTTAAAATTAGCAAACCAGCCTTTGCTTGCTATGAAAGTTTTTTCATTATCTTTCTTTTCTTTTATCTCATTAAACAAACTCTTCACTTTATCACAAATTCACAAATAACACTTTGTATGATAGGAATCTTTCTTTAATTTTCCTCTTTAGCCCACAATGAGAATAACTGGACCACATGAGTATCTAAGAGTTGTAGCAGTTTTCCTTCTTGCAGTTTCTGTTGCGTTTTTAATTTTATCAGCATTTTTCATGATTGTTGTTACTGTGGAGGCAATGATATGTAGTTCCCTACAAACAGTATGATGGGATTGCCTACTTTCTATTCTTTTCTATTCTTATAATGTTATAGATTTATGTGGTCTTTTAGCAATATTTTCACTGCAGTGCACTTCCACTCTTACAACCAGACATGGTTTCACTTTTATTTTAAAGAACAAATTTATTTAAAAATTCTGAAGCAGAATGGTAAAGTACAGAATAAACCTCAATGATGTGGCATAAATAATTATAAACACAGTACAGTATGCAAGTTCCCAAACCAAGTTTTAAGACAAATTCACTGTTAAATAAAGAGCCACTTCCAAACACAACATAATACCTGTCTTTAATCTGAGACACAATACTCGGGACCACCAGTATTTACACCATAGTATTTTCTCTAGGTTCTAGACTCTAGAACCTTTGAGCCATGTCAAGTCCACCTACCCAGTAGTGCGGAATGGAATTTTTCAGAATTTTTTATGGAAACTAAGGAAATTACTAGAAAATTCTCAAAATGCAGATATTCAAATTGACATAAATCAAACCATTGTAAATCAAGAGCTTACTGTATTGGCATTTAATAAATGGAAAGATTTACTGCTCATCACATTGTTCAATTTTCATTTACTTATTTTTTTAATGCCTCTTTTAAATTATTGAGTAGGAAGAGATTTATTTTGTAGCAGTAGTAATGCAGTAGCAGTAGTAAAAGGCTTGCAGGACAAAACAAATCAAGTTTTTTGTACAGAATATATCATTATATATATATTTTTTGAGGCTTCTTAAAGAATAACCAGTATGAAATGTGATCACCCTAACCTATCATTCATGCACATTCATAATGAAGTCTGTCCATGAGAACAGGGAATACCTTCATTTACACAGCACCATAATTTACTGAAAATTGATTTATAACATGATCTTTATGTGGGAGCATCATTGTCTTTTAGAATGAATTTATATAAAAAAAAACAAGGATTAACAATCTTAGTGTGTAGCAAGTTCTCTATTAAATTATGTCAGTGGATTACAATTTATATCCACGCTATTGCTCCAACACCTCCATACTGGGCTCTTTTAATGTTGTCTTATGGATTCCAAGTCCCATAGTTTATATACACAGCTATGTTTACATAGTTACAATAGTTACATAGTTACTTTTTTTATGATGCATTGATCATCACTCTATAGACTAAACTTGGGCACACTTGAGAAGATTTATCTTGTTGGCCCAAGGTTCAGTTAAAAACTTATGATAATTTCAACATTTTTTATGACAGGGTTTGTGGGACACATATCATGGGTCTCATTGCATAGAGCCTGTATTTATGCAGGTATCTATGTCCATTGACAGGTGTAAATTGTCAAGAATGGTATAACTCTTAGTCTAATGTCAATTTTAGAGGAAAAACTGTCTTGAGCTGGTTGGCATATGAACCCATGACCTCCTGATAACATGCCAGGTGCTCTGACCACTGAGCTGCTGGTCTCCAATCAAAATCTCCTGTATTTGATGCTATGAACTTCCTATCTACAGTGCACAATTTTCTTTGTCTCATGAAGGTATTGTCCCAGCTGCTTACAAGCAGCTTCTAGAAGCAGATTACAAGTATGTCATGAAGATGGCAAAAATGTTGCAAGTATACAATTGAAAAAATTGAAGAAATTTCTCATAGTTTTTTTGTTAAACTGTCAGGAAAGGTATCACCCTTAGTTTAACATTGATATCAATTTTAGAGGAAAGATTCTTTTTAGTCTGGTGGGATACGAACCCTGACATGCACCCGACATGTTATCAGGACTCACCTACTTCAAGGAGTGAAATGAACTGGGTGATGATATCCCAATATATATACTACCATCAACTGCTACCTCAAAAAAAATAATGGAACCCACCACATACTGAGAACTGTTCTAGCCTTTAAAATGCCGACTAAAGTGGAACCATGCTTCATCATCGAAGAAAATTGTGTTCAGCAAGTCCATTCCATTTTTCTTGATGAATGCCAAAACCACCTGCAAATAGATTTGACTTTGTCTGATTCCTTCATTTCCTGGACTACATGAATATGATATGATCACAGATACCAGACATGGTGCTGGTTGCATGACTTTTGAATTACCCTGTAATATGTTGCAGATAACATTTATTGCAAATAATTAAAATTTAAAATACGACCCAATAAAGATAAATTCTTATTAATTTTATCCAAGTTTTTTGTTTGCTTCTATTAATTTATTGGATGTTTTGGAAGTTTTTTTTACTAAAATGATAAAAAAAATGTATTCAATAAATATTGATGAAAAAGATTGCTTAATATAGATGGGTTTGATTGTAATAAAATTTATATATATATGTATTATTTAACTGTTCACAAATTATGTATTTCTAGCCGAAAGTATTTCTGAAGTGGCTCAGTCAAGTGAAACTGCTCTCATCATAGGAGCAGAAAATGTTGAACATTTGGGGCAAGATAAACCAAAAAGGCGCAGAAGAATTAAAAAAAAAACTCCCTTAGAAGACAGCTTTCCAGGTTATTTACAGGTACTGTTCTAAATAAGTAATAAATTGCAAAATCTAATGAACAAAAAATAATATGCAAAAGCATCTGACGGTGGTAGCACTGATTTACCCTTTCCAAGAACTTTCTAAAATGTACATAGCAGTATTTCTGATACATTTTTCTACAGTTCAATTGTAGTATTATTTGTTTTTATAAAGAATTAACAAGAGTAAAAGAAATTCTTTTGTGATTTTTCAAAAAAAATATTTTTTTTTAATTCAAGAGTAATATTTATACTTTGCCTTCATAACTTAGAGGGTAATTTAAATAGTTTTGGAAAGTTTCTTGCATATTTGGCAGGTGGTCATAATGTTTTGGCTCTTCAGTGTATAATTACCATTGACAGTGGTAGATCAATGTTTTTAAAAGTGCCATTATATGATTTTAACTGTTTGGAGTTGTTTGTTTCTATAATTTATAGAACTAAAAATATATTTTTCTTTATATTTTTTTCCTCCTTAAAGGATTTTTTTTTATTTCAGGAAGCATTTTTTGGAAAAGACTTACTGCAGTCAAGTAGGGAAAATGGCCAGTCTTGGGATGTTGCAAGTAAAGAAGATTTATCAGTTGATGATACAGTGATCAGCCATGATAAAACAATTTCTTGTGAATTATCCAAGGTTAATCCATCAGCATCACAGGATTTGAATTTTACTACATCAAATGAAAGTGCAAGTTTGAGGCTTCCTGATGATGGAATCAAAATAAGGACAGCCCCTGTGTCAAGTCAAGATGATCAAGCTTCCACTTCTAAGGTATACACTGGTTTCTTTTTCTCTGAATGTAGCAAATAATTGCATTTCATAGTTTTATCTCCTATGTTACTTAGAAAAAATACAGGGAAAAGGAAATTTTTAGGGTAATTATTGGAAATGAATTAATAACCCTTTCATAAACATACTTTTAACTTTTTAAAGACAGTATTTATTGTTGAAGACAAGTGCTTGTCTTGAACTTGTGGTAATATGTGGACCCTAAGGAAATAGGTCATGCTATATATTAAATTAAACAGAATTTTATTACGAATTTTATGAAAATAAATAACATAGACAAATTTGCAAGCATATTGATTTTAATCAGCCTTTTTCAATGTGATTATGATGAAAAAAAAGATCGCGCTATAAAATTAAGGCTTCATTTTGGAAAACCTGCTGAATAAAAATAGTTAAATTATATATTTATCAAAAGGAAATTTCCTCCCAAATAATATAATATTCAACCTGAAATATGATTTTCATTTCTTTTAATGATTTTTTTTTTCAGCATTGTGTATTTTAAACACGGCCAGTATTATACAACATGACTTGGCCTTCTCACATTCATGGGATTTTCTGAACTGGTTATGAAACAGAAAAAAAACTTCGTTGACTGCTTTTTTTTTTACTAAACATTGTGAAATTTTTTCTTTGGGTGTTGAAGTTTGGCAATCTTGGCTAAGTGCAGAAAGGTTAGTGCATGAAGGACCAGCCCTTCCCGAAATTGCCCTCCCAAATGATGGTCGATTTCTGTAGCAAGGAAGTCTATTTTGCTTTCATATCCAAGACATTCAATTTCAGAAAACGGTACAAGCGAAGACCTCATTTATTTTCAGAAAACGATACTATATCAAAGTTTTACTGGAAAAGTAATAAATAATAAAATAAAAATTAGCATACAGCCTAATGCGATGTTAAAATATCTACAGAAACAAGTTGTAGGCCTGCCATACAATATAACATAACTGAAAAAATCAATACTTATTGATTTGCCAAAAGATCGCTAATTTCCAAAAATAAATCTACTGAAAAGAAAACTAAGGTTTAAATGTAAAAAAAAAAATACAAACTTTACAAAGAGTATCCAGTATGCTGGACCAAAACAGTAAAACACACTTATAGCATACAGAACGGAGATAGCATGTGTCAGCCGTCTGCGTCTTGTTTGACTCAGTGAAGCATAACTAATTAAATGCAGGTGCAACCAGAATTTTTAAGAAGAATGTGTTTACTTTCAGTTTTGATTTGAAGGTGGAAAAGATGCATAGAATGCTGGGAAAAATGATAAAAATAACTTGGTAACACTATGTAACATAATATTGCAACAATTAACTTGGGAATACTGAAATAGGTTTATGACAGAAAAGAGTGTGAAACAGAAAACAGAATTGCGGTACATATTTTGTAATTAATTCCAAAATCTATCATTTTTAAAAATGGCATTTTTTTTTTTTGGTTAATTTTTAGGAGATTTTTGAAAATTTAGGGAATTATTTGTTGATAATAGTTCAAATTAAACTTGTGAGCTTAAATCAGAAGGTTGCTTCAGCAAATAGAAATGTTAACAAGCAAATCAGCAATACCATTTAGTGCTTCTAAGAAATGGCAATCAGATGACTTTATAAAATTATTTATATTGTAGTTTAATAAAATATGCATCAAATTAAAAAACAAAATATTATTTTTGAAGCCTGAATTATATATTTTTATAAGTCATATATAAAAAGATTAGATTACAATGGAAATTTTTATTAAAAAAAATTTTTTTTTTTTGTTGTACTAAAAACGTATACATACGTCCATGGCCTCTCAATTCAGATTTTCCAAACATATACAGACGACGTTGACACTGGAAGGGTTAATGGTGTTGTTTAGGAAATCATTTCCTTCCTCAACATATCAATGAAGAGTTGACAAACAGGCCATCTTCCTTTGTGATCTTCCATCGATTTTTGGGGCACCCAACAGCCACAGACTTTACAGTAATATTTCAGCTTATTGTGAACATATCATGCACTACATTATATTAAGGCAATTCAATGACAAGTTCAGTAATTTGCATAAAGTTACTCTTCTGTTTTCTCAGATCAATTCATCAACAGTGCTTTGTCACATTCTGTCCATCACTAAACTGCTTGAACTATTTTCCAACATTTTGCTGGTTGAACGCACATCAACAACATTTTGCTAGCTGCCAATGAATTTCTGCTATTGGTGTGTGTTTTGCCCACAGAAATTAACAGTGCTATGAATCTCCTTATGGGACTACATTTTGAACTGCTCTAACAGCACACCATTCCTGCACATGTATTTGCCAATTGTTGCAATCTTATGTTACATAGTGTTACCACACTACAAATTCTAAGGACCCTAACTTTTTTTTTAGGGATGGGGGGTGGCTCAGTCAGTAGCGTGCCAGGCTCGTAATCTGTAGTTCCCAGGTTCGAGTCCCAGCTGGGTCAGCATTGAGATTTATCTCCGCAAAATTCCCCGCCTTGCCCACAGTCAGTAGGGGACACCGATGGGCGTGGAAAGGCTGCTGTCCATTGGATGGGATGTTAAGACATTGCCCCATGTGTGGGAGAGCCATACCCTGTGCACATTAAAGAACCCACTGGATGGCCTTGACAGGAGGCTACCATCTGTCTCCCAACAGCTGTTCCAGTGAGTCCCCTCCCCCAACCTTCTCTGAGACTTCAGGTTCCATGTGACCTGGCCATTTAACCCATGGTGTGCAAAAAAGTGCCGTTCAGAGGTAAAACTATCCAACCCTAACTTTTTTTCTGTAAAACAATATTGTCATTGTATTAGTCAATCAGTAGTAAATCCACAGAGTTACCTGTTGTTAACTTTAAAGTCAAAAATTGTTTTGTAGAAAAAATGAGTTGGTGATGTGTGGGGTTCAAGCCCATGTCTCTTCAGATTCATACCAGAGTGTTCTAAGACTACTAAATTAACACCTGCTCCATGATTCATCCACTAATATGACATAATATAGATTATATATAGACTGCAGATTATAAACCTGGCACACTACTGATTGAGCCACCCCCTCCCCTGTAAAATATATCCCAATTGTGTCAGTGATGCTGGAGGTGGAAAGTGTTATCTGACCTTGCATTCTAGATATTCCCACAAATGTTCAATAATATTGAGGTCTGGAGTTGAGGTGGCCAGGGTAGCTGCTGTACCTCATCCTCATGCTCTGCAAACCACAACTTGGCACATTTCACACAATGCACAGGTGCATTATTTGCCTGAAATCAGGGATGATCATTAGGGAATAATGCCCTCAACAATGGGTGCAGGTGTTCCCCAAGAATGGATTCGTAGGTTGTGGATGTGACACGACACTACAGAATAACTAATAGTCCTAAGGAATGCCATGATACAGCACCTCACAGTGTCAGGGATCCACCTCCATGCTTCACAGTCAGAACCAAATAGTCTGGGTGGTACGCTTCTGCAGGTTTTCACCAGACATATACTCTACCAGTGGTGGGAAACAATGTGTAGCACGATTCATCAGGCCAGATGACTCATTACCAGTCTTTAGCATCCCAATTTTTATGTTTTTTGTACCACCTTACACATTTTGTTGCACTGATGTTGGTAATCAGAGGTTATGGATTGCAACATGGCCATAAATACCAGCATGAAATTCCCAATGAACTGTTATGATGGAAACAGTATCATTCTGACTGGTGTTCAACTCTGCTGCTATTTGCGGTGCTGTGGCCTTGTGTTTCTGTTGTACAATCCATGCCAACATTCGCCTATCCTGTATCTGACAACTTCATATGGTGTCCACAATTTGCACATTTGGAGGCAACACCCTGTCCTTTTTGATAGGTAGTCATAATCTTTGATACAGTTCCTCATGTTACATCTACTATTTCCGCTATTCTGGTTAGCGAAGTTCCTGCAAGATGTGCACCAATGATCATGCTTTTTGGAGGTCACTGAGGTCTGACATTGTCAACAATTATACCATAACAACTGTTTCACCTGCACCTGTGGCACTGCTACATGATAGCTGACATCGAACTTCTCCCAGTTATATTTCTCACATTGTGGGTGATGTTGTCCCTGTGATATATGCATATGGCGTATTGTGTGTACTCTAGTCACCGTCAGTGTATCCATTATTTTGGTAAATCCCTGTAGATTGACTATTATAGTCGGAATGCTCAAAACAAAACATGGTGAATGAGAACTTTGTGTAGTATTTTAGTATTTAGGTAATGAAATCTTTGCACATTTGCAAATTTTCTTTGTTTACAAATTATTTGGATACTACTATTTTTGAATTTGGTATAATTTTTGTACTAATTGAACTTCTATACTAAAATGGGAGAGTAGCATTGTGCTTAATTCTAAATAATATTTTGAAAGATTTCATTTGAGAAAAATATAACTAATACAAATGTTTTAAGCAATATTTTAGTTTATATAGTGCATGTACTGATGAGGGGTGCTTGCTTGTTTATATATATATATTGTGGCCTTTATGGTTATTTTTTGTTTCCTTTGATGTTTCAGGATGTTAGTATTGAAGATGTGAATGATTTGTTGTCACTTTCTCAAGATATTTCTTCCCAAGATAATCTTGTCAATGTACTAAGCAGTAATAAAGAACTCACTGGCAGAACTCTTGAAGGTAATATCAATCAATCAATTTATTTCTCTCATGTAATATTTTTAATAACTATTATTAAATGTTTTACAAAGTTATAAAGAGAAAAATGCAAGTAAAGAAGAATCGCAATGTAGTTTGTGAGAAGACAGAAAGATTGCCAAAAATGGAGAAGAAAATAATAATGGTAAATGAAACAAAATCTATGTTTAGCCAAGAACTGCAAATTAAGTACACTGTGTGATCCATAATACAATGCATATATTCTGTTTTATAGAGGTGCCTATTGGTAAGCAGTACCTCAGAAAAAATGCACATGCATTGATCTTTTTGCTTCTATTTTCATCTTCTGAATAGGCAGAAGTTCAAATAGCAAGGATGGGAATCAGTGTAAAGGCTTCTTTTACCATATCTGCCAGTTTAAGAGGACTTTATGTAAGATTCATTTTTCAGTTTTTTATGCAGATGTCTAGTAATATTGTTGATAGTGTTAAAAATAGATATCATTCTTAGAGTTCAATGTTAATTGATACTTTGTAATAAACAGTCAATTTAGAATTTTCGATTTTGGTTTCATCAGCAAATCTAATGGCACTAACACAGAATTTCCACTATGAACTAACACAGAAAGCCATCTATATACAACCAAGGCTAATAACTAAGTATATTTTATGGCCTATAACACAATGTGTTCATTCTGTTTTAAAGGGTGATTTCTTTAAATGTCCCTCATTTAGCACACATCAGTCTCCAGGTATGTGGGATAACAGCTGAGTTAAACCTACCATAGTGGTAGTGTAATCTAACACTGAGAAAGTGTCTCTGAGAAACTGTCAAGCTACAAAACTTGATATTAGGTGTCCATGAATAGTTAAATGAAAAAGAAAAGAGGAACCTATTACTTTCTGATAACAGGCCTAGTGCTCTAACTTCTGAACTATCACAACTAGTTCATTTTCAAGCTAATTGTGACCATAAACCTTATCCAGTGCAGTCACTCATGGCACCATCTGTGATTGGGAATGAACAGCCAAGCTGCCACATTATGTTGAAATAATTATATAGTCAAACACACTGGCAAGGTTATTAATGCTATACCTTGAAAATGATTAAAGATTGATGATATGTTAGATGATTGATAAATGTTGATGGGTCTGCAGCTGGGATTTACAAAGTACTGCTGTTTCTTATGTGAATGGGACAGCTGAGCAAAGACTTTGCACTACATGAAGAGAAACTGGACTCAGAGGAAATCTCTGAAGGTCGGAGAGAAGAATGTGGAACACCCAGCACTGGCAGAAACACACAAAATCCTGCTACCATCCCTACACATCAAACTCGGTGTGATGGAAAACTTCATAAAAGCCATTGACCGGACTGCATCAGTTTTCAGGTACTTGGCTGACAAATTCTCTTGACTCAGCGAAGCAAAACTTAAAGAGGGAATTTTTGTGGGTCTTCAGATCCCTGAGCTGTTCAGAGACCTGATGTCTGACAACCTACTTCAGGGTGACGAGAAAAAGGCTTGGGACATGTTTCGTCTGGTGTCAACTAAATTCTTCGGGAATGTTAGGACAGACAACTACAAGAAACTGGTTAAGGACATGTTGCCTCTGTATCACAAACTTGGCTGCAATATGTCTGTAAAGATCCACTTTCTCCATTCCCACTTAGATTTCTTCCACGACAACTATGGCATGGTTAGTGGTGAGCACCGTGAACATCTTCACCAGGACATTGCAATGATGGAGAAACAATACCAGGGAAACTGGTCTACTTCAATGGTGGCTGACTACTGTTGGATGCTCACCAGAGATGATCCTTAGCAGCTGTACAAGTGAAGGGCAAAGTAATGTTGGAAGTAGAAGTGGAGTTTTACCAATACATATCATATGTACGAAACTATTGCAGATTTCTCAGAAATTGTAGCCAATTTTGCATTTTCATTGTCATATTTGTGTTCAGCACCATGAAATCTTTAAGAAATGGCTACTTTTATCACATAGGCATGACTTTTATGAAAATTTGTTGCCCAGTGTTATCAGCAACCAGCAGCTGAGCCATCAGAGCACCTGCCATGTCATCAGGAGATCATGGACTTGGATTCCATCAAGCTCAAGACAATTTTTCTTCTATACCCATATATTGTCTTACAATATAATAGTGTTCAAAACTTTGTAGAAATATGCCCATTTGTTTATGTTAGTTTCTTTGTATGTCCTTTTAATTACAGTTGCATATGAGCACATTTTGTAATTGCTGTTCAGCATGAATCACAGTAAAATTACCTTTTTTTGTGTATGTAAGGGGGGGGGGCAAATTCTAATATTCTTTAGGTTATCTTAAGATGTAATTGTATACAAAATATAGTGGTCCTCTTCCTTTTCTTTTTGGTTGGAGATCTTCTTACTTATTTGGGTTGGGTTGTTTTACCTCTGAGTGGCACTTTTTGCACACCATGGGCTAAATGGCCAGGTCACATGGACCCTGAAGGCTCAGAGAAGGTTGGGGGAGGGGACCCACTGGAACAGCTGTTTGGAGACAGATGGTAGCCTCCCGTCAAGGCCATCCAGCGTGTTCTTTAACGTGCACAGGGTATGGCTTTCCCGCACACGGGGCCACGGCTTAACGTCCCATCCGACGGACGGCAGCCTTTCCAAGCCCATCGGTGTCCCCTACTGACTGTGGGCAGGGCAGGGAATTTTGCGGAGATAAATCTCAACGCTGACCCAGCTGGGACTCGAACCTGGGAACTACAGATTACGAGCCTGGTGCGCTACCGACTGAGCCACCCCCGCTACTCTTCTTACTTAACTTCCTCTGAGTCCCTTTTGTCTTGAATATTTAGTATATACATAATCCCAAAATAAATGTCTAGTAACTCTTTCTTTGTGCTAATTAAAATGCTTTGTTGTTTCTTGGGTCAATCTTGTTCATATTTTTAACACTAGATATTTCTTCTGTTGATATTATTTAGCTCAGTTTATAGCTTACCAGCTCTTGTACTGTTCACGTATGATAAACTCAAACTGTGTTTTTAAAACTTCTTATTAATGAGAAATATATTGCTTCTTTGTTATATTTTTACCTCCAATTTTTATATTTAAAAAAAAAACTAAATATAGAGTTCAGTGGTTATGAATCATCATCATGGCCTACATTTCATTTGATAGTGTGCTTTTGATATATAATATTTGTATAACTACACTTAACCATCATAATGGTAATTTTAGGTAAAGAAATAAAGACAGAAAACCAGAGAGAGAAGGAGAAAAGCAGTGTGATAAATTTTGATACAGTTTTAGCATCAAACTCCAAAATGAATGCAGTATTGGAAGAAAGTGGTAAATATAATTTGCTTTAGTAAAACATTCTTGTGGTAAACATACCTAAAATTAGTTTTGTGAACAGCTATCATCTCTTCTTTTATGTTCTGTAATAGTGGGGTTAACTGATCAGTATGACAGGTTCAAATGTAATTTATGAATAGAAAAATATATGAACATATTTTTTTCTGTTTTTCTTATGAAGATAAAACTAAAATCTCAATATAAATAACTCTTTTTTTTTTTTCATTATTTTTTGTCACTTTTTCCCCATTTTTTTCTTACATTTTAAGTTTTCTGAATGAAAATATTAATAGCAGATAATGACTATATCAGTATATGCAATTGCTATCAATTCTGATCTGGTGTTGGTGATTTTAATAAACTTAATAAAACTTTATAACTATATATATATAAGCATAATAATGTATAATAATATGCCAGTTAAGTAGCCTTAACTGGCATAGTGGTTAGGCAGCTAGCGACTGTTCCAGCAAGGCAAACTTTGTGTGTTGTGTTAGCTCTAACTAAGGCAGTGGTCAGCAGTGACTTCGGTCTTAGTAGGGCATGTCCTTGTATGAGAAGGCCTGTATTAAGCTAGGAGTAGCTTCCAGGATTCTTCTCTGTCCTATATGTCGCAAATCAAAAAAAATAATATATCAGAAATAAGGCAGTATGAACCAAATTAATGATCATAATGGCATATCTGGATCTTTGGTAGCAAGAGTTTACAAGACGAATGCTAAAATGGCATATGGCATATTTGTCTGTATTTCAAGTACATAGATGTCTCCTTAACATAGAATGAACATTTCTATATCTCTATAAAGTGAAATTCCTTATGAGGGATAATAACAATATACAATATATCTGAGTGCACAGAACTGTTCTAAGTTAGTAGTCTAAATACTATGCAAGGTGAATTGTTATGTGTTGGATGTTTTTTACAGTTTAATGGTTAATTTTAGGTGAACAGATATCACAAACCAAAAAGGTCAGTAGCTTTGACATTATAAAGTCTGAGTGCACAGAACTGTTCTAAGTTGATGGTCTACTTTACCTGACCAAATTATCTTACCTTAATAAGGTCTGCTTATCTGACCTTACCCATTTCCTGACTTACATTGCTAATTTTTAGAAGACTAGACCAGTGGTTAGTAATTGGAGCTTATGCAGACATCAGGTAATGTATTAGAGTATACTTTATATTTCCATTTTTACTGAAATTAATGCTTATTGTAGTATTTAAAGTTATCAATTAAAAAAGATTTTATGCATTACCATTTTGTTGCTGGATGTATCTGCTCTGCTTCAGTTTTTTTTTTCTGCAATGTTCCAAGCTTTTACATAAATAGAAGAAAGATGTTTATGTACACAGTCCCATAATAGGGTGAATAGGCAACAGGATTAAATAAAAAATAAAATAATAAATACCCCCTCATTTACGTTTTATAATATTACTAGTTGCAAGTCTTCCAAAAGTTTGGTGTGTGAAAAATTTCCCCATTGACAGATTTTTCCATTGATAACTTCTTTGTTGACAATTTATAGCCGAAAAAGCCATAGCAATACCAGTTCCATTCCACTGGCAGTGAGATGTGTGCTGTCAGCACACTCTATTGGTGTCCATCCTACATTTCTGTGTTCATCATCCATTCATCTAGACATGCAAGGACTGAGAATATCAAGTTAGGTGCTAAATCAATGCTTGTGATGTGGGGACTGTCATAGGATACTTAAAGTAATACCCTTCATCTTTCTTTCCTCCCTAAAAGGAAAGGGAAATTTTAGAAAGTGTTATCCCAGTGAGTTATATCTCAAATGAAAACTTCATTTGTCAAGAATGTCATGAGCTACCTAAAATTCTGCTCCCTCTTTCACTCCCCCCCCCCCAAAAAAAAAGAAAAAGATAAGGAAAATTTACAAGGGTCTATCTCTATGAGTCATGTATGTTGTGTGAATGAAAGCAAAGTATTGTGGAGTATGAATTGAAGAACTTTCTTCTCCAAAGCAAAGGGAACTCAGGTATTTCTAGCCCTGTGAAATGCTGCTAAAAATAATAAAAACAAATAAAATAAAATCATTAATTGTAAAATTTTTAAAATATCTGTTTCCTAATATACACCCTAAAAATTAATTAATTAATAAAAGTGAAGCATACCAATGATGAAATTATGACATATTCACATTAAGTAATGTTACATTGGGCACGCCGTCCCATGGCCGAGTGGTTAGCGCGCTTGGCTACTGATCTAAGGGACCTGGGTTCGAGCCCCGGGTAAGGCATGGATGTATGTGTCGTTTTTCTGCTGAGGTCCTGCCATCCTCTCAGACCTTCTACTTTGGCATATAAACTGACAGGTTCCTGTCAGACCTCTGTGGCAAGCAGCTGCTTGAGGGGGTATTTATTTATTATTTATTTACATTGGGCACTTCATAGCCCAAACTTCAAAGGAAGCATAAATTCATATTAAGTCATGTTACATTAGGCATTTCATGGCCCAACCTTCAAAGGGAGATAGGGTGTCAAAATTGATTTCTCTTGCCAACTGAAAAAAAAAGTTATCACTCTACCTTCCTTTTAAATTAATATGAATTTATGAATTCATTAAGTGATTTCATCATTGGTATGCTTTATTTTTATCCTTTATTTTTTAGAGTGCATATTAGGAAGACAGGTTTTTTTAATGAATCTTTTAATACATATATTTATTTAAATCCGTAAAGAATACCAGTGCTTTTTGAAAGTATGTTATTGTCATTTCAGTATGAAGTAATCTTAAGTTCGTAAATTGGTATACTTTTGTAATTGCTATCATTACAAATGAAACAGATCACAGTTGAAATATAAGGTACCAAAATTTGCTTCACTAAATGATCCATTGCCGCTATTGACTGTACCGTTCAAATTGTTTAGTGAAGACATATTCCATGTGCTAAAATTTTCTTCAGTGGTTTTTTACCAAATGTGTACTATTTCAGGTCTGCCTCAAATGGATAGCAAAGATATTGAGGATGTATTTGAGGGTGTGTTAAGAGATCAGAAGATGACTCATCAGTCATCCCATATACGTAAGTGTTGTGGAAGATTAGTATGCCATATTATTGTACCATTATATGAACAATAATTTCGCAACTATTTTGAATTAAATTTTTCCACTCACACTTTGTAGAGGTAAAAAAGGAATTAGAAGTAAATTTTTGGAAACAGTAGCTTTAAAAAATTAAATTTGTATTCATAGCATGAGTCAATCTAAGGTTTGCTTCATGACATGAAATTACAGCTTCATAACAGTTATATTCTTAGTGATAACATTTTTGTTGCCAAACTGTAAGTGCTGTAAAAGAAAGGAACGACTAAGCATTTCCAATATTGTTTACCATTATTTTTCAGTTGCTTGAAAAAGAAATAGTAATTTACCCACTCTTGAAATATTTGGAAAAAAGATGTTTTCTGTTAAGCTTAGTATTCATTCCTGAAACTTGTGTTTTGAACCTATTTGCTGCATGTATGATTATTGCTTTGGGAGTTAGTGAAATGTTGTTTTGGTGTAGTAGTGCAAATGATTTAGACTTTCTGTATATAACGGAAGAATGAAAATAAGGAATTACAGCAAGAGTTGGAATGATAGCAGTTAGTTTTAGCAACTTGTTCATGGGCTAAAAAACATTAGCAGTTTCTTACTGGTAGACATTAGATGTATCCAGGTAAGGGCCACCAGATTCCCCTCCAAGAATATGTTAATACAAAACATAATATATATATATATTTTTAGCACATAAGTGCAAATGTGTAAAGAGCAATCCTGTTGATAAAAATTGGTTTTTTGAAGGATTCTTCTGATTTTATTTTCATCATGAAACTGTTTAATTTCAATAACATAAAATTCTGGTGTGATTCAAATATGTTTATGTTGCTCAGAATAATATACAGAGAGACAGATATTTGAATTAGAACAATCTGTGATCATCTGTGCTTCATAATTTTGAGAGCTTCCCAAAGCATATCAGAAATAAAATTTAGAATAAAAATATTAATTTCTATGCTATCTTTTTTTATTTACATGAAGGTAAAATTTGTGTCAGATAGACATATACCAAAGTTTTGTAAGTGATATAAAAAAAATAACTTATAAACATTGAAAATAATAAAGAATTTATTTTTGAAACATTTCTGTTTTATCTGTGAAGAGGCATATATTCACATGACAAAAACATAAGAGAATAGCTTTACTCTTCTTAAGGTTAGTGTCTTGTTACTTCTCAATTAAAAAGAGTAGTTCAGTTTATTCATTTACAATGAAGTATGTTGTTACTAAGGAGAAATCTGTAAGATAGTTTTTGATAGACTTCAGATTTAAAACTTAATTCCCCCTAGCCATTTAGAATCCCATTTTTCCATCCATAAAACAGACCTAAAGCAAACCAATTTGGCAAATTGGTTTGCTTTAGGTCTGTAAAAACAGCAAACAGTATAAAAAAATATCAAACGAATTTGTGAGAACCTCTGTCCTTACAATAATGTAAGTGTGCTAGGTTTATATCATGAGTCATATGAGCACTATCTTGTAATAATTTTTAATATTGGAGAATTTTTATATAGAATGATCTTGCACTCTTATTTCAATGTAATTCTTTAAAATTGGTATCTTTAGTACATGTGCTATATTGCATTTATTTGTTATAGCTTTGTTGGATAGCACAATCTCAGTGAGTCATATGTCTATCAAGTGATCAGTGATTATGATAACCAATCAATAGATATAATTATTGCACTTTTATTTATGAATTTTAAAGAAGAATTTAGTCAGTATAGCTACATAAAATTATCTTTTTATTGGAAATTAAATTTTCATATTTAGAAAAGATATTATAAAGCAGTAAATATTCGAACATTTGTTAGATAACGATTACAACCAAAATTTTAATTTAGTATACCACTCCATTAAATCATAATAAAAGATATGCAATTTTGGTGTAATTCTAATTAGGTGCATTCGAATCATCTGATAGAAAACAAATGAAATTTTTCGAAAGTGACTCTTTATTTCCAAAAATGTATTTTGCAATTATTTGTGTCTTTCCTAATGTTTAAATAGCAAAGTTCTGTTTAAATTTTATTAATGTTCTAAAATTTAAACATTAAGGGTAATTTGAACCAAATCCATTGGTCACATTTTACAATAATAGCTTAATTGCTTTTATTGAAAAAAAAAAAAAATTGTGTAAGGAATTATTTGAAAATTAGTGGTTACCCTAATTTTTTCACAATAAGTAGAAGTATGACAACAAACAAAATGATACATAGGATGCAACATCAGCCACAATCTTATTTTGTGAAAATGGTAAATGTTCATGCAAGTAAAAAAATTATTTCTGCTCATTTTTTCAGATGCAAAAAAGCACTAATATTTTGCTATTTAGGATTGAAGGAAACATTGAGTAGTCGATCATCCTTTTTTCCCGATTGTCCCATCTCAGTGTCTTCATTGCAAGCTTCTACTTCCTACACAGTACAAACTAGTGGATCTCAGAATTCCCCCTTGCATCAAGACAGTGTGTAAGTTTATTACTATTTCTAACCAAAAGCAGTAAAATTTGAACTACTGCTATTTAATAGTCTATATTTTGTTTAATTTCACTTTCATACACTTAAATATTTGGCTATATCTGGATCTATCTGGATCTTTCAGTGTTGAAGGTAATTTTCTTAACCTTAGCACAACATTTCTTAAGCTTCAGCTGCAAGACACTTTTGACCAGGTAATGGTCAGATTCAATTTTAGCTCTCCTGTATGATATGGTATTCCTAACTGAACTAGCCCATTTGCAGTTAATTAAAATATAATCTATCATGTTTCCTCTGCAACCCATCAGGTGAAATCATGTGTGTTTATAAATTTCCCAGTGTTTGTAGTATGCATTAGTTATTCAGAAACCATTAAAGTTACCTGTAGAAGACGTTCTCCATTGCCATTGGAACTACAATGACAAAGGTGCCTAAGCCTCCTGCCCAAAGGTCAGAGTAGGTACCAACTTTAGCATTGAAGTCACCTAGCACAAGAGAAATATCTGCTTTCTTCACAGAATTCAAAATATCCTAAGCTGGCTGTAAAACGTATCCTTCTCATTCTCATCAGAGTCCTCTGTGGGGACATAACAACAGATGGCATTCAAGTCTTTAATTTTTGTTTTAAATTTTGCCATAAGAAATCTCATTAATGCAGTCAAACCCAGAAGAGCATCACTGGCATGTCTGCTGAGAAGCAAACCTATCCTTGGAGATGCTTTCCATCCTCCCTCCCTGAAAAGAGAAATTTAAAGTTATTTTTAAGTCTTTACTTGTTCATCTGGCTCTTGCAAGCTTAGAATATCTAGGTTATAATTCTGGAATTTTTGCATGAGGACATCAAGAGAATAATCTCTATGTGACATCCTCACATTCCACATACCTGCAGAGAGAAAATGATTAGTAGGATTTTTAAAGGAACTTGGTTTATTGAGAGAGGTAGGTCCAACAGTATCAAACAGCCCCTGATCACAGGCAGGGGGCAAAGACCTATTCCTCCTCCACTAAAGGCTGAAGTCACTGATGCTGGTAGGAACTTCAGGCTCCACCTTTTCAAATGGATCTTTTCAAGAGTCATATGACCTGCCTAAGACACATTACTCCAGTTTAGGATTGGTGATGCCCAACTAACTAAGGGAGGGTTGAGGTTCTCCAACTGCTAAAGGCTGAAGTCACCCATACTGGTAGGAACTTCAGGCACCACCTTTTTAAGTGGACCTTTTCAAGAGCCATAGACCTACCTGAGGCACATTACTCCAGTTTAGAATTGACAGTGCCCAACTAACTGAGTAAGGGTTCAGGTACCTATGATGGCCTGTGATCAAGATTATCCACCAGCTAATAAGGTATCCCATGCCCCTGTTCACTTAGAGCTGGCAACCCACAAGCAAACTTCTGTTCCCTTCCAAAAGATATTATCTCTTTCGAAAGGTACTAATGGCCTGCACCATGAGAATGCGGGGTCGGACATTAGGTGCTAGACCTAGCTGGTTCTATGCATCATCACTGGGGATTGGTATACAGCTCCCCTTCCGGTTTATGCCTCGCTACCATTTACAGACAATATTATTACGTTACTATTAATATACTATTAATTTAAAAAGTAATTTTTTAAAATTTAATTAAAAATATTATTATTAAATTAAAGCCCAATTTCAACTCCCCTGTATGATCTGGTATTCCTAACTGAACTAGCCCATTTACTGTGAATTAAAATATAATCTATCATATTCCTATGCAACCCACCAGGTGAAACCCATGTATATTATAAATGTCCCAGTGTTTGTGTATGTATTAGTTATTGCAAACCATTAAGTTTACTTACCTGTAGAAAACATTCTCCATTGCCATTGGAACTATCAATGCCAAAGGGACCTAAAACTCCTGCCCAAAGATTAGAGTCAGTACCAACTTTAGCATTGAAGTCACCTAGCACAAGAGAAGTATCTCCTTTATTCACAGAATTCAAAATATCCTGAAGCTGACTGTAAAACAAATCCTTTTTATTCTTATCAGAGTCCTCTGTGGGGGCAATTTTAATTTAAAAAAATTAGTTAATATACACTGAAGAGCCAAAACATTATGATAACCTGCCTAATATGATGCCGGTCCTCCAAGTGCCACCAGCCAGATGCTCGATTGGATTGATGACTGGAGAATTTGGAGGCCAGGTCAATACCTGGAAGCCTTCCTCATGTTCCACAAACCATTCTCAAACAATATGGGCAGTGTGGTATGGTGCATTATCCTGCTGAAAGAAGGCATTACTAGAGGGGATATCGTTGCCATGAAAAAATGTGCCTGGTCTGCAATGATGTTTAGGTAGGTTGTAGACATCATAGTTTCCTACACATGAATGACTGGACCCAGGGTTTCCCAGCAGAACATTGCCCAAAGCATTAAACTTCCTCCACTGTCGACATGGTACAACAGGAAACAAGATTCATCAGACCAGACAACCTTCTTACAATCATTTAAGTTCCTGTCACCAGCATTCAAATTATGGGCGAGTTGCACCACAGTATTTCTTCTGTTAGCTCATACCATTTGCTCACCTCTAGCATTGATGAGCATGTGGTCAGCCCACACCTTGCTGGCGGTTCATGGTTTTTCCCTCCTCAGACCATTTTTTCAAGGATCTGTATGAGCCACCATTCTTTATTCTTGACTGTACCACTCACCACCTCTTTGTGGGATTTTTATCGACTGTTTACTCAATCTTCCCCTGGGAATGCCATGTTCCAGGACAATCTTGATGATTTTGTCTCGCATCTCTTTCTCACTTCTCATAGTGGACCTTAATGGACATGGTATTCCACCAATAGCAATATTGACACCAGTGGGTGCAGTTAGGTCCTTGAGCACAGGCTTAAGAATCTACTGCTCTTCCTGTTGAATACTAGTTTTGATACTGATATTTGCTCTCCAACCAGCAGTTTTACTGCCATTGATCTTTCCACGTGCTCCTCCTGAATCCTTCCATTCTTTATGTGGAAAGTCGAGGACAACCTGTATGGAAATGATTGTTTCTCAGCCAATATGTAACATCTTTCATTGAGGGCCATGTGAGCCTTCCTGTTGTAGTGGAAGATTGATCGGGCTGAGTGGAGCGATTTTAAAATACTCTGCATCTTCATTCTTACCAAGCACTAGCTTTATCAGAGTTGTAATGACAGAGATCATTTGAGTGTATCAGATAAGTACAATAGGCACTGGTTATTGTGATCACTGGTTAGTAGAATTAGGCACTTTGTAGAATCAAATTTCGGAGAACTTATATTTTTTTTTGTTTATTGGCATTACATTTTCAGTTATTAAAATCAGTATTACACCAATTCTCATTTTTAAATGAGGTTGGTATTTGGCAAAATATACTTTCATTATCATATGCCATCAATATTTAGGAAACATAACAATCTTTGGTAGCATTTGATGAGTTGCAAAAAAACCATTAAATCTATAGATGATGTTCTTGGAACTTCATTCAAATTCATACAGCAGATATCAATTCTTACAGACACTTCATATGATGATAAATGCCTGGAATAAAGTTTATAACACTTATATTTACTAACAATCAATTTCCAAAAGGAGGATTAGTGTGTTGTGATGGAATTCCAGAAAGTGAAGTTACTGGCCATGTGTCCCTTGTGAAGCTATTGTCATCCTACTGAGAGCATCAGAAGAAGCAGCAGCAACTGATTGTAACTATAACTTGTTATACAACATTGAAAACTCTCAATAGAATTTTCCTGGCAATTTGAGCAAACTAAAAGAAGTGATTTTTTAAAATTGTAATCAGGTATGCATTACCATTTTTAATTTTGTCATTTTAGTTTTCTCCTGTGCTTTATCAGTTTATAGTAAAACTAAAATTTGTAATTTTTACTTTATAATGTGAATAATTTTTTCAATATTATGTATAATATGTAATTTTACCACCTGGTAAATGTTATTCTTACATATTAGAATTATCACTTAATAGACTCAAAGTATGATTTCCAAAAGTGATCAGAATAATTGGTGCCTACTGTAGCTATTGTCTACCATCACTCAAACTTGGACATGGTTTGCTATTTATATTGAAATGATTGTGGATCCCAGCTGCACTGTAGCACATAAAGCCCAGAATGAGGCTTTAGGTTTGTTTCAGAGATATCCAACTTTTTCCAACATTCATGCATTCAAAGGAACATTTTCATTTCCAACAAAATGGAAATAAAACATGTGCTTGGCACATTAGAATTATAAGAACTTATTTCGAAATTACATGTGTTTATAATGAGTGATAAATGCTGAATGGTTACTACACCTTCCCTGACCAGTAAGTAACAGGTCATGTGCATTTTTCAACAAAATAGTGCCACCTCATTCTTATTTATCTATTTTATTTTTATTTGGGGGGGGGGGGGAGGTGGATTTAGTCAGTATATGTAATGTGATGTAGTTTCCAGCTAGACCAGTGAGGAGATTTATCTCCACTAAACTTCCAGCCCGGCACTCAGTCTAGGAAACAAGTGGTCTTGGAAAGGCCACCATCTGTTAGATGGTATATTAAGTTGTGGCCCCATGTGCAGGAGAGCCATATCCTGTGCCCATTAAAGAACACTATATGGCCTTGATGGGAGACTACCACTTATCTCCCAACAGCTGTCTAGTGGGTTCTCTCTGCCTAACCTTGTTTGAGACCTGGCCATTTTGCCCATTGTCTATAAAAAAAAGTCCCATTTAGAGGTAAAACAAATCAACCCTCATTTTTTAAGCATGAATATAGTTGAAGGAATGGTTTTTTAGAAAATGATTATGGGATTATATAAATATTTACAAACAGAAGCCAATGGACATATTTCATCTATGAACATTCATAACAAAAGGTGCCAGGTCCATAACTGTAAGTATAATGCATGTAAATTTGTACAAAAATTCTGCAAAAGATTAATTTATTGCTTTTTGAAAGATTGGAAATAGTTTGAGCACAAAGGATTAATATAACAGTAAGAAGCAAAATTGAAACCTTATTTAACTGAACATGAACAACCATAAGGAAAGCTCTGTCTGAATGATTATAATTAAAGAAAGAGAGCAACCTAGATATGCCCTCTTTAATTACAATCCTTCTGTAGTCACTAGTTGCTCTCAGAACCTGTATATTTGTGTCTGTGTGTTCCCACTTTACATTCATTACATTTAACAATTCTTTTAAAACTTCTTTTTTTATAGTTCTCAACAGGCAGAGACTAGTGGCTCATGGTTAGAATCAGAGTGTGATCATTCTCAAGTGCAAAAGAATATACTTAAATGGGAAACAGATGAAGCTTTGGGGGCATTTTCAACTATATCTCCTGTATTATATGCCAACATCAACTTTCCGAATTTGAAAATGGAATTTCCAAGTATGTGTAAATTATGATATTAAATAGAAATTACCTCACCTTTTTAATATATTAAAGTGTTTAACCTCTTTGCATACAATTTTCACCCTGGATAATCAAGAGTCTACTGCGGTAATAATGTACTTTTACAATTATAATGATATCCTCTTTCATCCATTTGCTTTAATGATTAAAATCATAACAGAATTAATATTTTGCAGTAATAAACCAAACTGATTCTATTTCCGTTTTTAGGCTGGAGTGATAGATCAAAACAAATTGCCAAAATCTGGCGAAGTTTACCTTCAGAGAAAAGGCAGCCCTATTTGGTAAACATTCCATACCTTTAACTCATTTGTGAAATTATACAATGTGTAAAATATATTCATTAATAAACTTCTCTATTTTTTTGATTATATAGTACTTAATAAAAATTACTTTAATATACTATTAATTATTATTTTAATATACTATTAAAGTTATAATGTTCTAAACCCTTCCAGGGTTCATATAGATTATACATATTGACAGAATCTGAAATGAAAAGCCAAAGATGCTATATCCATTTTTAGTACTACATACAAAACTTCGATTTTTAAAAAATAGAAACTGCTGGTAAACTAGATCACAGCGTAGCAAGATGCAGATGACAGTAATTAGTAGCAAGTGTGTAGCAAGTGTTTTATTTGTACTTCTATAATTAAACCTTTTTATATTATTGATGTGATTTTATTTCTGTATATTTTATATGTATTGATCTTTCAGTGTTATGCTACATTGCTAGGTATGACATTGGTGGCTTACAACTCGAGTTTAATTTTTTCTTCTATCAGTTTAATGATTTTGTTCCTGTAGATCTTTTTGAGTTATGCTACACTGCTGGTTGTGACAATGGCTGGCTTACAACTTGTTTCGTTTTTACTACTATCAAGTTATTGATTTTTTTCCCCATATAAATTTAATACCATACACTGAATGGACAAATTTTTATGTATACCCTGATAACAATATGCAAAGCAGCAGTATCAATTCCAGTTATGTAGTAGAAATGTCCACTTCCAACCAACAAGAGAAATTTGGACATAAACATGCAATTGACTCTGGAGGTGAGGGCAGACTGTCCCACATCGTTATAAGGAATTGCATGGCTACCATGGAGCAGATAACTTCAGAATTGAATAAGAGTGCATCCAGAAGCACAAAGTCTATATGTCATACCATGAAAAAAATAGGCTATGGCAGTCGACATCCACATCGTGTCTCCTTGTTGACTGCAAGGCACTGAAAGATTAGGCTGCAATTTGCAAAGGCTTATCACAATTGGAGTGTGGAGGACTGGAAACGTGTTTCCAGTCTGGTCTGATGTCTCATGGTTTCAACTCTTATCACACCGATGGGAGGGTGCATGTGTGGCGTAAACTACACAAAATGATGAACCCAGCTTGCCAAGTTGGGATTATACAAGCAGATGGAGACAGTGTAACAGTTTGGGTAACAGTATTAAAAAAAATCGGCCCCGAAGAAGCCATGATTTACATGAGCTTCCTTGGGGCCCCTCATATCTGTCGAGACCTCCGTCACTGGCACAAGGTATGTGAAAATCCTCACCATCCATCTACACTCATTTGTAATGATTCTCTTTCAGCACCATGGCGCCATCTTTCAACAGGACGTCACACCTCATACTTCCTGTGTGGCGACCAAATTGGCTCCAGGAGCATTCAAGTGAATTTACCACACTGGAATGGCTTCCTTGATCACTGAAATAACACAACAGCTGTCTAGTGGGTCCTCTCCCCCTAATAATAATAACCTCAATCCCGTTGAAAATTTGTGTGATGAATTCGAAAGTTCTGTTTGAACCCGCCAACCCCCACCGCAACTGTGGATGCTCTATGACAGGTGATCCTCACTTCATGAGCAGCAAAACCACCTCTGTATTTTCAACACCTCACTGATCCTTGCCAAGATATCAGTTGCTGTTGTGAGAGCAAAAGCTGGAGCAACAAGTTATTAGGTAGGTGTATATAATAATTTGTCCATTCAGTGTATGTCGTTATTGATATTTCAGAGTTTTGATAATCGCTGGTTATGACAAGGGCTGGCTTACAGCATTTTGCTACAGATATTTTTTAACATCGTATTAGGTTATATGTTAATTTTTTTAAAACTTTTTCTCTGTTTTGCAGTAAAAACTGATCTTTTATCATTTTCTGATAATGAATGAGGTCTTGGATACAGAAGCAAACAGCTTTGATGGCACAGAAATCAGTCCTACATTTGGGGAAGAAATTTGGTCAACTGAGTTATAACTAATTTTGACCAAGGATTTGACTAAGTTTTTTTTAATGTGTTCAAAAAGAAAAATCACAGTAATGTGAATGTCACAGTAAGCAGACTCACACTGTACTGCACTTCTATGTTTTGTGCATTGATTATCTGCTAGAATTCCTGCAAATATATTTAGATACTCTTTATAATTATGTAGTTACTACATAAGATTAATGGTTAGCCTGATTAAGTGGCTTCAGCAACCCTCATTCTGCATCAGAACTCTAATGGCCATTTTCAATTTTATGGTTACCTGAAACAGAAAAGTCTTCAACATTCTTTATATTTAAGAAAATAGCTGGCTGAAATTCTATTGTATTTTTCAAAAATGTGTGGTGCATTGCTATGTAGAATTATTAATTCTTTGGGGAAACTTGTAATTATTTTGAAACTAGTGAAATCATGATTCTTTTGAAGCTTTTAATTAATAGCAGATGTAAGATGGCTAAGGTTTAGTGCCTCACTTCAAGTGGCATCAATAGTCCATTTCTAAGATTATTTTAAATTAATCCTGAAAATTTAATTAAGTAAATTTGATAATAAAAACAATACCTAATTATTTAGATGTTCTTTAAAGTTGGAAAAAAAGAAAAGAAAGAAATTATTACTCTGCTGTGGCAGCCATTTTTGTGACCTGATTTCGCACCAGTGTGTTTAGTTGATTCCTTCTTTATGTTAATGATTCCAAACTAAAGTTTCTTGCAAAACATTCTTTGAATTATTTGCCATTTGACTTGTTTTAATCATTTGGAATTGTCTCAAAAGATTAACAAAATATAACTGGTAAAATGGATGTTTCTATGTACTAAATGGAAGAACATATGCTTCATTTCATAAGAATATATATATATACTTTATATATCTAAAGGTTGCAATATTTTACATATTTCTGGCTTTTAAATTGCTTTACTGTTTGTTAAAATGTTTCAGGAAAATATCTTTGTACATTTTTATATTGAATCAAATGCTCCTTCATTTAAGACATTACTTGTCATATTCTATTCATTAGTTATTTTAGAATGAGGTTCAAATCCAACAAAATTACTTTTTTTTACTATATCATTTTAAAAAAGTGCTATAAAATTAGTATGTTTGATCTTTTTTCTCAAATATTTTATTTTCTAAAAATTCACAACTAAAATGCTATTTATTTTGGTATAGGACATAACCAATTATGTCTATTAATTTTGGATAAGATTTCAAAGTTGGTCTTTTTTTTTCCTGAAAACACCTAAAAATTAACCTGGACACCAGAGTGAATTTTGCTCTACAAAGCCAGCTTGTTAAGGGTTAATTATGTGAAGTGCTAGAAGTGCTATTCACAGTTTCCTGTTTTGAAGGTTGATACAATCATATAATTAGAGTGGAGAATGTATTGCAATAATTGTATTTTGGTCAAGAAACGCAATAAAAAGTAAATCTTTATTTTGTTGGGAAGTTGACAGAAAATGATATGATGATTAATAAAGGAAAGTATTGCTGATTGAAAGGAAGTGTGATTGAACAGAGTGCACACAGTTGGAAATAAAATCTGCTAAAGACCCAATTGTTGAAGTAGATGTAATTTCTTTAAGCAAAAAAAAGAAATAAACTAATAACAGATAGCCTATGTGCAAATGATTAATCTTTGTTTACCAACAAATAAAAAAGACCTATGTATAATTTCATTTTATTATTGAATGCATAGTAACTGGAACCTATTTGTAATTTAAACATAATCTTATTTAGTTATGTTATGAGAACTTTGCACATCACTGTAATAGTAGATGGTAAAGTATTTTAAAACACCCTATAGTTATGAATGATTTGTATTGCATTTAAATGTTCATTAAGAGTTGAGGAAATTAATTATTATTGCAAATTAGGAACAGAACTGGAACTGAACTTTCATGGTTTGCAAGCAGCTTTTATATACTGATGTGTATTTTGTTATGCCCATTTAAAAGGATTAAAGAATTGTAATTTTCTTTTTACTTATTCAGGGTATAGGGTTATGATTTATTATGTATAATGTTGCCATTATATTATATAATTATGATGTGTTACGTTATTTTTTTTAGCAAAAAGCAAGGGAAAACAGAGCTGCTTCCAGGACTAATAAAACCAGTATTGTAAGTTAATGGATTGCTTATGAACTTCATAAATTTGTATTTTACATTAGTTATAAAATATATTTTATTCCAATTAAAAATTTGTTTTAGCATTTTAAATGACATATGCATACTTCATAATATTTTTTTTTTAAATAGATGTGATTTATTTTAATTATTACATCTTAAAAAGAAAATACCTAAAAGCATGTGAAAATTAGCCATTATCTAAAACAAATGTCAGTTATATTTCACCTGCTCTTCTATACTAAGGTAATGCAAGATTATAGAGAAGAAGGAAAAGTTCCTTTGGCATGAAATGTAGAAATGAATAAAACTAATACTGAACAGAATATTGTGGAATGATATTAAAATCAATTAATCTTTGATGCATTAAGATTCAACATGAAGCAGAATTTATAGATGAAAGATATTTTATTACAAAATGCTGATGATTGTGACTTTCCCCATGATTATACCAGTGTAGAACTAGATGTATGGAAGAAAGGAATGATTACATCACAACATGAGATACAGAGAGCAATAATGATAATTCTGAAAGACATGGGATTTACTGGTGGCCAATTATATAATGAATCTATCTGCAAAATGTATCAGGGTTCACTAGAAATAGTAATAGCCAATGTTATATAACATTGAAATAATAGAATTTCTCAGCTACACCTGGTAGTGATTTGTTAGATAAATATAAAGGAAAAATTGTCATTTGCCAGGTGCTCTGACCACTGAGGTACCCGCCACCAAACAGTCATCCTCTATTAGTGGCTTTAAGCATTATACCATAAAATAGTCATTGGAAGTGTAGTTGACTGTAATTGAAGACTGGTCCAGATGGCACCTTCCAGGTTAGTGCACATAGCTAGCCCACATCAAGTGTCAAATGTCATGGTATTTTTATTTTTTAAGCCAACACACTGATACTCAAGCATAAGCATTGTTGTTGAAATAATAGAATTTTTCAGATACACCTGGTAGGGATTTGTTAAATGAATATAAAAGAAAAATTGTCATTAGTCGGGTGGGATCTGAACCCATGACCTCCAGATAACATGTCAGGTGCTTTGACCACTGAACTACTGGCCGCTGAACAATCATCAACTATTAGTGGCGTTAGGCATTATACCATACACAGGCAGAACAGAAGGTAGCATGTCGGCTTAAAAAATAAAAATACCATGACATTTGACGCTTGATGTGGGCTGGCTGTGTGCACTAAACTGGAAGGCACCATCAGGACCAGAGGCTTTGATAACAGTCAACTACACTTTCAATGACTATTCTGTGGTATAATGCTTAAAGTCACTAATAGAGGATGATTATTTGGTGGCCGGTAGTTCAGTGGTCAGAGCACCTGACATGTTATCAGGAGGTCAAGGGTTCAGATTACACCCGACTAATGACAATTATATAACATGTTTGAAAAGTTAAATAATTGAATGTTTTAATTTTAAAATGAAGGTGATTTCATGATAAATGTTAAAAAGCTTTATATGTTTATATCTTAGTGACATATAAATGAGTATTGAAAGAAAGAAGAAAAGCAAGATCATTTATTAAAAAATACTTAATGATTTATGTTTTCCACAGGTTTATCAGTGTGAGATTACATATATATATATTTAGGTTAGCAAATAAAGATCATTTGCCATGACATGCAGAGAGTAATAGGTAAAATAAGGAACTGAACAATAATAACCTCACAGAGCCTATCATAGACTAGGAGCAATAGCATTCTCCTAGTCTGTGATAGCTGCATGTTGTATTGCCAGCTCGGCAGTGGCAGTCGTTAGCTTGTTTTGGCTGATATCTGTCTGATGCTCTGTGAACTTCTTCTTGTAGAGAATTTATGGTTTTTCCAGTATAATAAACAACAGAATTATTCGGATAATGGAGGGGCTTTCTGTATATTGACATCGTCAAGGCTCCTGTATCATCTTTTTGGATAAAAATATCTAAATAGGGGATGGCATTACTGTTTTTCTCCACCTTTAAAACATACTGTAAGATAGATATTGTTGGCTCTATTAATGAGACAATTTAATTGCTTATTGCTGCCATTTCAAATTAAAATATATCATCAACATAGCAGCACCAGAAGATGGGTAAAATTTCTGCTGAATTGAATAATTTTGCTTTGAGGACTTGAAGGACAATCTTGGACAGATGACAGAAAGGGGTGAGCCCATGGGGACCCCTTAGCCCTGCCTGTAGATTTTGTTGCCAGACTGGAAATAATTATTTTCAATGACTAGTTTTAGTGCTTCATAAATGGTGTTGATTTTAGAAAGGAAAATTTTTTGCACTTCAGTGTTTTTTGTTTCAAATAACGCTATGGCATCAAAAACTGGTATGGATGGGAACAAAGAGATTACATCAAGTGTGACTAATTTACTGTTGAGAGGAATGAACAGATCTTTGAGTCTGTAGAGAAATTCCTCCATAGATTTAATGGAAAATGGTGGTCTGTAAATGGTAGCTAGGTAGTCACTGGAAGGAGAGCTATGCACCAATCCCCTGTGATGATGCATAGAACCGGCCAGGCCTAGCACCTAATGTCCGACCCCGCCTTCTCGTGGTGCGGACCGTTAGTAACTTGCAAAAGAGATACTCTCTTGTGGAAGTGAACGGAAGGGGAGGGCTGCCAGATTAGTGTGGCCTACTGATCTGGACAACTATGGCTACTTTTCTTTTTTTCTACCCTGCTGAGGAATGGTCAACCACACAGGGTCCTGGTGCTGACCATAAAAACCTACTGGACTGGACAGATATATGGCTCTGAGCTTGATTATGGATCCTGATTTTGCTGCACTGGTGGGCTTCTGTGGAGGGAAAATCTTCCGCTGTGTTTTCTGTTTGTTTGTGGGTTGACAGCCCCAAGTGAATAGATTCACAGGATATGTTTATCAGCTGGTGGATAATCCTGAGCAGAAGTCATCGCAGGCACATTTCATTCGTCAGTTTTCATTCACATTTTTTTTTTTTCAGTCACATTTCATTCAGTCATCGCAGGCACATTCATCGTCAAATTCTACATTGGAGGAAATCTTCCAGTGTAGATGGCTTCAGCCTTTAGTAGTGGGGGAACGGGTCTTTGCCCCATGTCTGCGATTAGGGGGCTGTTTGATATTGTCGGCATTCCCTCTCTCAATAAACATAGTTTCTTTAAGCATCCCACTAACCATTTTCTCCCCATAGGTAGTTGGAATGTGAGGACTCTGCACAGAGCTTTTTCTCTTGATGTCCTCACACAAGAATTCCACCATTATAATTTAGATATTCTCGGCTTGCAAGAGACCAGATGGACAGATAAAGGTCAGATTCTTAAAAATAATCTTAAATTTCTCTTTTCAGGGAGGGATGACAATAAGCATCACCAAGGCGTGGGTCTGCTTCTCAGCAGACACGCTAGCGATGCTCTTCTAGGATATGAGTGCATTAATGAAAGATTTCTTACAGCAAAATTTCAGACAAGCGTTGAAGACTTGAATGTTATCTGCTGTTATGCCCCCACTGAGGATGCCGATGAGGATGAGAAGGATAGGTTTTATGAACAACTTCAGGATATTTTGAATTCTGTCAAAAAGGAGATATTACCCTTGTTCTTGGTGACTTCAATGCCAAAGTTGGTACTGACTCTGACTTTTGGGGAGGAGTAATAGGCCCTTTTGGTATTGGTAGCTGCAATGGCAATGGGCAACGTCTCCTACAGGTAAGTAAACTCAATGGATTCAGAATAACTAACACTTATTACAAACACCACGATATACATAAGTACACATGGGTTTCACCTGATGGGCTGCATAAGAATATGATTGATTACATATTAATTAACAGCAAATGGGCTAGTTCTGTTAGGAATACCAGGGCATATAGGGGAGCTGAAATTGGATCTGACCATTACCTTGTTAAAAGTGTGTTGCGACTTAAACTTAAAAAGTGTTGTGCTAGGGTTAAAAATTTTACTTTTAATACTGAAGCTCTGAAAGATCCAGTTATAGCCAAAGCTTACCATGATAGGTTACTTAGTCATTATGTCAGTCATGGTTTGCTTACTACTGAAGTTGAGGAAGAATGGTACAGTACTCTTTTAAGAAGAACAGTACTCTTTTAGGAAAAAAGGAGCAGAAGAGGCAAAATTATCTGAGTGATAAGGCACTTGAGCTTATTTCGGAAAGAAAGAACTGCAGGAATGCCCTTAATCAATACCCTACTAGTCCTAATAGAAAGCATTACAGAGAACTTAATAAACGTGTAAAAGATCAGTTAGCTGCTGATAAGAATCTTTGGCTTGATGGTTTGGCTGACAAAGCCGAGGAAGCAGTTAGACAGCACAACAGCAGAGAGCTGTACCAGATAGTTAATGTTTTGTGTGGTAGAAAACGGACAGGTATACAGGGATTGAAGGATAAACAAGGTAAGGTTATAGAAGGTGAGGATTCTGTCATGGCTAGGTGGGCTGAGCATTTCAGTGATGTTCTAAACAATGTAGTTAGTTTTACTCCCATTGTTTGCAATGAAGATAGATGCATTGGTGGCTTTAATGTTGGCCCTATAACACAATCTGAAGTTATTTTGGCTGTTTCTAAACTTAAACTTCATAAATCCCCAGGGGTAGATGAAATTACTACGGAAATGCTTAGAGCTGGGAATGTTTCGGTTAACACTTGGATGACTGAAATTCTGAATATCTTTTATGATAAAGTCATGGTTCCTAAGGATTTTACCACAGCTATTGTTATCCCTATTTTCAAAAAAGGTGATCGCAGTTCTTGTGATAACTACAGGGGTATCAGCCTACTCTCTGTTCCAGGTAAAGTTCTTTCCATGATTGTGCTTAATAGAATTAAGAATCTGGTTGACAGTCAATTGCGTGATGAGCAATGTGGATTCAGAAGTGGTAGGGGATGTGTGGATCAGATATTTTCACTTAGGCAGATTCTTGAGAAATGTTTAGAGTTTCAGAAACCTTTGGTTGCTAGCTTTGTTGATTTCAAAAAGGCTTTTGACTCTGTTGATCGTCATAATTTGTGGTTGATTGTGAGATCATATGGTATACCAGACAAGTTAGTTAACATAATGAAAGCTCTCTATAATAACACTGAGTCGTGTGTGAGAGTTGGTAAGGCTTGTAGCAATTGGTTTAGCATTACTTCTGGTGTTCGACAAGGGTGCATTTTGTCTCCTTTTCTCTTTAGCTTGGTTATTGATTATGTTATGCGAAATTCACTGCAAGGGAAAAATTTTGGCCTTAAGTGGGCTGGAGATATGAAAATTTCTGATTTAGATTATGCTGATGATTTAGCCCTTTTGGCAAATGATGTTGATGAGATGAACTCTTTCATTCGAGCTGTTGATGAGACTGGTAGTAGAGTAGGTTTGGTTATAAACAGAGAGAAAACTGAAGTGATGAAAATTGGTCAGGCAGGCTGTGATTCAGTTAATCTGAATGGTTGCAGTCTTGAGCAGGTGCCACAGTTTAATTATCTTGGGAGCTATGTAACAGATAATGGTGATGTGCGGCATGAGATTAACAGACGAATAGATATTGCTGCCGGGACTTTTAAGAACCTATGGAGAGTGTGGAGAAATAGGCGTATACACCTAAAGACTAAAATTAGACTGTATAATAGTTTGGTTCTTTCTACGGTTAGTTATGGTAGTGAGACTTGGACGCTTTGTAAACAGGATAACAGGAAACTAGATGCTTTTGATTCCAGATGCTTACGCAGTATCTTTGGCATTAGGTGGTTCAACTTTGTAACTAATGATGAGATTAGGCAAAGGAGTTTGCAACCTCCTTTAAGCAGCATATTGTGCAGAGAGAGACTCCGTTGGTTTGGCCATGTTGCCCGTATGAATAATTATAGATTGGCGAATAGGGTTATGAACAGTGTGCCTAAAGGCTTCAGAAAGAAGGGGAGACCTAGGATGCGGTGGGCAGACAATGTCAAACAGGACCTTGTTAGAATTGGTGTGCAGTGGCCAGATGCAGTAGATGTAGCTCAGGATAGACTTGCTTGGAGAACTAAATTGCACGGTCTGGTTGGACCTCCGTAGCCCATGGCTGCTTGATGATGATGATGATGATGATGATGATGATGATGGGTGCTCACAAATGAAGCTAGATAAAAATTTGGACAGATTCTTTTCTAGAAAGAATATTGGGGATGATCTTTTGCATACCAAGGACTGAATGGAGTGATTATCTTTGTGCATTTTGCACTGGATGAACATTCATTGTGCCTGGCAATTGGAAAGCACTGCACTCTTCTTGATGTCCTTGGGGAAACACCAGTTGTTTTTTAGTCTTCAAACCTTATTTTTGGTGCTACTGTGTGTGGAGGGGAGGGGGGTTCTATTTAGGATAATACAATTGGAGATATTTATAAAGTCAAAAACTTTCTCATCATAATCATTTTTGTTCATGATAAGAAACTGACATGTTTTGTCAGCTAATGTTATAACAATGTCAGGGGTATTTCTTATGTTAAGGCCTGAGAATTCAGATATGAGAAATTTCTTTCTTAGTAGGAGGGAGATTTTTGTTAGGAGTTCATGAATTTAAAGACTTTTTGCCTCATAACATTAATTTATGCTCTTTCTGATGTCCACCGGCATTATTGATGATATTTCCAATTTCGGCAATGATCTTTTTCTTGTCTAATTTTCAATGAAATGGACTGAATTTTGGGCCATGTTCCAGAGCTGCCAGTTCATTATTGGAGAAGTTTTTATCAGACAGATTAATGATAGGAAGAGGTTTAAAAGTAAAGCAAAAAGGCACCTGAGGTTTCAGTGAGCCACTGTATCTTCTTTGGATATTTCTGTAAGGTGTCATTTTTGTGTTTTTCCTCTGTATAGTGGAGTTTTTCAAGCAGATCTGTGAGCATAATGGGAGGACTGCTGTGACAGAAGTCTTGGTGTGCCTGGTATGCCTCTGCTTCAAATCTCAAAAAGTATTGCCTTTTCTCTTTTATTAGAGCATGGAGAAGCTTGCCTCTCACTGTGTGCAACACATATTGGCAGAAACAGAGAGACTGCTGCTTGTGAGGCAGATTGATTGTGGGATAAGGTTGTTGCATCAACAGCACAGAAGAAACCACAGTTGTTCCAGAACTCATGACAAGTTATGAACTTAAAAGTCTGTAATACTTTTCGATGTTGGTATTAAGTAATTCTGCAGAGAATAAGCTTTAATTTTTTCCTTCCTGAAACCAATGCTATTCATGATGCACTGAAACTAGTCACCAAAAATAATTATTTCCAGTTTGGCAACAAAATTTACAGGCAGGACTCAGGAGCCCTCATGGGCTCACCCCTTTCCGGCTTACTGCCCGAAATTGCCCTTCAAGTCCTTGACACAGAATTATTCAACTCGTCTGAAATTTTACCTATTTTTTGGTGCCACTATGGTGACAATATATTTCTAATTTGAAATGGCAACAGTACCCTTAACATTTAACCCTTAACATGCCAGAAGACACCAGTTCCCAGAGCCAAATTCAGTCTCGTATCCATTGGGAATTGTAGTTCCCAAGAGAATATGCTCCAACAATAATGCATTTTTTAAATAGTTAAAAAGTAGTTATTGATTATTAATTTAATCTCCAATGCTCCAGGTAATTTTCATATTTTTAAGTAAATAAATATGTTTATTATTTATTTTATTTCATAAACTTTTAAATAAAACTGGTATAATTCTGGCAATATTCTTTTTTTTTTTTTGAATATAGTGTAAATAAGGCTTTGTTACTTATCTTAAAGTACATTATTCTAAAAATTTTAACATTATGTATAGAGGAATTCTGCAAGTGATATTTGTGAAGTTAAACAAACATAATCATCAATAAAAGTTCATTATTAGAAAAATTTTACTCAGGATGCTCTTAAAAATGTGGAATTATTTCTTGGAGAACTTAGAATGGCTTAATTGGTAATATCAAACCTGAAAATGAAAGTTTTCTCAGGAAGAGAGCAGAAGCATTTGATTACATATGAGTTTGATTTTTCTTGAATGTTGCAATGTATACTAGCTTTTGTCTATTACCTTAAGGCACTAAATTACTTGAATTTATTTACCCTTGAAATTGATATGCTTCAAAATTTACTTGATTGTGCAAAACTCAATATGGCCATGGTATGGGAAAAAGTTCATTCTCGTATTCTTCAAACCAGCCCTAGTTTTTAAAGTTTTATTTTCAAGAAAGCCATTTTGGTACTTTATAAGGTATATTAGTGAGAGTGCAATAAATAACACATTGTATATATGCATTTCAAATAATTATATTTTGCCCGTTATATACTGTAAGATGATTAACAAATTATATCTAGAAGTCTTCTACTCAAAAAGAAAATAAAAAGAAAAATAGTAGTAGAATTTGCATTATTATTATATATACTGCTCTTTGTGTAGTGTGTGATATTTGTGTTATAAGTTTATTTTCAATATTTTAGATTTGCTAATATGATTCATTTTCACTGCAGGAAACTGACAGAAGTAGTAAAGAGCATAAAAGTCAAGAAGTAGATCAAGAAAAACAATGGAAACAGTTTCAAGCCATGAGACTAATGCAGCAACAAAAGCAGCAGAAAATATTACAAACATTTCAAATTAATTGTAAATTTCGTTAATTGGTGATAATTTTACGCATTCAGTTTTTATTAACTAATAAGTAAATGGAAATAGGAAATGTATTAACCAATAAACACTATATCTAAAAGAATTTTAATAGATATCATTGTTGATTGATGACAACCTTACTTCAAATGTAACCCAAAACCTCAAAGGAGAAACCAATATTAACGTTTTAGAAAAAAGATGTACAGTAGAAGATGGTAAAATATGAATTAAATTTTAGCAAAGTTAAAAATGCATTCTTCACTGAGCATCAACATTTTCAAATAAAGTTTAATAATATGAAAAATTAAAAAAAAATACTTTGGCAAGACACGAAAATTTTTAATCTTAAATAGTTGTAGAGTGGCAAAAAATATTTTTCATTCAGATTAGTTTCATTCAAATTCTCTCAATATATCTGATTGTTATTATTTTAAGGTGTGATAGTGTTCATATGATCAATAGGCACTACCTGGGAGGTCGGTTTAAACTGAAGTAATTGTTATTAGAATAGCTAATATGTACTATGGATATTGTAATGATCAAGGTAGAAGCTGCATAACAGTTTTCTACTGACACAGCATATTGGATTTGTTCCTATTATCTGGTTGGATTATGGTACATTAGACCACGGGTAATGGACAAAAAAAAAGGAAATAACGTAAGATCACTGATACAGTGTTGAACTGCCATGCGAGTCCAGTATTGCTTGTATATGTCAGGGTGTAGAGTCTATCAGTCTCTGAAAGTCAGCAGGAGGGATACAACACCATTTGTCCACAAGAAATGGGATCAATTCCTGCTTGTTTGATGCAGCTGGAAAACACTGCCTGAGACTTTGTTCCAGAATTTCCAATAGATTTTCCAGTTGGTTGATATCTGGTGACTGTGGTGGCCATGGTATGTGAAAAGTTCAGTCTCATGCTCCTCAAACCATTGGGTGACCACATGTGCTCTGTGGAAGGAAGCACTTTCTTGGAAGAAATGTTGTACTATTGGATGGAGATGATCACTCAAGACTGCCAAAAAGTGATTGGCAGTAATCTTGCCTTCTTACAGAATGAGTGCATCCAAACCATACCACAAGAAAGCACTCCACACTATAACAGAACCACCAGAATCCTTAAAAGTAGGAAATAAGCAATCAGAGTGCACTCGTTCATTTGTTAGAAACGGTGTAGGATGATTCGTCAGACCATATCACATTCCTCCTCTGCTCAAGTCTCCATTGCTTGTGCTCTTTGCACCACTGGACATGACAACATGTGTTGACAGATATGATGAGTGGCTTGCGAAGTGCAACTCAACTGTGATATCCAAGCTATAGAGTTCTTGAAGTACTGTTTTTGACGAAACTGGCCTCTTGTATCCTTCATTAAGATCTGTGCACAATGATCAGCTGTAGCTCGCCAGTTTTTATCTCCGCAAAATTCCCCACCCTGCCCACGGTCAGTAGGGGACACCGATGGGCTTGCAAAGGCCGCCGTCCGTCGGATGGGACGTTAAGCCGTGGCCCCGTGTGCGGGAGAGCCACACCCTGTGCACGTTAAAGAACACGCTGGATGGCCTTGACGGGAGACTACCATCTGTCTCCCAACAGCTGTTCCAGTGGGTCCTCTCTCCCAACCTTCTCTGAGCCTTCGGGGTCCATGTGACCTGGCCATTTAGCCCATGGTGTGCAAAAAAGTGCCGTTCAGAGGTAAAACAACTCATCAGTTTCACTTTTCATATCGTACTAATGCTTGAATATCTCAATTCTGTAGTATGCCCTGTAGCCACTGTTACCTTTTTGCAGATGATGTCTTCTCTCTTGAATCCCATGCAGGCATTACCTTGGAAACTGTTCCTCTTAAACCATTGGCTAGTTCTGCTGTCTTAGTGACCAAAGCTCCTGCCAAGTGCACTTCAAATATCATGCCCCTTTTGAAATTGCTAAGGTATTCTCTCAAAAATATGGTACCAATAATTTCATGCAGGCACACCAGTTTTGCCCTTTATAGATATGACACTAAATATGTTGAGATGTCATTTGCATGTTTCTTGCTTTCATCAAGTGGCACATAGATGCCACTGTTTACCACAAACTGAAGGCTTTCCACATTTTTTTTTTTAACTTTGGTGTTTCCATTTTTCTGCCCATTACCTGTATAACCTGAGATATGAAAGTTTGGTTCCCAAGCTATTGGTGCAATTTTGTCTATTTCCTGAATTCTGCTCTTCTTGGGGAAGCAGGAACTTCACTAAGATCACTACTAACCTTTGTCAGATGTAGCATTATTATGTGATTCCATTATATTCCTGTTAGAAAACAGTATTGGCTGGAAGCTCCCATAACTCTAATAGCTGTCTAATAGATTTTAACCAATCTTACCACTGGAATCTGTCACTTGAACCACTATGCAGTGAAAAACGTTTTTTCTCAGTGGTAATCCAACAAAGGAACAAAATCATATTAGTTATTTGTTAAGCTTCCATAATCCTTAATCTATTAACAGTCAAAAGATATTGATTTTTTCCAGATAGACTTTTAGTATGCACTCATTAAATAATTTATAATAATTATAATAATTGAGGCTGTTTCTGATGACAATGTTTAATTTAAAAATTAACAACTTAAAAAACATTAATAATAATGATTCGATTTCAGTTTTTAAGCTGTACAATGTAATTATTGAGGTTGTAATTATTATCTTGTAATTATCAAATGCTACCAATGATTTTCTAGCAGATCAGTTATACTCAGCAATCCTTGCTCTAATTTTATATGGTGTCATCCATGTTTTTCAGTATGTTGTACATTTTTAAAACTAACTAAGCAGTTGTATATTAAAATCTGTTACTGTTCCTCTTAGTTGTGATTTTAATAGATTCTAACATGTGAGATGGAAATCTTCATAATACGTTGCAGCATTTTGCTTGTTTGAGTGAGTGGAGTTTATACATACCAGAACAATGAATTGATTAAAAACAAATACAGACAGAAATTAATTTCTTAAATCTTAATCAGGTAAGCTTTTTTACTGAGCTAGAATTTTGGGAGGAGAAGGGGATCATATGCATGATTCAGTCTGGTAATTCTAATCTTACTAGATTTTAACAAGATTTTGTGACATCATCACAAAATGCTTAAAATGTTCAAGAATGTAGTAAGTTGTCTTAACTTTATTAAACATGGTGGCACTGTATGATGTGATAGCAAGGGGAACTTGGTAATATAGGTAGATTCTGTTGATTTAGAGGTAATAATGGTAAGTAGGAGTGTGTGAATCAAGAGATAATTTACTAGGAGGTAGTTTTTAATATAACTAAAATTTTAAAAGTTGTTTATATATATACAGGGTGAATCTGAAAAAGTGGGCAAAACTTTACGGGGTGGTAGAACGCAGCTATACGAGCAATATTCGTCATAGAAAGTATGGGCGGAACGCAAACGGCGAGCCGCTAGGTGGCGTTGGAAATGGTATAAAAGGGTTGGTCCTCGCACCCAACGGCATTTCTACCGTGGATTGCCGAGAGGATGGCTGGTTATACTAACCACGAAATGGTGGATATGCACTTTGTGTACGGTGCAGCGGACAGGAATGCAAGTGAGGCACAGAGTATCTCCTCTCCTTCTTGTGTTCATTCTTTAAATGTGACAGTGGAAAACTACCTTTTAACTTCTCACTGCTTGCGTTCCGACCATACATTCTATGACGAATATTGCTTGTATAGCTGCTTTCTACCATCCCGTAAAGTTTCGCCCACTTTTTCAGATTCACCCTGTATATATTTTGTTATTTCAGTACTAGCATTCTTTTATAGATTTAGTAATCTATAATGTTTTTTTACAAATGCCTATAGATGTTGCTTGTTTTTACACCTTTTTTTTTATAGCTGTCACGAAGGCACAGCAGATGGAAAAGACTGAAGTTATTCCAACTTATGTAGAGGCAGATAAAGCACAAAAAGTTTGTCAACCAAGATCAGTTTCTGATAATTCACCAATTCCTAGAAATGAAATTGCTCTTGAACAAGGATCCTGCCCAAAGGATCCCATTGCAAACAAACTCTTTATCAAAAAATGGAATTTGGAAAGTGCAGTTCAGAAAACTGGAGAACCAATTAGTGCTCCTCAGTGTCTACCTCAGGTTAGAACATTCACAATTTAAAGGCAAATATTAAAAACCTGCCAAAATTTATTAAATAACTGAATATTTTTGTATATATATATATAAATATTATATAGTTGATAATATAAAGGCAGTGGTGGGTCATCTAGGCAACTTAACACCTTGTTTCATCAAGGGCATTTTACTTCCCCCCTTCCCTTGAGAAACTTTATTTCCAAAAATTATTAGTTTTTTTTTAAATGGCTTTAATGATAATAATGAGATAAACTCAACTGTTCAACATCCACTAATAAATCAGCACTTTGATGTTGATTCTAATTTTAGAGGAAAAATTGTCTTGAGCCGGGTGGGATACGAACCCATGACCTCCTGATAACATGTCAAGTGCTCTGGACCACTGAGCTACCGACCGCTGATCAAGATCTCCTCTAATTAATGCTATGAACATTCCTTTTATGTCACATATAGACGCTATTCAGGCAATTTTAGCCACAAGCGGCTTTCTATTTGCCATATAGATGGAAAGCATGTCTTACAAGTATATTTCTCTAAAATTAGAATCGACGTCAAAGTGCTGATTTATTAGTGGATGTTGAACAGTCAAGTTTATCTCATTATTATCATCATTAGCATACTTGTAATACATGCTTTCCATCTATATGGCAAATAGAAAGTTGCTTGTGGCTAAAATTGCTTGAATAGCGCCTATATGTGACATAAAAGGAATGTTCATAGTGTTAATTAGAGGAGATCTTGATCAGCGGCTGGTAGCTCAGTGGTCCAGAGCACCTGGCATGTTACCAGGAGGTCGTGGGTTCATATCCCACCAGGCTCAAGACAATTTTTCCTCTAAAATTAGAATTGACATCAAAGTGCTGATTTATTAGTAAATGGCTTTAAAAAATTTATCTCCCCCCACCCCCAAGTTCTTGGCTGTGCCTCTCTAAAGATACTGTAATTCTTATTCGTAGTATATTAATTTTTCAGCCTTTTGACAAGATCCACAAAATGCACTACCCAAAGATAAAATGCTCTTTGCCCAGAAAAAAAAAAAGAAAGAAAGTGTTCCTCCACTTTCATAAACAGGACAGAAAAATCTCACAAATTGTGGAATAGTGCAAAGTCACCTTCTGCAATTATGTCCTGTGTTAAAGTATTGCAGTGAATATATATATGTATAAACAAATAACAGGAGTCTTGTTTTAAGTGTAATCTCCTACATTAACTTGGAAAAAGTTATCTTTAAATTTTTTTCTCCATATTTGAACCTACACAAGTACACTATAGCTTCATGCGCAACAGCTGCACACATTAAACAAACAATACCCATACAACATGCTACAACAATCCACTCATTGGATGTCATGTCGCTGTACCCAAATACTCCCATTTTGGATGCAACGACGAGGCTAAAATCCGAGTGGTTAAGAGTCACCAGGTTCACTGCTCTGAAATACTTTAGGGTTCACAATGCGCTGGACCTGGTCACCAAATCTAACTGGTTCATTGTTAATAGGCAGCCATGGGTCAAGGGGGGGGGGGGGATGTCCCAATGGGATCACCATTCTCTGAACTAGTGTTAAGATAAGGAAGGAATAAGATACAATGTAGATGTAAGGAATTAAAATCAACCTTATATCTCCATTACACTGATGATATTTTAATTTATTGGAACCACCCTGTACATAAATTAGCAATAAATGCATTTAATAATTTTATTTATATATTTAATTAATTTTATAAATATATTTAATAAGAGCATACAGATATTGCACAGAAAAAAGACCTTAGAAAGGAAATAGAATAATTTTATAAAATCAGCATCGAAGCTGAATATACAATTAATTTTATAAACAGAATATATAAATCAGTATAAAGTAAATTAAAAAATCATTCACAACCAACACCAGCACAAAATATTGAAAAACAGTAGCACAAACTAATAATGTTGCCAATAATTCTTCTTTTTCTAATTGGTTTTCTGTTATTACTTGTGCTAAAGCTGTTGTTGGAGTCTGTTTTTCCATTAACACAAGTAACTTTCCATTCATACCAGGAGTTTCTCACACTCAAAAAATTATAGTAGCTAACTGTGATTTAAAACTACCATACACTATATATAATAACATAAAACAATTAATATGCAATGATAGCAAATAAAGCAAACCTACTGGTGGAGTATATAAAATTAAAGTTCACAGTCATAATAAATTACGATAGAAAAATAACTATGTAGGCAAAATCTACGGAACAATAGAACAGTGATTAGCAGAATGTAAAATGGAAATGGAAAAACAGACTACATAAACAGCTTTAGCACAAGTAATAATAGAAAACAAATTAGAAGAAGAAGAATTATTGACAACATTATTAGCTGCAACCTCACAAAATATCAACTGACCTATACAGAAAACATTCACATCAATATGCAAAAGGAAAGCTTATGCAAAACAGACATAACATCCCTACCAGCTGCATGGAATCTCCTGCTTCTTAAAGAGCATTACTGTAACAGCAACTAATACCACTAGAGGGAGAGAGCTATAAATACATCACTCGCAACAACATACATGGCCAGGAGAAGTGTATCGCACCAAACCAGTTGGAAATGCCAGTTTTTAATGCATAACATTAAAATGTTTTTTAAAAGAACTAAAGCAGTTTATATTTTATATACACACTGAAATGTCAGTTTATTAAGTATACCTACCTAGTAGCATGTTGCACCTCATTTGGCCTTCAGAACAGCCTGAATTCATCGGGGCATGAAACTTACAAGATGCTGGATGTGTTCTGCTGGAGTGTTGTACTACATGGAAATGATTGTGTTGCACTGTTGCTGCAAATTGGATAGTGGCACAGTCTCACTGCAAACAGCCCCTACCACCTCATCACAAAGATAATAGGGTTTAGATCTGGGGACTGTGCAGGCCAATGAAAAAAAAAGACTCATCAGCATGTTTCTGGAACCATTTGATGATATGTGCTTTGTGAGCAGGTTCATTATCATGCTGAACATGTCTTTCCAAGTGAGGATAAACTGTAACCACGAAGGAATGAATTTGGACAGCAGTCATGTTCAAATATGCTGTGGTGTTCAGATTCCTTTGATGGATATCAGGGGATCTAATTTGTGCCAGGAAAACATTCCCCACATTCCCCATCACCACCATTGACCTGTACTGTTGACACCAGACAAGATGCTTCTTGTGCCAAATTCTGATTCTTCCATTAGCGTGATGCAAAAGGAACCTCGATTCATAATACCAGGCTGCCTTTTTTTTTCAGTTCCCAACTGTCCATTGTTGATGCTCCTGTGCCCACTGGAGACTCACTTTTGTGTTCTTGGCTGACAACAGTGGCACTCGACATGATCAGCGATCCATTTGCATCAAGGCCCATTACATGGTGCATTCTAATATGACCTTCTGCACCAATGTTTAATTCTGCTGCATTTTGTCTGGTTGTGGCCCATCTGTTCACTTGCACAATTCTCACCAGTCTCCTTTGACCCCTATGATCCACAAGCTGTTTTTGTCCACAGGATCACCAATTACTGGTAGTTTTTGCTTTCCACACTTTTCTCGGTGAACCCTTGAAATGGTTGTGCACGAAAAGCCCAGGAGGACAGCTGTTTGGGAGATGCTAGAAGTGGCATGCCTAGCACCAGCTATCGTGCCATGTTCAAAGTCACTCACTCAGTTCACTTGTTTTGCCCATTCTGATGTTCAATCCAACTCTAACTGATGCTCGAACAGCTGGTCTGCCTGATTTATACTGCACATATGCCCATATATAGAAAAAATATCAAGGTGGAGGGGGCAAGAGTTGATTTCCAATGCACTATATAACATTTCCCTCTGTTTTACAGGTTTTTTAAAAAATCTTGAAAAATGCATAAAATATAAAGAAGTTTAATAATTTTTTGCTTCTTTTACCCTTACATTCCAAAAGGGGGATGCATGGTCCTCTTTGCCCCTCCCTGGATCTGGCCCTGCCACACACCACAGCCATGTGACTTGAGAAGTGGTGTACCTAATAAACTGGCATCTCAGTGTATATAGTTGATGAACTTGGTAATGAATCTTAATTGTTTTTTTTATTCTAATTTTGTTTCATCAGAGTACCTCATCAACACTTGATACCTCAGCTGGGCTTGTGAGATCAGCAGTTCCTGCAAGAGCTTCATCAACATCATTAACAAGTCCATTTATTCAAGTATCAAGAGTTAGACCACCCATAGATCCAAATCGCATTCCTGTCTGTGATTCTTCAACTGCATTGCAAAGTGTTTCATCAAGTGGCAGTAATACAGATCCATACCATCCATCTCAGTCACTTTTAGTAGGGCATAATGCACCCCCACAGCAAAGATCATCTTATTCACCAACTTCATTAGCACCTCGCCAATCATTACTGATTTCTAGATCTGAGATATCAAGAGCTCCAACGCCAACTTTATCTAAGGAAATACTATATACACCTCCATCAACTCCTCGTCCACAAAGTTCAGATTCCTTTTTCCAAGTCTCTGTTTCACCACGGACTCAGTTTCTTGTTTCTCTTGACTCTCATTCACAACCCTCTCTTACAACACACAAAATGGCAACATGCCCTTCACCATTCCAATCTAGTAGCTTGGATCCAAGTTCATATAGTGCTGCATCAAATATTTCTGAGTCGGTATGTACAGCTTCAAGCAGTTCATCGCAAGCTGCAGATGTGTCTAGTTCAAAACCATTTTATTCTCAACCCTCAGCATCTGCAATGTTGCAAGATAAAACTCATCATCAGCCACCATTAACTTCTGCTATGTCAGCTTCTGAGAGTCGCACCAAAGCAGCTTCTTCTTTATCTATAATGGCACCATCAGATCATTATGGGCCACAGTTAACAGTGCAAGATAATCCAGTAGATCACACAGTGGCTCTGCCTAAGACAGTATTGCATAACACTGATGATCATTATACAACAATGCCACCTGCTCTACGCACTGGTACAGTAGTGAGTCAGGAAAGAACCATTCATCAGCCTGGTTTACATGCATTTAAGGAAGGACAAGGTGTAAACTCTGATAGGTCAAATATCATATCTCGTCAACAACTGCGTGATTTACTTCAAAAGCAGCAAGCAAAAGAGCATGAAGAAACTTTAGGTGGAAAGGATGCACCACAAACTTCATTGCATTCCTGGCAACAAGGTTTGTTACTATTTTTTTAGTATTTTTTCCCTTTTAAATATATTTACTTCATTATTATTATAGGTGAAACTAATGAACCTATTGCATTATCCAAAATCTGTTCTTACACGTTTATTTTTAAACTGAATGATAAAAACATTTTGTATTATTAAAATACATTTTTGAAGGGTTAATATAAGCTATATATATATACATATATGAGGGGCATTCAAAAAATTCTTGACATGCATCTGCAGAACAAAAACAGTTGCACTTGCCTCAATAAAATGTTTATTGTTCAAAAATTACTTCCCTACAGTATCTATGCAAATTTGCACATGTCTAAACCAATTCTGAATGCTTGATGGTACTCCTGTTGGGAAATACTTTGCAACTCTGAATGAATGCATTTTGCATGGTCTTGAAACTTTAAAGAAAGCTTCCCAGCAAGTTCCTTTTTAATTTTTGCAAACAATCAAAAATTGCATGGTTCAAGATCTGGTGAATATGCAGGATGGGGTTGTTTGATTTTTTCCTTCTCCAGATTGGCTATAGCTTGCCTGCTTTTGTGAGCACTGGCATTATTGTGAAGAACCCTTGATAGGCCTGTTGTTGGATGCCGCTTCTTCATCTTTGTAACCATTTTGGTAAAACAATGTTGGTTTAGTATTGACCATTTATAGTCATTTTTTCAGATAAGGTGTCCTTGGCTATCACTCTTGGAATTAAAAAAAAAAATTGTGAACATCCTCTTCCTTGAGTGAAAGTCTTGGAGGATTTGGGGATGCAGTCCATCTTCCACAACCCAAATATAGTTGTTGATAGTAATAAAACCATGTCTCATCACCTGTGACAATGTCTTTTAACCGTTTGGGACCACTAGGTTCAAACATTGCCCGATCTACTTGCACGAACCAACTCTATCCCTTTTTTTCTGTTCTGTCAGTTTGTGTAGTGCTCATTTGGCATAGATCTTTGCGGACTTTAAATGTTGATCGATAATTGTTTCCACACTGCCAATCAATACACTAACATCGAAACTTATTACATGAATGGTGATTGCAGTTTTTCCTTAATGAGTTCATGAACAGAAGTGATGGTTCTCTTGTTGAAGGCCTCCTTCGGTCTTCCTGCATGAGCGAGGTCTTCAAAGTTATGCCACTCTCTGAATTTGTACATCCATTCCATAACATGAGTATATGAACAAGTATGATCCCTGTATACTTGTGATAAATTGGCATGATTTTTTTTCAAGTCATCCTTAAGCTGCATCTTTGTGAAAATGTAAAATCTTTTTCTGTCTTTAGTAGGCTCCATAGCAATAACACACAGATTTGTCAGATCGAACTTGCGTGCTACCAGCGAAGAGAAAAATGATATGTCCTATGTTTTTAACATGTAATGACAAGTTTAGACAAACTTTCAAAACAAGTCATAGCTTGCTAACTTTGTAAGAACAAGTGCAATTGTACAGACAAATGTGTCAAGAACTTTTTAAACTCCCTCTGTAATTTTATTGTTCTAATTAAAAATTCATTTTCTGATTATTCAGAAAGAAATTTCTTTCTAATCATATGCATTATAATTGCTTTTGTCTGTTAGTTTTTTAAAATAAATTTTTATTTGCATTACCAGTTCTTTTTCTACTACATTAACCCAAAAAAGCCCTATTGAAATTAAACTCATAATTTTGGTTAAATATTTATTTTCATAAAATACAAAATGTTGATTAATTTGGTATATAAAATACCATTTTTCTTTGATTAGTTATTTGGGCAAAAGTTGTAGTATTAGTAGTGTTAGCAATAGGTTTTCACCACTAAACCCTCAATGACTAGTTCATTCCATCACCAATTGTGACTTTAAATCACCCAGATTTTACTGCTTGTGATGCCCTCTATGATTGGGAACAGCAACATTTCAGTATTGCTCAGAATTAGATGTAAATTGGAAATAGCTAAAGCATGCTATAGTTTGTTCTCTGCTAATCACCAAACTTACTCTATTACCAGTCTCATTAACAGTTGTACTGCAAGAGTTAATCTCATCAACATCAATAGCCAAAAGGGCAAAATCATCATATATTCATAATCCTCAAGCAGCCAAGGTCTTTGGAGGTCCAATCAGACTGTGTAATATAGTTCTCCAAACATGTCAGTCCTGAGCTACAGCTGCTACATTTGGCCTCTGTAGGCCAATTCAACCATGTCTTGTTTGACATTGTCCACTGCATCCTAGATCTCTCCCTTTTTCTGAGGGTATGAGAAAATTAAGTGCATGTTTTCAGTTATTGGCTCCATTCCTTGATTATGTTAAAAAACATTCTGTCTAATTCTCACTCATTCAGAGGTTGCCCACAACCTTAACCATTTTCTTTCACTGAAATTTTTTTCACTGAACATTTTCTTTCACTGAATTTCACTGAAAAAAAAGAACGATTTTTTAATGGTTACATAAGAAATTGTGTATTTTAGATGAAATTGTGTGTGTGTGTGTGTGTGGGGGGGGGGGGGGTGATGAAGCCATGTTAAATGCAATTGCATATGACAAAATTTCTGGGCTGAAAGAAATGCTGAGAATTGAAATAAATGAAACCCAGTAATAGAAACCAAGAAATGTCCTGGTGACAGGAAACACTTGAAATAATTTGCTGAAAAGAAATTTGGTTTCATCCTGAGTGGGATATGAACCCATGTCTCCCAGAAGCATGCCAGGCATCATAGCCACTAGACCATCAGTGACTGTTTTCTTCAGCAGCAGGACATACAAGCATTTCCATGTATTTTGTTGATTTGCCACTGGCACCATTATGTTGGGAATTGGACAACCAAGCTGCCTCATAAGATGATAAACCAAAAATGTAATTATTTTTAGATTGAACTACCAAATGTTATGATTATTTCTTTCAATGGCTTATTTAACTTTAAGCAGATGTTTAATGGCAACAGAAGAATTCACAGATATAAGATTTTCAAAAATAAATATTCAAGCATGGAGTTTATTCTCCATCATCAATAAAAAGTTCCAGTAAAAGCAAGTTTGTTTTTTAGTTTTTCATTTGAGAAAAGCATCTCAGTGACATTGGAGAAAATATGCATTTTTGTTTTCATGACGTTAAGGAAAATGACAATGAATAGGTTAACTAATTGTTTACAACAGTAACTTTAATGGAAAATATTTTCTCCATATTTGTTTTGTTTCAGTCTGATCTCAGAAATAACTTGGGGATTTGGAAAGCTGCAAAATTTGTGTTACTTTTGTAGTTGTTCAACAAATCTTGTGTAACTGTTGATTTATGTGGTAAATTGTACTACCATATTAAACTAGGTAAAATTCAATAATGAATGGTAAATGTGTTTTTCCACAGTATTCTCAAGAGTATAAACTTCTCTCCTTAAAAGAGAAATCTAAACCATTTGTTCACTAATTATGTATAAATTTGTAATATAACATCAGAAAAGACAGTACTTTCTATATATGTCCTGCTAAAAAGCCATAATGTTGGTGATAGTGTCAGAGATTACAATGCTGTTGACTCATCATCATCATCCTCAAGCAGCAATGGGCTACGGAGGTCCAACCAGACCGCGCAGTTTAATTCTCCAAGCATATCTGTCCTGAGCTACATCTACTGCATCCAGCCACTGTACACCAATTCTAACAAGGTCCTGTTTGACATTGTCTGCCCATCGCATCCTAGGTCTCCCCCTCCTTCTGAGGCCTCTAGGCACACTGTTCATAACCCTATTCGCCAATCTATAATTATCCATATGGGCAACATGGCCAAACCAACGGAGTCTCTCTCTGCACAATATGCTGCTTAAAGGAGGTTGCTGACTCCTTTGCCTAACCTCATCATTAGTTACAAAGTTGAACCACCTAATACCCAAGATACTGCGTAAGCATCTAGAATCAAAAGCATCTAGTTTCCTGTTATCTTGTTTACACAGCGTCCAAGTTTCACTACCATAACTAACCCTAGAAAGAACCAAACTATTATACAGTCTAATTTTAGTCTTTAGGTGTATACGCCTATTTCTCCACAATCTCCATAGATTCTTAAAAGTCCTGGCACCAATATCTATTCATCTGTTAATCTCATGCCGCACATCACCAGTATCAGTTACATAGCTCCCAAGGTAATTAAACTGTGACACCTGCTCAAGACTGCAACCATTCAGATTAACTGAATCACAGCCTGCCTGACCAATTTTCATCACTTTAGTTTTCTCTCTGTTTATAACCAAACCTACTCTACTACCAGTCTCATCAACAGCTCGAATGAAAGAGTTCATCTCATCAACATCATTTGCCAAAAGGGCTAAATTGTCAGCATAATCTAAATCAGAAATTTTCGTATTTGCAGCCCAATTAAGGCCAAAATCTTTCCCTTGAAGGGAATTTCGCATAACATAATCAACAACCAAACTAAAGAGAAAAGGAGACAAAATGCACCTTGTCGAACACCGGACATAATGCTAAACCAATTGCTACAAACTCTCACACACGACTCAGTGTTATTATAGAAAGCTTTCATTATGCTAACTAACTTGTCTGGTATACTATATGATTGCACAATCAACCACAAGTTATGACGATCAACAGAGTCGAAAGCCTTTTTGAAATCAACAAAGCTAGCAACCAAAGGTTTCTGAAACTCTAAACATTTCTCAAGAATCTGCCTAAGTGAAAATATCTGATCTACACATCCCCTACCACTTCTGAATCCACATTGCTCATCACGCAATTGCCTGTCAACCAGATTCTTAATTCTATTAAGCACAATCATGGAAAGAACTTTACCTGGAACGGAGAGTAGGCTGATACCCCTATAGTTATCACAAGAACTGCGATCACCTTTTTTGAAAATAGGGATAATAATAGCTCTGGTAAAATCTTTAGGAACCATGCCTTTATCATAAAAGTTATTCAAAATTTCAGTCATCCAAATGGTAACTGAAACATTCCCAGCTCTAAGCATTTCCGTAGTAATTTCATCCACCCCTGGGGATTTATGAAGTTTAAGTTTAGAAATAGCCAAACTAACTTCAGATTGTGTTATAGGGCCAACATTAAAGCCAACAATGCATTTATCATCATTGCAAACAATGGGAGTAGAATTAACCACATTGTTTAGAACATCACTGAAATGCTCAGCCCACCTAGCCATGACAGAATCCTCACCTTTTATAACCTTACCTTGTTTATCCTTCAATCCCTGTACTACATATGTTTTAATGCTATGCCTTGAAATTAGGAGGTAAATTTTGCTGTGTGGTGTTTGATTCATCATATATTTCCCTTAGCCATTTAAGCATGTCAGCAGTGTACAAGTTACTTGCCTCCCTTTTTTTTAAGAATAGTCAATTAAACAAACAACTGGTGGGAAATGAAATACGTTCATCAAAGTTAATAATTGAAACAGAGTTCCTGCAAAGATAGCTTCCAAACATCAAAGTGATAACAGCTCACCAAATAAAATGGTAATATGTTACCTTTGTAATGACCAAAATTATGATATTTCAACTGATTTTAGGCGTGATTGGTAAATTTACAGTGTTATGGAAAACTGAAATTTGAAACCTAAATTTAAAAAAGCAACAAAAGACAATTTTCTATTTTTTTTACTTTTGAAATGGGTTTGGTTCCTAACAGGGAGAAAAGTGAATTTTTCAGTATCACTAAGTATTGTGCCCATTTTGATAAAAAGATTTATGTACATTTCTTTTTACTTCTATATTGGTTAAACTTGCTCATGTTTTGTAGGACAACAACCCCCAAAAGACCTGTACTTTAAAAAAGTTGAAATGAATAATTTCAACATCATTTTTATTTAATTTATTTGTGATTATTGTTTCTAAATTATATAACTGAATTTTTCTTTCACTAATATTTCAGGTATTTATAATCCAGGGTCTCTTCAGTATTTAAGTAAGGATGACTGCTTCAGACATCCTTATCCTCCTGCTGTCCGGGCTAGAAATCTTTCAGGTAGTTGAAGTTTAAAAATATTGCATATATTTAGAAATTTGTTATAATAAATACTATTAGTTAAGTTTATAATCATCAAATTAGTCACTAAAATTTTAAGATAATCCTTTTCCTCCAGCCATGGGCTACTGAGGTCCAACCAGACTGCACAATTTAATTCTCCAAGCATATCTGTCCTGAACTATATATGCTACATTTGGCCACTGTACACCAATTCTAACAAGGTCCTGTTTGACATTGTCTGCCCACTTCATTTTAGGTCTCCCCCTCTTTCTGAGGCCTTTAGGCACACTTTTCATAACCCTATTCGCTAATCTATAATTATCCATATGGGCAACATGGTGAAACCAATGGAGTCTCTCTCTGCACAGTATGCTGCTCAAAGCAGGGTGCTGACTCCTTTGCCTAACCTCATTATTCCTTATCACAAACAATTCTTCAAAATCATTTACAAATAGAAAATTAACATATAAAGCCGTCACAGCACCTCCAAACAAATGTCAATTGCAATACATGGAAAACATTATGATTAATTTACCTAAAGATCACCTTTGTAACACCAAAATCTCGCCCTTTCTGGTGACATGGAATCTTCTGCTGCATGAGCAGCACACTGAAAACCAAAACTGCTGATAGAAAGAGACTTATTTAGAGCCGTAACATTGGGAAGTATAGTGCCAGATGAAGTCCCGCTGGTGTGGGGATGAAACATGTTGCTGAGTGAAGATGAGCTCTTTCAGATTTTAATGTTAATGTCTGTAACTTTTAATGTTCTTTGAGTTGAAATTTAAGTTCGTTGAGCCTTTTTAGATGTTTAAGTGTAAGAGGGAGTCCTTTTGAACAACTTATTTTCTGCAATATGAGTTTTAAGTAATGTGCAACACAACCAGCAGTGGTTCGTGGTAAATTTCTTGACTATGTTAATATTATTAAACTTAATGTAGAATAATGTTGCTCAAGGGCTTTTAATATTACATCATAATTGTAATTAAATATTTTCAAAATTTGATGACTAGATGACTAGAAAGAAAGAAGGTTAGTTTTACTTTAATAGGGCTTTTATAGAGGCATGCAGTAAAAAAATGCATCTGCCAATACAAATAAAAATTTATTTAAGGAAACTAATAGACAGAAATGATTTAATGAACATGAATAGAAAAGCTATTTATTTCTGAGTAATAAAAAATTACTGAAAACAAGAAAATTACTCCCATTTTGTAATTTTTTTCTCAGTACCATACTTTGAGAAAAGTCCAGGCTTTTTACCAACTCTGCTGAATCTTATCAACAAGTCAACTTTAGAATTTTTTTTAAAAATAACCAATCAGCCGTATTAGATCATGTTATATATCAAATTAAACAGAATTTATTTCCGAATTTTATGAAAATAAAATACAGTTGAACTTGGTTATAACGAGCACCAGGGGACTGACAAAATTTCCTTGTTATAACTATTACTTACTATAACATTGATGAGTTAAATCTATCTCCTATTTTTTAATTCTCAATATCTTGATAAAAAAGATAGATTCAAAAAGCAAAAGAAATATTAGAGAGAGAAAAATAATGTAATTTCATAAAATACCTCCTCAAACAGCTGCTTGCCACAGAGGTCTGACAGGACATATTATTTATATTAATATGCATGTATAAATACAATACACTTAATACTAAACACAATTTATTTTTCCGTAATTAAAAACAATAGTTTAATAATTTACATGATGATGCTCTTGTACATCAAAAAATCAGATATTAAATAATTTCCAAGTTAAGAGGAGTGCTTAACATTATAAAGGCTGGACAGAAAAGTTGCCCTATTTGCTTACTTATTCTGAACACATAATGCTATTACACACTGTAGTATACTCATTTAACTTTATAACAATCCTTTTACAAGTAAAGGTAAATTAGAGCAAGAATAAGTCATATGAATGTATTTACCGTTAATCTCGAGCTGGCACAATTGCATTAGATGATGCAGCTGATGAAAAATTGCTGTTGATGTTATATTGAATGCTACCATTCCTTAAGTTAATCTTCCAGTTTTTTAGCAGGCACTGTATGTATCCAGTGAGTTCTTCGCTAAAGTTGACATTGTATATGCATTTCACATATAGGAGCAGTGTCATTGAACTGGGCACCTGAGCATTTACCTTTCTATAAGCAGTTGATGTTACCCATAGATGTTATTTCTGGTGTTATCAGTTCTTTTGCCCGTTTTTTATTTTTATACTGCTATATAATTCAGTTTAGTTTGCTCCTTTTCTTGTGGAAGACACAAATTTATTAACCAAAATTACGATGTTATCTGCTAATATTGGGTGACAAATACAAGTGAGTACTATCCACCATACTTGGACAATTTAAAATCTTCGAAACTTACATTCAAAGAACTTTTAAGAGTACAGCTAAGGCCAACTTTAAAACATAACTTTTAAAAAGAGAACAAGCTTTTCGGCATGCGCAACATGTTTCACCACCTTCATTCATGTGGCATCATCAGGCGTGTGATGGTAATCGTGGATGCTGTCAGTTAAATAGTCGTCTCTCATCCCACAAACAGCTGATGCTACCTAATGGTTATGCGTGCACACTCTCGATCATTGATGCAACAGGAGATTCCACACAGAAGGGAGGGGTGGAATCTCCTTGTTGCATACATTATCAAGATGCTTGTGAATCATCAAAGTTTCTGCATATTACAGCTGAAACTTTATTCTGGGGGCCATTAAGGGTTTGAAATCAATTTTATTAATTTGCATATCATTTTCTATTACAAAATTTAATATTTCAAAATTAAAGGATGGCATATAGAATAGAAACTGATATTATGCAAATTCAGAAAAAACATGAAAATAAAATAAATAATTTGCTAAGTAATAGAAATGAATTAGGAATAACTAAAGTAAGATTGCAGCATATTAAAAAATGCATAATTTAACAAAGTTAGAATTAAATGAAGAGTAAGATGAAATTTTACAAAAAGGAGCAAAATTTGTTTGCAAAAATAATTCAATTAATGTAAATATTTAGCAGAAAATAATACCGCAGATAGAACAATCATTTAATAAAGTACCAAATAACTTAAAGGATAAACCCTGTACACTTTAAAGAACTCACTGGATGGTTTGACAGGAGGATATCATCTGTCTACTAACAGTTGTCCAGTGGGTCTCTTCCCCATCCTGTTTCTTTTGTTTTTTAAATTATTGTTTTATTAAGATATTGAGAATTAAAAAAAAAATTGGATGTAGATTTAGCTCATCACTGATATAGTGAGTAATGGTTATAACAAGAAATTTTTGTGGTCCCCTAATGCTTGTTATAACAAGTTGGACTATATATAGAAGAAAAAATTTTGGAACTTAAATTTTTTTTGTTGTTGTTGTACTAAAATTCTTGGCCTCTCATTTCAGATTCTGTCGATGTGTAGAAATGACCTGGACATGGGAAGGATTAAATGATAAATTTTCAAAACTTCAAATAATGAATAATATTGAGGTCAAGGTTTTGGTATATTTCTAGCTTTCCAACTTTTGTCATTTAACCTTTTTTTAAATAAATTGTTGTCCATTGACTTTTGAGTCAGATATTCTTAGATACTTTTGGTAGGAAAATGTATATGGAACTTTGATGTTAATGGTCACATTGACTGTTTTAGTTTCCTGTTCACATTTCATTGTTTTTTTAAAATGCATATCTTTTTTTTGTTGTTGTTGTTTCCTAATTGTGGCATTAACATTTATCAATGTGATATGAATGTGATGAAGAAAAAACCAAAATTAAACCAAAATTTAAAAAACCTTTCAACCAAAGTTAAAAATTGACTTTTAATTTTGGTTGAAGGTTCCGTGACTTTTATTTGTTTACTTTATACTATATACCACTTGTATACTGACTGTTCCCAAATTTAGTGAACTGATTCCCCCTGTGCAGCTCTGTTTTGGGTTAAGATTTCTGGTTCCTGCCTGCTGTGTCTCGGAATTGAACCCACTGCAAGTGACTGAAATGTGTTGGGGTGTTGTAATCACCTTGGCTATCTTGAAGTTATGAGAGGAGTAATACATTATATTCAGAGAATGGGAAAAGTTATCAATGGACAGATATTTCATGCCAAACTTTTGGCAGGTTGTTTTAACCATTAATCTGAGCACATTTTTTTTCACACTTCTCAGAGTAGGTTGGGGAAGAGACCCACTGGACACTTGTTATTAGACAGATGATAGCCTCCTATCAAACCATCTAGTGATTTCTTTAAATTGCACAGAATATATCTTTACTGAACACTAGGTCATGGCTTAACATCCCATCAGATAAACAGCAGAATTTCCAAGCCCATCAATGTCCTCTCTCTATCTGAGGACAAGGTGGAAGTTTAGCAGAAATAAATACCAATGCTAGCACAGGTGTGGGACTCAAACCTGGGAACTACACATTACTGGCTTGGTAAACTGCCAACTGTGCTAACCCTCAACCCCTCTGGATGGGATTTAGCTGATATATAACATACATATTGGCATGGGCACACCGATATTATAAGGGTTGTACGAAAAGCAATGGCAAACCTGCCACCAAATGCACACAACACTCCCAATGCATTTGTTTGTGCATCCTACAGTGACATACAGAATGTGTTCCTGAAGTAAGCCATCATTTGCACGGTGCCACAGTAGGAGAGTAGGAAAAACAAAGTCACAACAATATCAGACTCCTTTCAGAGTTCCCTAAGATGTTTACAAAGCTGGAACAATGCAGTCGGATCAAAATCGAGATGGCACTTGCTGTAATGCAAGGGATTATTGGTGTGGGCTGAGAAAAGTGTGTGTAGATGCAGTACTACCTTATTGCACAGTTGCATAATAGTTGCAGTCCTTTAACCAGGGTCAGGACAATGTTGATGACACTAACTGTGCAGGGCACCCCCCAATTCCACAGGAGAAGGTTCAACCCATACAGTTGTTGCTGAATTTTGATAGACATTGGACGACACACCAATTGGCAAATGACGTTGGATTCATTAATGCCACCATTCAGCACATTCTGAAGGACTTTCTGGGGGTGTGAAAAATTGCAGCATAATGTGTCCCACATTATGCTGCAATTTTTCACAAGAAGTGCAAAAGTGGCATAGGTATGCTGTTGCAAACCTCTTATGTGTAACAGTATCACAACGAGGATGATGTATTTCTTCATCATGTCATTGCCATCAATGAAATGTGGGCACTGGCATATGAGCTGAAACTGAAATGCTAGTCCAATGAATGCATCATCTAGGGTGTTTATCCCAAAAAAATTGTGGCAAGAATCCCGCAATATGCAAGTGCTACTGATTGTCTCTTATGACATCTTATGACATGGTTTTCTCCTCCACCATGCAGTGCCTCAAGACCAAACTGTGAATGTAGAGTACTATCATTTGTTCCTTGTGCATCATCTGTGTCCTGCTGTATGGCAAAACCAAAAGGAGAAGGAACCAATCTGAGGGTAATGCTGGGTAAATCTGCTAGTATTTTAATATAATTTTATTTGTATTGCTTGTTTGTGTTCATTTATATTGGTATTTATTTTCACCTTTTGTTTTAGATGGTCAGCCTATAGGATGGAAAACCTTTCCTAATGGCAGAGAAGCCATTGCTGCTTCAAAGGCAATTCGTAAGTACCAGTACCTCGATTTATTATAGCATTGTTACTAAAAACAAACTGTCAGGCCAAATTATTATGAACACCCACCAAATACTTTGTCATACTAGCAGTGAGAGTTATCTTCTCAAAACTCCCCACCCTGCCTTAGGTCAGTTGGGAACACTGGTGGGCTTGGAAAGGCCGCTGTTTATCGAATGGAATGTTAAGCCATGGCCTCGTGTGTGGAAGAGGTATGCCTAGTGCATGTTAAAGAACATGCTGGAGAGCCTTGATGGGAGGCTACCATCTGTCTCCTGACAGCTATCTAGTGGTCCCCTCTGGCAACCTTCTCTTAGCCCTTGGGGTCCTTATGACCTTGCCATTTAGCCCATTGTGTGCAGAAAAGTGCCACTCAGAGGTAAAATAATCCAACCCCAACTTTGACTTATGTATCATGGTTCAGTTCCCAAACTGCAAAATTTTGAATTCTCTATGCATAGATGTTGTTGCAATGGATTTTGTAGTACTGCTAGCAATAATCTCTCTTAGCTGATGATATGTAGCAGCTCTAATTTGCTGTACAATTCATACCCACAAATAATGTCCCTGTCTGTCAGAGCCTTTTTCCTCTGGCATTTGCCACAATTAATGGATGTTTTTTGAAACTGTTCCCATTCTCCATGAACTTGGGATATTGTACCCCATAATTTTTCACTGAAAACCATCACCCCTGTTATGGAGTTCCTGCCCATCATGCTGCAACAATGAGTCTCCCTTTCAAAGTCAGTCAGAGCTGACTTTTTTCCCATGTTGCACTTTGTTTTCCACTATGCCTTTATGGATTTTATAGGACTTAGTAGTGACATAGAATACTTATGTCAGTAAGAAATTTTCCATACATTGTCACATTTTATGGTATTTTACACGTGATATAGTCTGCATAATAATTTGGCCAGGCAGTGTAAGTTAGATGCCATAATTGTGCAACGTAAAAAAGAACTGAACTGTAAATAATAAAGAATATTCCATTTTTTTTAAATACACGCTTTTATTTTTTATGCATGTTTTATGTATTGTCCATCAAATAGTGTTTGTAGTTTACCAAAGCCCTGTTGTAAGCATAATATTTTTTTCTTCAAAACACCAGGAGTGTGAGGCACCTATAATAATTTCTATCTTACCATCAGTTTTAAAATTTTTCCCTATACTTAAGATGTATGAAATACTCTCTTAACAACTGCAGCCAACAGGTGTTAGAGAGATGTGTTTATTCATAAATAAGGAAATTGTATACTACTTGTTTTAGAAAGTAGCATGGCTCCCTTTCAAATAAATATTTTTACAAACCCAAAAATATATTAATATTAAAAAAAGTAATCCACCCATCCATCAATTAAATGGTAGAAGATTCTGGAAAAACAAGGTGTAAAATCAAGGCCAAAATCTTACGGAAAAGAGAGGAGAATTCCTTGTTATTAACAAAATGTACATTGAAATTCCATTTAAGCAAATTTATATCAAATTCCAGTTCAGCAGTAATAATAAACATTTGTGCAACATTATTTTGTATTTTATTTTTACTAATTTAGATGAGCTTAGATTAATTTCTCGCACATTACTTTTCTTCTTTGTCAAGCAAAATACTATTATTAATGTAGGTCAACTTGTCAGCGGATTTGAAGACAAAATTTGGAAGTAGGATGTTTATGAATTGAATATAAATTGGAAATTAAGCATCCATATCAATATTTGATGCTTCATTTAAGAAATAAATTTTTATGTGATATTTTATGTAAATTATATTTACAAATCAGCTATATTTAACCTAAATAATAATCTACAAATTAAACTTGCTGCAAAAAATGAGATAAAACAGAATTTTTACTAGCCTGAAAGAATTTAGAAGAGTCAGATCTGATGGCTGATCCAAAATAGATTATATTAAAATGGTAGATAGGTTGTATTAAAATGGCAGCAATACAATTTTAGACTTGTTGGAAGGTTTATTAGTGGGGTTTGTTAGTAGGCTTGTTAGACTTGTGGGCCATGGAAGGGTTAAAAAGATGCCTTTTTTAACCCTTCCATGTCCCATGTCTTGTATGCAAGTTGACAGAATCCGAAATGAGAGACTGATGATGCATATATTAGTTTTTTTATACAACAAATGAAACTATGATTTAAAAAAAAAAGCTGCGGTTTGAAAATTTTCGTTCATATATCTTGTAAAAATACATTATTAATGCTGGGAAAAATAATACTTTTTCCATTTGATGCATATTATTAAAGCTATCTGATTGCCATTTCTTAGAAGCGATATACAATATTGCCAGTTGTTTGTTTACATTACTCCATGCTGAACGAACCTCCTGATTTAAGTTCATAAGTTTGATTTGAATTATTATCAACAATTTTTCCTTAAAGTTTCAAAAATCTTCTGAAAATGAACAAAAAACTGCTATTTTTGAAAACAGAAGATTTTGGAAGTAGTTATGAAGTACATACCTCTCGCCCTCCACCCCTCATTTTGCACCCTTTTCTGCCTTAAACTTGGTATTCTTAGGATTTTTTTATCATTTATTTAATTTATCCCAGCATTCTATGTGTAGTTCCTGCTACTCAAATCGAAACTATAGCTTATTGAAGTTTCTAGAAGCCTCCTGAGTGGTAAAAGTAGGTCACCCCCAGCTAGAATAGGTGGTAGTAATTAAACATATTTGTCTGCTGTGTGCCCTGTATGATCATTGGTCTGATGGGGGATTATTTACAGCACTGGATATCGATTCTCCAAGTTAGTATTATATTTATATTTTTATAATTAAAACTTTGTTTTAATTTTTGTAGATTTATTTTCATTTTATTTACATAGATTTACAGGTAATTGGCAATCTTTTTGACTTATGCTGCATTTTTGATGATCATAATGGCAGCTTACAATTTGCTACTTGGATTTTTTTTAACCTTGCCATTAGGTTACATGTCAATTTTTCTTCTATTATTTCTGCATTTTCAAGTAAAAAAAATTTGATCTTTTATTGCTTCACGTAAATGAAGGAGGGCTTGGATGTAAAAGCAAAAAGGACTTCTCTGACATAAAAAAATCAGCCCACATGTGAGAGGATAATTCCAACAAGTGTTTTGTTTAAACCCCTCCCTTGGCAGAATTTTTTTTTAAATTATGAGTTTTTAACTTTATATTGAATGGTTTTAAAAGAGTTTACCCTCCCTCCCCTCTCCAATATTTTAACTGTATTACTCTTACAATACAGATGGGTTTGTTTTTTTTTGCCTCAGTGCGCTAACTTTTTTGGCACTTAGCCAAGATCCTCATAATTCAGCACCCAAAGGAAAAAAAATCATAATGTTCATTAAAATATCTCTTAGAAGTTACATCCAAGAAACTCTGCTGTTTACAAATTGACTGTTTTTCTGTTTAAAAGCTTCTGACATGGGGATGTTTACTCAAACCGGTAAATGGTGTAATGGTCAGGACTATTTATATTCATTGCCATATATAAAAATATCAGTTATTTATAAACAGACTTTACTAGCTGCTGTGTTCATGAAAAATAGGTGGCTTTTTATCTATTGTTCAATACCTCCTGCCCTTTGTGAATGTTATACAATGCTGATGGCAGATATTAATATGGCCAGGGCTAAACAGAACAAACCAAGTTGGCTTCCATTTTCTTCTGGTTGTATTTTTGCTTAAACTTATTTTAATGTAATGTATTAGCTAAAGATTTTGGCTGTCATTAACTCTGACATTCATATAATAAATTTTAATGACGAGCTAGCTGGTGATTATTTACATATGTCAGTTATTTTAATGGCCGTTAATTTATGCAAATAAATATCTTAATATTTTGTGTAATGTCAAGATTTTAATGTACTGATATAGATTTCTTTGTGAATGTACAGTATAAATGTATACTCTCAGGTTGTGAGTATTATTGCATACTCTATTTACTTTAGAGTATCAGCATTCTCTGTTTTTTAATTTCCTTCCTGAAAAATGTTGTTTTATGTAGTATCTTATAATTTATTTAAAAGTATTTTTATTGATTTTTTTTTCTTTAGAAAGGGACATTAAAGTTGAGCATCCCCAAGATATTCCTGGAACTTCAATGGATATCAAAGTTAGCTCTCCAATCATTGATGCATCTGTAGAAAGTACAGCTAGTCATCATTCCAATAATAACTTAATTTCAGTTGGTTTGTCTTCATCACAGTCAGCTGACACTACACATAAAACAACTATAGTGCCTGAGCATTTAGAAGTTCCTCCTACCCCCAACAAAATAGAAACTCCTGAAAAGGCAGGTCAAATATCTTGTGATAATTTAACTTTAATTGATTCTTGTACAGATATGAAATCTGTTGAAAAGAAAAAAGAAGTTAATCCAAAAGATCTACAGCCTGTTGCTGATATTAGTCAGCATAGAGAAAATATTGACAAATCAAGCTTTTTGACAGTAGAGGCAAAAGCTGTAGTTTCACCACAAGGTATTTCAAGTCCTGATCCAGGAAAAAAGAGAAAAACTACCGCTGGGGATCTTGTTAAAGATTTAGAGGCACAACCAGGAGAGCATGATGTTGTAACCAGTGATGGGTGTGAAGAGCTGGATGACGATGAACTTTTAGGTAGGTAATATAATTAAACACATACAAGTAGGCATGCAAATTTAACATTGAGAAATAATAAATAATGAATGTTAAAACATTGTAAATTATTAAATGTCATAAATTTTATATAGGCAAAATATGATTGCACAGATAATCATTCACAGTATGTCTATGCCATCAAATATTTAATAGACTTCTCCCAACCACCACATCAAATGGACAAATAGAGTTTTTTTTCCCAAAGATCAACTTTAATAATATAATAAAACTAAAATGTTTAAAAATTTAAATTCTACACTTAGGAAAATAAATTATTAGCAGTGATGCTGCCTTCATATTTTTAACCTTTACAGTTTCTGAAACTGAACTCACTGTGGTGGCCAGATTTATTTCTGTGTTTTCAGAAAATAAAATAAACAGCTTTAGAACCTCATCCTGAAGTAACTAATGAATGAAAATATGTTATATACCAAAAAAAAAGAGAGCATTTAATTGTGCTAAACAAAATGGTAAAGTAAATTTTTTAAGAATTTTTTTTTAAAAGATTGCAAAATTTTACTATGTTTTTCCACTTTATCTCTAGTAAAATATAAAAAAAAAAACACATTTTTACCATTTTTTCTATATTATTTTATTCTTCTAATATAAACAGTTCATAATATTTCTATCATAGCTTAAAACTTCCATTTCTTTTGTTTTTTCTAAATTATTTAGTCATTAATGCATAATGTATATTCTTAGATTTTTGACAATTAGCATACTCTAAGTGTAAGTAAAGCAGTGTCATAAAATATTATTTTTCTGTAAAAACAAGATAATTTAAGTAAAAATTGAAAACTATATCAGAAAAGTGATAAGGAACCATGAAAAAATTTGAATAAAATGTTTTAAATCGTTTAAAGTTTAACTGAGGCACTTGAATTTGAGAATGAGGCACTTTATTATAAAGCTGCATAACTGCTATGAAAAAGTTTAATTCCAAAATTTTGGCAGAAATTTTGGTTCGAAATTGCAATTTCCTGACCTTATTAGTTTAATAGATTGAAATGTAATTTAAAGTATTGATAAATAAAGCCCTACTATTTAAAAATCGTGCTTTGAGTAATTGTAATGCTCTGCGGATTGCTATCATTACTGATCACTAGCAGTTCATTTTGTATTGTTTTAAATTAATTATTGTTTATAATCACAGTATCCATTTGAGAAGCAATAAAAAATAATTTGAGAAGCACTAAAGTAAATGAAAAACGTTTTTAAAATTGAAAGTCTGCTAAAATATTGATTGAAAGCTGATGTGCATAGTTCTCAGATGATGCAGTTTCCAGTAGTAATAAAATCAATATCTTTACATTAAAAGTTGAGGAAGAATTCAACTGATGCTATAAATAGCCCAAAATACAGGGAAACGCAACTGATCAATAATCTATGCATGGTATGGCAGAATAAAGACATAAACTAAATCATTGCCACTTGATGCTATTTGCGGGAACTGAACATGTGCAAATGTTTACTGCAGACTCAAATATATTTATTTTTAAACTTCATCATAATTTTTTCAAGCAGAACAACAGGTAAAAATATATATCATAGATTTAAATGTTACTTTTGATATTTGATTAGCAACAGTTGAAAAAAATTCAGATTTCTATTCGGAAAATTTTTATTTTACAACCTTGTACTGCAGAAGCAAAACTTGCATCTCCAATCACAAGAATTCGAAAGATGAAAACGTTTTTTGGGGGGGATCTGACACAGAGAATGTTAAGAAAAACTTCATTTCCCCCAGACATTGAAGTGTTTTTTTTACGCATTAACCTGTTTTATTTTATTAATATTTTTTGTGAAGTTAAAAAAAAGACAATACAATGTGATTTAAAAGGAAGCTACAGTTAGATAAGCATTTCTAATATTTCATAAATCAGTTCGGTTATAGTGCTTTAACATGCATACTACAAATGCAAGTGTTTCATCAGCAGCTCAGGCATATAGATAAACCCACACTTCCAGTTATTAACCTTATAATGGTGATCTTAATAATCTGTGCTATTTATTATCAATCATGAATCACTGATATTCGTAGTGATTATTACTATATTTACCCAAATGCGAGAAGTAAAATCTTTAAATCATTCTAGTGTAGTTTTGTTTATTCAGTTTGTTTTCACTGTAATGTTTGTAACGTGGAATGATATTGTCACATTGCAGAATAAGCTATCCTGCATTTTCCTACCTAGTATTACTGGTCACCTTATGTACAATATGTAAAATGTCTTATAATGAGAGGGGCAGGGGTGGCTCAGTCGGTAGTGCGCCAGGCTCGTAATCTGTAGTTCCCAGGTTCGAGTCCCAGCTGGGTCAGCGTTGAGACTTATCTCTGCAAAAATTCCCCGCCCTGCCCACAATCAGTAGGGGACACCGATGGGCTTGGAAAGGCCGCCGTCCGTCGGATGGGACGTTAAGCCATGGCCCCGTGTGCGGGAGAGCCATACCCTGTGCACATTAAAGAACACGCTGGATGGCCTTGACGGGAGGCTACCATCTGTCTCCCAACAGCTGTTCCAGTGGGTCCCCTTCCCCAACCTTCTTGAGCCTTCAGGGTCCATGTGACCTGGCCATTTAGCCCATGGTGTGAAAAAAAGTGCCGCTCAGAGGTAAAACAATCCAATCTTATAATGAGAGTCTAGTTAGGGAGCTTAAACAGAATTTCTTAATGTATGCAAATGTAAACTTCCTCTTTATTATTTTATTTTTCTCTTTTTGAAAGCATTGTTGACTGCATTACACTGTAACAAAACTGTTTAGATTTCAATATAACTTGTTTAAAAACAGTTTTCATTTGATATTTTACTATTGTCCTCAATCAAATATACAATGTCTCCAGAAAAATAGATTAAGATAATGCAATAATCAACACTATCAAATTGTAGTGAACATTCAGAATTAGAGCTTAGATGATTTAACTGAATGCAATGAAACATTTCATTGGATTTTTCTGTATATAACTATATTACTCTAAAGCAACAAAAAAAACTAGCTAAAGCTTTGTTCAAAACAATTTATGTAGAATAATCAAAATTTTATTTCACATTTATGGTATATACAGTACTAATTTCTATCAATATCATGAAAAAAATCCAATTAAAATGTATTTTATGCAGGCTCTTTTGGAAACTAACAGTACTCTTTTAGGAAAAAAGGAGCAGAGGAGGCAAAATTATATGAGTGATAAGGCACTTGAGCTTATTTTAGAAAAAAAGGACTGTAGGAATGTACTTAATCAATACCCTACTAGTCCTAATAGAAAGCATTACCGAGAGCTTAATAAACATGTAAAGGATCAGTTAGCTGCTGATTTGGCTTGATGGCTTGACTGATAAAGCCGAGGAAGCAATTAGATAGCATAACAGCAGAGAGCTGTACCAGATAGTTAATGTTTTGTGTGGTAGAAAACGGACAGGAGGATTCTGTGATAGTTAGGTGGGCTGAGCATTTCAGAGATGTTCTTAATAATGTGATTATTTCTACTCCCATTGTTTGTAATACTGATAGATGCATTACTGGCTTTAATGTTGGCCCTATAACACAATCTGAAGTTATTTTAGCTGTTTCTAAACTTAACTGCATAAATCCCCAGGGATCGATGAAATTATTACGGAAAAGCTTAGAGCTGGGAATGTTTCGGTTACCACTTGGATGACTGAAATTTTTATTATCTTTTATGATAAGGCATGGTTCCTAAAGATTTTACCAGAACTATATTTATCCCTATTTTCAAAAAAGGTGATCGCAGTTCTTGTGATAACTATAGGGGTATCAGCCTACTCTCTGTTCCAGGTAAAGTTCTTTCCATGATTGTGCTTAATAGAATTAAGAATCTGGTTGACAGTCAATTGCGTGATGAGCAATGTGGATTCAGAAGTGGTAGGGAATGTGTGGATCAGACATTTTCACTTAGGCAGATTCTTGAGAAATGTTTAGAGTTTCAGAAACCTTTGGTTGCTAGCTTTGTTGATTTCAAAAAGGCTTTGGACTCTGTTGATCGTCATAATTTGTGGTTGATTGTGAAATCATATGGTATACCAGACAAGTTAGTTAACATAATGAAAGCTCTCTATAATAACACTGAGTCGTGTGTGAGAGTTGTTAAGGCTTGTAGCAATTGGTTTAGCATTACTTCTGGTGTTCGACAAGGGTGCATTTTGTCTCCTTTTCTCTTTAGCTTGGTTATTGATTATGTTATGCAAAATTCACTTCAAGGAAAAGATTTTGGCCTTAAATGGGCTGGAGATACAAAAATTTCTGATTTAGGTTATGCTGATGATTTAGCCTTTTTAACAAATGATGTTGATGAGATAATTTCTTTCATTTGAGCTGTTGATGAGACTGGTAGTAGAGTAGGTTTGGTTATAAACAGAGAGAAAACTAAAGTGATGAAAATTGGTCAAGAAGGATGTGGTTCAATTAATCTGAATGACTGCACTCTTAAGAAGGTATCTTAGTTTAACCCTTTTCACTTGAGAGGGGACCCTCAGTCGCCACTTAGTTTAATGCAGCAACTCGAATGGTGACTGAGAGGCGACAACAACTGTTTTATAAACAGATATCTTTCCTCTTTATATTTTAGATGTGTAAATCTATTGTCTATGTGCACTTCATAGTATAGCATTGTGTTTAATTAAAATTATTATTTTAAACTTAATATGTTTTTAATGGTTATAAAAATGGAGCTAAATGATGAAATAAGTAGCAGTCAAGATGAGTTTGCTTTTACATTGTTTATGTATGATTTATTTTTATGTTGTAAAAAATTTCATTAACTCTTCAGCAAAAAACTTCGAGTTACTTCTTCTGTGTAGTGAAATAACTTTTGAGTGCAAAGGGTTAATTATCTTGGGAGCTATGTAACAGATACTGGTGATGTGTGACATGAGATTAACAGATGAATAGGGATTGCTGCCGGGACTTTTAAGAATCTATGGAGAGTGTGGAGAAATAGGCGTATACATCTAAAGACTAAAATTAGACTGTATAATAGTTTGGTTCTTTCTAGGGTTAGTTATGGTAGTGAAACTTGGACACTTTGTAAACAAGATAACAGGAAACTAGATGCTTTTGATTCCAGATGCTTACGCAGTATCTTGGGCATTAGGTGGTTCAACTTTGTAACTAATGATGAGGTTAGGCAAAGGAGTTTGCAACCTCCTTTAAGCAGCATATTGTGCAGAGAGAGACTCCGTTGGTTTGGCCATGTTGCCCGTATGAATAATTATAGATTGGCGAATAGGGTTATGAATAATGTGCCTAAAGGCCTCAGAAAGGGGGGGGGGAGACTTAGGATGCGGTGGGCAGACAGTGTCAAACAGGACCTTGTTAGAATTGGTGTGCAATGGCCAGATGCAGCAGATATAGCTCAGGACAGATATGCTTGGAGAACTAAATTGCACAATCTGGTTGGACCTCTGTAGCCCATGGCTGCTTGAGGATGATGATGATGAGTTCAGAAATGATTAAATAATAGAATAAAAGTTATATGCCTAATGTAAAACTTATTTCACAATTTGAACAAGAGTTTTATATATTAACTGTATGCACTATATTGTGATGTTTTTATTTGCAGGTCTTGGGAATGATTTCAACATTTTAGAATATGCTGATCCAGAATTAGATAAAGGACTTGTTGGAGAAGGGGAAAAAAGCAATATATTAGATGAGCATCTTGACTTAGATGATAAAGATGATGAGTTAGATGAGGATGAAGAAGACATTAAAGCTAGATCAGGTTCCGAAGAAAAAGATTTGCTTTCAGATAGGGTTTCTAATGAAGACAAGAAAAACTTTCCCTCTTCAAAAGGAAATAAAAATGAAAAAAATACACTTAAATGTGAGCCACCTGATTTGCAAGATGAATTTTTAAGTTTTGATAAAAAGGTAGAAAATAAAGATAGTTTTGATGCTAATTCTTATAAGCTTAAAAGTGAGCAAAATGTAGTGAAAGAAAACAATCCTGAAACTGTGCGCATTCCGAAAAAGGAGCCAAAACTTTCTGCATTTTCAAGCTGCAGTGTTTCAGGTTCATCATATTGTTCCCAAGATGAAATTGATTTGAAACCTGATAAGATGACTATTAAAGAGTCAGCAATATTGCCCCAAGCATCTCATTCTTTTAATTCTCCTCTTCCACTTCCTTCCCATCAGCCTGCACCTGCATATCCACAGGATATACCACCACCTCCTTCTTATCGTATGGGAAACACAGTAAAGCAAACTTTGACAGCACCAAACCCTCATTTACCACAAAACCAATTGATTTCAGAGCAGCATAAAACTGTATTCCCCATGCATGTTGGAGTTTCTCTAAGGCCAAATATACCTTTAGTGCAACAGAATATAATTTCTACATCACAACAAACCAAACCACTTCTTCTTCAAGAACAGCCTCTTCTTTTGGAAGACTTAGTTGAACAGGAGAAAAGAGAACAAAGACGGCAGACTCAAGAAGGTCTTATATCTCCTCAAGGTGATGCACTTCTTAGTGACATAGATTTTGAAAGACTTAAGGATGATGTCTTTTCAGGTCCTCCTGATGATAGCATTGGGGGCCCTGGATCACTTCTTAGTTCTCACGAGCCATCACTACAAACAGTAGTATCACCCAATGCTTCTGTAACAGCAGCCAACAGTGCATCATCTCATAATTTTGGACCTCCACCATATTCCTTAATCTGGCATGGCCAGGAGCATAATATTTCCTGTTCTGGTGCAACAAGGACACCAACCATGATGCACTCTGTTCAGCCTAAATCACAAGTATCATCTGTTGTGAATTCTTTAGGTTTGCCTTCTGCAATTTTATTGCCTGGAGATCCATCATTACGTGCAGGACAACCTCAGAAATCGCCTATTGTTGCAGGTAAGAATAATTTTTTTTAAATATATATTATGAAATATACAGCCTATGAGTCATCCCAGTGAATATGTGTTTGGCTGCAATGAAAGGGATTTGGGGTTCAAATATCAGATAAAACATGAATGAATGTTCTTGACATTTTACTAGACATTCTGTTCACTTATACTGAATGGCCTAATTATTGAATAGATTATGCAGGCTAAAATTTATTATAAGGCATGTATCTCTGTCATCAACAAAGTAAACTATTATTTTATCATTAACAAAGTCCTATCTTTTCAAATTTCTATTTCTATCTACTTTTCAGTTTCTACCTACCAGAAAGTAAACTATTATTTTATGATGACATTTGTTTTACTTTGACAGATATATTCTTAAGTTGATTTTATGCTAACCATTGGGATTAAATTTAGTTATTTTAATTTTAATGATCTATTTTCATTGCTAATTTGGCTAAATTAAAATTTTTTATGAAAAAACTTTCTAGTTTGTGAATTTGAATTTCCATAAATCAAGTGAATACATAAATCATGTTTTTTTAGAAAACATGCATGTGGTGTAACTCTCCAAAGATGATTAACTTTTCAAGTTGAACCTTTCATCTGATCCAAATTTATTCAAAATTCTGGATAACTTGTCGGGCCCCAGGCAATATTAACTTGCGAAATAAAGTTGAAATAGGGTTCGTAAGGTATTTCTCTAACATTACTTATCGAGTAAGAATTCAAAAGGATTGTCAAGTTTAATTAAAGTTTAAATCTAATCAAAAATCAATTAACGTTGCTGAAGAGAAAAATAGCAAAAATTCAAGTTCCTAAAAACAAACAAAGTTTATTTCCAAAAAATTCAAAAACTTGTCAAATTAAGTTGATGAATACAAAAGTTGGAGTGCTAACAACTCTCATCTATCTAAATCTCTAACAACAACTATCTACACAACACATACTGATTCAACATACTACTTCAACATATTTCAGCTGACTCCTAACAACAACAATTCCAAATCTCGACTCAACTTCCACTAACAATACTGTCAATTCTATACTCATTCTCTGTGATCTAACATCACTTATGTTATAACATGTGGCATGTGTCTGTTGCACACCGGGAAAACATTAGCATAATCTGACGATCTCGCTAGCTATTACGCAAGAGGGGTCGTGTTCTACACACACGCATTAGCGGCTGACAATCAAAAGTCAGAGTTGTGCATGTGCAACTCCTTCTACAGCTCGAAAATGAGAATTACAATCAGTCTAAAAATGAAATAATAATCCCCAAAATGATAAATATAATATAAATAAAGCAAAACTGGTTAAGTAAAAGTGAATGGGTGGACCATCACAGTGGCAATATGTTATTCACATTCCTTAGCTTGCTCGACCACTGACTAAACTGTATGGTTTTCATAATTTTTGGGAAACATGCCTGTAAATGCAATGCCAGTAATCCATTATTATCAGATTTTATTCTTATTTTAACTGAATTTGATTGTTTTTGAGTCAAAGAATACCGTGTAGTACAGTTGTGTTTTCAATTATTGTGATATTGATTACAATAATGATAATAACCTATTGCTTAGTGCCACCACAAAGAATGTGGATTTTTAATTTTTGTGAAATAAATTGCACAGGCTGATATTATTTTCTACAAAATATGGTGATAAACTGTCATGTCTTACATCTGGCATCCATGTACAATTGTAATATGTCTTTGACTATTTCTAAAATTTAATGTTAATTGGCAAAATAAGTAATAGCATAGCTAGTATACTTGTTATAAGGATGTGCTTTTATTAGAATATACAGCGATTTAGAATATATAATGATACAAAGAATTAAATAATCTAGTTTAGGGGTTCTCAATGTGGGGTACGCTGTAAAAATTTTTGGGGTACTCCGTGAGAGCTTGAAAGTCGCTAGATCTAGTAACAAAGTCAGTGTTTTTTATATTACCATTGTTATACTATAACTATAGTTTTATCTATCTATACAAGGGGTACACCAGTTGCATACACAATTCCAGGGGATACATAAAGCATAAAAGGTTGAGAACCACTGATCTAGTTGATTAAAATTCTCTGTGATCTTATAACCTTTATGTTGCTCACATTCTTTCTGAATAGTTGTTTTAAAGTTAATACAGTGCAGCTTTGATAAGTTGAAATACTAGTGTGATTTTATAAGTCTGTGTATTTTATTGTCTGTGTGAGAAATGATTATTACAGTAAAAATAAACAATCCTACTCAGCAAAATATAAACTATCATTTTAAGTAGTTCCTAGCCATCTGTCAGGAAATTGTTTGATTCCTCTTCGATACAATGTTTTGTCCTTGGAGGTGAAATACTCCCAACATCTGTTTTTGACTTCCTGAAATGTTTGAAACCCATACCTCAAAGAAAATGAACCATGCAGCAAAAGAGGTCTAACATTGAATAACATGTTAATATTTTAACTGCATTTTCAAGTTGTTTATAACTCATAATAATGCAATTGAAGTATTGATATTTTTTAAAATATTTTAACTGTAAATGATGAGATTCAAAGTAAGCAAGTAATATGCACAGTGCATGAGCATATAAGAACAGAATACATATACTCCTAGGTAAAGAAATGTAAAAGTCACAATGATTTAGTTGTGTGAAAAATTTGTGTAAAAAATTCAGGGCTTAAGAACATTATAGCCAATGTTTGGTGGCTACGCCTTAAAGGAGGTATCCCACTGTTTGACCTGCACAACAAATGCTCCAGAGTTCTTCCTGTGATTTTGTTCAAATGGAGCCATACTAAACATAAAAGTTATAATCAGTAGAGTGAAAAGGAAAAGTAGCAGCAGATACCACATGAAAGGTGTTATGAAAAGTTTATTTTTACTATCAAGATTTTATATGTTAAGTTCATTTTTATTCTCAATTAGCTTTTTTTATTTATTCAAAATTTCTTATCACTCTATTGATGCAAATATTTTTTGGCCTTTATTATGTTTTAAATACAGAATTATTTTTAAAAGACTGGAAACTAAAGAAAGATTGTGAAAGGATGTGATGTGATTTCTCTGCATATTAGTTGCTTATAAATAGTGTGCTTCTTTTTACTTAAAGAGTTTAATTAAGAATGTTAAAAATGATATTTTGTTTTTAAATTTCAGGTGCTATCAGTAATCATCCTTTTTATTCAACCTTTTTGCCTACACCACCTACTCCTCCGTTGGATCCACTTACAGAACAAGAGAAGCAGCAGCAAGTACAATATGAAAAATGGTTGGTTCAGCAGCAGTCAGTCCTTAGTTCACAGCAAAAATATTTGGAAACTGAAGTAGTTAAATTGAGAAAAGTGAAGAAGGCTTTAAATGCTAAACAACGCCAACTTCGCAAAAATGGTACTGAACTGGCTGAAAATGATGCTGTTGAATTGGCTAAAATCTGTCAAGAGCAAGCAGGGTTGCAAAAACAACTCGACCAAGTGAGTTGCAAATTTAACATTTTTGTATTCCAAGTGCCTTTAAATAATGTAAATTTTAATCACATATTTCAGTTGCATTTTTAGTTTCTTTTTCCATACAATTCACCACTAATAAACTTAATACTTGACTACATTTTCAAAATGATTTAATTGTTTACAAAGTTTATATTTTCAGTACTGTGTAGGAAAAAACTCTTTGAAACACATTAAAAGTGTGATTTAAAAGAAAAACTGTCAGTATATACATATGACCTTGACACTGCAAGGGTTACAATTGCTGCGTTAGTATATAATAAAATAAATGAAAACAAATTAACTTTCCAACAGGATGGTATTACTACTTTAGTATTTGGCCCTGTTCATGTGATTTTTAAATATTTGGTATTATGGAACAGGTATTAAGATTTTAACAAATTTTAAATTTTATATAATTTATTTCTATATATTAAAGCTGTACTGTTTTAATTTGTATTTTTTGGAAAAATTAGTATTTCATTTAAGAAGTCAAATTTTGCATTTCTTTCTTCGGGAAGAATAAAATTATACATCTTATTTTGATATGTATTTTTATTAGATAATTTTTTTATTCTTTAAAAATTGATTTTTTTTAAGTAACAGTAATTTAAACTGATATTGATTCTGAATGATTCATTTTCTTGTTTAGAATGCATGATATAATTTGCTAATATTTTCTTTAATCAGGTTCGTAAACAATCAAGACAGCATACCATGCTGTTGCAGGAATATCGTTTAAAACAACAAAAAAGGCAACAACAGCAGCAGCAGCAGCAAATATCTCAACCATCTGTGCATACAACAATAAGTTCACTTCAGTCATCTCCCCAGAACTCTCATTCACCTCATCAAATAGTAAGTTTTGCAGGATGCATAGTCCCTTGTTATGATATACATATACTATATGTTATGGCTGAATAACTAACTTGCTATCTCAACGGTTGATTTTAGTCCATAACATGATAAATTTCTAACAGCAAATTTTTTCTAGTGACTGGATTAATTTTAACCTTTTCAGCCAAAGCAAAATTTGTTGTGAAATAACTAGAAAAGAAATAGATTGTGTTATATACTAAAAATATCACATTTAATTTTGAGCAGTAAGCCTTAGAAATTAATATGAATTAAATAATTTAATCATTTCATTTATTTTTTAAAAATATATTTAGGGCACATAACAGTATTTTATTAATTTAATTTATAAACTATTGCTTTGATACCATCTGTGAGTATATGTTTTATGAAGTTATTTTTGACTGTGGCAAATTTTCCAATTTCAAAATGTAGCTCAGATAATTCTGGCCCTCTCTATTTCTAAGAGCAGAAACATAATGGGTCTACAAGGAAATTTAGCAATATTTTCTGTGGACATCATAAAAGATGAACCCTATAAACAATTAACAGATATAGTGGACCCCCATATAACAAATTTAATTCATTCCTTAAAAACTGGTTATGTGAAAAATTTGTTGTGTGAATTTGGGAAATGCATGTTAAGGCCTAATTCATTCCAAGACCATCACATATTAATATATTTGACCTTAAAAACATAGTTTATGAAATTTGACCACCAGTTTTTCACAAAAAGCCTTATAAGAACATGGTTAAAAGATTAAAATTAATAGAAACATAGTTTTGAAAAAATCAATAAAGAATAAAAATATTACGAGACAGGTATCACTAAATTTGATACTTTTTATTTTGTTCTTATTTAGCAAGATGGTGGGAATAGGTGATTGAGACAAGCTATACTCTGTAGCAAGCACATTTGCTTTGACCCCTCTCCAGACTTCTCAATGATTTATTGCTCTATCTTAAGGGTTATTTTTCCTGTTTTTATCCTTTTGCAAATTATCTTTAGGAGATATTGCATTTACTGTTAATTCACTTTTAAATTTGAAAAAAGAAAAATTAATTGAAGAACAAAGTATTCAAGAGAGCTCTTTCCGCAAGCACAGCAAGCAATGTAAGCAAAGATAATCAAGCTCCAAATGTTCATAAAGGGCATTAATAATACTTAAGTTTCTAAATCTACTTAAGAGCATTCTGAGTGGCCAAAGTTGGAAACCCAAAAGTTGGAAACCCATGACTTTGTAAGCAATTCATCATGTGGGAAAAATTCATTATTTAGGATTATGAAAGCCTATGAGAGGTAATTTGTTAAGTGAAAATTCATTATTAAATGACTTAGTTATGCAGGGGTCCACTGTACATGTAAAGGAAAGGCATATTAATGAATTGTTAAAAAGCATCATGAAACTGTTGTTTTCTGCCTGTTAAACTGAATCTATTATTCTTTGGCTTAGTTGGTATTGCACCAGGCTTATAATTTCATTTCCCAGATTCAAGTCCCAGCTGGGCCAATATTGAGATTTATTTCAATATTGGCCCAGCTGGCCCAGCGCAAAACTTCTCACCCTGCCCCCAGTCAGTAGGGGACACCAATGGCTTGGAAAGACCACCATCCAACGGATGGGGTGTTATGCCTTAGCCCCATGTGTGGGAGAACCTTACCCTGTGCATGTTAAAGAACACATTGGATTCCTTGATGGGAGGTTACATCCATCTCTCAACAGCTGTCCAGTGTATCCTCTCCCCCAACCTTCTCTGAGTCTTTGGAGTTCTTGTGACCTGGCCATTTAGCCAATTGTGTGCAAAAAAGTGCCACTCAAAGGTGAAACAACTCAACCTAACTCTTTCATGTATATGTTTTTTTTTTCTTACGTCTTCTGTTCTGACTTGGTGCCATCGCTCCAATTATATTTCACAAAAAGTAATATAATATTATTTACAAATATATATACAAATATTTCTTACAAATGTATCAGATACACTACCTTGCCAAATTGCTGTGACCATTGCATTGTTTGCAAAATACCATGAAACATGCAAATGTATGCAAAATTTCAGACTGACTTCAACATTCTATGTCACTACAAAGTCACTTAGAAGCTGTAAAGACATAATGGAGTACAAAGTCAAGGGCAACATAAATAGAAAAGCTGATCTAACCAACTTCAAAAAGGGGGTTCATCACTGAAGCATGATGGGCAGGAGCATCCATAACAGAGATGATGGATTGGGTGGAAAAAAGGCTCTGATAGACAGGGACTGGCATTTGTTAGCACAAACTGTGTGGCAAAACAGAGCTGCTATAGTTCTTCAGCTGAGAGAAATGACCACTAGCAATACCACAAAATCCATTTCAATAAGAACTATGCTCAGATATCGAAAACTTTTAAATTTGGGAAATGTGCCATGATACTTACAACAAAGTATTAAATAGTGTTAATATAATTTTACCTGTTTTTCATTCTGTTATTATTTTTCATGTGTTTCAAACTGATTCAAGAGTTTTAGCTATTCATATAAAATGCAATAGTGCAGTAAATGGTTTATTTTTCAGTTTTTACATCTCTTTCTTCATGTAAGGCAAGCAGACAGTTGCTACATGCCATTGTACTAATTGCGTAATAATGTAATATTTCAGATTTTTTTTATCTATTTTTTTTGGCCAAAATTCTTGTGCTCTTAATGCAGCTTAAATTTTTAGCCAAAAATTGATAAGAAAAGTGTTTTATATTTGCAGAATTTTTTAACAAAGTGCTTTTTAAAAATACATTCCTTTCCTAAATTCATGAGAGATTGTATAAAAAAAAGATTATTTATCATTTTGTGCTGTCAGCTGTGAAATAATGTGCATTTAAGCATATTGCTAGAAAAAGTTAACATTGTTTATTTTAAATGGTATAAATGTTAAAAAAAATTGTTTATTTAAAATGGTATAAATGTTAAAAAAAATGTTTATTTAAAATGGTATAAATGTTAAAAAAATTGTTTATTTAAAATGGTATAAATAAATAAATACCCCCTCAAGCAGCTGCTTGCCACAGAGGTCTGACAGGAGCCTGTCAGTTTATATGCCATAGTAGAAGATCTGTGAGGATGGCGGGACCTCAGCAGAAAAACGACACACACATCCATGCCTTAACCCGGGGCTCGAACCCGGTCCCTTAGATCAATAGCCAAGCGTGCTAACCATTTGGCCACAGGACGGCTTAAAATGGTATAAATGTTAAAAAAATTCCTTTTTCCAAATTTATCCAAATATTTTGACAGTATTTTATAAAATAAAATGTAAAATGCATTTTTGTAAAAAGCAACTCTCCATTGGATGGAACATTAAGCCATGGCTCCATGTGCAGGAGAGCCATACCCTGTGTACTTTAAAGAACATGCTGGATGACATGAGGCTCCCATTTGTCTCTTAATAGTTGTGCATTTGATCCCTTTATTCGACCATTTCTAAGCTTTCAGAGTCCTTGTGACCTGGCCAATTAGACCATTGTGTGCACAGAAGTGCCACTCTTGAGGTAAACCAACATGAGGTAAAACAATTCAACCCTACTCTGAATTCTAAAGAATTCTTCATGGACAAGTTGGTGTAGGGTAATCAGCAGCTAAAACATCAATTTTGCATATTAATGAAACACATTTGTCATTTGAATTTTTCAACTGTTAATCTGATGTGTAGGTTGTCCATTCAGTAGAATGAATGCCAGGTTGACAATCTGAGATTCAGAGTTTCAGTCCATACTGGTAAAAGGTTTCCTGTACCTTTGCTCCATAACCTTAGTGAGAGAGTACTCTCTTGTTCTTGTAGTCTGGCTGTTTAGCCCATTTTGGAGGTGAAAAAGTTACTCAAGAGTAAAATAACCTCTGTAAGAAATGTGGTAGTTTTTTTGTTTTCTGTTTCCATTTTCATATATTTATAAATTTTATTTTATAAGATTAATTTATATTTACCCTTTTTTAGTAGTTACTAAACTTATCAAATGTTTTATTTTAGGGTCAAGCTGCTCCTCCTTCACCCCTTTTGCCATCTTCCCCTTTGGGCCCATCAGCATCACGGATTCAACATTCACCATCACCTTTAATGCACCATTCGCCAGCAGCAGTATCTCCATCCACTGTAATACAGCAAACCTCACCACTAGTGCATTCTCATATGCTATCTCAACAAATGTCCTTGCACTTTCCAGTTGCAAAGCATGAAGGAAAAGCTTGGTGTAGCCAGTTGCAAGTATCTCAGATTACTGTAAGTAATATAAATCTTGGAATGATGTTGTATGAAGAACATCAGAATTAATATTACTCTATTTGCTTGAATGTGACACATCTGAATTTTCAGGTGGTAAAAGGGGGAAAATTCCATATCTGGATGCAAGATAGTCTACTTGGAGAAAAAATTATATCATTCAAAACAATGTGGATGGAACCACTGAGAATTTCATTATCTCCATCTTGCCAACATGGAAAAGGAGCTACTAATTGACTTCAAAACATCACATTCATTAGATGGATGTTAAATTATGGCTCCATTTGCTGAAATTATACACTATACATGATATTAAAGAAACTGAATGACTTAATGGAAGCTTTTTTATCTTACTAATAGATATCTAGTTACATTATAGCAGTTCTGTGTATTCTTGAGCAATTATGGTAATTCTTTTTTATTTTCTGTGCTATAATTCTTTGATCACTAGTTTTAGTCACAGAATTGCAAAAATAATTAAATTTCAAAGCTAAGTTTGAATATACAGTATAGTAGATATGCCTTGATTACGGAGGCTAATGATAGAATAAGTTGCTGGATAATCAAATAGCATGTTTAGGTTAAAGCATGGACACTTGACAATCTTTTGTAAAAATGTATTAAATACATTTGAAATGATATATAGGGCTGTAATGAAGGCCATAGGATAGCATACAATATAATAAGTAAGTAAAATATATGCATTTTGGAACAAAAATATAGCTAAATATGCATGACTCTGCTTAGTTTTAATTCAAATGTTTGATAACTAAACAAATTTCATAAACCATGGGAATGAACTCTCCACATTTCAGTGATGATTTGCAAATTGTTGAAACAATCATTTTATTATTGTTTTGCACAATCCAAGAAACACTGATGCATGGTAGATCAAATTCCTAAGCAATTTGGGTTTTATTCCATCAGGACTTTTCCAAAGCATGATTGATGCACAGTTTATTTAAATCAGTATAATGCAGTGAATTTAATAACTGGCTAATGTTGTTTGTGTCTTATACTTAAGCTTAGCCTGTTATTTTCTTAATTAGTGATTAGTCTCAAGTACCTCCATTTACTATAATGTAGAGCACCTGAGATGTTATCAGGAGATCGTGGGTTCGTATCCCACCCGACTCAAGACAATTTTTCCTCTAAAATTTAAATCGACGCTAAAGTGCTGATTAATTAGTTGATATGGAATACGTTGAGTTTATTTCATTATTTATTATATGCATACTTGTAATCATATGCTTCCATCTATTGGCAAGTTGAAGGCCACTTGTGGCTAAACTGCCCAGAATAGTGCATATATGTGACATAAAAGAAATGTTCATAGCGCTAATTAGAGGAGATCTTGATTGACAGCCAGTTAGCTCAGTGGTCCAGAGCACCTGACATGTTATCAGGAGGTTGTGGGTTCGTATCCCACCCGGCTCAAGACAATTTTTCCTCTAAAATTTAAATTGATGCTAAAATGCTGATTAATTAGTTGATATGGAATACGTCGAGTTTATTTCATTTTTTATTATATGCATACTTGTAATCATATGCTTCCATCTATTGGCAAGTTGAAGGCCGCTTGTGGCTAAACTGCCCAGAATAGCGCATTATTGTGACATAGAAGAAATGTTCATAGTGCTAATTAGAGGAGATCTTGATCGGCAGCCAGTAGCTCAGTGGTCCAGAGCACCTGACATGTTATCAAGAGGTCGTGGGTTCGTATCCCACCCGGCTCAAGACAATTTTTCCTCTAAAATTTAATCGACGCTAAAGTGCTGATTAATTAGTTCAATTTTTATTTTTATTTTCATCCTTTTTTAGGATGACAGCATCCCATTCAGTGAAAGGTTTCAGCAGCAAAGAGAACACATTGAAAAATTCCAGACTGCTCAACCTCCACCACCACCTCCTCCACCTGTGCCTGCTTCTAATTCTTCAATGACTGTTTTGTCAGAAAAGGACTCTAAAGGTAATTAGAATAGCTCATAACATATAATCAGATAAAGCATACATAGGGAAAAGGTTTAAGATCTTTTTCTCTCTACATTTAAAACTCAACTTTGTAATTTTTAGTAGTTATTTGTTATTTAATGCTTGATTTTAGCATGGAAGGCTGTATTAATATAATTGCTAGTGTGCTTTCTGGTCAGTGTACAGAATAAAAGGTATATCAGTCAGTTGGACTATAATTCTAGTCATTGTGTTTCTAATGGCTGCCTACATGATATAATGTTCATAACTGTTTTTAGAAGAAATCTTGCTTGACAACTGGTAGTTCAGCAGTAGAACATCTGACTTATTTTCAGATGCTCCTGAGTATATATCCCGCCAAGTGAAGATATTTTTCCTCTACATTTAGTACTCTGTCTTAGAGGTGCTTACCTATTATTCTTTGGCAGTTATAAAGCAGGAGAAGTAATAATATTTAATAAGTTATGAAGAATATGCACAAAAAGAAGAAATATTTAGTAGATGACCAACATTAACAAAGAACTAATGCAAATATCATTCAAAGAGTAAAAATTTCGAAGATATTTCATTTTTGAATTGAAAAATGTGTTATTCAAATTATGCAATATAATCCCAAAAATGTTACGTTTTATTATGCAAGCTCTTTCGATTCTGATATACACCAATGATGTCTGGAAAAATATCTTGCATAATAAGTAACCATTCCAGTATTTTTTTCTCAACACTCAATGTGTTATGGTGAAGCATCAAGTAACCAGTTTGCTGCTGACAGTCTTAAAATGAATTTTACTAGCAATTTTATATTTTGCAAAAGTATTTCTTTTATAAATAAGGAATATATTTTTCTATTTCCAATCTATTCTAATGTTTTTCCATATGATACATTTTTCATTAGTCATATTAGTGCAAGTTATTTATTTCATCAAAATAATTTTTATTCCCATTTACATCAATATTAAACTGAATGTGGTTTAAAAATAGTTTGAAGAAAGCATCTGAATATCTTCCTAAATTATCACTTTTTGAAAAAAACACACAGTGCTTTGTTAATTAGTGCATTTACTTAATTGCACTAACATTAATTTCACTTTTATAATCACATAAATAACTTATTTTATAAAACAAAATATGCCAAACTGAACTGGCATAGTCATTGAACTCTGAAAATTGCTTGAACCAAAATTTACTTCTTCCCATGGAAATTGGGCTCGTAATCTGCAGTTCCCAGGTTTGAGTTCCATCTCTGGACCACCATTGAGATTTATCTCCACCAAACTCTCTGCCCTGCCCTCAATCAGTTGGGACATTAAGACGTGGTCCTGTGTATCAGAGAGCCATACCTTGTGCATGTTAAAGAACATGCTGGATGGCCTTGAAGGGAGGCTACCATCTGTTTCCCAACAGCAATCTACTCAGTTCCCTCCCCCCAACCTTCTCTGAGCCCTTGAGGTCTTTTGACCTGATCATTTAGCCCATTACTCCCTATGCTATACTACTGTCACACATAAGAGCAATACTTTTCTGTAACACATTTCCAAATGGGGCAATTTCCATGGGTTGTTTCACCTCTAACAACCCATGGAAATTGCCCCATTTGGAAATGTGTTACAGAAAAGTATTTTTGTTATGTGTGACAGTAGTATAGCATAGGGAGTAATGGTAACATATACAGATTGACGCATATTATCAGGTAACCAAATAAGTTTGTCTGGGGTTTTATGTTATCATTTCAAAGAAAAGTATGTAAGCACAATTGCATGTGGTGTGCATGCATTGAGTCATTTGATGTGTAGCAAGCATGAAAAACAGTTTGGTAAAATTGGAAGGGTAACAAAAACATGTCTGCCTCAAATACAGTTATTTGAGTGTGCTTATTGTAAGTAAGCACACTCAAATAGTAGTTTAAACTGGAAATCAAAGCAGCACAAGCAACCTGCAAGATATGTACTGCATTTGGAGAGAAAACAGTGAGCGAAGGAACAGCCGAAAAGTGCTTCAGAAAAATAGTGTTAGGCAATGAGACACTTGAAAATACACCCCTATGAGGAAGACTGACCTCATGGGTCAGTCTTCCTCACGGGGGTGCCAGACCATCATTGATGACAATGAACTGAAGGCTAGCATTGAGCTGGATTCGTGTTAAATGTTGCAAAGAGCTTGCAGAAAGGTTCCAGATAGGTGACGAAACCATTTGTTTACATTTACATCACCTAAGAGAATTCTGGAAGCTGAGCAAATGGGTTCCTCATGAACTGACTGCTGACAACAAACTCCAGTGGCTTATGATCTGTTCGTCGCTGCTTTCACACCACAAGAATGAGCCATTTTTGGGCAGGTTGTTGACCTGTGATGTGAAATGGATTGTCTATAAGAACATCAAATGTTCATATCATTAGTTGTCTCATCCATTGAAACCTGTACCGCACACATCAAAGCCCAAGTCCACAAACAGAAAATTTTGTTGTGTATCTGGTGGACAACAGCTGGATTGTCCATTATGAGCTTGCCACTGGTCAAACAATTACTGTGGAATTACTCCGCACAGCTGGAATGAATTACAGATGCACTGCTTCAAAAACAGCCTGCATTTGTTCATCATCATCATCGCAAAGGCATTGTGGTCCTTCAGGACATGCTCACCTTCACACAGTGTGAGTGACCCAAGACAAGCTCCACAGCCTCAGTATTTTACTCCACCCTCCATATTCCCCAGACATTGTGTCATCCAACTACCATCTTTTATTGGCCATTGTCAAATGGACAATCATATGCAAAACCGAAAAGCACTGGAAATGAAGTTGGCTGCTTTGTTCACTTCTAAACATTGGGAGTTCTACCGGAGTGTCATTTACACTTGTATCTCATTGGGAAAAAGTTATAGAGTGTACTGGTGCTTACTTTACTGAATAAAATATCTTTATTCACTTTTTGTGTATGGTTTAATTTTACCCTCAAAAACTGCACAAACTTTTTTGGTTGCCTGATACATTTATGACAGAAATGGTAACAGCATTTGTATGGGATATGTCCCCTCCCCGCCTCAAAATGAATATAGGCCATTACATGGCATTTCATCATATCTATTAGATGCAACTTGTAAGTAATCTCATAGTTGCTATTGCCGTAGCTGATTGAGACAGTTCTGTAATCCAATTTACATCATTTATTCATTGTATGTATTTGATTGGCTAAAGATCAAGCACAAGACAGCATATCTGCTGTTAATAGAGCTGTAGGATAGTGGTAGCTGGTGGGGCTTCAGATTTTCATCCTGAAACACATCCCCAGACACACGACAATATAGGATCAGTGATAACTGGATGACACTATCCAAGTACCTGTAGAGTGCTAAATACATCTGGCTATGATAGCCACTACATCCCATATCAAGATGCATTGCGTTGGTGAAGTATGGCACTCCTAAATGCAAGATGAATGACCCTTTCACTAGTTGCCCTCTAGACTTACAGCCATCTGTCAATTGTATTGCTCCAAAGATTATTAACTTTTCAAGTTGGATCTTTTGTTTGATCCAAATTTATTCAAAATTCCAGATAGCTTGTCGGGCACCAGGCAATATTAACTAGCTAAATAAAGCTGAAATAGGGTTTGTTTTATGTATGTAGCATTACTTATTGAGTAAGAATTCAAAAAGGATTGTTAAGTTTAATTAAAGTTCAAATCTAATCCAAAATCAATTAACGTTGCTCAAGAGAAAAATAGCAAAAGTAAAAAATTTCTATTACAAACAAAGTTTATTTTCAAAAAATTCAAAGACTCACCAATTCAGTTGATGAATACAAAAAGTTGGAGTAACTAACAACTCACATCTACCTAAATCTCTACTAACAACTTCTTCTATCTACACAACACATTCTTATTTACTTCTCCTCCTCCTACTGACTCATTCTCTTACTCTCTGTGATCTAACATCATTTAGTATCATGTGGCATACAATCTATATGTGTCTGTTGCACGCCGGGAAAACATTTGCATAATCTGATGATCGCACTAGCTATGATGCAAGAGGAGTCGTGTCCTACACACGCGCATTAGCGGCTGACATTCAAAAGTCGGAGTTGCACATGTGCAACTCCTTCTAGGCTCGAGAAAGAGAATTGTGATCAAGTCCAAAATGATAAATATAATGTAAATAAACTAAAACTGGTTAAGGAAAAGTAAAAGTGAATGGGTGCACCATCACACAATGACACAAGTGGGATTCATCACTAAAGATCATGCAATGCTATTTATCACACCAGTGTACAGTCGCTCAAAAAGTATCCGAACACTATGGTTGATCACAGAATTCCAAAAAATATCTGGCAACGATTTTTTTAGAAATTAGTGATCTGGCAACTTCGTGTCACGTGACACGAAGGTTGCCAGATCACTAATTTAAAAAAAATCGTTGCCAGATATTTTTTCTGCGACTGTACTTTTTTGAGCGACTGTACCCTCTCTTGGCATTACAGCTGACACTGATGATACTAAGTAGCTGTGGGTGTCCAATAGTCAATTGGATGCAGGCAAATTTCATCTAACTGTAGGCTGATGGTTGGTTTGATAATGCCTATGCCACCTAGCCTCAGATTTGGTATGCATCCATTGTTTCTTGTGTGGTGTGTGTCATTATTGCTAACATCTATAAATGGTTCAAGCATCCCAGTTGTTCAATGAAAGTCACTATTTGATGGAGGGCAAACTATCCTCATAGAGGCCTGCTCATTATTTAACTTCTTTTAAATTTACTAAGTTGCATGTAACAGCAATACACATGCTCTTTCACATTCTGGATATTTCTACAGCTGACTGAGCAGTATGTGCTACAATCACCATACCCATGGGTTCTTTCTTTCAGCATCAATATTATTGAAATGGATCATTTGCATACAGACATGCTGAACCTATATACTAAGTTTTAAATGCATCTAATGGCTCCTAGGTAGGGAGAAAGTTAGGCAAGAATAAAATAAGGTGTCGAGTGTATATATGTTTAATGTTACTTCTAGTTAATGTTCTGTTGTAAAATTTTGATATACTGATGGGTCATAATTAATTCAGCTTTGCATTTTTGTTTAAAAATAATATTTATTGTGATTGTAAAAATGGCATGAATAAATGAATGAATGAAGCACTATCTTCCTATTGCTTTTCACTCATTCTTTGTTGGTGTGTGGCTTTATCAAAACCGTTGCTCCACCATTGAGAGACAAGCTTAGTGATTTATGTGTCAAATGAAGGCTTCTGATGTGGGGAGTCTATAAAAAATTGACACTTCCTTGCTTTCTTCCCCCTAAAAAAGGGGAAATATGAAAACAGTTGTTTCCTTATATCATTAGAACATGTGTCAAAAATAGCAATCTATCAAATGAAAGCTTGTGACATATGGACTATCTACCATTTACAGACCATGGAGTGTCATAAGGATATAAAAATTTGAACCCCCATGTTTTCTCTTAAAAAAAATGGAAATATAAAACTATTGTTCCATTATGTCTTTGGAATACAAGAGCTGAAAGTAACAGGCTATGCACCAAGTGAAAGCTTGTGGCTTGAGGAGTGTCAGGCAAGTTATAAAAATATTTCCTTTCTTCCCTCTCTAAAAAGGGGAAATAGGAAAACTATTATTCCCCCTATATCTTAACAAGAGGATTGAATGTAACAGGTTTTATGTCAGATAAAAGCTTATGATGTGGGGAATGTTGTGTGCAAGAAAAATATACTCCCCTTGATATCTCTCCCTAAAAAAGGGGAAATTTGAAAGTTGCTCTACTATATCTTTCAAATGTGAGGGTTTATAGTTACGAATTAGGTGTCAAATGGAAGTTTATATAAGACTGTTGTAGACTACTTCTAATTTTGTCCCCCATAATTCTCTTCCCCCAAAAAAAGGGGGATGAAAATTTAGGATGGTGAGGGACATTAAGCCATAGCCCCATGTGCGGGAGAGCCATAACCTGTTCACATTAAAGAACACACTGGATGGCCTTGATGGAAGGGTACGATCTGTCTTACAACAGCTGTCCTGAGGGTGTCCTCCCCCACCCTTCTCTGAGCCTTTGGGGGTCATGACCTGACCATTTAGCCAATGTGTGCAAAAAAGTGCTGCTCAGAGGTAAAAACAACCCAACCTGTCTTTGAGTTTGTTAGTAGGAATTTGTTGTAGGAATAAAATTGTGAATCTTATATTATGTTGTCCCACTCATATATACTTCTGTTTTATTTAAAAATACGTAATCTACTATAGAAAAAAAAAATATTTCAAAGCTTCAAGCTGTCCCTAAGTGATATTAATATTGAATGTAGCCTGAGAACTAAAAATTTCTTTGTTTTTGTATGAAGATGGAACAGATATCAAACAAAAACCAGATCAAGAGTTGGTATATGCCAAACGTAATTTTCCAGAACAAACTGATTTTCCTTCAACTTTGCCTTCTGTGACAGATGAACAGAATCCTACACTGAAGACTCCTAAAGTGGAAACTGGTTAGTTGGCTTTTCTTATGAATTCTGTACAGTACTGTGAAGTGAAGCAATTAAATATAGCAAACTTTCTTAAACATTTCATGAATTTTTAGAATACGTTTATAGAACTCTTCCTCTAATCTTATATCGCTGTAGCTAGCGTCATTATTGTAACATGTAGTTTCCTTCAAGGCTTAAAATTTTTCGTAATTTTTTATGCTCTTTCAAATAGTTGATGATATAGTGGGACTGAAAGAAAGAGACAAAGGTATTTTGAAAATTGTGTACCTTTTAGTTTTCAAAATAATTGTGAATTAAAATACTTCTCTAGTGGTAATGTGCAATTTAATAATCTTCAATTCAAAATATTTTCATGATTTATCTTTGGTAAATGTTATAACAAGCTGTTAAATCCTTCCAGTATTGAGTCTGGAAGGATTTCACAGCTATATTATATATATTTTTTCACTATCAATTTATCGTAACTCCAAAAGATCAATAATGATATATAAATCTACAAAATTAAAACAAAATATATCTATAAAAATAAAAACAAAGGGTTAATTATATAAATTTGAATGAAATATTAACTTGAAAGAATTGAAAAGATATGCAGCATATCACATGCACCACACACTTGCTATGAATTAGTGCACCAGCCTCATAATCTACAGTTCCCAGGTTCAAGTCCCACTGCTCCAGTATTGAGATTTATCTTCGCAAAACTCCCTGCCCACATTTAGTAGGGGATTCCAGTGGACTTGGGAATGCCATTGTCAATCAAATGGAACATTGAACTATGACTCCATTAGTGGGAGAGCCATACCCTGTGCACATTAAAGAATATGCTGGATGGCCTTGATAGGGGACTACCATATGTTTCCTAGCAGCTGTCCAGTGGTTCCCCTCCCCCAACCTTCTTTGAGCCCTTGGTTCTTGTGACCTGTCCATTTAGCCCAGCATTTGCAAAAAAAGGTGCTGTTCAGAGGTAAAACAATCCAACTTAATTAATGGCATATATGTCTTGTGGGGCCATTACCTAGTTTATGCAAATATGTGGTTTTGTTTTCTGCAGCATGAAATTGATAATTAATAATGCTGGAATAAATGATAAAAAATAATTCTAGAAATAGGTTTAAGAGAGGAAAGAGAGTTAAATGGGTGGTGGTGGTTGGGGGGGGGGGGGGTTGTACTTCGTAATTGGTTCCAGAATCCTTTGATTTTAAAATGATAGTTTTTGGGCAATTTTTGGAGAATTTTAAAACTTTAAGAAAAATGTTTATTCTGAATAGTTCAAAAGAAACTTTTGAGTGTCAATCAGGTGATTGCTTCAGAATAAATGAATCAGCAATCATATACATCATCTCAAAGAAATGGCAATCAGATTGCTTTAGCAAGTTATTTGTATCACAGCTTAACGAAATATACATCAAATGAAAAAAGTATTATTTTTTAGCTTGGATTATGTATTTTGTAACATATATGCAAGAAATTTTTTAAAATAGAATTTTCTATTTTATAAAATAGAAATTGCACACAAATATGGCCATTTCTGTGCTCTTTTTAAGATTCTTTCAGTGTGTATAATTTATGGGGACCTTGGAAAGGTTAATCGCTTATTTCTATGCATGCATTATTCTTTCTTTATAGTAGTACCTGACTTCTAATGCATTCATTGGCACATTTACAAATATTCACAATAAAGAAGCTTGTGGGAATATTTAGACTCGCTATTATTATGCAAATGAATTTAAAGAATTTAAAATAAGCTAATATACAACTATCAAGTGTAATGAATGTATTTTAGCAATAATAGCTCATTTATGACAATTCCTCCAATTAAAAGTTTTAAAAGTAACTGCAGTTTTATATTCCTTATTAATTTATAATTAATTTGTGGCTTTGAATGAAGTATCCCATGTTTTGGTATTTTTCAATTATTGCTTGTTTAATTTTATGAAACCCATAACATAATGTCTCATTTTTTTTATTTAAAAAAAGGATGGAGATAATCTAGAAGCTCAATCAGATTTTTTAGAAAAGAAAAGGTGAACTCAGTCAAAGATTTTTCTGCATAAAATCAGAAAAACAGATGATGAAAAATGATGAAAATTTTCTATGCTCAGTTACATTTGAGATTTAATGTGTCTTAAAATGTTTCATATTTATGTATATGTTTATGTTTATACAGAAATTAATCATAAGTAAATGAGCACCACCAATATGCTGGCAGAAGCTCTGTACTGATATGTAAAGTAGCTCCTGATATAAAGACACAGGCAAGTGAAATGGTATATTTTCCCTGGGATAATGTAATGTAATGCAATGCATATTTACAGTAATTGTTCTGCTTCCAAGAGTATAAATCATTAAATAGTGGGAAGCAGGATGATGTCAGCAGACAATCTCTGTAGAACTCAGCATTCTCTTGTTGATATTAGTTTAACATAGTGGTGTTCCACTTCACAAAGGCCAATGAATAACTGGTGGAATGAGTACAATTGCTCACACATCACAGAATGGACATTGTGTGAGGTTAGAAAGAATGTGTGCAAAACAACTGTTGCAAACTGGAATTGGAGATTAAGGTATCCATCAAAAACAGGAAGTGATATCTCCTCAGCATGTGTTTACCACAGAGGAATTGTGATATGAAAGCCCATAGTAATACCACAGAAGAGGATGCTGATGCAATTTCCTTTTGGGCACTGTCATTTTCTCTGATGAGAATTGATTTGTCAATTCTCAAACAGTGGACATTTGTAGATGTAAAGATATCCATCACAAAATTTTTAGCAGAAGCAGTTTGAAGCGAAAATAAATCAGAGTTTAATTGTTTTTTTATCTCAGGATGTTATTTATGGGACTGTATAGTCAGAATTATAAATTTGTAATGAACAGTTTGATGCACAGGTATGTTACAGCAGAGTCTACTGCAATATTTGCTAGCATCATTTGTCTCCACAGAACAGTCATTTTTAAAAGATAATGTTCCAAAATATATTGTTTGTGTAACACATAAGTGGTATAACAGTCATCTCTCATGGCCTGGGCAATTGTCTAAATAAATTGCATTGAACATTTGTGAGCTATTACTGATAATGCTATGCATAAACATGTAGACCATGGCATCCAAACTACATCCCCATGAGATAACTGGAGAAATATTCGAAATTTTTATTTTCATCCATACCTCTAAATCTCAAAACTAAAATAAAACTCACCAAATAAAATTATAAATTGAGAAAAACTAATAACGTTCAGAACTTTTATGAGAAGAATTTGAAATAATCACTTTGTTACATTGGTACAATTCACAGATGCCAGTGACACTGGTAATATGCAATTTAGACCACATCCACAATGGAAGAGTAAAAGTAAAGGCAAGATTTGCACTAATGGATTCTACTATGGCTGTAGTCAAAATTTAATAATCAAGTCAACTGGATAACTTTTGGGTACCACAAAATTAATAATAAATTTCCAAAATAATGAGTTTGTATCAGTTAATGGCTGCAGGGCTACCTGGTCACAATTCTTTGAAAGAATAGACTGCACTCACAATGTCTTATTATGCAGCTGATTTACATAATGCCTAAGTGTTTTAGCACATTGCTTAAGTCACAAAGAGAGACTCAACTATATTCTGATGATATTCCTAATAGGCAACTTAGATATAGTATAAAAAAAAATACCCCCTCAAGCAGCTGCTTGCCACAGAGGTCTGACAGGAGCCTGTCAGTTTATTTGCCATAGTAGAAGGTCTGAGAGGATGGCAGGACCTCAGCAGAAAAACGACGCATACATCCATGCCTTACCCGGGACTCGAACCCAAGTCCCTTAGATCAGTAGCCAAGCGCGCTAACCACTTGGCCACAGGACGGCTAGATGTAGTATGCTAACTAAATAAAAATGTTTTCCAAATGTACTTCAAATGATAAGTACCTACTTACTTATGATTAGTTTTTGCATATATATATACACAGTCGTATCAGAATAATATGACCACTTACCATACATATACTATGATAGGTGGTCATATTATTCTGATACGACTGTGTATATCTATGTGTGTAGTACATAAAAATATATCAACATATTTATTAAATAAGAAAGGAACTGCCTCTCTTTCCTTTTATTTTACATGTTGATTTGTTTAAGATGTTACACTAAAGTTTACAAGCAGTGATATAGTCTTTTATATAAATCTGTATTATTTATTTTTGTAAATTATTTCTTACATTTTTCTAAAGTTTCAATATCAAATATTAATTTTTCCAATAGGGCAAAAAAACAGTCCAAAAGAAGAAGCAACACTTGATACAAGCTCATCAGTAAGTTCTAATTTTTGTAATTTCTCAAAATAAAGACCTCTCTTTACCTACTACAAATAGATTGTCTTGCAATGCATACATAATAGCTTTGGGTGTATAATCTTTTCACTGATTGTATATGTATATATCAGACAGCTATTGTTAATTTTCATTAATACTTGCAACCATAGGCAGAGTCAAATGGCACTACTGGCAGTTGGAAGTTTAAATATACCCTTGGGGAAGTTTTCTAGAGACATCATTAGTTCATCAATATACATGAATAAAAACATTACCAGAATTTTTCAAAATGTCACCCTTATAGCAAAATTCTTGCTATGCCAGTACACAACTATTAAATGAAATGTCATATACAGTGTTTTCATTATTATACTGTCATCTTGCTCTCATGTTCAATTCACTCATGTAATACTAGTAGGCAAAGTTTAAGAGCAAGCAAAATTACAAATGTTCTAAAATTAAAATCTTATTTACCAGATCTGTAACATAAATTCTGTAGATTTTCAGAAGAAGTATTTAAAAATTTAGTGGGAAGCAGATTAGGGAAACATTTAGACTTGCTATTATTATGCAAATGAATTTAAAGAATTTGCATAGTAATAGCAATTCCGTCAATCGAATGGAACCATATATAAATACCATAAATATTTTCCTTGATATTAAGAGAAATAGTTGCCTCTGCACATTGGGATCAAATTGAAACATTGTCATCATTCCAGTTTCCAGTGTCCAGATTTTAATTCCATCATTATTGGCATGGTCATTTGTATTTATTCATAACCTGCAGGCAGACTACTATCTTTGTGAGTCTGAGCTCTAAAGAAAAATAATTAATACCCATGACCTTTAAAATAAGTGAAATTGGTAGCTAAGTGAGCCCATCCTTTCAGAATATGCATAATAGCTATTACATAAATTACATATAGCCTATTAATAAGAATAGGGAAAAATAAATACCATAATTAAATATATCCAAATCAACAGTAACACTTTTGAGTAAATTGATTTGTCAGTGATAAACCATCTAAAAATACAATTGTAGTTTATGTGATTCAATTTTTGCTATACTGAGCAGCAGTGATAATCATCCATGCTGTGCCTTATTATGATAGCCAACTGAAAGTTCTTTTATAGTTTTAAACAAAGGCAGATACTGTAATAGTCATAGGCATTGCCAAGATCTGTTGAAGCATTAAATGTCCTTGCAGTTATAGTCATTAGGCCCAGAGGAAGTAAAAAGAGAGGCAGCAACCACACACACAAGGTCTAGGAATGTCATTATGTACATAGACCTTGTACACATGTTCCTGGACCTTATACATTGTGACAAGGTGTAGGATCACCTCTTTGTACTTAGTGACCAAGGCTGGATTTTTATTTCAGATCTCTAGGCACATGCAGCAGGACCTCCTGGTATACTGTGTTTTTTTTTTTTCTTCTTCTTCTATTTTTCCATAAATAATATATTGCAATTTTTGCTTTTTTCTGTTTTGAAACCATAAAGAGCAAAAATGTAATCAAAATGTATATAAGATTTTACTGAAAATAAATTGTACCTTTCGTGATGAAATTCCATAAAAATTAAAGTAATATATATATGTAGTTTAAAACATTCAATATAGATTAGCATATCAAACTATTAATTTTTAAACACTTTTCTACTTTTTTTTTACTCTTTGAACAAATTTTCACAATCAATATCCATTAAAAATTCACTTTAGATTGTTAAGAGAGATTGCATTTATCTGCTCTTGAATGATTGGTACAATCAAGTAGTTTTTTACTCTTATAAAAACTGAAAAGCAGGTAATTTTTTTAACAAGAATAAATATGGAGGACATTCAAAAAGTTCTTGACATGTGTCTGTAGATTTACACTCATTCCTCTGAAGTTAACAAACTATGACTTGTTTGAAAGCTTGTCAAAACTTGTTATTATATTTAAAGACAAAGGCCATATCATCATTTCTTTCTTTGCTAGCAGTGCTTAAAGTTTGGTCTGCAAAGACTTTGCATGGTTGCTATGGAGCCTACTAAAGATGGAAAAAAATTTTATTTTCACAAGAATGCATCTTGGGGAAGACACCCAAAAAATTCGTGTTGATATATCACAAGTATAGGAATTATACCTGTTCATATGGTACTGTTATGGAATGAATGTGTCAATTCAGAGAATGATGACAGAACTTCAAATAACTCCCAAGTGTAGGAAAACCGAAGGAAGCCATGAATGAGAGAACCATCGCTGCTGTTCGTGAACTTGTTAAGGAAAACCCACTCATCACCTTTCAGGTAATAAGTTTAGATGTCAATGTATCGATTAACGATGTGGAAACAATTATTTTTCAACATTTAAAGTTCCCAAAGATCTGTGCCAAATGGGAACCACACAAACTGAGAGAATGGCAAACTAGAGTTGACTCATGCAAGGACATGCTGGCAATGTTTGAACCTAGTAGCCCCAAACTGTTAGCAGACATTGTCACAGGTGATAAGATGTGGTTTTATTACTATACAACTCCCAAAAAACGTCGACAACTATGTTTGGGTTGCGGAAAATGAAACACATCCCCAAATCCTCTCAACAAGACTTTCACTCAAGGAAGAGGATGTTCACAAATTTTTTTCAATTCCCAAGGAGTGGTAGCTATGGACACCTAACCTGAAAAAATGACTAAAAATGGCCAATACTATACCAGCCTTGTTTTGCCCAAACTGGTTAAGGAGATAAAGGAGCATCATCCAACAACAGGTGTGTCAGGATTCTCCTTCTTCATGATAATGCCAGTGCTTATAAAACCCGGCAAGTTACAGCTGTCTGGAGCAGGAAAAAATCAAACAGCTGCCCTATTCTGCATATTCAACCAATTTTGCACCCATGTAATTTTTGGTTGTTTCCAAAAATTAAAAAGGGAACTTTCTGGGAAACATTCTACAATGGTGCAAGACCTTGTAAAATGTGTTCATTCAGAGTTGCAGAGTATTTCCCATCAGGAGTGCCACCAATCATTCCAGAATTAGCATAGTTGTCTGCAACTTTGCATAGATGCTGGAGGGGAGTACTTTGAAGAACAGTAAAAGTTTTATTGGAGTAAGTACAATTATTTTTGTTCTGCAGATGCGTGCCAAGAACTTTTTGAATACTCATTGTAAGATGTAACATTAGAATGCTGCTGCCCTCTTAAGTTGATGCTCCTAGGCAAGTAATTAATATGTCATGGGTTTTACCTCTGAATGGCACTTTTTTTTGCACACAATTGGCTAAATGGTTGTCTTATGGGAAATGACCCTAATAGCAATGCTCCTAGGTTTTGTGTATGTGGCTGCTTTCTTTATCTCCACTTCCTCTGGGGTTAATGAATATGGGTGCAAGTTTGAAACAACTATGGACTAAGGGGCGGGGGTGGCTCAGTCGGTAGCGTGCCAGGCTCGTAATCTGTAGTTCCCAGGTTCGAGTCCCAGCTGGGTCAGTGTTGAGATTTATCTCCACAAAATTCCCCGCCCTGCCCACGGTCAGTAGGGGACACCGATGGGCTTGGAAAGGCCACCGTCCGTCGGATGGGACGTTAAGCTGTGGCCCCGTGTGCGGGAGAGCCATACCCTGTGCATGTTAAAGAACACGCTGGATGGCCTTGACGGGAGGCTACCATCTGTAGTCTTGACGGGAGGCTACCATCTCCCAACAGCTGTTCCAGTGGGTCCCCTCCCCCAACCTTCTCTGAGCCTTCGGGGTCCATGTGACCTGGCCATTTAGCCCATGGTGTGCAAAAAAGTGCCGCTCAGAGGTAAAACAACCCAACAGCAACTGTGGACTAATTCGTCATTATCAACTATCACAAAAGCTGTCTTTGTTAAAGCTGCAAAAGGACTGTCAGTTTGCTGTTATAATAAGACATACCATGGATGATCATGCTACTGCTCAGTACAGCAGAAACTGTATCACATAAACTACATGACTCGTATGTATCTCAAATAACTTATCAAAATACATTCCTACATTCCTATTTTTTTAGCTGGTTTATCACTGAGAATTTCACCTTTACCTAAACAGTGTTACTATTAATTTAGATGTATTTAAGCCTTTTGCATTCTGACTTGAATTCTTCTGTAGTAAATTCTTATTATTGGTATTTAGAGATTTTCAGCTCTGTAAAATTACTTATATGTGTGCATACTATAATGTATTTTTAAAAATCAATTTACAATACAGAATCCAAATTCCAGAAATCTAAAGTATGGAATTGTCAAAAATTGGGCATTTTCTTATAATATTAAAAAAAACCTCAAATTTGATTATTATTACTCCCAAAAATTCCCAAATATTTTTGTTTCTCTTCTATTTCTATCAATCAATAAGGAATTTTGCTTTGAATTCTTTCCAAGATGATTTAACACATGTCAACAATGGACTTTTGTTCCACATGCATCTAATGCTGCCAAAAATAATAAAGACCAATAATTCTAAAATATTACCAGACTCTGTGTTTTTTTATTGGTTTCTAAACTAATGAAGAAAAGCAGCTTTTGTCTTAAATGCACTTTTAGACAACATGTTTCATTAAATATGGAATCTTGATTCCTCACTTAAAACCTCAAAATTAAATAGATCTATGAAACAAATTTTTTGAAACAATGTATATCATTACTAAACATAGAAATTGTCTCCATTGTTTAAAAGCCACCAAAATTAAATAAACACATAAAGACTTAGCTGCAGGCAAGTGTTGAGCACAAAATTCTCATACTGGATAGGTAATAGACATCTTGAATGAGCATCATTGCCATGACCCCAGGACAATTCCATAGGGTTGGTGCTTGTGCAGTTTGCATATTTACATATTGTAAGCATATAAAACTCTTCATTATATAAAATAAAAAAAAATACCCCCTCAAGCAGCTGCTTGCCACAGAGGTCTGACAGGAACAGCCATGCCTTACCCGGGGCTCGAACCCAAGTCCCTTAGATTAGTAGCCAAGCGTGCTAAATATATTTTAATATAATTTTTTTCAATATATTATTAACTTTTTGTTGTAGACAGATGAAATTCAGTTTACATATATATGTGCATACTATTATGTATTTGTCCAAAATCTAGAAAGATCAAAAACTGGCAGCAACAAAGTCCCAAGAAAACTAGATATGGAACATTATACTGTATTTGCAACTATTTTAAATTTTGGTATTGGAAAGTAAATAATAGTTGTAGGAAGTGTTGGACTTAAATTAGCTTGATACTATTAAGCTATTACTAACTCTTTTAATGTTGGGTTTCTGAAACAGAACTCACTTTAGTGGCAAAATTAATTTTGAAGTGTTTTCGGAAAACAGAATAAATAACTTTAGAACCTTATCTTGACATTATTATATATAATATATGGAATTATAATAGAAATAGGGAACAAACCTGGGAAACAGAAAGAGATTGAATTATCTCTCAGAAGAAAAACATTTAATTGTGAGTAATAAAATATAAATAAAAGAAAAATTTAAAGAATTTTTAAAATGGTAAAATATATTTCTTTATTTTAATTTCAGCAAAATTTTCAAAAATGTTATTATTTTTTTCAAAATTATGTTAATGTTCCAATATAAATAGTTCATTATATTTCTGTGTTTCATTAATATAGTTCTTTCCAAAATATTTGGTCATTTATGCAAATATATTACATAATTTCTATGCTTAAATATTTGGCAATCAGTAATCTGTGAAAATAATGAAATAGTGGAATAGAAAGTTACTTTTGTTTAAAGCAAGTTAAATGAAAACTTAATAAATTTAAAGAAAGCTAAAAACTGTAAAAAATTTGAAAGAAAATTTTCAAGTTTTATTAAAGCATTGAAATCAAATCATTTCTAGACTAAGTTGCATTACTGTTACATATAAATTAATCTGAAAATAATGTCAAAAATTCTATTTAAAAGTTGAAATTTTTAATCCGAATTATAAAGCATAGGACTTATCATATTTTAATTTTAAACTATCCTTTAAAAAATAAAGTTCTTCTGCAATCTAATGTTACTTGAGGCATCTGCTATCTAAGGTAAATAACTTCTAATATATAAAGTTAACATTTTGAAACAATTATTGTTTTTTCTAATTCATTTAAAAAAACAACAGTACATAGGGTGTCCAATTCAAATGAAAACTTAGTTACCAGTTGAGAACAAGTCAACTTAAGTGAATAGGCATTAATTGAAAAGTAAAGACATTCAAACTTGCAAACAGTGCTAGTCACACACCCCTCCCACATTGCCAGTTAACTGATTCCTTTACATGTTTATTAAGCATTTTGTAATGCTGTCTGTTAGGACTAGTATGGTGTAGGTATGTGTAGGACTAGTAAGGTGATTCATATTAATCCTTCTCTTCCTTCTTTCAAAAATAAGTTCCATAGCCTTATCAAATAATTTTGTTTCCTCTTTTACCCAAAAGAGTACTGTTGGTTTCAAGAAAAGCCTGTTTAAACTGATCCCATTCTTTCTCAACTTCAGCAATAAGAAAACTATGATTGTCATAATGACTATCGTGGTATGCTTTGGCTATATCTGGATCTTTCAGACATTCAGTGTTAAGGCTAATTTTCTTAACCTTTTGGAGTCAGATCCAATTTCAGCTCCCTTGTATGATCTGGTATTCCTAACTGAACTAACCCATTTGCTGTTAATTAAAATATAATCTATTATACTCCCATGCAACCCATCAGGTGAAGCCCATATGTATTTATAAATGTCCCTGTGTTTGAAGTATATGTTAGTTATTTGCAAATCATTCAGTTTACTTACCTGTAGGAGACATTCCCCATTGGCATTAGAACTACCAATGCCAAAGGGACCTAAAACTCCTTTTCAAAGGTCAGAATCAGTACTACTTTAGCTTTGAAATTCTTAAGAGCATGCATAATTTATGACATATGATTTGTTACATTAATTGCATATTGCTTGTTCCAGTTTCTGATTTAATGCTGCTTTTTTCCCATTGGATAAATAATGCTATTGTTGCTGTTGGCAAATAATAGTTTATAGTACCTTAAAATTTGTTTTGCACTACAATAATTATTCTTTCTCTAATAAATCTTTCATATTACTGTTGAGTTTATAATAATGCACTGTTTTCATAAAATATACTAATATTTTAATAAATCATCCTTTAAAAAATTTGAAAATGTAAATTTATTTTAAAATATAACACAATTTAAGTTTACTTCAAGTATATCAGCAAACCTGTGCATGTCTCCCTTTTATGATTTTTCTGTACATGTATTTCTTTGGCAAGCATCCATCTGATTATCAGTTTTTAACCTACACCCAATGTAATGTGTTGGTTTGTTGATAGTTGTGTTTATATTTTGCTGCAATTATTCAAATTTGTTCACCTTTCTCGAATAATTAAACTAGTTGTCCTATCCTAAAGGAAACAAAACTAATTATTAGGGGGAGATCCAACATTCTTCAGTAATCAAGTAACCAGACCTTCACTTCTGATCCACCAATCATAGAATTTTTTATTCGAAACTTGAGTAGATTCTTATTGTAATATGATAATGCTCCATCTTGTTTAAAATTATGTCCATTTCATCTTCAGTGAATTGAGTTTCTCTTTATGCAAGTGACAAATTTTATTTCTATCGCAGTTTTAAACTATTATTAAACACTGATATGTAGTGAGATGTAATTTTCTTCAGTGAAAGTGTTGTTTGCTTCAATTTTGTTCTACATATTGCAAAATGTAACATCTTGATGTGTGATATGCAAGATATTTAAGAATGTTAAAAGTTTCAAGATTCTTCAGAAAAACTGTGAACTTTTTGGCATATCAAACTGTGACTTTTAATACGCACATAATACTTCACCAACTCTTTACCATTATGTATCACTTTTGAAAGTGTCTTATCCACTTGTTCGAAACTTTGAAATATTTAAAAGCATAGTAAGATTTCATAAACATTTGATTCAAACTCACAGCTGTGTTGTAGAATTTGAGATGACACTGTCCTATGACTTCAATCCTGTTATATACGTTAACAGTATCAGGTTTTTAGAGCATATGTTTTAAAGAGATTTCTAGTTATGAATATTTAATTTCCAACTGGTGTAGGAACATCTGGCAAATAGGACATGAAGCAAAAAATGTTATTTTATAGCTGCTATTAATTATATATTAATTAACAGCAAATGGGCTAGTTCTGTTAGAAATCAGGTCATATAGAGGAGCTGAAATTGGATATGACCATTACCTTGTTAAAAGTGTCTTGCACCTTAAACAAGAAGTGTCGTGCTAAGGTTTAAAAAGTTTCCTTTAACACTGAAGCTCTGAAAAATCCACTTATAGCCAAAGATTACCATGATGAGTTACTTAGTCATAATGACGGTCATGGTCTGCCTACTACTAAAGTTGAGGAAGAATGAGACCATTTTAAACAGGCCTTTCTTTAAACTAACTGTACTCTTTTGGGTAAAAAAGAACACAGAAGACAAAATTATTTGAGTGGTAAGGCACTGGAGCTTATTTCGGAAAGAAAGAACTGTAGGAATATTCTCAATCAACATCCTACTAGTCCTAACGAAAAGCATTACAGAGAGCTTAATAAATGTGTAAAGGATCAGTTAGCTGCTGATAAGAAACTTTGGCTTGATGACTTGGCTGACAAAGCTGAGGAAGCAGTTAGACAGCACAACAACAGAGAGCTGTACCAGATAGTTAGTGTTTTGTGTGGTAGAAAACGGACAGGTATACAGGGATTGAAGGATAAACAAGGTTATAGAAGGTGAAGATTCTGTCATGGTTAGGTGGGCTGAGCATTTCAGTTATGTTCTAAACAATGTGGTTAGTTCTACTCCCATTGTTTGTAATGATGATAGATGCATTGGTGGCTTTAATGTTGGCCCTATAGCACAATCTGAAGTTATTTTGGCTATTTCTAAACTTAAACTTCATAAATCCCCAGGAATAGATGAAATTACTACCGAAATGCTTAGAACTGGGAATTATTCTGTTACCACTTGGATGACTGAAATTTTGAATATCTTTAATGATAAAGGCATGGTTCCTAAGGATTTTACCAGAGCTATTATTATCCCTGTTTTCAAAAAAGGTGCTTGCAGTTCTTGTGATAACTTTAGGGGTATCAGCCTACTCTCTGTTCCAGGGAAAGTTCTTTGCGTGATTGTGCTTAATAGAATTAAAAATCTGGTTGACAGGCAATTGCATGATGAGCAATGTGGATTCAGAAGTAGTAGGGGATGTGTGGATCAGATATTTTCACTTAGGCAGAATCTTGAGAAATGTTTAGAGTTTCAGAAACCTTTGGTTGCTAGCTTTGTTGATTTCAAAAAGGCTTTCGACTCTGTTGATCGTCATAATTTGTGGTTGATTGTGAGATCATATTGTATACCAGAGAAGTTAGTTAACATAATGAAAGCTCTTTATAATAACACTGAGTCATCTGTGAGAGTTGGTAAGGCTTGTATAATTGGTTTAGCAGAACTTCTGGTGTTCTACAAGGGTACATTTTGTCTGCTTTTCACTTTATTTTGGTCATTGATTATGTTAGGTGAAATTCACTTCAAGGGAAAGATTTTGACCTTAAATGGGCTGGAGATACAAAAATTTCTGATTTAGGTTATGCTGATGATTTAGCCCTTTTGGCAAATGATGTTGATGAGATGAACTCTTTCATTCGAGCTGTTGGTGAGAATGGTAGTAGAGTAGGTTTGGTTATAAACAGAGAGAAAACTAAAGTGATGAAAATTGGTGAGGCAGGCTGTGATTCAGTTAATCTGAATGGTTGCAGTCTTGAGCAGGTATCAGTTTAATTACCTTGGGAGCTATGTAACAGATAATGGTGATGTGCGGCATGAGATTAACAGACGAATTGGGATTGCTGCTGAGACTTTTAAGAATCTATGGAGATTGTGGAGAAATAGGCGTATACACCTAAAGACTAAAATTAGACTGTATAATAGTTTGGTTCTTTCTAGGGTTAGTTATGATAGTGAAACTTTTGGACCCTTTGTAAACAAGATAACAGGAAACTAGATGCTTTTGATTCCAGATGCTTATGCAGTATCTTGGGCTTTAGGTGGTTCAACTTTGTAACTAATGATGAGGTTAGGCAAAGGAGTTTGCAACCTCCTTTAAGCAGCATATTGTGCAGAGAGAGACTCCGTTGGTGTGGCCATGTTGCCCATATGAATAACTATAGATTAGCAAATAGGGTTATGAACCATGTGCTAAAAAAGTCTCAGAAAGAGGGAGATACCTAGGATGCAGTGGGCAAATATTGTCAAACAGGACCTCATTAGAATTGGTCTACAGTGGCCAGATGTAGCTCAGGAGAGATGTGTTTGTAGAATTAAATTGCATCATCTGGTTGGACCTCCATAGCCCATGACTGGTTGAGGATGATGATAATGGTACAAAAGCAGCATACTTCAGGGATGAATGGCAAATTTCCTCTTTCAGAAGTTAAAATTTAGACACAGAAAGATTTTTGCAGAAGTTTGTGAATGATTGATTTAGGAATGCTCAACTACGTAACTTCCTCTGTACTAAAATATCATTGTGTTCACCAGTTTAAGCTAGCATATATTCATTGTGTGTTGTAACTTTGGCTAGTAAGTAATTACTGGTTTCTTTAAACTATTGACGGTATTTCATAACAGTTTTATCAAAGAAGAATTTCACCCATGAAATTCAGTATGAAATAAGTGTTTTTATATATTTAAAGCATTTATGTGTTCATTAAATTACTATTATGTGGGTGACAGCAGAAGTATGTCAGTATTTTTAAAATCCCTTTTTTTTTTCATTTTAACAAAGTTTGGCATGTGACTGAAAAGTTATAAAATTAGGTGTCATTTGTTAATGTCTGGTATTGTTTTCCATTAACATTTAGTTTTTCTCATTACTATATCTGTTAAAGAAATGTTAAAGAGAGTATTAATGTTTCAGGAGCAATATAAGCTACCTAACATTATTCTGAATGTTATGTATATTGTTGCATACGGTGCATGGGATTTAAATATTTGCAGGTTCCTCAGTCAGTCCTCACTCAGAGTCTTCCAAGCTCAGTTACCAATACTCTCAACTTCACCCTTAGACAAACGGGAATGCCAACTGTCTGCTTACCTTCAAATGATCAAAATTTGACTGAATTGCCCTCTCAGGTGACCTGTCCTTAAACTTTATAACACCTCTGTATAATGATCCTAATAATAATGATAATTCACCTCAGATAAAAGTCAATGTAATTCGGCTTTTTATTGTAATGCTTTTTGTTCAAGAATAGAAAACATGCAAATATATAAATGTTACTGAAGAAAATGACATTTAATTGACCATTTGCAGTTATCTGTTTGCATTGTTTATTATTTAGTGTGTTGGGTATTGTAGATGTTCATATGGCTTCAGCTTTTGTTATATTTTTTATATTTCATATGTTTTTTATCATTTGTTTATCAGAATATTTTTAAATGGTCTTTTTTTCCCCCATTTATCCTGAAATTTTCTGCTTACCTGGTAATAAATATTAAAGTTTATTTTATTAAGAAGTTTTATTGCTAGAATATAGTTACACTATTTTAATATGATGAACTTTAATATTTATTATTCATATACACGGAATTTTGGATTAAGTCCTTTAAAAAAATGCTCCCCCTCAAGCAGCTGCTTGCCACAGAGGCCTGACAGGAGCCTGTCAGTTTATACACCACAATAGAAAGTCTGTGAGAATGGTCGGACCTCAGCAAAAAAACCACACAAAGCCTTACCCAGGGCTCAAACCCACATCCCTTTGATCAGGAGCCAAACATGCTAACCACTCAGCCACAGGGTAACTAAGTCCTTTAGTTTTTTTAACCCTAAACCCTTTTTATTTTTCTAAAAAAAAAAGTATCTAAATGTATTTTACCCATTTTTTTTATTTGATTAAGCTCATCACATTCAACATAAGCTTTTGTAAACTTTTACAAATGCATCAAAATCATAAAAACTAAATTAATATAATTCTTAAGTTATAAGCCCATTTAAGCCACAAATATTCTACACACATTTTGCTATCTGTGATATAATTTATACTGTTGCCACTGCATGCTTCCCATAAATAATGCTAATATGACATACTTTCATTTTCTCTGGCATGGTTTTCATAGCAATAGCATGATAGGCTCATAACCTGAAGTTTACAGTTCTGATTTGCAAATATTAAGATTTTCTTTACTCCTCTATACCTACTGTCATTGAGAATGGAAGTAGTATAGTAAGCTTGCAAAGAATGGAGAATCACATGCTCTGCACATTGAATACCCTATTAGACATCCTTGATTGAGGGTTTCATATGACCTTAACAGCTCTCTCTCTGGGAGGTATCATATCTTTCAAGAGATTAGAGAGCTGAAAGTGTCACTCTGAAATAACTCACCCTTTAATTTATGCACATTTTACTATGATTTAGTAGGTATATGAGGCTGTAATTGGAGCAATGAAATAGCTTAGTTGGGAATGTCCTAGTCATACGTCAGGGTGACTGGTTTGATCTAAACTGTATGACTACTTTCTTTGATTTTTAATACCCTAGAAAGCCAATATTTTTTTTAAAAGAAATCAATGTTCTTAAAAAGATTGCTATCTGTGAGATGGAATGATAGCTAATGGTTCCTTGTGCAGGGTTCAGCTGATACCCTGTGCATCACTACCATACCGGCCCAAAATGGCCAAGATTTTAAATGGACTCGCCCAACCAATGCTATTCCTTCCTCTTCACTCACTTCACTTCACAGCTTGGGCCGTTTTTGGCTGGTATGGTACTGAAAAGGTTAAAGAACACACTGAATGGTCAAGAGGGAGATTTTCCTCAAAAAATTAACAGTGTATTGGGTCTTCCTGAGCCAGTTTTGAGCCTTGGTGTTCTTGTGATATAGCTATTTATGGGTTGACCAAGATTGATCTTGGAAGAATGAAGAGAAAAGGAATGACAAATAAATATATAGATTTTGAAAACGTTTACAAAGTGTTCTAAGAGGTATCCTATCATAGCATTATTATAGATGTGTGCAGTGACCAGCATGACTGAGGTCAAATATACAGTTATTTACATGCTATGATGGTTCTTTCCCACTTTTCACCTGATTTCAGTCAGTTATTATTTGGTTGAAAAATTAATTCATAGTTTCATTTTCTAGAGCTTTGAATGCCTTAATAGGGATAGAATTGGGGCTTGTATATTTTCCATTTTATGTCCTTGTCAGCACTGTTCAATTTTAGGATAGCATAACTGAGGTCGAGTACATTTATATACTGAAAGAATTCATTGTTCAGTAAGATCAAATTAGGATCTTAAACTCATTTTCATTTTCCATAATAATAGATATTGTAATGAAGAAAATCAGAAAGAAATGTTTGGATAAATGTTATATGCATATGATATAGTACTGATAGAAAGACAGGAAAGAATTGCTGGTGAATCTGAAAAATTGTAGAATATGTGACAAAAGGCATTAAAATCAACAAACAAAAGTATTGGGATTTCTTAATGATGGGAAACAGTACTAATTGAATTAGAGGGCAATGACCTAAAAGGATCAAAATCACTCCATATCTAGATTTCATCTTAAGTAATGATAATGAAATGGCTAAAAGTTGGGACAAATGACAGCAGAATTGGAAGAAATGCAGTTATAAGAATATCATGCAATGAGAAAACTTTCAAAATTGAAGGAAAAGGTTTATACACACTGATTAAGTTGGTTTTGATTGATGACTTTGAAACATCAGTATTTAAAAAGAAAGATAAGGAATGGCTGCATATAAAGTAAATGAAACTATTGGTATGGTTCCTGAGAAAGCAAAGAAAAATAAAATTAAGAATGATATCATCAGAGACAAGAAAGGTTGACCAATAGTGGACAAATTAAGAGAAAAAAGTTAAAATGTGAGCATGTATCTAAAAGAGGGACAAGTAGTATGTGGTATTTAAAATAAGTGCTGACTGGTTTATAATGCTGTCAGCATACTGCAGAATCGGATATAATGCAGAGCTACTGATCTCTTCTCACATTCAGTTTAACCAGCCAAGTTATGCAAAGCAACAAGAAAATGATTGATTTTTCTGTTATAAACGTGTTTTCTTTTCTCTGTTATATGTGATACTATTTTGTTTATTTAATGTTAGGATATACCATATCATATTTTGCTTTATCGGTTTGGATTTATTTGCTGTTTATGCAATGTGTAAGTATGAGTCTCCATCAAGTGGTGACCTTGTCTGTAGCACAGGTGACCTTTATAACATAGGTAATTTTAATGAGAATTTTTGTATATCCCCAGATATCCATGTTTTAACCAGGAGCACTATACATTTTATGAACTGTTGAATATGATGATGGTAAAGCAAGGTCAAGTAGTGATTTCTCAGGAGTGGAATTGTACTATTAAACAGTACTAAAGTTACAAAAAATAAGGCTTATTGTTTTGATGGTAATAAAGTTGAATAGATAAGCCTACCCATTTCTTCAGAATGGCTTCCAAATGTTCGCTGTTCTAATGACTACAGTTTTAAACATAGGGGATAAACTTACTAATTCATAGTGATTGTTAAGTATTTTGTGCCTATGAAATTTTGGATTGCATCATAAAAAATAGGATAGTGTAAAGCACAAGCTCATCATAGAATTAAAGTAAAATTGCTAACTTGAATCTAGAGATAACACTACCTAGAAAATGAAAAAATTGCCTCTAGCAGATAGATAATGCTCGTTAAAAAAAAGTAAAGTTTGTAATTTTCTGACTCTAACTCTTCTAAAGGGGAACTTCAAACCGAAGGATGATTCAGAAAATGCAAATAGTAATGTTTCCATAATACCTTTCATCCCCAAAAAGAATTTTTCATTTATCTCTAAAAAAGAAGTTGCATGTTCTCATATACAGACAGACAGATGGATGACAAAATGAAAACAATAACTCATTTCTTGAGCTAAAAGTATAGTTAAAAGCATAGATTTGGCTTAGGCTCTTTGTCACACAACAATCATTACCAATTCAACAGGTGAAAAAGAATTAATCTCATCTATGGTTCTGAGATTGCATTTGCTGGTGGAGGTCAGTGCATCTGTAGTGTTCTCTAAATGCATTAGTTAAGTCAATGAAGTTTGTGTTTCAGGATTTTTTTTTTCTTTCTAGGAAATCAATAGTTTCTTAACATTGTTCTCCATTGGGTGAAAGAACTACCATATCATAGTTGCATGCAGTTTTTCTATTAATGAGAATAATTAGTTGCTCTGTTAGGTTGTTGTATATATGATGAAAACATATTCTTCTTTGTTGGAATAATGTAGTTATGATTCTTATATTGGACATTTCTTATTAAGTGAGTGTATAAATAGGATAAAGTATAGAAGTTGACACTATACTGCTAATATAGTTTGAGACATACTTAATCAGCCTCAGTTTCACAATAAGACATAATAAATATCCAGCATAGAATATCATTAATTACCTGTAACCTCTAGTTAATGCATCCCTGGTGAGCATGGATTCACTATAACAGTATTAAAAATGTCCATATTGTTAAAAAAAAAAAAGAAATTTTTATACAAAGAATTTTTATGCACAGTGTAAATGGCACAGGTGATAAAGCAGTTTATCTATATTGCATTGGTGATTTGAGCTAGAAGTCTTGTGAAAGAATTGGCTATTAAAGTCAATTGAAGAGTCATTTGTTTATCATAATCACTGAAGGGCTTTATTGGGGGGGGGGGGACAGCTATGCTTTCATACGAGTAGTTATGGCCTAAGTGCTATATGGAATTGTGTACCAAGAGAAAAAAGCCAAGTAGTAAATTCTAGACTCCTTTTTCAGGTGAGAGACACCCAAGGCATTATTTGGTTAAGCAACGAGTTCCAAGAGATTTTATGATGTTATTGATTTATCTTTAGTTTTCATTTTATTTATAAGTAAAAATTGTATTGATCTTTTTTTTTATGGCATCTATGTTTATATATTAAGAATTGTGTGAACTCTGATGTCTTGGGGTTGAGGCTTGTACCCTATTTCATTAAAATACATATTATAATAGTGAACTCAGATTTCACTTAACATGAAATTTCCAGGAATGCATCCACTGTGTTAAGTGGAAGTTGCGGTGTATATTTTTTATGCCATGTATTGATTGTGGCAACTAATCAGACCCTTGTGTTTAGATACATGCTAACACTTCTTGTCAAATACTGAATCCCTGCTAAATTCCTTAATCCTTTAAGTGTCTGAAATGGAATCAGTTTCCAAAAAAAAAATCACTACAGATGAACTTGCAACATGTTTTTATGCTTACATACCATTTTTTCCCTTTTAATTTTTATATTTTTTGTTTAGAATTAAATGTTTTTCTTTTAGTATGTAAACTATTTCATCCATTAGTTGCTTCATAATGAGGCTCAGAAGTTGAGTTGCATTTTTAGAAAGAAAAAAAAACACTCGACGCTGTAAGAGTTAATCATACAGTGTCACATGTTAAAATTTGTTCCATTTAAATTTCACCCAAAAAGCATTTGCTTAGCATTAATTGTGTTTTGAACAGAATGAAAAGTAAAAATAAATTCCTCACTGGTTTCTAAGTTTCCACTGGATCTAACAAAAATATATTCTGATAATGATACTTATTTTTTTTTCCTTGAGCTTTTATTATTTGCACTTACAGCTCTAGTGCATTTCCAGTTAGTAGGGATTTTAATAGAAACTGCAAGATTGGAGATAGCCAGTGAAATATGCCTGAGAGCTACTGTGCAGGTGAATTTCATATATACTATGTGTTGGGGTGCTTGAATTGGTGTAAAAGTGAACTAAGAATTGCTGTTCTTGTAAATGGGTTGTCATTCCTTCTCAAAAAGGGAAAAATAAGCCTCAAATAGGCCACCAAGATTGCCTAAGAACTCTGTAATACATTTAAGCTTTGGCAAAAAACTATATGTGGTAAAAAAAATAATAACTTATTGCCATTTCACTGTTAGAGACAAAACAACAAAAAATTATTTTAGCAAGGTTTATAAAGTTTGGCAGCTTCCTTGAAGTGAATTTGAACTTTGATTAAAATTTCTCTTTTTTTAAGCTGGTATCCAAAATAATTGTAATACTATTTTTGGTATCGTATAAATATAAAAATTCTTTCTTTGCTAGAATTTGCATGAATGGCAGCATGATTGCATTAAATATTACGACATTATCTACTCCTAATGTGTGATGCAATAACGCAGGTATATTGATGAACATGCATATATTAATCCTTAGCTGTCTTCAAGTTGCACTTGCATGCTAGTATGATAGAAAATATCCAGATGGAATAACTGATATAAAAATGTTTTTTAAGTACTCTCTTATTTTTGAAAATAAACCAAAATGCAATAACACAGTTGTTACAGAACTTAATTGAGATTCAAGAGAATCTTCATTGTTATGAATAAAAACTGACCTATTCACTCCGTCTCATCAGCAATACTCTCAACTTCTGACAATACTTCTTCATTAACTCACCCTTCCTCTTCACATTGGGGTGGGGGTTGACTCAGTTGATAGCATGCCAAGCTCATAATCTATAGTTCTTTGATTTGAAACCCCCAGTACCAATGTTGAGATTTACTTTGCTAAACCATCACCCTGCCCTTGGTCAGAAAGGGAACAGTGATGGACATGAAAAGGTCACCATCAGATGGGATGTTAAGTTATTGAAAGTGGGATTCATCATCATCATCATCATTATCATCCTCAAGCAGCCATGGGCTATGGAGGTCCAACCAGACCATGCAATTTAGTTCTCCAAGCATATCTGTCCTGAGCTGCATCTGGCTACTGCATACCAATTCTAACAAGGTCCTGTTTGACATTGTCTGCCCACCGCATCCTAGGACTCCCCCTCTTTCTGAGGCCTTTAGGCACACTGTTCATAACCCTATTCGCCAATCTATAATTATCCATACGGGCAACATGGCCAAACCAACGGAGTCTCTCTCTGCACAATATGCTGCTTAAAGGAGGTTGCCGACTCCTTTGCCTAACCTCATCATTAGTTACAAAGTTAAACCACCTAATACCCAAGATACTGCATAAGCATCTAGAATCAAAAGCATCTAGTTTCCTGTTATCTTGTTTACAAAGTGTACTCCTTTGCCTAACCTCATCATTAGTTACAAAGTTAAACCACCTAATACCCAAGATACTGCATAAGCATCTAGAATCAAAAGCATCTAGTTTCCTGTTATCTTGTTTACAAAGTGTCCAAGTTTCACTACCATAACTAACCCTAGAAAGAACCAAACTATTATACAGTCTAATTTTAGTCTTTAGGTGTATACGCCTATTTCTCCACACTCTCCATAGATTCTTAAAAATCCCAGCAACAATACCTATTCTTCTGTTAATCTCATGCCGCACATCACCAGTATCTGTTACATAATGGCAAGATAATTAACTTAAGATAAATCTCATTTTTTTTTGAAATCAACAAAGCTAGCAACCAAAGGTTTCTGAAACTCTAAACATTTCTCAAGAATCTCCCTAAGTGAAAATGTCTGATCCACACATCCCCTACCACTTCTGAATCCACATTGCTCATCACGCAATTGACTGTCAACCAGATTCTTAATTCTATTAAGCGCAATCATGGAAAGAACTTTACCTGGAACAGAGAGTAGGCTGATACCCCTATAGTTATCACAAGAACTGCGATCACCTTTTTTGAAAATAGGGATAATAATAGCTCTGGTAAAATCCTTAGGAACCATGACTTTATCATAAAAGATTTTCAGAATTTCAGTCATCCAAGTGGTAACTGAATAATTAATAGCCATGGGCTATGGAGGTCCAACCAGACTGTGCAATTTAGTTCTCCAAGCAAGTCTGTCCTGAGCTACATCTGCTTTATCTGGCGACTGCACACCAATTCTAACAAGGTCCTGTTTGACATTGTCTGCCCACCGCATCCTAGGTCTCCCCCTCTTTCTGAGGCCTTTAGGCACACTGTTCATAACCCTATTCGCCAATCTATAATTATCCATACGGGCAACATGGCCAAACCAGCGGAGTCTCTCTCTGCACAATATGCTGCTTAAAGGAAGTTGCAGACTCCTTTGCCTAACCTCATCATTAGTTACAAAGTTAAACCACCTAATACCCAAGATACTGCGTAAGCATCTAGAATCAAAAGCATCTAGTTTCCTGTTATCTTGTTTACAAAGTGTACTCCTTTGCCTAACCTCATCATTAGTTACAAAGTTAAACCACCTAATACCCAAGATACTGCATAAGCATCTAGAATCAAAAGCATCTAGTTTCCTGTTATCTTGTTTACAAAGTGTCCAAGTTTCACTACCATAACTAACCCTAGAAAGAACCAAACTATTATACAGTCTAATTTTAGTCTTTAGGTGTATACGCCTATTTCTCCACACTCTCCATAGATTCTTAAAAATCCCAGCAACAATACCTATTCTTCTGTTAATCTCATGCCGCACATCACCAGTATCTGTTACATAATGGCAAGATAATTAACTTAAGATAAATCTCATTTTTTTTTGAAATCAACAAAGCTAGCAACCAAAGGTTTCTGAAACTCTAAACATTTCTCAAGAATCTCCCTAAGTGAAAATGTCTGATCCACACATTCCCTACCACTTCTGAATCCACATTGCTCATCACGCAATTGACTGTCAACCAGATTCTTAATTCTATTAAGCACAATCATGGAAAGAACTTTACCTGGAACAGAGAGTAGGCTGATACCCCTATAGTTATCACAAGAACTGCGATCACCTTTTTTGAAAATAGGGATAATAATAGCTCTGGTAAAATCCTTAGGAACCATGACTTTATCATAAAAGATTTTCAGAATTTCAGTCATCCAAGTGGTAACTGAATAATTAATAGCCATGGGCTATGGAGGTCCAACCAGACTGTGCAATTTAGTTCTCCAAGCAAGTCTGTCCTGAGCTACATCTGCTTTATCTGGCGACTGCACACCAATTCTAACAAGGTCCTGTTTGACATTGTCTGCCCACCGCATCCTAGGTCTCCCCCTCTTTCTGAGGCCTTTAGGCACACTGTTCATAACCCTATTCGCCAATCTATAATTATCCATACGGGCAACATGGCCAAACCAGCGGAGTCTCTCTCTGCACAATATGCTGCTTAAAGGAAGTTGCAGACTCCTTTGCCTAACCTCATCATTAGTTACAAAGTTAAACCACCTAATACCCAAGATACTGCGTAAGCATCTAGAATCAAAAGCATCTAGTTTCCTGTTATCTTGTTTACACAGCGTCCAAGTTTCACTACCATAACTAACCCTAGAAAGAACCAAACTATTATACAGTCTAATTTTAGTCTTTAGGTGTATACGCCTATTTCTCCACACTCTCCATAGATTCTTAAAAGTCCCGGCAGCAATCCCTATTCGTCTGTTAATCTCATGCCGCACATCACCATTATCTGTTACATAGCTCCCAAGATAATTAAACTGCGACACCTGCTCAAGACTGCAACCACTCAGATTAACTGAATCACAGCCTGCCTGACCAATTTTATCACTTTAATTTTCTCTCTGTTTTTAACCAAACTTACTCTACTACCAATCTCATCAACAGCTCAAATGAAAGAGTTCATCTTATCAACATCATTTGCCAATCATTTTTTCTCCAGCCCATTTAAGGCTAAAATCTTTTCATTTAAGTGAATTTCACATAACGTAATCAATGACCAAAATAATGCGAAAAGGAGACAAAATGCACCCTTGTAGAACACTAGAAGTAATGCTAAACCAATTATACAAGCCTTACCAACTCTCACAGATGACTCAGTGTTATTATAAAGAGCTTTCATTATGTTAACTAACTTCTCTGGTATACCATATGATCTTACAATCAACCACAAATTATGATGATCAACAGAGTCGAAAGCCTTTTTGAAATCAACAAAGCTAGCAACCAAAGGTTTCTGAAACTCTAAATATTTCTCAAGATTCTGCCTAAGAGAAAATATCTGATCCACATCCCCTACTACTTCTGAATCCACATTGCTCATCACGCAGTTGCCTGTCAACCAGATTCTTAATTTTATTAAGCACAATCATGCAAAGAACTTTCCCTGGAACAGAGAGTAGGCTGATACCCCTATAGTTATCACAAGAACTGCGATCACCTTTTTTGAAAATAGGGATAATAATAGCTCTGGTAAAATCTTTAGGAACCATGCTTTTATCATAAAAGTTATTCAAAATTTCAGTCATCCAAGTGGTAACTGAATAATTTCCAGCTCTAAGCATTTCCGTAGTAATTTCATTTACCCCTGGGGAGCAGGGGGGCTCAGTCAGTAGCACGCCAGGCTCATAATCTGTAGTTCCCAGGTTCGAGTCCCAGCTGGGTCAGCATTGAGATTTATCTCCGCAAAATTCCCCGCCCTACCCACGGTCAGTAGGGGACACCGACGGGCTTGGAAAGGCCGCCGTCCGTTGGATGGGACGTTAAGCCGTGGCCCTGTGTGCGGGAGAGCCATACCCTGTGCACATTAAAGAACATGCTGGATGGCCTTGACGGGAGGCTACCATCTGTCTCTCAACAGCTGTTCCAGTGGGTCCCCTCCCCCAACCTTCTCTGAGCCTTCGGGGTCCATGTGATCTGGCCATTTAGCCCATGGTGTGCAAAAAAGTGCTGCTCAGAGGTAAAACAACCCAACCCAATCTACCCCTGGGGATTTATGAAGTTTAAGTTTAGAAATAGCCAAACTAACTTCAGAATATGTTATAGGACCAACATTAAACCACCAATGTATCTATCAGCATTGCAAACAATGGGAGTAAAACTAACCACATTGTTTAGAACATCACTGAAATGCTCAGCCCACCTAGCCATTGACAGCATCCTCCCCTTCTATAACCTTACCTTGTTTATCCTTCAATTCCTGTATACCTGTTCGTTTTCTACCATACAAAACATTAACTATCTGGTATAGCTCTCTGCTGTTGTGCTGTTTAACTGCTTCCTCAGCTTTGTCAGCCAAGCCATCAAGCCAAAGCAGCTAACTGATCCTTTACACGTTTATTAAGCTCTCTGTAATCCTTTCTATTAGGACTAGTAGGGTACTGATTAAGGACATTCCTGCAGTTCCTTCTTTCTGAAATAAGCTCAAGTGCCTTATCACTCAAATAATTCCGCCTCCTCTGCTCCTTTTTTTCCTAAAAGAGTACTGTTAGTTTCCAAAAATGCCTGTTTAAAACGGGCCCCATTCCTCCTCAACTTGGGGCGGGGGTGGCTCAGTCGGTAGCGCACCAGGCTCGTAATCTGTAGTTCCCAGGTTCGAGTCCCAGCTGGGTCAGCATTGAGATTTATCTCCGCAAAATTTCCCTGCCCTGCCCACGGTCAGTAGGGGACACCGACGGGCTTGGAAAGGCTGCCGTCCGTCGGATGGGACGTTAAGCCGTGGCCCCGTGTGCGGGAGAGCCATACCCTGTGCACGTTAAAGAACATTCTGGATGGCCTTGACGGGAGGCTACCATCTGTCTCCCAACAGCTGTTCCAGTGGGTCCCCTCCCCCAACCGTCTCTGAGCCTTCGGGGTCCATGTGACCTGGCCATTTAGCCCATGGTGTGCAAAAAAGTGCCGCTCAGAGGTAAAACAACCCAACCTCCTCAACTTCAGTAGTAAGCAAACCATGACTGTCATAATGGCTAAGTAACCTATCATGGTAAGCTTTAGCTATAACTTGGTCTTTCAGAGTTTCAGTATTAAAGGTAAATTTAAACTACGAAGCACTTTCTACCTCAACAGTTTTCATCACTTTATTTTCTCTATTACGTAGCATAATCTATTGCCAGCCTCTTCAACACCTCTAATGAAGTAGTTCATTTTGTGAATATCATTTGTGAAAAAGGCCAAATAATTAGCATAATCTTTCTTATGTCAGTATAATATTCTCAGATATCTAGACCATCTAGGCACCAGTCCCTCCCTTAAAATGTTTTCTTCATGAATAATCACTAATTCAAAGGGAAAAACATAATAAAATATATCCTTATTACTTCAGTTGTAATGTTAAACCAATCACTACAATGCTTCAACTCTTACTTGACTAATTTATTACATGTTATTGTAAAGAGTCATCAACAATACCAATTACTGGATTTGCTTCAGTTATTCACAGATGGCATCCTTTCTTCAAATATAAAAATACAGAACAATAAACCTGATGTATTAAAGGGAAAGAAAAATAAATATTTCTTATAGTAGGCACTGCAAAATTAAGTGTATAGTCTTTATTAATGACTGGCAAATAAATTTTTGTATTTTTATACATATCCTGAAAATACACTGCAGCTTCTATACATGGCACCTACTTTTGGTATACACCAATTGTTCTACAAGTGTGCATTATAAGAATTGGAAGTATAGAGATAAACAATATCTGATTGAAAGAATAAAATTTGGGAATGCATAAGTCATGTTGAAAGATTACATATAGAAGCAGTTAACTAAAAAAAATTATTGAACAAATAGTTTGTGCTAAAGAAGAAGGTCACCATTGTTTGAAGAGCAGTTTGTGGAACTTTCTAGTCTGAAAAGTTATGAGCATGAAGTAACAGTTTTTTTTAAAAGATAATAATGTAAACTTTGATATCAATACAATACTTGATATCAATACTTGATAATCAACACAAGACCTTCATATTAAAAGCCTTTGTCCCCTACCAATCAGATCATTCTCTTCAATTTGAGTGGAAAAGGAGAGCCTTTACCCATCAAAGTGAAGCAATTGCATAAACAAAAAATTAAGTTAGAAACAAAAAAAAAAATCATTTTTAATTTTTTTAAATTGGTATATGGCCTAGTATACGCTGTTTTATTTACTATTCAGAACAATACTGGCATATTAAAGAAGATTTAAAAAATAAAATAAAAAACTTTTATATTAAAACATTCAAGGGGCATCAACCCACTTGAATATTTAAACTAATATCTAAAATTACCTGTCCCTCGGCTTTATTGTAACCCCTGCATGAAATAAATTATTATTATATATTATTCTAAGTGAAAGTCACAGATGTTTTACTTTAATTGCATAATGTTTGTTATGGTTAATTTAGGATATTGTAGTTAATGTTTTTAAGGTTATTTTGGGCCCTAAAATTTGTAATGAATGAATATCTGACAAATTGTCCCCAATAAGAATTCCTTAAAAATGACTTTTAAATATTACTTGTTATGTGTTCATTTAGTTTCATTTTAATTAAAATTGTAGATTTTTGTTACCTTTTTAGTTATATAGGTAAAAATTTCTTAACCATATGTGGTGCAAAACAGTACAAATTCAGGGGACCATTGGGAATATTTATGTTTACAGTGACATTGCATTTTTGATTCTTAATATTGTTCATAGCATAGCCATATTTTGAGAGAGAAGTTCAAGACAAAGGTTGAATGAGATCTTCCTTTATTAATTAAAGATCTGGGGTCTCAGCCCATCCAGCCTTCATTGTGAATGTTTTTTCTGATAAATGTTTTGCAAAGTCAACAATCAGAATCAAGCACAGGAAACTACCATCATGATTGGCATAGAAAATTATTAACCTGCTTCTCAGATTTCGAGTCTAAAACACACTAGTGTATATACAGCCACTGATAAATTAGCATGAAATTTGGAGCTGCGCAAAATTTATCAAAAAATGGTTGGGATTACATCTGTTGGTTTTCTGTAAATTACGAGTTATCCAAAGAAGTTTAAATAGAATTTATTCATCAGATTGCAGAAAATTTTCGCATTAAGAATTTTTTTTTATTATTATTATTATCTGTTTTGAATTAAAAGAATATGCATATAAAAGTATTGTCACCACAACAGATCAAAGCTTAATTTCTCCACTTAAAGATGAATAACATATACTCTAATATATATATGAAAATTGTATGTTAAATATGAAGAATCAGAACAAGTTAAATGATTCTAGGTGTTATCTCCATTCATTGTGTTAGGGAGCCCACACTTCCTTTAAAAAGAAATCAGTGCCTCAGAACTGAGCCCTGGAGTACTCTGACTGTATTATTATTTTATACTGAGATAGTTTATCATCACCTGCTGAATTCTCCCATTTTAAAAGCTTTAGTCCAAGTTAAGATTTTTTTTTAATCAATTTATTTTTTTCCGATTAGAAGGAATATGAACTGTGTTAAAAGCACTGATAAAGCTGAATGACTACACTTTCAACTGTTTATCTCATTAAAAATTATGCTTAAAATGGAATTCAAAGCATTTTCTGTTAATTTGCAAGCTTTTTATGACAAAATATTTGGAAATTTAAGAGTTTATTTGGCATTTTCTTAGCTTCCTTTTCCTTGAAAATGGAAAAAAAAAAACATTTTTTTTTTTCAGGGAAAAGGAAGTTAAGAAAATGCCAAATAAACTCTTAAATTTAATTAATTATCTTTTTAACAGCAAAAAGAAGAAAGACTAAGTTTTGTAAAACTGGTCTCTAATTTCTATTAATTTATCATTTTTGGAATTTGAATTTGATATTGAAATAAGTAGTTATTTAAATGTTAGGAAATTACACTTCAGATATGAAACTAGTATCTGAATCTGACAATCTGTGAAAAACATTTGCTACTGAAAATGGGTGCTACCTGAAAATTGTGAATGCAAGCTAATCATTATTATCTTAGGAGCTGTGTTACAGATACTGGTGATGTGCAGAATGAGATAAACAGAAGAATGGGGACTGCTACTGTAATGTTTAAGAATTTATGGAGAGTGTGAAAAAATAGGCATTTACACCTAAAGACTAAAATTAGGTTGTATAATAGTTTGGTTCTTTCTAGGGTTAGTTATTGCATTGAAACTTGGACCCTTTGTAAACAGGATAACCATATGTTGCTACTGCCTACATGCTCCTATCACATTACTGATTATGCGATCAAAGCACCATCAATTTTTTTCCCTTAATATTCCATTTGTAAAATATATCTGATAGTAGATAAAAATAATTTAGAAGTATTAAGATAGTGTTAAATCGCAAAATATACTGAAATTAATCAAAAATATATGTGGCTGTATTTTCATGCAAATCATTATCTTCTTAGCTTCATGTTTATGTGTTTTTTCTTTTGTATTAAGGGTTAATATATGCCTTGTAGATTTTATTTATTGGAGTTTCTTTTTTTTACATGAGGATTTAGTTTGTTGTTGCTAATTTTCTTTGTTTTTATTTGACATCAATCAGTACAGTCAGTTTCTGATTTTGTATTATTTATTTCTCTTGCATCTTTTCGTATTTCAGTTATTTTTATTTCCTTGATAAGCATTATGTTTTATGCTATATTTTTAGAGTTTCTATTAGTTTGCATTATTCCAGTTCACCTTTTTAATATTTTGCATCCTATAATCTTTTAGTCAGGGGCCCAAGTAGGTACTGGATTGCAGCTAGCTACTTTGGCCAGCTGGGTGACTGTCCAGAAAGGAGTAAATATCTTTGGAAATTATTTTTTAGGTTTTCCTATATTATGATTAAAGTTGATCTTTTTATACGGAAACATTATTTCTTGTAGAATAGTCTATTTCTTTGCAATGTTGACATAAGAGTGACTCCTCTCTTTTTATTTTGAATAGGGTGCTATTTAGAAGAGTGGGATCATTTCTCATCTAATTATTTTAATTTGTGCTTGTCTAGGTAGTAATATTAAATTTTAGTCTGCTTTCTTTTTTATTTTTGGTTCTATGACATATTTGATTTTAGTTGTCTGAAAGCCAGTTCTTGATATATTTTTAGCTTTTTGATAGTCAAGGTTTTATTTTTATTTTTTTTTTAATATATTATTACTGATGGAAATTTCTATTATTTTCAAAAGATTTAGGACTTCTTTGACTTTTGTGTGTGACATTTCATTTTCTAAAATAGCAGTGTGTCCTGGTATCCAGGCAATTATGATCTTAAAAAAGTTTTAATGCATGATTATGCTGTTCAGAGAGAAGTGAGCTAAAAAAGCAATCACACTACACAGAGACTATACCATATAGTCTAGGTAAGAGTTGTTATACATGCCGTGACATAGCTTAAGGCAATCTCTAACAATATTAAAGGTTCCAAAATAATGTGATAACATATTACCATTTATGGAGTAGTCCTGCTGGCTTCAGCTGGTTGAGCAAGTTGTTCAATCCTCTTCTGTGATATCTTCATCAAGATGTTAATCAGAAGTGTTGACCATTCACAGAATATTTGGGTTGGGTTGTTTTACCTCTGAGCGGCACTTTTTTGCACACCATGGGCTAAATGGCCAGGTCACATGGACCCCGAAGGCTCAGAGAAGGTTGGGGGAGGGGACCCACTGAAACAGCTGTTGGGAGACAGATGGTAGCCTCCCGTCAATGCCATCCAGCGTGTTCTTTAACGTGCACAGGGTATGGCTCTCCCGCACACGGGGCCACTGCTTAACGTCCCATCCAACGGACGGCAGACTTTCCAAGCCCATCGGTGTCCCCTACTAACCGTGGGCATCACAGAATATTAACCACGGATGTATTTATGCTATGCACCAGATGCCAGTCTGGAAAAACTATGTTGAATTCACAAGGTCCATGTTGAAAATGGTAATGTTGGTCGAAGTATCAGATAACAAACTCGTTGATGTGAAAAGAAGTGAGCTCACAAAGCTTCCATAGTTAATGTCCAATGCAGATTGCTTTTGACTTATTCAAGTTTGCTTTGACAAACTCCATTAAACAAGCCAATGCATTAAAAAGCAATTACAATTGTTTAATTATGATCTTATTTTCTTTTTCTGAAATATTCTTATTTATTGTTTGGAGAACTTCTGTCAGGAGAAATTTATTTTTATATTTATTTCTTTGCTTTTTTAATGTGGCCAATTGCTGGTTAACAGTCTGAGAATATCATTATCTTCTTTTTTTCTGATGTGATTGACCATTTTAGTGCTTGTATAATTATGGCTATTTGGCTTCCATTGAATTTAAATAATTACTGAATCTAAAATTTTTGATGTTATATTCTGGGATTACAAACGTTCCTCCAGCTCTGTTTGTTTCTTTGTCCACTGATCCTTCAGCATAAATGCATATATTATCTGTTTAGATTGATTTTCAAAATTGTAAAAAAAAATTATTATTAATGAGGGTGTGTTTGTGTTTTTTTTTTAAAGATAATTTCATAATTTTCTATTAAGATAGCTGGTTTTTGGGTCCAGTCAAGGGGTTCAAATCTACCATTGGAAGCATTAGTGGCAAAGGAGCAAGTTTCTTCATATAGTAGTGTTAACTTTAAACTGTCATTATTAGTACCTGTGTTTTGGAAAAATATTGCTTGTGCATTACATTTAGTACTGTGAGTATGTATTAATAATTCATAGACTTATTAGTCCGTTATATTATTGACTTATTCTGATATTAAACCTGTTCCAAAATTTGGAATAATGAAAATTTTCGTACAAGACATACCTTATTCAAAAGATGCTTTTGGGCAGAACAGTAATATGGGTCTATAAACATAAAAAAATCAAGAAAAATACAGGTGGTGCAGAATTTTATCACATTGCTAACATTGTCAAGTGGTTAATATAAAAATAAATTATTAATTGGTTGTTTTTATCATAGAACACATAATAACAATGTAGGTTTTTTTTTTGAAATATCTTAATTTATAATCATTTAATACAAGCTGCTTTCTTTTTTGATTGAAAGATTTACAGTTTTCTTTCTAAATTTCTGCAGTTCTTAAATATCTTAAATTTCTCTAGTTTCCATAGCCCATATTATTTCAAGCTTTAATAAATCAAGTCTTATTTATTTTATTAGGGAAAGAAATGTAGTATATTTTAAGAAACATAAAATAACTTAAAATTCATTGAGTAATAAAATTTTAAAGTTTACCCTTCAAACTATTCGCATGTTAAAAGTTTTTAGGAGAAAATTCGGAAGTTTTTTAGAGCAAGGACAGCACTCTGTCTTCAGTGAAGTGACACTATATGGTGACGTTGGTTTGTGAACTTCTCCTGTAGAGAACGTATGGTTTTTCCAATATAATAGATGATGGAAATTGGCAAAATCTGTATACGCCTGATTTTTGAAAGAGGCTAAATTTGTCTCTCTCCCTTTTTATAATTTTCTTCAGATTTGGAGCAGGGCTAAAAGCATTTTTGATTTTTTGGGTTCTGAGTAATTTACAGACTGATTTGCATAGGACAGGAACATAAGATATAGTTTCGGCAAAGGTTGCCATCCCAGAGTCAGTGATTGGGAGGAGAGCTAAATCTCTTCTGTTGTCATTTCTATATTTATTCTGAGTTTTCTCCTGAAAACTTTTAACATGCAAATAGTTTCAAGGATAAACTTAAACATTTTATTGTTCAATGACAGAATTTTAAATTATTTTAATTAAGAAATATAAAACTTAAGCTAAACCAAATATTTATTTAAAAATTGTATTGCAGCATATTTATATAATATAAAGGGTTATGAAAAGTCCCTAACCATAGAAATATCATGTGACCTCTTGTTACAGGTATAATAATGATGAATGCACACAGAAAACTGGTAGCAACCATTAAATCTGGAAAAATTACAGTGTGCTTGATGGATTATTTGAAAGTCTTCAACCTTATAAAATCCTTGACAGATAATAATAAAAGCCAATTACCAAGCTGTGGAACAGCATGAATTTAATAAGAAACAAAACTCACCTGCTATGAAATGGGAAGATACAGCTTGAGGGCAAAGGAAAAACAACCGTGGCTCTTCATTACCTGAAAATTCTTCTGATCTAACACATTGTAGACCAGCAAAACTAAGTTTGCACAAGATGGTATATTCAGCTGATACAATCTGCACATTATTTGACACTAGGCAAAGGGCACCCATCATCAGATGCAATGATCAGCTTATATGCAATGTAGAATTTGGAGCATTCAGATTGGAGGCATGTTCTTATGCTAAAAATTTCTAAATGTAAAGCACTGCTTGCAAATATTGAGGACCTTGATAGACTGCTGTATGTCGAGCATGCCACTGACACATTTCAAAAATTAATGTATGAGGGGCATTCAAAAAGATGAATTGAAAACCATTGCATAACTTGTCAGGTTTTGTGAGCATTGGCATTCTCACGAAGAAGGAGAACGCTTGAAACACCTGTTGTTGCACACTGCTCCTTTATCTCCTTAACTATTTTGGGCAAAACAATGTTGGTATAGTGTTGACCATTTATAGTCTTTTTTCAGGTAAGGTATCCAAGGCTCTTTGGGAATTTAAAAAAATTGTGAACATCCTCCTCCTTAAGTGAAAGTTTTGTTGGAGGATTTGGGGGTGTGGTTCATCTTCTGCAACCCAAATATAGTTGATCTTTCTAGGATTTGTATAGTAATAAACCACATCTTATCATATGTGACAGTGTCTTAACTGTTTGGGGCCACTAGATTCAAACATTTCCAGTATCTTCTTGCACGAACCAACTCTATCCCTTTTTTTCTGTTCTGTCAGTTTGTGGGGTACTATTTGGGAACTTTAAATGTTGATGAATAATTGTTTCCATACTGCCAATAGATACACTGACATCTAAAGTTATTACCTGAACAGTGATGTGTGGGTTTTCCGTAATGAATTCATGAACAGCAGCGATGATTCTTTTGTTTAAGCCTCCTTTGGTCATCCTGCGTGAGGAAGATCTTCGAAGTTCTGCCATTCTCTGAATTTGTGCATCCATCGCACAATGAACAGGCATGATCCCCATATACTTGTGATAAATTGGCATGATTTTTTTTCATGTCATTCCCAAGATGCATCTTTGTGAAAATGTAAAATCTTCTCTGTCTTTAGTAGGCTCCATAGGAACAGCGCCCAGATTTGGCAGACCGAACTTTACATGCCACTAACAAAGAACTGACAATAGAGCCTTTATTTTTAACATGTAATGGCAAGTTTAGACAAGCTTTCAAACAGTCATAGCTCACTATAGGCTATAGCTCACTATAGTCAATACTCACAATAGGTGCAATTGTACAGACACATGTCAAGAACTTTTTGAACTCTCTATGTACTAGCATTAATGATGATTCATCACACAGAACTAATGCAATTTGTCAGTGGTTGATCTAAACGTCTACATACCAGTGGATTAGACACAGCAGTCTAGTGTCAGGGTTAGCTAAGTCAGCTGACCTGATGCCAATGTTTTTTTTTTCCTGTGGTGTTACGTAACATCCACAATTGTTTTTCAGTCTTCCCATTCACCCTGCAAAACTTCAATGAATAATTGCAGCAAGGTGCATCATTGATGCTGCCATGCTGTAAGCTATGTGAAGAAACGTTTTTGCATGAATCCAAACCTGCATTGTAGCTGATTCTTTGAACTGCATTTCAATAACCATATGCCTGTTGTTTCATTTTGTTTTTTCATTGTATTCCAGCTGTAGTGTTCTGTTTCATAGCTGATGAGTTTTGTTTGATACTAAATCTTTGATACAGTATGACTTTTATTTTTGCCTTCTATCATAATTTTGAAGTTGGGACTTTCAAATACACCATCTGGGACATTATAGTCATGCCAGACTTACTGGCCATTATCATTATCTTAGTTCATCCATCAATATTATTCCTGTATCATTATGGGATGTGGAAGTAGGTTCAGTCAATTGTGCACCAGGCTTATAATCTGATGTTCCCAGGTTTGAGTTCCAATTGTGCTAGAACCCTGGTTGGGCTTGGAAAAGTTACCATTTGTTGAATAGGACATTAAGCCATGGCATTGTGTGCAGGAGAGCCATACACTGTTCATGTTAAAGAGCATGCTGGATGGCCTTGAAAGAAAGGCTTCCATCTGTCTTCTAACATCTGTCTAGTGGATATGCTTTCCCGAACTTAGCCCTTGGAATCTTTCTGGCCTGCTCATTTATCCCATTGAATGCAAAAAAGTGCCAATCACAGGTAAACAACCTAAGCCTGGAACATTACACATTCATGATATATTCCCTGTTATGGACTTTCCTTGCCACCTCGTATGTTATAATCTCAATTACAGAGCATTTGTTAGCAGTGGATCTGCACCCCTATTGGAACATTTTATGACACCAACTGATAACAACTCAGGAGTTCTGATCATGTAGAAATGCTTAAGTTACTCTCATTTTGTGTTGTTTATATTTTATCTTTTAGAGACATTTTATAATTTTACAAATGTTTTAAATATCATTTAGGTGCATTATCTTGGATTGTCCCCAGCTGAGAAATCAACCAGTACAGATCAAAAGATTGTAACTTCGGAAATAAATGAACCTAGAAGTGAGACATCTGGTAAGGATGTTAAATTTTGCACAGAATCATTTATTTCATCAAGTGATTCTGAGCTTCGTGGTCTGCAAGAAACAAAGATTGAGGGAACTGAATTATTAGCCAGCAACAAAGAAAGATGTATACCACATCAAGTTTCTCTGCCATCTGAAGTTTCTATGCATTCCACTGATCACAATAGAACTTTGAATTCTAAAGTGAGTGATCAATCACAGTATAATTTTAGCATTTCACTGAAAGATGAAACCAGAAAAAATGAACTTGTTCTTACTGATCATAGTACTTTAACATCAAGTCATACAGATTTGAAAACTGTTGAAAATATCACACAAGTAAGTTACATTTTCATGCTTTCTCTCCTCTTTGTCAGTTGAGTTACTAATATATTTGTGCTAGATTATCATTTTACTATTGGAAAGGTACTCTATGCCTTGCCTAATTTTAAATCAACAAAGCCAATATATGAAATATTTGTCTGACAATTAAAATTAAGGAGCATAAGCACTCTATTTTTGAGGTATTTTTTAATTATGTGTATTTAACATTTAGTTTTAGTAATTGTGTTAGCATTTTAAAAATATAATACATCCCTTCCAACCTAATTCCAAGTTTTTGTGTGGTCAAGAACTAAGTAACCTAGAAATTGGTTATTGCAAATTAACATGCATTGAAATGATGGCAGTGCTTTTTAAAATCCCCATTACCTTTTCTAATGTTCTCTTCATGGAATTCAGAATGTTTTATCCTGTATAAAACTAGTTCAAATAATATTTACTGTGTATACAGATTTAAAAGTTTTTTTATTGTATTCATGAATTTCTAATTTTTTTTCTGTCAAAGCAATCATCACTATGTTAAATAAAACACTTTCAATAGTCCATTCAATCTATTTCTACTGAAAAACTCAAAATTAGGGGCATTTTAGAAATTATTGGGAACAACTGGTGTTTGCTGTCCATTTAATAGACTTCAGATTACATGCAGGACATGTTTGTTTAATTTGTAGCTTGGAATTAATTTTTTTACATTTTGGAAAAGGAACAAAATATATAAATTGAAAAAAAATTGTTATTAGAGCATTGGTTTACTTATTTTTGTAACAATTTTGTTCTTTGTATCTATTATATCATTGTGCATAATTGTTCCACAAAATTCCTCACAACCCATAAATTTAAAAAAAAAATCTGCCATGTGCTTGTTTATTTTAGAGGGGGGACTTCTCAAAGTCACCAAGGAGGAAATGCTCTCAGAGCTCACCTCCCAACGTGTAACAGTGGTCCATTGGATTTCAATACACCATGATGGGAAATTGGTACCCACCTGGGTAGAAAATTCTAACTTTCAGCATGTCAACCTTCTTCCATCAGGGCAGGTTATTTGCATTGTGAGGTACACCGTATAGCCTAACACTTGATCCTGGCTGCACAACAGAGAAGGCAAGCTGTGTGAACTGTAGTGGTGACCATCCGGCATATTCCCACATCATCTGAAATGGAAGGAAGAAAAAGAGGTACAACTTTTGAAAACAACTGATAACATCTTTTATCCCAAGGCAAGAAAGCATGCTGCACTGCCTGCTGAGCCTGGCAAGGTTTCTTATGCCAGTGCAGTCATTAGAAAGCACATCATTCCAATGACTTCAGTGGCAGTGCTGACTGGCATCAGTGTACCACCTACTGAATCTTTCTCACTTGCAGCAAAGTACCTCCTCACTCAGGCAAAACCAAAGTTGGTGTCAACATCGACATCAACATCAGTTTCCATGCCTGCTTATATAGCCTTCCACCACTGGAAGGAATCCTTCTTCCTGTCCTCAGACAGCTAGACCTTCCTAACTGAAGGGGCCCCACCGGGGCCAAAGAAAATTTTTCCACCTCCTCAAAAGGCAGTCAGTGATCTATGTCCCTCAGACAATTCCAAGAACATGAATACAGACCGCCCCTATTCATCAAACATTCACTGCAGCAGTTAAGTTGTACAGGAATTCATCATCTGTCCAATCTTCTAAGTCCTGAGATGGCCACACTCCTTCAATGGAATGTCATAGATTCCAGAAGAATCTTGATGACATCATGGCCCTTCTTCAGGTACACCAGTCCATCTGTTTGTGCCTGTAGGATACATACTTGCAGTCAGTCACAGATCCCACAATCTGGCACTTTTCACTAGTCTGCTGGGACCAGGATGGAGGTGGTCCAGCTAGTGGGGGTGTTGCCATCCTCATGAGTAAACTTTTTTCATTTCAGGTCATACCCATCACCACCATTTTAGAGGCGGTAGCCATTCACCTCTTCTGGGAAGACCTTGATGATCTCATCTCACAGCTGCCATCCTCCTTCCTCATCATGGAGGACTTCAATGGACACAGTCCAGTTTGGGGCAGTGCTGACACCAACCGGAGGGGTGGGGTCCTGGAGCAATGGCTCCTGAATCCTTCACTCTCCCTGTTGAACACTGGTGTCAGTACATACTTTCACTTCCCAATCTGCACATTTACTGCCATTGACCTCACCATGTGCTCCTCTTTGAGACAGCTTGGAGATTTGGCATTCTTCATGACCTCCATAGCTTTGGCTTGAGAGGTCATGTGCTGATTTTCATTTCCCAACTTCTTATCATCACATTCATTTTATGTCCTGTCGGCAACACTCTGCTGCAGCCTTACTTCCAAGAACGGGGTACCACAAGGCTGCATTCTGAGTGTTATGCTTTTTACTGTCAAGATAAATTCTATTAACAACTCGTCATCCAGCTTAGGGTCATTGAAAGACACCTGGAAATTGCCCTGAATAATCTTTAAGTTTGGGTGATGGCCAAAAATTTCGGTTTTTCCCAGACACTTGTGTACCCTTTTGCAATAAGCATAATCTTCATCTGGATCCTGAGCTATGGTTTGGAGGTAGCATCATACCAGTTGTGTGGGAGACCAAGTTTCTCAGTCTCAACTGGAAATTAACCTTTTTACTACACATATATCATCTTAGGTCCAAGTGCATGCAGTCATGAACATCATTACGGTCCTTTCCTCTCTCTCTCCTGAGGAGTAGGCCAACGTTCTTTGCACTGCCTGTACTGTGTACTTGTCCAGTCAAAACTGGACTATGGATCCCAGGTGTACGACTCTACCCATGATTTGGTGGTGAAGGTGCTGGACTTCCTCCACCATCAGGCCTTCCATGTTTGCATGGATGCCTTCCACACCTCACTGGTCCAGAATCTTTATGTTGATACCAGCAAACCATCTTTATCTCTTCACCGTCAGCAGTTGTCCCTACAGTATGAATCTAAATTGCTATCCTTGCTGGGCCATCTCACTGGGGCTGTCTGACTCTCCAATGCCAGTTCCATACCTGGATTTTCAGCAGTGTTTCTCCACCGAGCTCTGGGAGAAGTGGCAGAGATCTTGGTTGGAACAGATCACCAACAAACTTTTCAAGATCAGGCCATTTGTCAAACCGTAGCAGTCATGTTTTCACAGGAATAGCAAGAGGAAGTTGTACATACTAACTAATGTGTGAGTTTTGTGATGCCATTTTAACCATTAAACATATACCAATAGATTGTCCTTGTTCTAACTTTGAAAGACATATATTTTGCCTTCCATGATTTTATGTCCGAGCCTCGTACATTTGGGCAACTTTTATTTGACCATCGTAGTTTTACCCATCTTTGACTTTTTATGATATTCTAACTTTGATTAACTTAATTATTTTAACTTTATAACTTTTATATTTCTGGACTTTCATTTTTGTTGTTGTTGTTTTCTTACTCTATATCCAAGGTCTTTTACACCTGGGTAGATTTTATTTTGTGTTTATATTATATACACTTGTTCATTGTTGTTTCCATCTTTTGTATATTCATGTCTTTTTTTATTGTTCTTTTAACTTCTGGTTGTGGGTTTTTCTAACTTTTATCATTTATTTTATCATTCATTTGGTGCATTATGGCCTGAATAGCCACTGTGCCATTAAACTCCAAACAACCAACCAACCAATATATGACTATCAGTTACTCTATTAGTGTTAATGAGTTGATTGTTTTTCCCGATACCATGTGACTAGTCCAACACCTACAGTGTTTGTAGAGTTAACTTAATCTTTATGTGATATATATAACCTGAAACCTACAACAGCATTAGCACAAGCTATAATAAACAATAAGTTATAATAACCACCCTTCTAATTCAAATTTTGGACTTTCTCACTATGAAATTTCAGTTGAATTACTTAGAAAATTTATTTATTAATTTGCATAGATACCATTTGTAACACTGATGTCATACCTTTACCAGCTGCATGAAACTAATTCTTTCATGGGCAGACCAATAACACCTTGCAACACTGCTAAAAGGATGCTGCTGTTTAAGCTCTCTCCTCTACACTCCACCCTGTAGAATTTCATTTTGCAGTCATTTTTTTTACTCAGTTCTACGTGCATGATTTTATTTTTGATATATTGATCGAGAACTTTGTAGGTGTTGCTCTTTATTCGTAATTTTATGCAGGAGTACATTTTGCCAAACATTATGAAATGTTTCTTCATGTCGCATAAAAGAGCCAAATAACTCAGCAGTAACAGAGAAACTATCATGAGTCTGTGATCTGTGGTTGAAATATGGTTTGGTATTTTTTCACATGCTAAAATTAATAACTTAAAATATTATTTTTCGATATATATTTATATTTTTGCATTCTGTTGTTTGATGCTGTAGTGTTCAAATCCTAGTTTAATATTTTGATGAAGCTTTATTAAACTAATTTTCCCTGAACTTAATGTTTTGAATGAGTTATAAATGTTTATATTGTTTTCATTTCAGGAAGTAAAACCATCTATCACATTAGCAAGTGAAGCAACTGCAGTTCCTCTGCAAAAAACAGATTCACGTGATCCTCTAAATTTACCATCTTCTGTATCAAGCCATCAAGAACCTGGAGAGTCTAACAATGAAAATAATAATGTTAATAAAAAGGAGGATGAGGAAAATGAAACATTTATAGCTCGTGTAAAATTAGAATTTGATCCTTTTGAAGAAAGTAAACAAGATTGTGCTAATCAACAAAAGGATCCAAGAGGCTGCCCAAATGATGGTATGGCAAAATGATATTTTTTTAAGATTTCTTGTTTTATTTTAGCACATATTTAAATTTAATTTTAAAATTAATGCTTTTAAAAGTAATTTATAGATTAAAAGAAAGAAATGCATTATTAAACTGTAATAAAGTCTTTTAAATATACCTCACTATTTACAGTAGAAATTTATGCAAAAAAGGAAATGATACCTTATTATACAGTTCTTCATCTAAGTTTTTAACCCTTAAAATGAAGTCAAAAGTCCATTCTGCTGCCATGGATACTCACTCGCATTTTAATAAACTGTTGAACTTCCTCGAGCAGCAATACAAGCTTCCAATCTGGCATGCAGTCGGTCATACAAATGCTGGATATCACTCTGTGGGATACCACAGACTGCCATTCTTCCCTCCAATGAACTTGTTCTTGACACCACTGCAAACATGCTCGACAGTGACGAGGTAACAGTGGTAACCGTGCCTTGTCGGTTTTTAATTGAAAGCCAACCATGATGTTTTTAAACTCCATCACAGGTCTAAGAAACCAGCATTACTATGTACAATGACATGAAATTCTAGAATCATGCAATGGATGTAAGTATATCCATGCCATTTGAATGATAATTACATTTTTGTATTATTAGTAAATGTTAATTTCAAACAGTGAAATTGTCAATCTTAGAATTTTTAATATGCTAGATTGGCTTGATGATAAGGCAGCCATCATCCCCTGTTTAAATGTCTGTTTAAAATGGTCCCATTCTTCCTCAACTTCAGTTTTAATCAAATCGTGATTATCATAATGATTAAGTAACATATAGTAAAGTTTCAACTATTTCTATGTCTTTCAGAACTTCAGTGTTAAAAATGCTTTTAAACTTGGTGCAAATTTCTGACATTTCAGTTGTAAGGTAAATTTAACAGTTTAATTCTCAGCACCAATTTCTTTCAACTTCCCTGTATCACCTTGTTTAAAATCCATGTTTTAAATGCAGTTGTTAAAAATAAAAGCCTTCATTAACACATTCAATTCAATGATACATTTTATACTAAGTTACATTCAGTGGGTGTATATTCTGGTTAGTTTTGATCAATTACATCCCATGATTATAATATACATAGTAAATTACTGGAACAATATAATTTATATCATATATTTCTTGCAAACATTCTGAAGTAACATCAAAGGCTTCATGTGGTATTCCAATAGCAAAAACATTATGAGGTGGATCTCTTTAAATCAACATACACATGTGCAGTCACTGTGACTCACTGGTAAGTAACACTGCCCAGTAGGAAAATGCAGTGTGATCTACTGGTAATTTGTGCTGGGGTGAATTTGTTAAAGCAATCATATCGTAAAAGTACTTCACTGGCATTCCTGCTGAGCAGAAAACCTACACCCATAAATATTTATTATCATTCTGAAGAAAAAACAAAATTTTGAGATTATATTTTAGTGTTTGACTTTATCTTTGTGTCTCATATATCTGATTATCATGTTGGAAATCATATGTGAGGATATATGTAAACACCTATATTCCAGGTAAGTGCTAAAATAAATTGCTTAGTAGGATTTTTAAAAGAACTAAGTTTATTAAGAGAAGTAGGACCAAAAATATTAACATTCCCTAATTGCAAATAGTGGTCAAAAGCCTACATCCCATCTGCTAGAAAGTTTATGCTAAGCCACCATACTAGTAGAAAATCATAAAATCGATAATAATAATAAAAGAATAAAAGAATATAAAATCATAAAATCTAGTAGAAAATCATCAGCCATAGGATTTTCATTATCAGAATCCATGGGCTGTTTTTGAGCACCAGTACAGGCTTCTGAGATACTCCAGTTTAGGATTGGCAATGCTAAGAAATGAATTAAAAGTTTGGCTACTTGTAATGATTTCTTCTCAGGATCATCTTCCAACTGATATAAAGTTCTCTGTATCTTACAAGAATAATAGCACTTTAAAAAACACTGGTACAAACTAATGTATGTTGTGAAATTTTCTTGTCAATAGAAGTTCACAGAGGAGATACGCTGAAGACAAGTCAGTAAAATTCGGTTTAATGAGGTAATATTCACACTTACAGTTCAAATAGATGGAAATAAAAAGTTCTCTGTATTGATTTCTTCTTGATTGATGAACTTGATGGTAATAATTCAAGAACACTGCAGAATTACATCATTGTAGAATCTCACACAATATTAACAAGGAATTATTGAAGTACATCATATAACATAGTAGAAGGATCTAGATTTTGAAACATACAGTATATATTGTCTTCAGCATATCTCATCTGTGCACTTCTATTGACAAGAAACTTTCACAACGTACATCAGTTTTTACCAGTGTTTTTTAAGGTATTCTTGTATTATACATTTCACACACTGGAACTTTTGAACTATTATTCTGTGTATCTGTTTACTTGGGTCTGGTTACCCAAATAAACAGAAAAACGATGGTCAATTCTCCTTCAACAGTCACACCAGGTAAATATGCCAAAAATCCAACATTCAAAGTTATATCCAATTGGCAGTGATGATCAACATCCAGACCCTATGAATTTGACTACACCTCAGCAGTGTGGAAAAAATAGTAATGGTCACAAAAGGCCAGATCAATAGTTTAAACTGGTGTGACTGCCTACCCCTTTCACTCATCAAAGAAGAGAATATCTCCTTTGAAAGGTAAAGGTATAAAGCTTGCACTGTGGGAAGATGGACAAGTGCATTCCCAAGGCTGCAGACCAAATTCCAACACTCAAAATTATAGCCAGTTATCAGTCCCAATTAGTTAGATGGTCAGAATCTAGACCCTGTGAATTTGATTACTCCTCAGCAGGGTGGAAAATAGTAATGGTCACAAAAGTCCAGGTCAATTAGCCAAACTGGTTCTACCATTTACCCCTTAACTCCATATTTTATATCTGACACGGAAACTAGATCTAAAACAACTATGAAATCTTATTCCATTTTGAATGTAATTTTCACCTTTCCTGTCCAGTGGAATGTTTAGTAATTAGGAAACCCTACTCAATTCCTAATCTCTCAACACCCCACCCCCATCCCCAAAACTAAATCATGGGTATGTGCCTGTGTATAATACATGGAACTATCTGTTCCTAACAACAAATGGTGTAATGGAATCAAGCACACTTGAATTGCAGCCTCATGTGCATAGTAAAACATGTTCTTGGGAGGCCATCCTGTATCTTTTAACAGCTGCCCAATAGGTTCCCTTTCCCATTGTGCAGTTTGTTAAATTGTGTTTTTCTGCAATAAAGCAACCCAATACATAAATCTTCAATGTAATGTACAGTGCACTTCAGTAAAGGTGCTCTACTCAAAAAAGTTTTTATAATCAAGTTCAAATTATGCATAGAGAGAGATATCAAATGTAAGAAATTATCAGATATGCAATTTAAAAAAATTACATTGAAAGGCAGTGCAGTTGGTGACACAGCAGGTTAGTTCCAAGGTTTACTCCAAAGTTTCTTGTATCCAAGGTTCCCAGATTGGGGAACTAACTCTATCAGTATTAAGATTTTCTCTAATTTTCTTTTCCACTTGGTAACAGATACTGTTGAACTTGGAAAGAATGATGTCTGCTGAATATGATATTAAATGGTAGGTACTCATGCACATTAAAATATGCTTGATGAGAAATATTGTCATGAAACAAATGTATTATTTACAGAATATGAGCAACAACTATATGGTGGATGACACTCATGGGTATTGGTAAAGGCTGCACTACTGGATCAAAAAAAGTGGTGAATATTATTCTGTGGGATATTTCCTTATGTGAGTTATGGGTTATTTTTTACATCTACGAATACTGGGTAAAAAAATGGACCATGTTAAGTCAATGGTGAGTCCAATTCAAAGATCCATAATTTTTGCAATAAGCTCACATAAAATCATCACAAGAAATAGTGTTTTGCTATCCTTCCAGTGTATGCCTAGTTAGAATATATAGACAAATATCTGTAACAAAAACCAAGAAGTTTCATTTTACGTGTTTTTGCTCAATCACTGATGTCTTAGGTTGTTACTTAAGGATTATTGATTAAGACAAGTTTTGCTTAAGGTTTTATGCCAAATCTGTTATTTGTCCAGTTTAATTGTTTCTTAAGGTTTTATGCTAAATCTGTTATTTGTCCAGTTTAATTGTTTCTTAAGGTTTTATGCTAAATCTGTTATTTGTCCAATTTAATTGTTCCTTAAGATGCCATGTTTTTTTTAAACATTTATGTTAAGGTCAGGTGATATTTAAGGTTTTTAGTATCAAGGAAAAAAACAATGTCATAAAATATAATTATATATACATTACAATATCAGAATTTACTCTGAATGTTCATAAGCAAATATGTAAATAAAATACAGTGAGGTAAAAGGTAAAAATATACACTACAGGAAAAAAAATTTCCAATGCCTGGAAGGATTAATGCCATTTTATTGAAATGCAGGCAGCAGTTCGCATACACTGAGATGTACGATTGATTACATTATCAAAGTAAAGTGGTATAATTAGTATGATGTTGAATCGCCCTATACAGCAATGCATTCATGAAGATGGCGGGGAAGGCTATTGTACAGCTCTATAATGTCCTCCTGAGGGGTAGAACGCCAAATAGCATGAAGTCGCTGTTCCATTTTGGCAACATTGGTTGACACACCTCTTGGGTGTTGTTGGAGCTGTCAGCCCATCATGTTCCAGACGTGTTCAATAGGTGAAAGGTCCGGCGAGTGTATTGGCCATGATAATACCTGAACGTTTTACTCATTTAGATACTGCAGACTAATGCGGGCTGTGTGGGGACAGGCGTTATCTTGCTGGTAAAAGGTTCTGTGCTGCTGAACAAATAGGACAGCCTCTGGCTGCAAAATGTTGGCAACATATCGTTGAGCAATTAGAGATCCCCTTATGATGATCAGTTTTGACTGAGATTTCTAACTAATGGCACCCCCACACCAAGACACCAGGTGCTGGAGCTGTGGGACAATGTTGCACGCACTGGGTGGCATTCCTTTTCCCTAGATGACAGCACACACGCTGTCTACCATCATGCTGACCAAGACAAAAACGAAATTGGTCACTAAGCACCACAGTACTCCACTCTTGTTTGTTCCAGTTCTGTCTGAGGTGACATCACTTAAGAGGTGTTTGCATGTGGACAGATGTGAGGGGCAAACACAGTGCTGAATGATAGGCTCGCAGTGAAAATTGTAAAAGCCTGTTGTTTACCAGATGGTTAGGTATTCGATGTGTTACCTGTTGCCAATCCCTTTGCAGTTACATTGTAATTATGAATTTGTCATGCAGTGCTGTGCATCGCAAATGGCAGTCCTGTCACTCTGTGGTCATATGTCATCTTTCTGATCCTTGTCGGCATGTGCTGTATCCTTCTTGAACCCACTGGTGCCATATGTTTGTGATGGTGCTGGGATTGTGGTCAACAAGATTGTCCACATCTCTATATGACAAACCAGCTTCTCTAAGGTCGATGATTCTTCCACGCTCAAAGTCTGTTAACTGTTGGAATGGCTATCAGTGTCTGCATAAAGGCATCTTTAGTGGTTTAGAACAATTTCCACAACGTTTTGTCAACCGGGGAGCTTTGGTTGCCTTTATCTGTGTTTAACTGCTCCGTACCTGTGACATCAGCTCAGGCCTGTCCAATCATTTCAATCGTCCTGCAAACCTAATCATTTCCATGAATTTCCATATACTACTGCCTCCCTAAATTTCATCACATTTGCATAACTTCTTGCGCAATTGTTGCATTTTTTTATTTCCTGTAGTATATATATATACACACACATTGAGATGCCAATTTATTAGGTATACCTACCTAGTAGCGTGTTGCACATCCTTTGGCCTTCTGAAGAGCCCAAATTCATCAGGGCATGGAACTTACAACAAGTTGGATACATTGTGCAAAAATGTTGTACCATGTGAAAATGATTGTGTCGTGCAGCTGCTTCAAATTGGATGGTGGCACAGTCTCACTGTGAACAGTCCTTACCACCTCATCCCAAAGATGCTCAATTCAATAGGGTTTAGATCTGAGGACTGTGTAGGCCAATAAAGAAAGGAAAACTTGTCGGCTTGTTCGTGGAACCATTCAGTGACGATACATGCCTTGTGAGCAGATGCATCATCATACTGAATGTGTTCCATCCGAGTGAGGATAAACTCTAGCCACAAAGGGATAAACTTGGCCAACAATGATGTTCAAATACACCATGGTATTCGGATGTCCTTCGATGGGTATTAAGGGGCCTAATGTGTCAGGAAAACATTCCCCACACCAGCCTGTACTCCAAACAAGATGGCTCCATGGCCTTGTGTTTCTTGTGCCAAATTCTGATCCTCCATCAGCATGATGCAAAACGAACCTTGATTCATCCAACCAGGCTACCTTTTTCCAGTCCTCAACTGTTCAGTGTCAATGCTCCTGCACCCACTGGAGGTGCACTCTCTTGTTCTTCAATGACATCATCAGCGCTTGACATGGTCAATGGCTTTCAGAGGCCATTTGTGACAATGTCCAATAAGCAATGTTTTTGGAAATGACCTTCTGCACACTAATGTTTATTCTGCTGTGATTTGCCTGGTTGTGTCCCTTCTGTTTGCTTGCACAATTCTCACCAGTTTCGTTTGGCCCATCTGATCCACAAGTTGTTTTTGTCCAAAGGATTGCCAATAATTGTAGTTTTTTGCACCATTCTCAGTAAACCCTTGAAAAGGTTGTGGGTGAAAAGCCCAGGAGGATGCCCATTTGAGAGATACTAGAACTGGCATGCCTAGCATCAACTATCATCCCACATTCAAAGTTGCTCAGGTCACTCATTTTACCCATTCTGACGCTCAATCCAACTCTGACTGATGCTCAAAGACTTGATCTGCCTGATTTATACCTCACACCCTGGTCACTTGAGGTATTACGTGTTAGAATGAACCATTTATGGGATGAGGGGTGGTGTACCTAATAAACTGGCATCTCAGTGTATACTGTAAAAACAACTGTCAAGTGCACACAATATAAAAGTTAAGTGTTAATTAATGTTGTGTATGTTAAATGTTATTTAAGGTTGAGTGTTAGCTAAGAGTTTAGGTTAAGTGTCAATTAAAGTTTTAGTCTACTGTTGCTTTATCTTGATGTTTAAATGTTGCTTAATGATTTTATATTCTGGTCAAATGTTTAAATGAGGGAGCACAAGAAAAGACTTTCAGCTTACTTTGCTCATCTATTTCATCAACTTAATATACAACTTGTATATGTAAAGTTCAAGGACTGAATGTTATAAGAGAGCAAACTAGACTTGTTTTTGTACCTCTGTGCAAGTTTTGGCAGATTTATTCTGATCAGGGTGAAGGGCATGACCTATCATATTTATGCATGTGCATCACTCTATGACTGTCAGTTGACCCTCAAGAATGGAGGAACATAGAATCCATCCCAGATTTTGACAAAAAAAAAATAAGGGATTTTTCACTATATTCCACAAATTTTTCTCTTTGTGATTTTTTTATGTTGTTCTCATGGCTGAAATTAACAATGAAAGGCCCTCAGTAAACTTACATTCAGACCATAAACAGAATGCAAAGAATATATCCATGACAGAGCAACTGTGTAGCATTGCAGAAATTATCGTGTACTACATTTTGACTTTCAAAAATGCTTGCAATAATGTGTCAGTGCAGGGGGAGACTATTTTGAAAGACAGAGTGAAATTTCATTTTATTATTTCAAGAAATATTATCTTTGAAAATTACTGAAATCTTTATAAATCAAAGTGCAAAAGTTTTCTGCTTAAATATTATCAATTTTCATGCAATACATTCATAATGTGTATTGAACAAATGTTAAGAAGTTGAAAAGCTGCGATAAAACTTTGTGAAGCTAATGAAATTCATTTTTTTAATTAAATGACATTGTATTTTATAAATTAGTTCTTTGAAAGACTGAACTGTAGTTGGACTTTCAATAGCAAAAAAGGTTTTTGATGAAATGTCACCTACAAGAGTTTATATTTTTGCCAAAAGTTGTAAATTCACATGATTTTGTATTCTGTTAATTAATCGTAATTTAGGAGTGTAATTAAGGTATCAGCAATAATCAAAAATGGTGGCTAAATATGAAAATTTCTCATCACTAGCTCCTTCTTCAGATGAAGAGGTTGATAACTTAACAAAAGTTGCAGATGAGGGAGAACCAGATCCAGGAAAACAGAATGTTCTTCTAAAGCAGCTACTTCAGAATTGCCCATCTGCTGAAACACCTAGGAAATCGAACAGCTTTCCAGTAAGTTTGGCCATATTAGTGCAATAAAAAATGAGTTGGGTTGGGTTGTTTTACCTCTTAGCAGCACTTTTTTGCACACAATGGGCTAAATGGCCAGGTCACAAGGACCCCAAAAGTTGAGAGAGGAGACCCACTGGAACAGCTGTTGGGAGACAGATGGTAGCCTCCCGTCAAGGCCATCTATTTTGTTCTTTAACATGCACAGAGTATGGCTCTCCTGTACACCAGGCCACAGCTTAATGTCCCATCTGATAGACGGCAGCCTTTCCAAGCCCATTGGTGTCCCCTACTGATCATGAGCAGGGCAGGTAGTTTTGCAGAGATAAATCCCAGTGCTGGCTCATCTGGGACTTGAACCTGGGAGCTACAGATGCCTGGTGCACTACTGACTAAGCCGCCCCACCCCTAGAGGTTTATTTGTAAAAAATTATGAATTGCTGGTATAAAATGTAAAAATTTTCTTACTGTTACTGTTCCTCAATGGGTTTCAGCTTGAAAAGTAGTTGAGAGTGCTCTGCTCAATTTTTACTAATACAGAATTATCTTAGTAAAATATTTCAAAAACACAAGTGTATACATATGCTTAAAAATATACAACTTTTTCTTCTTTACAATTTAAGATCCTCTTTTTCTGCTCTTGCTTCTTATTATATATATTAATTTGTTGCTATTTCTTATTAGCAATAACAGCTACAAATGCTCTATTTAGGTCTATGTCCTAAAAAAAATTGTCATGAAATAAAAATTTCTGAAGTGTATCAAACAGTGCAGTTTTTTAAACAAGCAGACACACTGTAATAGGTGTAAACATTACAAGTAACATCAAAGTTGCACTTTACATTTGCTACTGTTCATAAACATCCACAAAGCAAGATCTCTATCAAACCACTCACCAGAAGCAGCCCTGATTGCAATTGAAGATTCCAGTCAATAGAAACACTTTTAACTGTGCATTTTGATTAATTGTACTTCTAGTACAATTAATCAGAAAAAGCAGTGGCTTTTTAGTTTCTATAACGAGTGGAACCACTATATATATACAGTTAAACCAAACCTGAAGGGCACAGAAAGACTCAGTCTAGTGCACCAGGTTCATAATCTGATGTATCTTGTTTCGAGTCCTGACTCTACCTGCATTAAAATTTTCTTCATTAACCTCACTATGCTCTCATTGGTTAGGGAACACCAATGGTCATGGTTCTATAATCTTGAGATAAAACTTTACAATAGGGATGATGCAAACAATCTGGCAACAGTTTTGATTTCAGCTTCAGTGCTTGTCGAATATTTATTTCTCTTTTTGCTCAGTTTTCAATTCTTTTTGTATTTATATATATATTTAACCTTTTTCAAAATTATCTTGTTTTTTGTAATAAAATAAATGTTTTGTAACATCAAGTTTTTAACCCTTTACAGTGTCAGGTTTATGAAACTGAACTCATTGTGGTAGCCAGGATTTATTTAATAAAGTGTTTTCAGAAAATAAAATAAACAACTTTAGAACCTCATCTTGAAGTAACTAATGAACAGAAATATGTCATGTTATTTACCAAAAGAAAGAGCATTTAATTGGGCTTAATAAAATAGCAAAAATTCAAAGAAAAAAATGGTAGGTTAAATTTTTTAAGCATTTTTTTAAAACATTGCAAGATTTTACTGTATTTTTTTCCACATTATCTTCAGTAAAATTTCAAAAAGATATGTACTCTTTTATTGTTAAATATCTCGTTTTCAAAGAAGACGAGATAACAGTTTCGTTTTGTCATCTATCTGTCCAACTGCAGACATCGAACTTTTTTGTTTACAGAGATAAATTAAAGATTCTTTTTGTGTTGGATAGTTATTGATGAAATATTATAATATGCACTTTCCAAATTTCTCTAAAGCTATGATTATGCCCTCTAGTGGTGGAAAATTTTGAAAATTTCAAACAAATATTGCAAACTATGTATTTATGCTAGAAATTTAAAATTTTGGTGGTGGAAAGTGAAGGTCATGAAGTTTCTGTTGCCAACAATGAGTTGACCCCTTAGACCCAGAAGGGGTGGGAAAACACAGCTTTTTAGCTTTAGCAGATAATTGTTTTAGATATAAATGAAAAATTCTTTTTGGGTTAGACAGGAATTGATAAAATACACATTTTTTTAAAGCTTCTGAAAACTATAATTGCGCCCTCTAACAGTGGAAAAATATGAAAATTCCAAAATTTTAAACAACTATTTCAAACTATGTATTTAAGCTAGAAATTATAGATTTTGGTGGTGGAATGTGAATGTCGTGATGCCTTGATCGTCTGCTAAAGCCATTGGCAACAAGGAATTGACCTCTTAGACCCAGGGGGAGGGAAGATAATTTTTTGTTTTAGCAGATAATTGTTTGTATTATCTGCTAAAACAAAAGCTGTTTTTGAGGGGAAAATGTAAAAATCTTTTTAAGGTTAGATAATAATTGATAAAATATGATTTGCACTTTCGGAATCTTTCAAACACTATAATTGTGTTCTCTAATGGTGAAAAAGATTGAAAATTCCAAGATTTCAAATGAATATTTAAACGATGTATTAATGATAGAAATGTGAAATTTTGGTGGTGGAATGTGAATGTCATGAAGTTCCCTTTGGAAACAATGGAAATGATAATTAGAAAACTCTTTTTTCAATTTGATTGGTACTAATGAAATATTAGAATTTGCATTTTTCAAATACTTAGTAGTTTTAATATATTATATCTTTACAGACCACTGAAATGACGAAATGGCAGAGTTGTTATTGAGTTTTACAAATAATATGTACATGATAGAAATTTAAAAAATTAGTGGTAGTTTTTAAGAGATATTCCACTGACAGCAATAATGTGCCCACTTTTCTGAGAGAGGTGTGGGAAATGCAAGTTTTTAGATTTAAGAATTAAAAGACGAATACTTTTATGTGTATAATTATAATGAAATACTATTTGCATTTTCCCTATCATTCACTTGCTGAAATTAAAACTTTTAAGGGAAAAAACTGTAGGTAAAGTAAAAACTTCTTTCACTTTGAAAACAAGATTCTCATATGTGCCAGAGGCGAGATGCATCCTTCTAGTTCTAAATTATTTAGTCATTTATGCATAATGCATATTCTTAGACTTTTGACAATCGGCAAACTTTAAGTTTAAGTAAAGCAGTGTCTAAAAAATAATTTTGCTTTTAAAACTAGATAATTTAAATAAGAAAAGAAAAATATATCAGAAAAGTGATAAAGAACTATTAAAAATTAAAAAAAATATGTTTCAAAGCATTTGATGCACTGAATTTGAGAACAAGTCTCTTTAATATGAAGCTGTATAACTGCTATGGAAAAGTTTAATTCATAAATTCCAGCAGAAATTTTGGTTAAAAATCACAATTTCCTGACTTTAATTTGTTTATATGCTTTAAATGTAATTTAAAATATTGATAAATAAAGTCATACCATTTAAAAATCACACTCTGAGTAATCCTAATGCTTTTGTTCTGATTGCTGTCATTATAGATTGCTACCAGTTTCACTTTCAATCATTTCTAATTTATTATTGTTTATAATCACAATATCCATTTCAGAAGCATTAAAGTAAATAAAAACATCTTTAAAATCAAAAGCCGATGTGTGTAGTTCCCGAATGATGCAATTTCCAGTAGTAAAAAAATCAATATCCTTACGTTAAAATATTAGAAAGCATTACAACTCTAGTAGAACTATAAATAGCAAAAAAAAAGTAAGAAATGCAACCGAATCTATAATGTAAGCATGGTATGGCAGAAAAAAAGGCAGAAACTGAATCAGCGCCACTTAATGCTGTTTACGGTGACTGCACATGGTACATCCAACTCAAATTTATTTTTGAACTTTATCATAATTTTTTCAAATGGAATCAACAGGTAAAAAATTTATATCATAGATTTAAACATTATTATCGATATTTGATTAGAAACAGTTGCAAAAAGTTCAGATTTCTATTTGGAAAAAAAAAATTCACAGCCTTTACTATGGGAACAAAACTGGAATCCAACCGCTAGAATGGGAAAGATGAAAACGATTTTTTGGGCTGCAACACAGTAAGGGTTAAGCTTACTTTGGCCAAAAGTGTTTCTTATATAATGATATTGTATATTTTATTACAATGTTATATCTTCCTAAAGTAATTAAGTAACTAAAAAACTGAAGAAAGAAATTGTTTCAGTAATAATAAAAATATTATTAAAGATTTATGTGTGAATAATAAGAATTTGGAAAAATTTTGCTGAAATACAGTAAGATTTTGTATAACTAGGAAGAATGTGTATGTTTCATTTATAATTTACTTCCTTTGTGAATATATACTTTGTAACATTGAAATTGCAGCACTCAGAAGTGGCAGCAAAATTCAGCTGATATTCACATATGGAGCAGTGTGGGAGATAAGGAAGACATGATTAAGCTTTCAAAACAAACAGACAATTTTATTACCAGAAAAATACCAGCTGGGTCAGCATTGACATCTCTGCAAAACTCCCCACCCTGCCCATGGTCAGTAGGGGACACAGATGTGCTTGGAAAGGCTGCTGTCTGTCAGATGGGATGTTAAACTGTGGCCCTGTGTGTGGGAGAGCAATATCCTATGCACGTTAGAAAACACACTGGATGGCCTTGACTGATGGCCTGAATCTGTCTCCCAACAGATATTCCAGTGGGTCCCCTCCCCCAACCTTCTCTGAGCCTTCGGGGTCCTTGTGACCTGGCCATTTAGCCCATGGTGTGCAAAAAAAGTACCGTTCAGAGGTAAAACAACCCAACCCAAATACCAGAAAAAAAAAGGCATATCAGTATAGGACATACAACCATTACCCCGCATATCAGTAGGCATATCAGTAGGACATACACTATTGGCAATACCAATCTATAATAAAAAAGGCATATCAGTAGGACATACACTATTGGCAATACATTGAGCAATGCATCGAGGCAGTAAGTTATAGAGACTTCTGAGAACCTCCTGCAACACTGTCTACCATGCTTCCTGCACCTGCTCTTGCAGCAATGACCTTTGTCTGCACTGGTTGCAGGTGAATGGTGAGATGGCATCCAACTTTGTCCCATGTGTGTTCTATTAGGGACAGATTGAAGGATCTTGCTGGCCACTCCAGGATGTTGACAGCATATAGATATTCTCTGGTAACATTTGTGTTATATGGATGCACATTATCTTGCTGAAATATGCTGCCAGACACTTAGGAAATGGATGGCAACAGTATCCAGGATATGCTTCACATACCGCTGAGCTGTCAAACTGTCTATGAGGAACTCTAGAGATGTTCAGCTGTCATAGCTGATTGCTCTAACAGCTGAACACTATGACATTTGCTGTTTAGGCTGTATGCTACTCAACAATTAATCTTGAATTAGTCCATTCTCCACATCTTCTCCATGCATGAACTCTGCAGTAATTGGACCCCAAACAAAAGCAAGATTCATCACCAAACACTACACTATGCCATTCTATGTTCCAGTTCATTCAAGCACAGCACCACTCCAGATGCTAGCAACGATAGTCATTGGTTAGGGGCAGGTGATACACTTGAATATTATCTGCTGTTATGCCCCCACTGAGGATGCCGATGAGAAGGATAGGTTTTATGCACAACTTCAGGATTTTTTTAATTGTTTTCAAGAAAGGAGATATTGCCCTTATTCTAGGTGACTTCAGTGTCAAAGTTGGCACTGACTCTGACATTGAGGAGGGGTGGCAAACCCTTTTGGTATTGGCTACCATTAGTAGCTGCAGTGAGCAACATATCCTACAGGTAAGTAAACTAAATGGTTTGAGAATAGCTAACATTACAAACACCATAACATACATAAGTATCTGTGGGTTTCACCAGATGGGCTGCATAAGAATGTGATTGATTATATATTAATTAACAGCAAATGGGCTAGTTCTGTTAAGAATACCAGGTCATATAGGGAAGCTGAAATTGGATCTGACCATTACCTTGTTAAAAGTGTCTTGCAACTTAAACTTAAAAAGTGTTGTTCTAGGGTTAAAAAATTTACCTTTAATACTGAAGCTCTGAAAGACCCAGTTATAGCTAAAGCTTACCATGATAGGTTACTTAGTCATTATGACAATCATGGTTTGCTTACTACTGAAGTTGAGGAAGAATGGGACCATTTTAAACAGGTTTTCTTGAAACTAACAGCACTTTTCTACAAAAAAAAGAGCAGAGGAGGCAAAATTATTTGAGTGATAAGGTACTTAAGCTTATTTCAGAAAGAAAGAACTGCAGGAATGTCCTTAATCAACACCCTATTAGACCTAATAGAAAACATTACAGAGAGTTTAATAAATGGGTAAAAGATCAGTTAGTTGCTGATAAGAATCTTTGGCTTGATGACTTGGCTGACAAAGTCAAGGAAACAGTTAGACAGCACAACAGCAGAGAGCTGTACCAGGTAGTTAATTTTTTTTGTGTGGTAGAAAATGGACAGGTACGCAGGGATTAAAGGATAAACAAGGTAAGGTTATAGAAGGTGAGGATTCTGTCATGGCTAGGTGGGCTGAGCATTTCAGTGATGTTCTAAACTATGTGGTTAGTTCTACTCCCATTGTTTGTAATGATGATAGATGCATTGGTGGCTTTAATGTTGGCCCTATAATAGTCTGAAGTTATTTTGGCTGTTTCTAAACTTATAGTACATAAATTTCTAGGGGTACATGAAATTACTACAGAAACGTTTAGAGCTGGGTTACCATATGGATGACTGAAATTTTTGAATATCTTTTTTGATAGAGGCATGGTTCCTAAGAATTTTGCCAGAATCATTATTATCCCTATTTTTTAAAAGAGGTGATTGCAGTTCTTGTGTAACTATATGGGTATCAGCCTACTTTCTGTTCCATGTAAAGTTCTTTGCATGATTGTGCTTAATAGAATTAAGGATCTGGTTGATGGATAATTTTATGATGAACAATGTGGATTCAGAAGTGGTAGGGGATGTGTGGATCAGATATTTTCATTCAGGCAGATTTTGAGAAATGTTTAGTTTCAGAAACCTTTGGTTACTAGCTTTGTTGATTTCAAAAACGCTTTCGACTCTGTTGATCGTCATAATTTGTGGCTGATTGTGAAATCATATGGTATACCAGACAAGTTAGTGAACATAATGAAAGCTCTTTATAATAACACTGAGTCATGTGTGAAAGTTCGTAAGGCTTATAGCAATTGGTTTAGCATTACTTCTGGTGTTCGACAAGGGTGCATTTTGTCTCCTTTTCTCTTTAGTTTAGTTATTAATTGTGTTATGCAAAATTCACTGCAAGGGAAAGACTTTGGCTTTAAATGGTCTGAAGATCAGAAAATTTCTGATTTAGATTATGCTGATGATTTAGTCCTTTTGACAAATGGTGTTCTTGAGATGAACTCTTTCATTTGAGCTATTGATGAGATTGGTAGTAGAGTAGGTTTGGTTATAAACAGAGAGAAAACTAAAGTGATGAAAATTGATCAGGCAGGCTGTGATTCGGTTAATCTGAATTGTTCCACTCTTGAAATGGTGTCTCAGTTTAATTATCATGGGAGCTATGTAACAGATATTGATGATGTGCGGCATGAGAGTAACAGATGAATAGGGATTGTTGCAAGGACTTTTAAGAATCTATGGAGAGTGTGGAGAAATAGGCATATACTCCTAAAGACTAAATTAGACTGTCTAATAGTTTGGTTCTTTCTAGAGTTGTTATGGTAATGAAACTTGGACCCTTTGAAAACAGGGTGACAGGAAACTTGATTCTTTTGATTCTAGATACGTATGCAGTATCTTGGGCATTGGGTGGTTCAACTTTGTTACTAATGATGAGGTTAGGCAGAGGAGTCTGCAACCTCCTTTGAGCAGTATATTGTGCAGAGACTCTGTTGGTTCGGTCATGTTGCCCGTATGCATAATTATAGATTAGCAAATAAGGTTATGAACAGTGTACCTTAAGGGTCTCAGAAAGAAGGGGAGACCTAGGATGCGGTGGGCAGACAACGTCAAACAGGACCTTGTTAGAATTGGTGTACAGTGGCCAGATGCAGTAGATTTAGCTCAGGACAGATATGCTTGGAGAAGTAAATTGCATAGTCTGGTTGGACCTCGGTAGCCCATGGCTTCTTGAGGATGATGATGATACATTGGACACCAAGCATGAAGTCTTGCCCCTATTAGTCTTTCAGATATGATTTGTCATGTGATGGGAAGACTTAGAGCAACATTTACCTCTCTTCTGATGGTATATAGAGTACTCAAATGGTCCCATGGTGTGATCATCCTGTATGATCCAGGTCCTGGCCAATGAGAGGTCATACCTTCTCTCAAAAACTGCTGCCCACGTTGATGCACTGTTACATTTCCGTGGCCGAAATGTTGTATAATATAGTGAGTTAACCATCCATCTTCTGAGGCCAGTTATCTATCCTCCCTCAAATTCACCCAGCTGGTAATATGGTTAGTAAATCTGTTGCCTTGGCATTCCATACAAACTTCACCTTCTCTTAGTACTCTCAGCTCAAATCTGAGACTCTTCTCACATGGAAACTGGTAGAGGCATTCTCACTGATATTGTCAAATGCTGCAGCTGAATTGGTTCCATATTTTAATCATTTCCATATCTCAACACAACTCAGCCTCCTGCTGATTTGCATTCACTTCCAATCATTCTTTCTAGGTATTGCAATTTTATTGTTACAGAGTATATAAGTCTGATATTTTATGAAAAAAAAAATATTTTGAACTATGATCATTTGTTAATGATAATGGATTGATCTATGAAAATACAATAAATGAAGGTTTATGCAGCAAAGTTAATCTCAATATGTGTAAATTGTATAAATGGCTTAAATTAATTAATTTGTATTTAAATAAAACTTAACCAAATATATACATTTCCATATAAAGAATGTTAGCAGTTGTTCTGATAATGCATTGAAATCTGTAATGATATTAATTATGATGATATTGTACATGTATATATGATACAGTTTAAAACTTCACTAATATCAAATACTTGGGTTTATTCATTGATTCTTCTTTTTTCTGTAAAGCTGGCATTGAACATGTTACAGGTAAAATCAAAGAATATATTGCTAAATTATCAGTTAAGGATTTTAAAAAATCTGTTTACTTTGCATGTGTGCAGATTCAACTCCATTATGCAGTTGGAACTTTAGGAGAGGGAAAATCATTATTCATCAGTTACTTACCAATTAGAATTTTTTTTAAAAGAATCATAACATTAAAAAAACAACACATTTTATTCATTTATGAATATTGCTCTTTAGTTACATTGGTATCCTACTGAAAACTCAGAATAAGTTCCTGGAAAAGGAGCTATCAGTGAAATAGACTTCAATGGAGTCATTATAACAAATGAAGAGGTAATGGAAAATCACCATGAAACACTGACAAAATAATATATAATGTAGAATTATAATCTTCCAGGTATGTATGCAATAATAAAGATGGTAAGGAGAATATATTTGGCAAAGGTTCAGTTTAATTTCATAATGTGTAAAGATGCACTTACAGTTTTTAGAACAGATTATTGATGAGCATACACTTCCTAACAATGTTGGAAAATGCTGAAAATTTGACATCAGAAAGGTGATAGCACTTTTTAAGATCTCACTAGATTATAATGACATCATAGAAATAAAGATGTAGCACAAAAATGTAATGCATACAAATAAAAATAGAATCTAGATTTCATTATTATAGTTATTACACCTTGCATGAAGATTGCACTGAGGGGAGCTTCCCCTCTGCAAGCTCCTGACTGTGGTGAGGGGACCACCCTATGAAGGTTCAGCTGGTTCAGGTACTTTCACAGGCTACTAAATTCTTGCCCATGTGTTTGCCATGTATTTCGACATGTGTCCCTAAAAAGGAGGATCCTGGTTGTTGCTCAGCGGTTCTCTGCTCTCCTTAACTCATACTTGCCAGTTCCCTTTGGCTCTTCTTGCCATTGGGGAGCCTGTTTGTCACAGGGTTGGGCATCAATTTTGAGGCTACTTATATACGCTGCTTCAGATAAACTGGAGGTCCTGGGGTGGCCCCCTCAGAATCATTTGGCTGGTGAGCTCAGTACTGTGAGTGCCTTGCCCATGTCAGGTACAGAGTATGGGTTTCCCCACATGTTATTTTCCTTTTGTGAGGCTGGTTTAGTTCCTCACATATTTCAGTTATTTTTTTACTTATTTAATTTTGTAAAGACTAGGGTGAGAGTTTCTCACTGTTCTCTTTTCTTTTTCCTTTTATTTATTTGGGAGGGCTTGGTGGCTGTCTGAGTGTTGTGCCCATGCAGCCCTAGCACCCGATTGGACATATGCTTTGTTTGGACACCTTGGTGGGTGGGGACCATGTGCACTGAACCACAACTCAATAATCATGAAATCCGAATTTAATTTGGATTCAGTCTGTGCTGCTAAGAGGGCTCAATATGAGCCCTCATCTTCTTCAGTATCTTTGTCATCATCACCAGCATCTGTGTGTTTGCTTGTCCCCGTGATTCCTGATCATCCCTTCCACAGTGATCAGATACTTGGTAACATGTTTCATTGTTTTACCAATAAGGGTTTGGTAAGTCTTGCGGAACTACTGAAATCAGTTCAAGCGCCTAAGATTCAATTACTTTTTTTTTATATGCAAAATTTAGGACAGAGAAGAATCCTAGAAGCTACTCTTAGCTTTTACAGGCCTTCTCATACAAAGACATGCTCTATTAAGACTGAAGTCACTGCTGACCACTGCCTCAGTTAGAGCTAACACAACACACACAGTTTGCCTTGCTGGAATAGTAATTAGCTCCCTAACCACTATGCCAGTTAAGGCTTTTTGGTTGAAACTGTAAGCTTTAAAATCTCGGAGCTCCTCCTGAAGGTAACAGCAATTGGTGGGGTGGCTGTCACCATGACATTTCACAAATCTCTGAATTCCTCATGTGGTGTGATATCCGAGTGGGGTCTCCTCAAAGTCTCTGAGGAGGACATCCTCTCAGAGTTATATGCCCAAGGTGTTATCACAGGCCACCAGGTTTTGGTTCACTGGGATGAGAAATTAGTACTCACCAGGGTGTTAATTCTTACATTAAATTCACCACACCTGCCTCTTCCATCAAGGCAGGATATTTACATTGCAAGGTACAATTGTATATCTCCAACCCTCTGCACCATTTCTAGTGCCTGAGATATGATCATACCCACACAGCTTGCTGGCCTACCCTGCTCACTATTGCAGTTAGGATCACCTTGATCTGGACTGCACAGCTGAGATGATAAGGTGTATGAACTGTAGTTGTGCTCATCCAGTGCATTCCCATGACTTCCTGAAAATTTGGTTGGTTGGTTGTTTTACCTCTGAGCAGCACTTTTTTGCACACCATGGGCTAAATGGCCAGATTACAGGGACCCCGAAGGCTCAGAGAAGGTTGGGAGAGAGGACCCACTGGAACAGCTGTTGGGAGACAGATGGTAGCCTCCCGTCAAGGCCATCCAGTGTGTTCTTTAACATGCACAGGGTATGGCTCTCCCGCACATGGGGCCACGGCTTAACGTCCCATCTGATGGATGGCGGCCTTTCCAAGCCCATCGGTGTCCCCTACTGACCGTGGGCAGGGTGGGGAATTTTGCGGAGATACTTCCTGAAAAGAAGGAGAAAGAGATCCAGCATGTGAAAACAGTACAGAACATCTTGTACCCAGAAGTGAGAAAGATAGTTGCACCTCCACCTGCCAAATTCTTCTTTGCCAGTATGGCTGCTGGGAAGCCTATCATTTCCACAGTGTCTGTGGCAGTATTAACTGGCATCAGTGTTCCACCATCTGAATCTTTCCCATCAGCCACTAGGTACCTCTTGGAGCATGCAAAACCATCGTTGTTATCAGCGACATCGACTCTGGTTTCAATTCCTGCATTGGAGGTCAAGGACAGCCTTTATGGAAGCAATCACCTCCTCGTGGTGTATACCTTCTCTCATTGCCTTGCAACCCTTCACCCATATCACAGTGGAGGATTGATTGGGCTGACTAGAGTTGCTTTTTGAACTCCTGTGTGAGTTTGATGAATACTCAGTCAGCCAGGAGCCTATCAATATTGCAATAGTGGAGATGAAGACTATGTCATCTATGTGGCTGCTTCAACCATTCCTCAGACCTTGACCTGGTTTTTACAATTTCTGAAACCGTGGTGGAATCCCAACTACTCTGCAACTTATAAGGCTCAGAACAGGGCTTCAGGGCTTTCAGAAATATCCAACATCCTCCAACCTTGGAGCTTTCAAGTGCTGCAGAGCGAAAGCCCTTTTCTTCTGGCACCAGAGACAGAAGGAATCTTGGATCAAATATATGTGTTCGATCACCTGCAAAATCATTTTTAAGGTCATGTGAAATAAAGTCCGGAAGATGGATGGGAACTACACATCCCATTCATTATTGATCCTAGATCACAATCAACAGGCAATTGTCAACACTCTGGAGGAGGAGTCCTCTATTTCCTCTTCATCTTCAGACTTCCCAGAGTTTCTGGCCCTGAAGAGTAAGGCTGAATGCTCTCTGCTGTCTTTCCAATCAAATGGCCTGGAACCTTACAACAGGCCATTCACAACAGAGGAGCTGTGCCTTGCTCTGCCAACTTCTTGTTCATCTGCTATTGGGCCAGACAATGTCCATTATGCCTCCACATCTCTCACCATCAAGTAAGTATCGACTGCTCCCACTTTTCAATCACATTTTTCTCAAGGAACAGTTTCCGAACTCCTGGTGGGAAGCTGTTGTCTTGGCCTTCCTGAAGCTAGGAAATGATCCCAAGATTCCTTCTAATTATCATCCCATCACATTGATGAGCTGCTTGTGCAAAGTGTTGGAAAGAATAGTAAATGCCAAACTTGTCTGGTATTTGAACAATAATATGGCCATCTTTCCAACACTCAGTGTGGCTTTCGCAGGTAACAGTCTACCTTAGACTACCTGATTTACCTTGAATTGGCAATCAGGAATTCTTTTTTACATCGAGAGCACCTGGTGTCAATTTTCTTCAAAAAGTGTATGCCACAGCATTAAGATTCAGTGATTTTTGTGACCTCCATTCCTTCTGCTTGAGAGGTCATATGCCAATCTTCATTTTTCTCTTGTACTTTTGTGTCCATGTCGGCAACACTCTTTTGTGGCTTTTCCCCCAAGAACAGGGGATACCACAAGGCTACAACTTGAGTGTTATGCTTTTTTCTCCCAAGATCAATTCCATTACTAGACAACTTTCTCTAACTGTAGGCAATGCACTTTATGTTCACGATTTTAGCATCTTTTGCTTGTCATCCATCATGAAAGTCAGTGAATGACAACTACAAACTGCCCTGAACAATCTCTCAGTTTGGGCAATGGCCAATGGGCTTCAGCTCTCCCCACAAAGACTGCTTGTTTGCACTTTTGCCGCAAGCATAATCTTCACCTGGACCCCGAGCTTCGCTCAGGGATAACATCATTTTCATCATTCCAGTTGTAGTGGAGACCCAAGTTTCTTGGTCTCTGATCGGAAATTGACCTATTTACCTCACATACATCATCTGAAATTCAAGTAAATGCAGACACTGTATCATTTTCAAGGTCATATCCTCCCTCTCATAGGGAGCTGATCAATGTTCTCTGCTCTGCTTGTACCATGCACTTGTCTGGTCGAAATTAGACTGTGGATCCCAGGTGTATGACTTTTTGAGAGGGAGAATGAGAGAGTTTATGAGAAGGAATTGCCGAGGATTCAGTGGTGAGGGTGCTGGACTCTTTGGACCATCAGTCCTTCTACATATGCATGGAGACCTTCCACACCTCACCAGTTCAGTCTTTACGTTGAGACCAACAAACATCTTTATCTATTCACTGTCAGTAGTTGTCCCCTACAGTATGCATCAAAATTTCAATCCCTGCCTTGCCATACCATTTGGGACTGCATTTTAGCCCTCAGTAAGAAATGTTTGACCAGAATCGCTCAACTGCCATTCATCCTTTTGGTTTGCTTGTCTAAGGCTACCTCAGAGACATCAACATTGGTCTCTATAGTGTTGCCTAGTCTACAGCTGAGCCATTCCCACTATGGCTCACTGTTTCCCCATCCTGCAACTTTTCTCTTTGTAGTATGGGAAAGGCCTTTGCATCTGATTACAGGTACTAGTAATTCTTTTGCCTGTCTTCACAGATGGTCCAGCACATCGGTGGGATTTATCATGGTCTTCAGGGATACTGTGATATCAAAAGGTATACTCACTGCAGTGTTCCATCTTCACTGCTGAGTTGCATGCTATCAGTATTGCCTTGAACCACATAGCAGCTAATTATCATTGTTGGTGTGTGCTTTATACCAACTCACTTAGCTCACTAATGGCTTTGATCTAGGTGAAGCATTGGTCTCACCCTATTTTTCCCAAGATCTGCCAGCAGCTCCATCATATGGAGCTACTACGACAAACATCTGTTGGGTGCTCTGTTATGTCAGGATCAGGGGCAATGATTTGGCAGACTCTGCTGCCAAGGTCTGCCACACCCCTGTCCAGCACTCCATTGCCAGTTCCATATGTGGACTTCAGGCAGTGTTTTTCTGCCAGGCTTTGGGCACAATGGCAGAGATCTTGATTCATTGTTGGCAGAGCACAAAAATTGAAAATTTGAAAATGATCTTGCATTTTACAAGTTTATGGTCTGAACAAGTTGGTAATAAACCTTTTGAGATCAAGCCCATTATCAAACTGTGGCAGTCATGTTTTCCCAGGAATTGCAAGGAGGAAGTTGTACTTGCTCAGCTCTGCTTTGGTCATTTGTTTATTACACATTCATTTCTTCTACAGGCAGATGACAAACCTGAGTGTGAGTTTTGTGACACCATTTTAACCATCAAACATATTTTAATCATATGAAATACACTTTTACCCTTGAACGCTGGATGGCTCAGTTGGTAGCACTCCAGGCTCATAATCTGTAGTTCCCAGGTTCAAGTCCTGCCTGGGCCAGTGTCGAGATTTATCTCTGCAAAACTCCCCGACCTGCCCACGGTTATTAGGGGACACTAATGAGCTTGGAAAAGCCACCTTCTATCAAGTGGGATGTTAAGCTATGGCCCTGTGTGTGAGAGAGCCATACCTTGGGCACAGTGAAGAAAACACTGGATGCCTTGACAAGAGGCTACCATCTGTCTCCCAACAGCTATTCAGTGGGTCCCCTTCCCCCCAATTGGGGCGGGGGTGGCTCAGTCGGTAGCGTGCCAGGCTCATAATCTGCAGTTCCCAGGTTCGAGTCCCAGCTGGGTCAGCGTTGAGATTTATCTCCGCATAACTCCCCGCCCTGCCCACGGTCAGTAGGGGACACCGATGGGTTTGGAAAGGCCGCCGTCCGTCGGATGGGACGTTAAGCCGTGGCCCCATGTGCGGGAGAGCCATACCCTGTGCATGTTAAAGAACACACTGGGTGGCCTTGACGGGAGGCTACCATCTGTCTCCCAACAGCTGTTCCAGTGGGTCCCCTCCCCCAACCTTCTCTGAGATTTCGGGGTCCATGTGACCTGGCCATTTAGCCCATGGTGTGCAAAAAAGTGCCGCTCAGAGGTAAAACAACCCAACCTTCTCCCCAACCTTCTCTGAGCTCTCGAAGCCCTTGTGACCTGGCCATTTAGCCCATTGTATGCAAAAAATCAGTCTGTGCTCAGAGGTAAAACAAACCAAAATTCTTGAATGTAGATTATATTTTAACTTCCGTGATTTTACATCCCAGCCCCTTATGTTCATACATCTTTTATCTTTCATCTTTTATCATACATCTTTTATCTGATAATCTTTGATTTTTTATGATTTATAGTGTATTTAAACTTCTTTGATTTTTTTTTCGCCTTTGATACTTATAATTATGCACTAGTTTTGCTTTTAACCTGGGTCGTCTACAGCCATTGTTTATATTTGTATTTTACACTTGTTATTTCCTTTCTCATGGTCTTTTTATGTCTGCTTTTATCATCTCAATTTCAACTTTGGTTGTGAGTTTGCATGATTTCTGTTCCTTTATTTTCCCTGATTGTCTTGTTTAGTGCAATATGGCCTTGTTACCCTTGTACCATTAAACCCCTAACAACCAACCAACCAACCTAATATTGTTATTTTTCACCTGAAGTAACACAAGACACTAAATTTAGATACTGGAACACAACGACAAGTGATTAAAGAAAATTAGAATATATACAAACACATTAATTTACTCCAGTATTGTTTATTAAATTTGGAACTTCAATTACATTAAACTATAGTACAATATAAACTTGTAACAATTTTAAAAATTAGATTTTTCTGTCACCATCTATCATTGGAGAATGTGACTCAAGATGTGAATCATCTTCTCCTCTCTCATAGCTGCAAGCTGCTTCTTAAAAAATGTATGCAGATATTTAATTATAAGCGTAATAGGTTATAGATCATATGGAATGTATACAGTAGGAACTTCATCATCATCAAAGGAAAGAAGGACCGCCTAGTGATATACTGGCAGCCACGCAATTCTAAGAGCTCTGCTGAAGCCATCAAGATATAGTATCCTGCAGACTCTACACAGAAACAACTTAAGGTACAGGTAAAGTTAAATTCTTGTACAACAGCTGTTGGAATGGTTCCTTAAAATTGTAACAAAGTGCAATATAGATTAGCTAAATGCAATTAGCACCATGCTTATAATGGGTGAAATGTATACTGAGTTAACAGTCTTGCATGTTTCTTTCTTGTAGCATTTCTTTGTAGCAAGAGATGCTGTTAAGTATATTTTTTAATCTCGAATCCATAGCCTAAACTTGCCTATTGCTTACTTCTTACACTAATACTAAAACTTTTAATTGACAAAGCAGATTTTTATTATTTGAACATTGCATCATTGATTAAGTATATGCTTTTGCTGTACATGTTAGTAGCTTTTCATTTTGCATTTCATTTCAGTTACAGTTTTCATTTTATCATCAGTCTGTAGCAATTCAACTTTTTTGTTTTAAGAGATAAATAAAAAATTCTTTACGTATTGGGCATTTGTTAATGAAATGTTACAATTCGCATTTTTGGAATATTCCAAGAATTTGAATTTCCACTGATAGCGGTCACTAATATTGGGAAAGATCAAAACTTAAATGAATATTTTAAACAATATTCATGCTAGAAATCTGGAAATTAAGTAGTAGAGTGTGGTGATCAAGGGGTTTGCACTGATGGTACCATTTGCCCCCATTTCAGAGAGAATGAGTAAAATGCAACTTGAATGATTTTTAAGAAATAGGTGTAAAAATTCTTCTGAAAATATTTGAATAAAAATATAATAGCCAAATATTTTACTAAAAACAAATGTATTTTTAGGAGCTAAAAAAGGAAGAAGTGAAAGGTGATGATACTCCTTTTGAATTTAACAAGGATGCAAAAGAGAAAAGAACTGATGAAATGAAAACCAAAAAACCATCATATCTCGGTAGGTATAAATTCAAAATCCTGAGTATTATACGATCATTTTCATTTCTGTTCCACTACCCTTGATTGGTACTATATTTTTGTCATTCTCATTCTTTTTAGTGTATTTTTTAACATATTTAATTTTGAATTTTAATCATTCTATCTTTGTGGCAAACAAAAAAATTTGGCAGCTAATATTTAAGCAAATTTGAATTTTAGAATTTTAGAAAAATGTTAACAAATAATAAATTAGTGACAAAGTTAAATTGTTATTTTTGTCAAAATATTAATAATTTCAAATTATTAAAGTAACATATATTTATTGTTTTCCTTGCAGAAAGTAAAAGTAAGATTATTTTTATTTTAAACTCTTTGTCCAAAATACTGAATATAAATTTCTAATAGGTTTTTCCAAAGATTTAATCAAAAATTTCATATTATTTTACAAGTATTGAAACAATACATGCAGGTTAAAAGTTAAGAATCCAAATTGTTTTTACATGGTGTTTTTTAAAGTAAATATATGGAAACTAGACTGTTTATGTGAGTTTAACTTGCTGATAGCAAATAGTAAGTTAAAAATACACAATATATGATTGAACATGTTAATTACTTATGTGAAAAGCTAGCTATCAGCTATCTATCAGTTTTTCCACAAGCCAAAGGTAATGAAAAAAAATGCATACTAATATGTGTTTTATGTAATATATTCATAGCTCTTAACCCATAGATACACTGTATGATCAAAAGTATCCAGGCACTCATTCACCCACAATCTCCCGGTAATAGGAAAGGAATTAATATCGTCCACCTTTTGCTGCTATCACAGCCTCCACTCTGCTGGAAAGGTTTTCCACTAGATTTTGGTACACTGCTGCGGGAATTGTCTGCCATTCTGCCACAAGAGCATTTGTGAGGCTGGTCACTGATATCGGGCAGTTCAGCTTGGCTCACAGTCGGCATTCCAATTATTCCCAAAGGTGCTCCATGGGGTTGAGATCAGGGCCCTGTGCAGGCCAGCCAAGTTCTTCCACACCCATCTGATCAAACCAATCCTGCATGTTCCTTGCTTTGTAGATGGGGGCATTGTCACATTGGTACAGGGAAAGGTCTTCATCAACTGTTGCCATAAATGTCATTATAGGCTGTGGTGTTCAGAGTCTTGTTCACTGGAACTAGGGGGCCCATCTCAAATCATGAAAAACAGCTCCAGAGCATGATGCCTTCTCCACCAAACTTCACAGTTGGCACAATACAGTCATGCAGGTAGCTTTCACCTGGCATTCTCCACACCCAGATTCATCTGTCAGACTGCCAGATAGTGAAGCGTGATTCATCGTCACTCCAGAGAATGCAGTGTGATAGATATGCAGTGCTTAGATACATTGCTCAGTAGTCCACTGGTGTGCTTTTACACCATTCCAACTGACACTTGGCATTGATCTTGATGTTAGGCTTGTGTGCGGCTGCTCAGCCATGGAAACCCATTCCCTGCAGCTCAAGATGAACTGTTATGGTGCTGGTGTTGCTTCCAGAGGCATTTTGGATCTGGGTGGTGAATGTTGCAACTGAGGACAGACAATTTTGTTGCACCACCTGTTTTTGCATTCAGTGGTTCTGCTCTGTCATTTTACATGGCCTACTGAGTCATGATTGTGCTGTTGTTGCTCCTAAACATTTCCACTTCACAATAACATCACTTACAATTGATCAGGCAGCTTCAGCAGGGCCTAAATGAATGAATGCCCAAGAAACAAGTCATTTCATGGACTTGTTTCTAAGGTGGCATCCTATGACCATGCCACATTGAAAGTCACTGAGCTCTGTTATATGGCCTATTCTCCTGTTCATGCATGTATATGAGGTTTGCCAAGTCACGTGCATCCTTTTATACCTGTTTGGGCCATGGCTGTGGCATATGTGGTGAATCCACTACTCAGAATTGGTGTCCAGATACTTTTGATCAGATAGTGTATATATTCATAACCCAACAAAGTATGCAGTGTGAAATGACCATTTATCGTAAACCCACTTTTATTCCAAATATCATCTCTAAACTGCTTGACCCCTTATTCACTTAAAAAGAAATTAAATTATATAGATGTAATAAGCCAACAGGTAGTTTATTCTAAAAACACTTTAAATAGTATTTTGCAGAAAGCAAAATTACAAACTCAGAAAGATACTCAACCGTAGGGAGCCCACAGTATATTATAAGTATACCTTACATGAAAAACTTCTTGCATTCAGTAAAGACAACTTTAATGAAATTTAACTTAGTTGTTCCATTTAATATAACTAGTAATATAAAAAAAAGCTAGTACTTAATGATAGATATAATTTGCCATTAACAGGGGAATATGCTGAATACAAATAAAAGGTTCAGAAAATAAACTACAAGGAAAGGACAGCTATGTGATAGGGCATACAGAACAGTCACCAAAAGAATAGCAGAGTATCAAAAAGACATCACTAAGAGTAATCCAATTACAGTTTTAGTGCAAACTAAAATAGAAAACCAGTTAGAAATAGCAAATTTACCCTTTAAAATATTAGCAAAACACTCAACAAAATTTCAATTAGACTGTCTTGAAAATATATCAATTAATTTGAATAAAAGTAAAGCAACAACGACATAGCCTCTCTTCCAGTAGCTTGAAACCTTCTTTTACATAAGCAGGAGTCAGACTAAGACAACACCACTGGAGGCCTGAAGTTCTTAAACTTGTGTACTACTCCTCAACCTTGTCCATAGAAGTCCTACAAGTATTGGGCTGAAACGTAAATCAGCCAGTATGAAAAGGAGCATATTATTCAGATGGTATCAGAGCTTAGAGATCTGAAATTTATCGTAAGCAAACCTCTGTATACCCATTAAGGACATAATGGTGCATTCAGTTGCTATAGAGTTTTAATTACAGCATAATCGTGAAATTAAGATTATAATTTATAGCCATTATTTTTTTTTTCACAAAATTTTTACATGGCATAATTTTTTTTGTCAGCTATTATATGAGTAGCCTTATATATATAATATAAAGTGTTTTAAGATCTCAAGCCCTCAGTCCTTTACTAATGGTGTGCCAGGCAGGAGTGACCAAACTCCCAATCATAAGTTTTCAGATAGATCTTAAGCAGTTTACGTTATATTAAAAAAAAACAAATTTTAATTACTATGTTTTTATTTTAAATATATGCAGAGCAACTAATTTAAAAACATGTATGTGTATGTGCAACTGAATAATCATCTTTCCAAATGTAACTTAATTTTAGAGTTTTTATTTGATAGCTTAGGTATGTTGATATTAGATTGCATATGTGTGCATAATCTTGTAGAGACAAAAATTGATGTGATATACCTCAGGATTACCAAGAACAATCCAGCTTAGTTGACATGGAGATTTAGTTGTAAATGTCACAATAAGTGGAAAGTAATAAATATCTATATATTAGGTTGGTGCAAAAATAATTTCTTCACTTCCTTATTATTAATATGAAATAATATATATATATTGGTTCTTGTTATATATCCTTTTAAAGCTTATTCTTTGCTTAATCTATCTATGCTAACATTATTTTTAGAAAGTTTCATTCTTGTTATTTTCAGTCATCTCAAAGTTATGTGGGGAATAAGGGAATTGCATATAATTTGGTTGCACAAGTTCGAAATTGGTTGAATATTGTTGAAGCAGGGGACAGGGAAGTACTTCCGAATGTACAGTGCGGCATTTGTTCAAAGTGTGAATTAAGTGTGTTCTTCATTGCTTTTGTGCAACAGAAACAATCCATTTCTCAATCGGATTGTGATTTACATTCTCAATCGGATTGTGATTACCATCCACAACAGATGGCATCTATGAACCATTGCAGATGGCATCCATGAAAGGTACAACTTTATTGTGAATGAACTGTATTAAAGAAGAACACAACTTATCTACACATCTTGGTTTAAAATGTGCTTGTTTTATGGACTGGTAGCATTTGATACAGCATCAGCAATAGCATCATCTGGTGGAGTCAATCGATGCAACTGTACCAGCCTCTTGGACACGGGTAAATACCTTTTTCTTTTGAAATGTCTTTCACTCTGATTTCCCTTTGATGGTCAAAAGGATCTATATAGAGTTGAATCTTATTGTGAGGTATTAATTTAGAAATTGAAATTTCAGAATGATTAGGACTGTCGGGCAATCCTCTGTATTTCATTTTTAATGAACGTTAAGCACTCCTCTTTACTTGATGTTTTAAGAATTTTAAAGAGTTGTGGATTATTAATGTAAAACAGCATTATTGTGTGATATTAAATCTTACAAGACTTTAATAATCATTACTAAACATAATGCTCATATTCCACACATAATTGTTGATCTAATCCTGATGAACATACTCTTCAGTTGCTTTGCTCTTATAAAAGTATTATGAGTAGTCATCAGCATGTGGATGATGTTACAGCTGGTCTTCAGTGCAAAATTTTCTTGCTGTTTGTCACTGGTCTCCTGGCAGCCTACACATGGGGCTGGGCTAGCACATTCACATGTGATGTTGCGGACATCATCTAGTAGAAGGTATTGGTAATGCAATTTGTGAGTACCAGTCCATAGTTGCTTAGTTTTTCTTGTATGTAAATCATTTGCCTTGCCTGACAAGTCAATAAAAATTTGATTGACGAAACACATTGCAGGGGATTAAGGCCACATGTTTTTAACTATATGTGGATCAGATTATTTTAGATTAAAAGTTGTGATGGTTTTAACCTAGATATCAGAACGCTCCACTGGTGCAGTACCATGCTGAAATAAACTAATGCACAATGTTTAAATTGCAATTGTTTTAAGTATAAAAACCTTAGATAATTAAGTATGTAAATTTTTACTCATATTTAAATATATTAATTTTTTTTTATCTTTTTGCAAGTTTTCCTAAGAATTTCAACAAATTAAACATTATGACAATGAGGAAAAAGAGAGAAAGTTTCTCAAATTGGTGATGTAATTTGACCTACAATTTAGGCAAATTATTTCAGTGAATAAATTATAGTACAGGTAAAAGTTACACAGTTTTCTTTTTGCAATAAAGTAGACCTTTTATACCCTTACAGGTTCAGAAGATTCTAACAATGAAGTAATTTCATGGGGAAATATTTTAGCATTACATAAGATAAGTAATATATGTGTATAAATTTATTCCATTTTATTATCACCCATTTTTGTTTTGAATAAAAGTTTAATCCTGCATATGTTGTGTTAAGTTTGCCTGTTGCTCAGTACTATTCAATATACTGCATATTCTTTAAAGTGCAGGGGGTTTTTTGTTGTTATTTTCCTCAGATATTCGGCGTGCACAGCTGGAAAAAGAACCTACTCCCCCTCCTGAAGAAATTAAACCTAAGCGCAAAAGATCAAAAAAGAAGAAGCCAGATATCAAAGATGGATCTCCAATTAAAAAGCGATGCAGGAAAGGGTCAACATCAAAAGTAGAAGAAGGCTATGAAGCATATATTGAAACATTAATGACTCAGCTTACAAATTTGCCTCCATTAAGAATCTTAGAACCTCATATAAAGCCAAATTTTAATGTACTGGCAGTGTATGGTTGTGGAGACTTAAATGTTGCAGGTAATAATTGTGGTATTTTATTCTAATTTTTGCTTATAAAGTAATATGTATCTGTATGTTAAGTTGCCATGCCCCCTGTGTGTGGGAGAGCCATACCCTGTGAGCATTAAAGAATAGGCTGGATTTTCTTGGTGGGAGGCTACCATCTGTCTCCCAACTTCTGTCCAGTGGGTCCTCTCCCCCAACCTTCTCTGAGCCTTCGAAGTCCTTGTGACCTGGCCATTTAGCCCATTGTGTGCGAAAAAGTGCCACTCAGAGATAAAACAACTAAACTTACTCAACTTAACCTTGATTGTTAAACATATGACAAGGATTTTAATTTCCACTTTCAAACTAGTACTGCTAAAATTGGAAAGTATTGGGGGTTGCTTAGTCAATAGGGTACCAGACTTGTGACTGCAGTTCCCAGTTAGGCCAGCAATGAGATTTATCTCTTCTTCAAAACTCTCTGACCTGGCCACAGTCAGTAGGGGACACTGATGGACCTGGAAAGACCACTGTCCATTACATTGAACCTTAAGCTGTGGCACCGTGTGTGGGAGAGCCATACCCTGTGCACATTAAAGAACACACTTGATGGCCTTGATGGGAGGCTACCATCAGCCTTCCAACAGTTGTCTATTTGTCCCCTCCCCCAACCTTCTCTGAGCCTTCGGGGTCCTTGTGATGTGGCTATTTAGCCCGTTGTACACAAAAAAAAGTGCCATTCAGAGGTAAAACAACCCAACTCTTGAAAGTATTATTAATAAATCAGTATTGATTATTACCTTATTGTTAAAATAGTTAACCATGATTAAAGATTATCACCTCCCCTCACCCCACTCCTTCTTTCATGGTCCCTTTCAGCAGTTATGTTTAAATGTGAGATCAAAAACTGGGACAAAGCACAAAGCTTTTGCTTAGGAACCACTTGAAAGTTTTACCTTAATTTATAATTATATCTAAAGTAAAAATCTTATGCAACAATATACAGTCACATTTCTCAAAAATGTAGATTAAAATTTTAAGTAATTTTGATGTTGAGGAGCTTCATTTTTTAAAATTCATATGTAGGGAGCTATAGGTTAAAGAAACATTGAAAAACCACTACTCTGAGCCTTATTCACCTGCCTAGTTAGCTCATTAAAAAGTATAAGATTCACTCGATGGTATAAGAAGCAGTATGTACATATGCAGGGCATTCAAATATAAAGGAGAATTTAGCTACCATTTGAGTACAAATCAACTTGTATGAACAGGCATTCATTGGCAAGTAAAGACAAGTTTAAACTTGCAAACAGCACTAGTTATGCCCCCTCCACATCACTAGGCAGTTGTAATAAAGATGTCTGACCAAGAAGTATCCAGCAAAGTTGCAAAGTGCACTTGTATATGTATATATACGTATATCATGATCCTCTATTTTTGCAGATAATATTTATATTACATCATCATCATCCTCAAGCAGCCATGGGCTACAGAGGTCCAACCAGACCGTTCAATTTAGTTCTCCAAGCAAGTCTGTCCTGAGCTACATCTACTGCATCTGGCCACTGCACACCAATTCTAATAAGGTCCTGTTTGACATTGTCTGCCCACCGCATCCTAGGTCTCCCCCTCTTTCTGAGGCCTTTAGGCACACTGTTCATAACCCTATTCGCCAATCTGTAATTATTCATGCAGGCAACATGGCCAAACCAACGGAGTCTCTCTCTGCACAATATGCTGCTTAAAGGAGGTTGCAAACTCCTTTGCCTAACCTCATCATTAGTTACAAAGTTGAACCACCTAATGCCCAAGATACTGCGTAAGCATCTGGATTCAAAAGCATCTAGTTTCCTGTTATCTTGTTTACAAAGTGTCCAAGTTTCACTACCATAACTAACCCTAGAAAGAACCAAACTATTATACAGTCTAATTTTAGTCTTTATGGGTATACGCCTATTTCTCCACACTCTCCATAGATTCTTAAAAGTCCCGGCAACAATCCCTATTCATCTGTTAATCTCATGCCGCATATCACCAGTATCTGTTACATAGCTCCCAAGATAATTAAACTGTGACACCCTGCTCAAGACTGCAACCATTCAGATTAACTGAATCAGAGCCTGCCAGACCAATTTTCATCACTTTAGTTTTCTCTGTTTATAACCAAACCTACTCTACTACCAGTCTCATCAACAGCTCGAATGAAAGAGTTCATCTCATCAACATCATTTGCCAAAAGGGTTAAATCATCAGCATAATCTAAATCAGAAATTTTCATATCTCCAGTCCATTTAAGGCCAAAATCTTTCTCTTGAAGTGAATTTTGCATAACATAATCAATAACCAAACTAAAGAGAAAAGGAGACAAAATGCACCCTTGTCGAACACCAGAAGTAATGCTAAACCAATTGCTACAATCATTACCAACTCTCACACACAAGTCAGTGTTATTATAGAGAGCTTTCATTATGTTAACTAACTTGTCAGGTATACCATATGATCTCACACTCAACCACAAATTATGACGATCAACAGAGTCGAAAGCCTTTTTGAAATCAACAAAGCTAGAAACCAAAGGTTTTTGTAACTCTAAACATTTCTCAAGAATCTGCCTAAGAGAAAATATCTGATCCACACATCCCCTACCACTTCTGAATCCACATTGCTCATCACGCAATTGACTGTCAACCAGATTCTTAATTCTATTAAGCACAATCATGGAAAGAACTTTACCTGGAACAGAGAGTAGGCTGATACCCCTATAGTTATCACAAGAACTGCGATCACCTTTTTTGAAAATAGGGATAACAATAGCTCTGGTAAAATCCTTAGGAACCATGACTTTATCATAAAAGATATTCAGAATTTCAGTCATCCAAGTGTTAACCGAAACATTCCCAGCTCTAAGCATTTCTGTAGTAATTTCATCTACCCCTGGGGATTTATGTAGTTTAAGTTTAGAAGCAGCCAAAATAACTTCCGATTGTGTTATAGGGCCAACATTAAAGCCACCAATGCATCTATCATCATTACAAACAATGGGAGTGGAACTAACCACATTGTTTAGAACATCACTGTAATGCTCAGCCCACCTAGCCATGACAGAAACCTCACCTTCTACAACCTTACCTTGTTTATCCTTCAATCCCTGTATACCTGTCCGTTTTCTACCACACAAAACATTAACTGTCTGGTACAGCTCTGCTGTTGTGCTGTTTAACTGGTTCCTCAGCTTTGTCAGCCAAACCATCAAGCCAAAGATTCTTATCAGCAGCTAACTGATCTTTTACACGTTTATTAAGCTCTCTGTAATCCTTTCTATTAGGACTAGTAGGGTACTGATTAAGGACATTCCTGCAGTTCCTTCTTTCTGAAATAAGCTCAAGTGCCTTATCACTTAAATAATTCTGTCTCCTCTGCTCCTTTTTTCCTAAAAGAGTACTGTTAGTTTCCAAAAAAGCCTGTTTAAAATGGCCCCATTCTTCCTCAACTTCAGTAGTAAGCAAACCATGACTGTCATAATGACTAAGTAACCTATCATAGTAAGCTTTAGCTATAACTGTGTCTTTCAGAGCTTCAGTATTAAAGGTAAATTTTTTAACCCTAGCACAACACTTTTTAAGTTTAATTTGCAAGACACTTTTAACAAGGTAATGATCAGACCCAATTTCAGCTCCCCTATATGACCTGGTATTCCTAACAGAACTAGCCCATTTGCTGTTAATATAATCAATCATATTCTTATGCAGCCCATCAGGTGAAACCCATGTGTACTTATGTATGTCGTGGTGTTTGTAATAAGTGTTAGTTATTCTGAAACCATTGAGTTTACTTACCTGCAGGAGATGCTGCCCATTGCAGCTACCAATACCAAAAGGGCCTATTACTCCTCCCCAAAGGTCAGAGTCAGTACCAACTTTGGCATTGAAGTCACCAAGAACAAGGGTAATATCTTCTTTCTTGACAGAATTCAAAATATCCTGAAGTTGTTCATAAAACCTATCCTTCTCATCCTCATCAGCATCCTCAGTGGGGGCATAACAGCAGATAACATTCAAGTCTTTAATGCTTGTCTGAAATTTTGCTGTAAGGAACCTTTCATTAATGCACTCATATCCTAGAAGAGCATCGCTAGCGTGTCTGCTGAGAAGCAGACCCACGCCTTGGTGATGCTTATTGTCGTCCCTCCCTGAAAAGAGAAATTTAAGATTATTTTTAAGAATCTGACCTTTATCTGTCCATCTGGTCTCTTGCAAGCCGAGAATATCTAAATTATAATGGTGGAATTCTTGTGTGAGGACATCAAGAGAAAAAGCTCTGTGCAGAGAAAATGGTTAGTGGGATGTTTAAAGAAACTATATTGAGAGAGGGAATGCCGACAATATCAAACAGCCCCCTAATCGCAGACATGGGGCAAAGACCCGTTCCCCCACCACTAAAGGCTGAAGCCATCTACACTGGAAGACTTCCTCCAATGTAGAATTTCACGATGCCAATAGAAACAAAGAGTTCAGGTGCCTGCTATGACCTCTGCTCAGGATTATCCACCAGCTGATAAACATATCCTGTGAATCTATTCACTTGGGGCTGTCAACCCATAAACAAACAGAAAACACAGCGGAAGATTTTCCCTCCACAAAAGCCCATCAGTGCAGCAAAATCAGGATCCATAATTAAGCTCAGGGCCATAATTCCATTCAGGTTGGTATATATGGTCAGCACCAGGATGCTGTGTGGTTGACCACTCCTCAGCAGGGTAGAAAAAAAAAAGTAGCCATGGATGTCCAGATCAGTAGGCCAAACTAATCTGGCAGCCCTCCCCTTCTATTCACTTCCACAAGAGAGTATCCCTTTTGAAAGGTACTAACGGTCTGCACCACGAGAAGGCGGAGTTGGACATTAGGTGCTATGCCTGGCCGATTCTATGCATCATCACAGGGGATTGGTGCATAGCTCTCCTTCCAGTGACTACCTAGCTACCATTTATAGACCACATATATTTATTTATATTACACAAGCAAGTAATATAAATTTTTTTAATGTTTGAAAATTAGAACTAGTTTGTTGTGAAACTGCAAAATTTTACACTTTGTTTCATGGGAAGCATACTAAAATCATGCTATATTTAACACTGATTAGTTCTGTGTCATGATTTCTATAACAACTTACGTGTTTTCTAAATGAGAAAATCTAACTTACTTACAGTCTGTTGCTAAGTAAGTGAAAATCTTATAATGTAGAATAAAAACCATTGTGGTAGTTAAAGTCAAAAAAGAGGAACTCAACTATAACTGAAAGGGTTAAACGTCTGTATTTTTTTTAATTCTCTGTAAAGAAACTTTTAATTCTATTGACTTTACTATTTTGAAATGAAAATATTTTCTTGGACATTAGATGGCATAGTCAGTAGGTCGCAATCTTAGATCAGTAGATAGCATGTTTTCCAGAAGTTGATCCAGTACTTGAAATATCGTATAGAAAGGCCATAGCTTTAAAACTCCAAACAATAAACCTGAAAGATAGACTAAATTTATTCAAAGTATGTTGCAGCAGGAGTCATCACATAAACTTAGTATCGATAATATTTTTCTTTGCGATAGTTGCATGGGAAAAATTATATATGTAAATCACAAAAAAATTGCACATACCTTATAAATAGTACTTTTATTATAGTAATATTTATGCCTATATTTCTTATTCTTTAGAAAGCCAGTTGAAAGGATCCTATGGTAATGCATCAGTATCGAATCAGTGTGATATGTATTCATATTACCCTTTTAGTAAAAACCATCCAACACCATCTGCATCCATTCCACCATCTTCTCCACCATATAGGGGGTTTTACAATCAAGAATTCTCAGTGCCTTCAAAAGGTAGAGTAAATAAAATATTTGAAACAGTTTTTAAAATGTTAAATGAATATTCAGTAATGTTAAGACAAAAAAAACATGCAATATTGCACAAAAGCAATAAATAATTTGAATGAATTTATATACAGGTAAATTGTGTGGAGTTATGGGAAAGTAAAAGGAATTTAATTATTTTAATTGAATTGATTTGAATTATTTTCTCTTTTTGTGTAGAAGCAACTGAATACATAACCCTCTTAATGACAGCAATATGTGTCATTGAATCTCTAAATTAGAATAATTTATCAGTGTAGATTTGATTTTTTAAATATAAATAACGGCAGAATTCATATTTCAAAGTATCTTTTTAATGAATTTCTTACGAGACCATGAAAGCTATTTGCTCTACTGTGTTATTATCTTCAGACAAATTTGTGTGACAGTTATTAGCACTGCACTGTTCACATGAGTGTTTGCAGTTTTCATTATTTATAATTGTTTTTATATTCTGATCTGTGTTGTTTTAATAGATTTATAACTAATTGCCATATTAAAAATATATATATATATCCTACCTAAGTGGAAAGGATGTGTTGATAAGCCATATTACATAACATCATTATGCATGGGAAGAGTAGCCACTTAATTTGTGTTCTCGTTTTTGAAGCACATGTTAAATACTGGGAAATTGAAAGATTTTTGCAATAATAATGACTTGTTTGGCTTGCAGAAGTTTTTTCTAATGTATAATGCATTGAATAAACATTACTATTATAATCTGTCATTAGTTATTAGAGTGCATATTTGGTGGGTATGAGCATTGAAATGGTATCATGCTAGCAGGTGAAAAATCTTGTTTCCAGAAATAAATAAGAATGGTTTAGTATGATTTATAATTTAATATAGATAATATATACACACTCTATGCAATGGCCTATTCTTGATCATACAATTGTTATTGTTACATTTTATTTTAGACTGATATAAACAAACACCGTACTCAAATTAAGTGGCTACTCTTCCCATGCATAATGATGTTATGTAATATGGTTTGTCAACACATCCTTTCCACTTAGGTAGAATATATATATTTTTTTAATATGGCAATTAGTTATAAATCTAACTAAAACTTATTTAGACCATGCAACGTAAGTAAAATGCCAGCTACATACAATATGTGGGGCCTAGTCTTCCAAAGGTTTCACTCACTTAGGCCACAATTACAACAAAGGCGAAAGATGAACACCTGCTCCTAACATCTCCCCTCTAACCAAGTTTGTAGCAAACTCCTTTTTGAATCCTTCCACACACTCTGGCCACACATGTGCCTCAGATAGGCTTTTATATTTGGATGGTGTTTGTTATCATTAGAATGTGGAAGCTAACCTGTTCAGTGGCAACCATTGTTTACCCTGGAGAAGGCTGATTCCCTTGCAAACTATTATGTTCTTCACTGTCAGTTGCTATCTTACAATGAATACACAAGTTTCATTTTTTTTAATTTTTCATATTTTAAAGTATTCAAAAGCCTGTTTCACTTATATAAATGGTTATGATTTATTATTAATGTTAGTTATATTTTAACTTTGATTTCTTTATTGCCAATGCTGATCTAAAACAGCTGAGATTTTAAATGGATTTGTTCAATCAACAGTATTCTTTCTCCTCCACTACTTCCAACCTGCAGTTTGGTTAAATTATTTCAAAAGGAAGACTAATCTATGGTTTTACCAAAAGGAAGACTATGGTAATACTATGGTTTACCTGGGAAATTTAATATTGTCTCAAGCTTTTGATAATTTTACTGCTCAATAAATTTATTACTACAATTTTAATACTACAGATTATGTGTCAAGTAGTTATTATTATCATTTTTGCTTTAATAGTAAATATTTAGGTAATATTCATTTGAGCAGTTTCCTTTTAAATAGTATTTTACAAAATTTCTTGATATTACCATTGAATTGATCTTTAATTAAACCATGTACATAAATATTAATGAACTATAAAAAAAAATACAATAGTGAACTTAATTTTCGAAACAAAGGAAAGAAACAATTTATTCTGGAAGCAGCAGATAATTGTCATCATCTAATGCTTAATCCATATTACTGCTACTGTTGTTGCTAGGTAAATCAGTGAATCACTTTTCAAATATTTGTTTATATCAATCTAAAATAAAATGTAACAATTGTAAGTATATATTTATATGCACAGTAAATAAATAAATAATAAATCACCATAAAATTCTTATATATTGTATGCAATGTAGAGTCAATAAAAGTTAGAGAAAATTTTCTCAAGGTTTCAGTTTAATTCTATAAATATTGGGTAATGCACTTACAGTTCATATAATTGGAGCAATGATGGGCAAATAGTTAACAAAATTTTTGAAAATTGCCAAAATTCACATTAAAAATTTTATGCACACTAAAATACCTCAAAGACTTGCACAAAATGATATGAAAAGATGGTATCAAATAATCAAAAATGCATACAAGGAACACAATAGTATTCAAATATAATTTATATTCTTTATCAGCAATATGATGGTAAGTTGAAAATTGTAATAACTTCTACCTGCTTCCTAATTGTATATGAGCAGAATGTCTGAAAATTTGATAAATAATGAGATAAACTCGACAATTCAATATCTACTAATAAATCAGCACTTTGACGTCGATTCTAATTTTAGAGGAAAAGTTGTCTTGAGCCGGGTGGGATGCGAAATAAAAAAAATGTAAAATTAGAATCGATGTCAAAGTTCTGATTTAGTAGTGGATATTGAACTGTCGAGTTTATCTCATTATTTATCATCATTGGCATACTTGTAAGACATGCCTTCCATCTATATGGCAAATAGAAAGCCGCTTGGGCTAAAATTGCCTGAATAGTGCATATATATATATAAAAAGGCTAAAAGTCAATTTTTCCTCTAAAATTAGAATTGACATCAAAGTGCCGATTTATTAGTGGGTCTGAAAATTTTGATTTTGTTTCTTTACCTAGTGGTTTCTATATTTTTTAACATTGAACAATCTTGACAATAATAGTTTGTTGGGTTGTTTTTTTTTTGTAATTACTCATGTTCAATTTTATTTAATTACCCAGTTTTCTCTCTTTAGCTCAAGGAAAAAATGATACTTCATCAAATGTATTAATGCCTCCACCACATGTAGAATCACAAAAAGTATTCAGGTAATTGATTTTTTTTTAAACTTATTCATGAGTTAATTTGCAGAACTAGAAGATTTTGGTCATTTTAAGCCATGTTATATCTGATGAACTGTAATTTTTTTTCAATAATACAAGTATTAAATCTCTATTTATAATCGTAACTTATAGATAGAAAGTTTTTGTTTTTAACTAGAATTTTTGTTAGCAATGTAGCATCTCTGAATCCTCTTATCTATATTTTGTCACTGAACAAATGATTGTGTTGCATCTTTTCTGAATGAATGCTGCTTCTCTAATAAAATATGAGAATTAAATGAATAGGATTGCTGGCAGAGCATTCCTACTCATCTTCAATATTTCTCTAAAATGTTGGAGTGTTTAAAATAACTTGAAACCACATAATAGCAAACCTACCATACCATAATCTTAGATATAGAGAGAAAAAAATGTCATTTCAACCAGGTAAGGTGAACCTATAATCAGCTTGTAATATGTCAAGTGCTCATATGCTGAATACAAGCCACCAAACAAGATGACTCTAAGCATTATATCATGAGTCAGTCATTAGAAGTAGTTTTGAATGTAGTTGAAGCCAAGAGGGCTTCATTGATGGACACAGTCATTTTTAATCTAAATAATTTCTAATGACTCCTTCACATAATGCTTATAGATGAGGTCTTGTTCAACTGCCAGTAGCTTAGTGATAGAGCACCTGACTTGTTATTTGGGTAGTGGGTTCATATCCCACCTGGCTGCAAATAGTTTTTCACCTACACCTTCTCATCACATGATGTTACTCTCATTTTTCTAACTCAAGGAGTTCTGCATTTGACACAAATTCACTATGGGATGGCAACAACTCTAGTATCAACTTTCTTTATCTCCTTGAAATTGACATTCATTGCTAATCAATTCTTATTCAAATACTGGTTGTTTCTTATTCTTCTCCAATTTTATGAAACCTTTATTTAATATTTAAATAACCCAATTTTTATTCTTATTTGTTTTAGGATGTCCTTTTTTGTTTTAGTCCCTCTAAAGTACAGAATAACATTTAAAAAGCAAGGCTAACTGTGCAGGCTGATTATATTTCTGAACTCTGCAGTTTAATTTTCATCTTTTATATAATTACACTGTACAACACTGAAAATGTTTTGGAAATGAAAACAGTTGTTTTTTTTTTTACTAAATTTGAGGTACTAAACATTAAAAATTGGTAATTGGCTCTTGTTTTGAAAATGCAGGAGTCAGGCCTCCATATACAGTGTATACTAATTTGAGTCTTTTGCATGCTGTACAAAGCACTGAGGTGACACAATACCATGGAACTATTGCATTATTCGAGGCAATGTAATATCTTGGAGCTATTGTATCATTCAAGGCAACACAATACCTTAGAGCTATTGCAACATTCTGGAGTTACCCTTCCTCAGTTATTGTTCTTCGTGATTGTATGTGGGTGCTGTATATGAGCGATATGCCTTGTTCTTGTGTGAACAATGCAGACCATTTTTGTTCATTTGTGGTGAAAATAGTTTTGCATTACAGAAACGTGAAATAACTCATCATCAAAATGCCTACCACCTTTACTTAGAGTGTAAGATTGGAGATCAATAGAGGAGCTGGGCTTCACATATAGTATCTAATAGTTGTACAACATGTCTTTACAACTCGCTAAATGGCAAGAGGCGGTTGATGCCATTCCTATGATATGGCAGGAACTGTCCAACCACTTGAGTAACTGTTACTTTTTTTATGATATCTCCACTGAAAAGTGGGATTACTAAAAGGAAAATGCAGACAATAAACTACCCCATCATACCACTGCCCAATACCTCATGGGGGAAAATCTGCCCTTCCCAAAGCCACCAGAACATTATGATGTGGACTTAGAGGAGGAAGAGGAAATGAAGGAAGAAACAAGAATACAGGAATCAGTATCTGTAGATCCCAATTTCACACCCAAACATCGGATTCATCGCACAAGATCATTCAGAACGAGATGAATGATCTAGTTAGAGATCTGGAGCTGTCAAAGAGGAAGGCAGAACTCCTAGGATACAGACTGCAGCAGTGGAATCTCCTTGATAGAAATGTGAAAATAAGTGTGTATCATAGCAGCCAAAAAGATCTGGTATTGTTTTTTATCATGGTAGGTAATCTGGTTGCTTGCAAAGATTTTGGTGGTTTATTCACATCCGTCCACATGACACATACTTCAGAAGAATGAAGGTTATTTATAGATTCCTTGAAATTAAGTATGAAAGCCATTCTTCTACACAGTGGGAATGTATTGTCTTCTATTCCAGTAGGCCATGCTGTTAATATGAAGGAAACTTATGACAATATGACTCAATATGAATCAAATTAATAATTACTTCAATACATAAATTATGACAAATACAAGTGGCATATTTGTGCTGCTTGGACTACAGCTCGGATATGCAAAGTTTCGTTGCTTCCTTTGCGAATGGAATAGCAGAGACAAAGCATCTCATTACATAAAGAGGATTTGGTCTTCTCAGTAATCAGTGGAGCCAGGGAAGAATAATATACATTATCCACTGGTACAATCCACAAAGATATTGTTGCCACCTTTACATATAAAATTGGCCCTAATGAAAATTTTTGTTACGGCTATGGATCAGATAAAAACTACCTTTCTTTACCTTCAAGAGAAATTTCCAAGGCTTAGCAATGCAAAGATAAAAGAGGGTGTTTTTACTGATCCAGATATTCACTACTACATGATGAGGTATTTGTTGATATCATCACTGGTGATGAACAGAGAGCATGACATGCCATATGACAGGTGGTGACAGACTTATTAGGGAATAAAAAAGCAGAAAATTACAAGGCTCTTGTAGAAGAACTGCTGTCATCATATCACCAACTGGGATGCTGTACTATATCTTTGAAGGTACATTTCTTAAGTTCTTATTTGAATTTCTTTCCGGAAAACTGTGGTGCTGTGAGTGATGAGCATGAGGAACTTTTCATCAGGAAATTGCTACAATGAAAAAGGAATATTGAGGAAGATGGAGCCCATCAATGTTAGCAGATTACTGCTGGAATGTGATGCAAGATTCTCAAGATTTGGTATATAAGCAGCAGGTAAAAAGGCAGCTGTTACTGTAGACCAATATGCAACCTTCAGCAAATGACATAATAGAGGTAAGTGACTGTATCTCAAAAACCATATCCAATCAAACATTTTTGTTGTCATTTTCATGTTCAGCACCTTGATTTACATAAGAAATGGCCATTTGCACTTTCAAAACACACCAAAGGTGAAATTTTTTGTTCATTGTTATTGATTCGATAAATTTATGTTTATAAATATATTATCTTATTTACTCACTTATGTTTCCCTTTGTAAATAGTTTTACCATTCTTTTTAGGGGAAAATTTTTGGAAAGTTGCTTCTTGCATATATTTCTCTGTTTTTTTTTTAGATAATTGAGAGAAAACGAAATTCACATAAATTCCTCATGTTAATATTAGTACAGAATTTCCCCCAAAACGTAACACTGTTAATATCCATTCACGAATAAACATTCCAGATCATACTAAATAAAACTTACAGATATCATTATAGTGTTAAGCTATGTTCCTTCATAGCAAGGGTCGGCAGACATCATGATGGAACCCAAATGGGACTGAATGTGTGAGGTAAAGAGAAAGGGAGTAACTACTACTTTATGCATTTCTAACCCTTCCAGGGCCCAACCCATTTGTATACGTCCGGAGAATTTGAATTGCGAGAGCCGATGATGTATGCATACTGTCTTAGTACAACACACCAAACTTTATTTTTTTTAAAGTAGAAATATCGAATTTTAAAAATTTTAATATATATGCCCATAAAACTTAGATTTTAGAGGTGTTAAAAATATAATACCTTTTTCATTTAGGATAGAAACCAGTTTTTCAGGCTGGGCCCTGGAAGGGCTAAGCAATCAGTGTTATTAAAAGACATCACCTGCAGCCAGTTTTGTAATTTTGTCAACCATGTAGTGTAACAGAACCAGTACTTTGCAATAGGCTTGCATATTCTGTGTTTGTTTTTTTTTTTTTCAAGTATAGTAATTTTGATGCCTTGTTTTTTCATCATTGTGTTCTGTGAATATAAGGCAATGGCAAAGGAAAAAATAGTTGAACAATGAGATTTTGTTTACATTTGATTTTCCAGTTTTTGTCCAAATTATGAATCAGAGTAATTATTCTTCAAAGAATTCTACTTTAACTTTTCATTAACATGCTTACACTTTCATACCAAAAACATTCTGTGCTTATCCTGTGCATTCTGTGCTCCAACTGTACATTCTAAAGTGGGGGAAATATATTAGAGTCAATACAATATACAGGGTGTTCCAAAACTCTCTGTACAAATTTCAATGGGAGATAGGGAACACCAAGGCAAACCTTTTTCATCTATGGATGTATGCTCGCTGACGTAACCCTTCAGTACTAGAGGGTGCTGACAGAAATATCAGTGGAGCTGGTACATAAACAAATGGAAACAAGTGTGAACAATGCGATCTTGGTGGCCAGGCAACAGGTCCACCCTGGTCTATCTATTAGCCCCAAAAGTGACGTTTAGATAATCCCACACATCATTGCTGAAGTGCTGGCACCCCATCGCATTGAAACCACATTCATCTGTGAATAGCCATGGGAACATCTCCCAGCAGTCCCGGTAACATTTCTTCAAGAAATACCTGATAAATCTGCCTGTTGAGTCGGGGAGGCAGCAGGTATGACCCAATCAAAATGTCATGGACAATACCCACCCAAACATTGACGGCAAACTGTTGTTGATGACCTTACACCATTGTGGCGTGTGGATTTGCATGCACCCAAACATGACAATTGTGCACATTAAACACACCCTCACGTGTGAAAGAGGTCTCATCTGAGAAGAGTGCTTGTGCCTGGATCTGCCATGCTTGTCCTCAATCTGCCATAGGATCTCTTCTTCCATGTCAGGAGTGAGCATAGTTCTCTCCCAACCAGTGTCGTGCATGTTTGCATGGAACAATTGCAAAGCAATATTGCAAATGTGCAAATGTTTGGTGGTTTGGCACACGTCTGTTTGGGAAGCACTGCCGGTACAACCTCACAGCAATTCTTCCGTTTCCATTGACAGTTCCATGCACCAAATGCATGTCAGCCACTCCATGATACACGTAATGTGTCGGATTTATGAATGCTGATGGCAAACAAATGTCCTTTCTCCATTCCCACTTCGCCCCTCTAGCCAATTGCAGCGCCGCCAAACAGTGCCCTCTAGCACCAAAGGGTTATGTCAGTGGACATACATTCATAGACGAAAAAGGTTTGTCTTGGTGTTCCCTATCTCCCATTGAAATTTCTACAGAGAGTTTTGAAACACCCTGTATAACAAAAGTCCATCACCTACGGTGAAATGGAATGCTCCTTTTCAAAAAGAGCAATATTTGTCATTTTGAAACCTTAGTAACCTCTAATAGTGGAAATTTAAATTGTTGAAAAGATATTAATTGTAATTCTTAAATGCAGATTTGAAAACATGAATTACAATATCTTATTAACACCTATCACATACAAAAAGAATCTTTCATTTATCTCTTGAAAAAAAATTAATGTTTATATATGGACAGACAAACAAACAACAAACTGAAAACAGTAACTCATATTTTTAATTGAGCTAAAAATGGAATTGTTAATGAAAATATTTTACTACATAAATATATATGAATTCCTATTTTTTCATGTATAGGGATGCTGAAAGTCCTGATACCGTCATATCATCATCATCACCTGAATGCTGCTTATTAGAACCATTATGCAAGTGGCCAGAGCTATTGATCATTGATGATGGGAACAGTCACAGCTTAGAAGATAAAAAAGCTTATTCTCCTGTTATACCTTTAATAACACCAATTCCAATAAGAGGTAAACATTTAAATATATAATGAAATTTCTTTTTTTTTTTTTCCTATTAAAAAGTTATTTTGGTTTATTACTTTTTTGTTGTTGATGTTGACATGTGTAGCATTTTTAATGTTTTTATGAACTATTAATAAATTTACAAGCAAAAGAATATTATGCATATCATACAATTTTAGCCACTATATTTATCATAAAATTTAACTAATTTAACAATAATTTCCAACATCACTTCAAATGGAAGGTTTTTAGCAAAAATGTAACAAATCCAAACTTGAAGATATTTAGATAGCAGTGCATCTCATTTTTTTTTACTATCATTCATGGCAAAATTATATATATTAAATCTCCAAAAACATGGAGATATTGGTTATTGAAAATTGATGATATTTACCAAAATAATGGGATTCATATAACAAAATCTTGTTGCAAATCATTGACAGAGTAGTAGCTACTGTGACTATCATGTTAGGGAAGCAAAAACAAAATAGTCAAATTTAATTGCTAAAATACTAGTGTAGTTAAGAAAACACTTCTGTATTAATATCAACTATGAATATATAATTAAAACACAGTAGATGCTTCATAATGTGGTCAGATTTGTAAAAAAAAATTCTATTAGGTTCCATTGACCAGTAATTCTAATAACTAAAAATATTTCATTTGGGAGTAAGCAACAGTGCAAAATACTCATGTTTTTTGCATATAATAATCAAACTATCCAAACAATATTTACCTAAATTAATTAATACCAAGAATAATTTATTGAAATATTATTTGTATGTAATATGTTTACATTATAATTATATATTTTCCTGCTATAAATTTTTCTGTTAATTATTAATGTCCAGTTACTTTTCATTTTTTATAATTGTCAGGCTATAGACCATTCAAAGTGTTTTCAGTGTTGTAGAACATTCTGTACTCATTTCCTATTTTCCCACTTTCTTTCATTCAATGCTCTCAGGGTGAGAATAGCTTCTATTTGTTGTTTAGTAACAGGAACTCCTGGCTTCCTCATCTTCATCCTCTTTGTTCCCCTTAACATAATTTTCTTGAACATATCCAACAATGATTAAATCCTTGTCAGTATAAATTCAGTTATTAAATTCTTTCTCACATATATCATCAAGTGGAGTCACTAGGTCTAAATCTCAAAACTTCTCATCATTTTTGCAACTCATTCCAGATTTTCTAAAACAATTTTTAATGCAGGTTTCAGTAATTTTATCCCAGGCATTAACTGTCATATGCAGGGCATCTAGAACTAATTTTTTTTGTGTGTTATTGGCAATTGCTGATGAATTGCTGAGACCATCATCTGTAGACTGAACGATTCTTTGCCTCATATCAAATAAGTAAAAGGTCTTGAAATTTTTGATTCCATGACTAAGTAGTTGAATTAGTGACACAATGTTAGAAGGTGGAAGAACTAATTCTCGTTTACAAATTTAAGCTTGGGTGAGATGTGCAATTGTATAACAGCAAGACGATTTTTTTCCTGTTCATTCATTGTGTCTTTCAGTTGTGCAAGTAGTCTTCAAAAATTGCTCATGTCATCCAGACACTCTGATTGTTGGCATACTGAACAGCCAGTTACTCTACATATTTAAAACATTCAAATGATTTAATTTTGCCTATTAACAAAAAGCTTCATTTTAACCATTTTAATCAGCCATCCTCTTGCTGAGTAGTTAAGGTGCCTGGTTACTGATACTTGTGATCAAGTCCCAGGTAAGGCATGGATGTTTGTGGTTTTTCTGCTGAGGTCTCACCTTTCTCAGACTTTCCCTATAGCATGTAAACTGACAGGCTCCTGTCAGACCTCTGTGGCAAGAAGCTGCTTGAAGGGATATTTATTTACTTATTATTTTTGGGGGCAGTTAACAACACACTAACACACTGTCTTTGATTTTCCTTCCTGCAGACATTAGAGGGTTTTTTGGACACCATAGAATGGTTCAGAGTGACTCTGTAGTATAGTTTCATCAATATTGAAGATAGTCTCTGAGTGCTAATTATTTAATACATACAATTGATCAAACAGTTCTTAACCATTTGTTAGCAGCTTGACTGAATGATCAGATTTATGCATTTCACCCTGTATCTTTGTTATACAGGGTGTCTCAAAAATATAGGTACAAACTTTTAGGGGAGGTAGATAACATCTAAAGGAATGAGAATTGCTTAGGAACCTATAACCAGAAACGTCACCATAAGTCAATAGGCAGCGCTGTTCATCAGTGCGCTAGAGGGGAAATTTCGGATTACCTCATTTGAGTGGTAGTCAGCTTATGAAGAGCATGCAAAGGTATTCGAACAGGGAGCTGGCAAACATGCACTTAGTGTATGGAATAGCTGAGGGCAACGGATGAGCTGCTCAACGAATGTATCAAGAATGTTTCCCACACAGACGTCCAGGCCACCATTTGTTTGTGCATGCATATCAAAATTTATGCGATTATGAATTTAAGAAAGGGTGTTGGATGCCGTGGAGACTAATCCTAGTACCAGCACATGTGCCATTGCCTCTGCCTTAGGAGTGTCTCGTTGCAGTGTACAGCATGTTTTGCATGGCGAGTCCTTACACCCCTTTCATCTCCAAAGGGTTCAGTTACTTCTCCCCACAGATCATCCTGCACGTGTGCATTTTGTGCAGTGGTATCTCCAAGAAAGTGCCCAAGATGGGAATTTCCCAGCTTATGTTTTGTGTACTGATGAGGCCAGTTTCACTCGGGATGGTGTATTCAATCAACACAATGCGCATTTTTGGGCTCACGAGAACCCCCATGGTGTGCGCATCGTTTCGCAGTAAATGTGTGGGCAGGTTTGGTCGGCGACTGCTTAGTCGGACCATACCTTTTACCATTCCGCATGACCTCCGCGAAGTATCTGATCTTTCTGGAACAGGTTCTACCAAGCTTACTTGCCCATATTCCAGCAAATGTGAGACGCAACATGTAGTTTCAACATGATGGGGCCCCTCCCCATTATGGAAGGTATGTTCGTGCGCATTTGAACATGTCTTTTGGGCAACGATGGATTGGGCGTGCTAGACCAGTTGCCTGGTCCCTACACTCATCTGATTTAACGAGCGTTGATTTCTTTCTGTGGGGGGCCCTCAAAGCTACTGTGTATGAATCGCCTGTGGAGTCTGACATGGATCTCGTGGCAAGGCTCGTCTTCGCTGCTGCTACTATCAAAGAAACTCCAGGTGTGTTCGACCATGTCTGGCAATCAATGCTCCGTCGGTGTCACCCATGCATCATGTCTCATGGTGGAAACTTCGAGCATCTGCTGTAACATTATGAAATGTATCATCTAGTATGCCATTTGTAATAATTATGTTCAATAAATGTTTTCCCATTAATCACTGTCTTCGTCCTTTCAGATTGTACCTCTGCTACCACTTTTCCATGATGTTTCCAGTTATGGGTTCCTATGCAATTCTCATTCCTTTAGATGTTATCTACCTCCCCTAAAAGTTTGTACCTATATTTTTTAGACACCCTGTATACAATGTCAAGTCTTTGTTTCCATCTTGTTAACTGGTGGATGGGGGTGGCTCAGTCAGTAATGTGCCAACTCATAATCTTCAGTTCCCAGGTTTGAGTCCCAGCTGGGTCAGCATTGAGATTTATCTCCGCAAATCTCCTTGCATGCAGTTTGTGGTTTTTCCCTCCTCAGACCACTTTTTGAAGATACTAACCATGGCTGACTGTGAGCACCTCACAAGCCTTGCTGTCTCAGAAATGCTCTGACCCAGTCATGTGTCCATTACAATTTGGCCTTTGTAAACTTACTTAAGTCCACTGTCTTTCCCATCTAAAGAACAAGAATAACACTGATTAACAAAGTTCAGTTTCAGATGTTATTTATACCATTTCATTACCTTCACATGCACTGTCATTTACCTGCAGTTGCTTCGATTTGCATAAAGAAGCACTGGTCATAATGTTTTGGCTCTTTGGTGTAGATCGGCAACCATTAGTTGAAAGTTAACAAAAAAATAAATAAATACCCCCTCAAGCAGCTGCTTGCCACAGAGGTCTGACAGGAGCCTGTCAGTTTATATGCCACAGTAGAAGATCTGAGAGGATGGCAGGACCTCAGCAGAAAAACAACACGAACATCCATGCCTTACCCGGGGCTCGAACCCAGGTCCCGTAGATCAGTAGCCAAGCGCGCTAACCCACTCACCTCATTTTAAAACAATAACAAATGATTAGTAACTTTGAAGATATTTTTTATTTGTTGACATGAACTATGTAGACAACTCTCCCCCCCCCTCCCCATTCAAAGCAAGGTTTCTTTTATTTATTTTTCCATTGCCTAGAAAATTACACATAATTTAATCCTTTTTGACTGTTAGAAAATATATATTTATGTACCTAATGACCATAATTTTGTTTTGATAGAATTGAATAAAGGAAAACTAAGCTATTAAGTTTGCCTGACTAAATGTTTGTAGTTGACATAACAGGAATATGTTAAGAGCAAACAGAATTTTTGTCAAAATTATATTAAGAACAAAGTAAGTTTTAGTGTGATTTTGGCAAGTTTGTATGTTTTTTACTTGCAGTAATATAATAAAATGTAATTTTAGTTCCACAAATCTGTTTATGTAGTTATTGTGTACTTTAAAACACAAAATTTAAGTGGAAGTTTGAAACCACAAGAGTTATAACTTGCCTGTATTATTGTTTTCAGTTTTGGTGACTTATTTGTATTCATAGTTTTCCCTTTTGTGCTTTCTCTAAAAATGAAGTGCTAGTTTGTATTTTTGAAGACTCTAATGTAATTTATAGATGGAAAAACCAAATTATTCGTTTTAAATGTACTCAATAGGATAATGGCAGTGTATTAAAAAGAACTGTAGTTTTTATGTTATAATTTTTCATTAGCTTATTGTTGCTCATTTTGTTTCAGTTGTGCCATCGTCGTGGAATGATACGCCACTCTCACTGTTATCTGATTTTGATGAAGAAAAGGTAATGTATTTAATTTATGTAAATTATATTCTATGAAGTCACACTATGATTAAGCTTTAATTGAATATTGCAATGATAGACATTAAAATAGTATGAAATATTGAAATTGTGGTAATGATGGAATAATGTCAGATGTGGCAGCTATAGGCAAAAGACAATAGTTAAAAATGGTAATAAAAGGATTAAATAATGATAACTATTTCAAATTGTAAATATGAAAGCTAAAAAACCTAGTCCCCCATATCCCATATGCTCTTAACAGTTTTAAGAGCATGGTAAAGACAAGGCTCTATATAGGGCATAAAGTATCTCTAAAAAATTATTTGTTACACATTTAAATTTTCACAAAAATTTGCAGTTACCTTTTTTATTCCATTGTGAGTGATTAGCATATTTGTGGAGCAAAGGACCTACATTTTGAACTGGATAATGCACCATAACCAGTTTTCTTTCTTCTTATCTATTTGTTAATAAAAAAAAATAAGAATTTTCCTCAAGCAGCTGCTTACCACATAGGTCTGACAGGAGCCTGTTAGTTCATATGCCATAGTAGAAGGTCTGAGAGGATGGCAGGACCTCAGCAGAAAAACAACACATACATCCATGCCTTACCCAGAGCTTAAACCTAGGTCCCTTAGATCAGTAGCCAAGTGTGCTAACCACTTGGCACTGATTTTTTTTTTTTTTTCTTTTTTTTTCACAACCCACTTTAAAGCATTCTGGTCATCAGAAATATTTTTAAATTTGTTAGGAATTTTCACCTTCTTATTTGCAAACATGCTTAAAATATGTTAATTTGCTCATTAAAAAGTTCTGGAATGTTTCCTTCAAGCAATATCTTTAAATTAGTAATATAAAATCTATAATTGTAACTAAAATTTATTTGTTTCGTATTTCTTAGGATAAGGAGAATATCCCAAGGATAGAGAACAAATCAGATATTCATATGTTAAAATCAAAAATCACTGGTCTTGGTGGTTACTCATCACCTTTAAAGGATTCTGGAAATGTTGCTGTAACTCTGACATTATCATCAGCTGCTGCAGAAGATATCTGTGGTGTTTTGTCGGCATTAGCTGATCTGTTGAAAATACCGATACCTGCAACATATGATATAGTTGAAAGAACAGCTACTCCACCAAGTCAAAAACTGGGACTTTATAGGAAGTGTAAGTTAAAATTGAACTTTGTTACTTTTGAATTAGGTATTGTAGAAAACATTATGTATGCTATTATGTCAAGCATTTGATACCTACAGTAATAACCTATAAAGGATCTGCGCAGAAATTTAACAGTTTTTATTTTTGTTGATTGATTTGTTTGTTTGCATCTGTTTATTTTTTTGAAAATTTTTAATGATCTGTATATTAACATTTAAAATTGTTAGTGTTTTATTGAAAACAAATTATTTAAAATAATTTGAAAAGTTTATGTTTTGAGTTTTTGATAGATAACTGCTTTCAAGCATGTATCCAGTATTTTTATGCACAGTAGCATATTTGTGTTGGCTGGGGATTTATATATATATTCAAAGCAGTTCATGTAAAAAAAATGTTCTTTTAATCATAAAACATTTGTCTTGTTGAAAACAATATCTGTGCTGGTGACTCGGATATGGTATTAAATTCTCGGAATCTCTTGTTATACACTAGGTGCATAACAGGAGATCCCAAGTTCGTGACCAGAGGGAGACTGGTAGATTTTTCATACTTGCCTAATTATTACAAATGATTATCACTGTAGTGATACTCACTCTTTCCTAACAAATCTGTTGCCAGCCTCTGGTGGAGAAGTTATTTCCATCCAGAACTTCAATGCTGTGAATCTGAATAACCCAAGAGCAATTACTTGATATGATTATAAAAATTTAGATTTTATCAGTATAAAATAGTGGATGAGTGCCCTAACACTTAGAATCATATGGTTAAAGCTTCATGGTACAAATATCAAAACCTTAAGCAAGTGTGAATTGCTAAATGCTCTAGCTCAAATGGTAGAGCAACCTGCATGTAACCAGGAGATCTTGAGTTCTAGTCCAGGAGGTGGATAGTGTATTTTTTCACACTTGCCTAACAACAAAATTTTGTTTAGTTCTTGAACAAGTATTAGTGAATGCAGTGAATTAAGAGGACATAATAAGCAAATTTTCACCATTGAAATCATTATCGTCATCATCCTCAAGCAGCCATAGGCTATGGAGGTCCGACCAGTTTATGCAATTTAGTTTTCCAAACATATCTGTCGTGAACTATATCTGCTGCATCTGGCCACTGTACACCAATTCTAACAAGGTCCTGTTTGACATTGTCTGCCCACCGCATCCTAGGTCTCCCCCTATTTTTGAGGCCTTTAAGCACAACTTTAAGAAATAGAAACAAGAAGCTTTTGACTCTATAGTAAATAGGGTTATGAACAGTGGTTCATAACCCTATTTACTGATCTATAATTATGCATATGGACAACATAGCCAAACCAATGGAGTCTCTCTCTGCACAATATGCTGCTCAAAGGAGGTTACAGACTCCTCTGCCTAACCTCATCATTACTTATAAAGTTGAACATCCTAATGCCCAAGATACTGCACAAGCATCTAGAATCAAAAGCTTCCTGCTCCTGTTTCTTAAAGTTTCCTGGTATCTTGTTTACAAAGAGTCCAAGCTTCACTACCATAACTAACTCTAGAAAGAACCAAACTACTATACAGTCTAATTTTAGTCTTTAGGTGTATATACCTATTTCTCCACACTCTCCATTCTTTAAAGTTCTAGCATCAATCCCTATTCATATGTAAACTCATGATACATATCACTAGTATCTGTTGCATAGCTCCCAAAATAATTAAACTGAGACACCTGCTCAAGAGTAGAATTATTCAGATTAATCACAGCCTGCCTGACCAATTTTCAGCACTTTAGTTTTCTCTCTATTTATCATTAAAACTTCTCTACTACTAGTTTCATCAGCACCTCTAATGAAAGAGCTGATCTCATCCATTGGTGATGAGTACGAGGGGACTGAAGGGCTTTCTTCATCGATATGTGAAAAACAAAGGGGGGTAGCTTAAAAAAGGCTGACATCAGCCTTGTTTCTTCTTTGGTGAAAGAAGCATCAGATGCAATTCCATCTGATATAGTTGTAAAATATTTCAAAATATACTGCATCAGTAATACTGTGGATGATACAGAAGATGATTTTACCTATGATTCTAATGATGAAGAAGAAAATAGCTATGATGATGATTTTGTGTATATTGATAGTGCAACTTTAATAGAAGTAGACTTACGCAAACTATTTGGAAATTCCAATAATGAATCGTACTTTGAAAGTATTTAAAATAGTTAACTTTGTGAATTTCTTATAATTTATTTCAAAAATGTCATTTTCCATACTCTTGAAATCATGGGTCCCCATTTTTACCAAATTTTAGGTGTTAAACTAGGGGGTTCAGCTTATATGTGAATATATATATATAGTAACTAGCTTGCCTCCATCGACTTTTTCCAGAGACATGTAACACACCAGTTCTACAATCTTTAGTAAACTTATCCTTCTAGGTATTTTATTTTCCAAAATATGGGAATCTAATATTACACATGTGTTTAGCTTTAAGAATATAATATTTGTTTCCCAAACGGTTGATAATTCTGGGACAGTCTCTACTTCAAAGCAAATGCTGTTCTGAAGAATTAAAATGTCAAAACTATCAGAAATTACTTACTCAGAGTATAATTATATAATCTTGTTATTTTTCAGACCATTTTCATGAACTTGCAAATGAAGTGAATACAAATGATGTAATTTAAGTGTGGCAAATTAAGTTTCTGTATAATAGGACAACCCATGGGTAGACTTTCTTTATGTTATATAAACATTATATTGTGCAGTCCCTCTAAATGTGTAACTGAAACAACACCTATAATATAACCATTGTTTAACATAAATTACAGAAAATTGATTATTAATTAATAAGCAGTACTAATTAAAACTAACTGGAGCATTAAAATTAATAAATGCCTACTTTTTCAGCAAAAAATTCTGATATCAATATTCATTCTCTTCTTAATGGAAAACCACGATTTTGTCGGCATTGTGACATAGTTGTTTTGAGTGCAGGCATTCGAAAGAAAGCATCAGATTTGACCTGTATTTCAAAGGAAGAACAGGTAAGATATTATTCATGCAGATCATATGCAATATTTTAAATAAAAGTTATGACTATGCTTACATTTGGACTAGAGTAGCATGACAGCTTAATTATAAAACATATAATGTAACTTAAGAAAATTTTGTGAATAATGATGCATGACATAACTATTATTACCAAGAGTATTAGGACACTTTCACGTTATGTGAATTGAAAACTTCATTCAAAGTTCTCTAACTTTGAAAGTAAACTTTATATGGAAAAATATCTCTGGAGGTAAACTGAAGATCTTGCTCAGTTCTCTAAATTTCAATTTTCAAAAATATTCTTTTAAAATTTAGCACAATTGAAGCTGGAGCATTTATTAGATGCAGCTCTTATTTTCTTAGACACTTCAAAATTGACCGAAGCTTTTCATTTCAGATGTTCTTTTTCATCCTTCATCAATGCAAGAGTGCAGCAATGAAAAAAATCTGATAATATCAGATCGTAACTATTTTTGGTCTCGTAACTAATTTCCGTTTTATGCATTGACTAGATTGCAACACCTTTATGTGTTGCCTTGTGCATGCATTGAAAGGTGAATATTTTAGGTTAGTGGAGTAGTCAGTTATCAGTATAGATGCAACTTATTGCTAGTACAGTGTTGTATTTGTCTTTTCAATCATCAGAACAATCCTAGCTGAGCACATTAGGTATATTATGCTCTACGAATCTCATAAATGGAAATAACACAAATGCGATAAAAAAAAAATTAAAGATATAATTTAAAATTTATATTCATTTAATTTCTTAAGAATTATTCAAGTTGGGACATTTGATGCTGCTGTTATTCTCTTAACGTGTTTCTTCAAAATTGGTGAAATGTAAAGAATCATTACACAAACCTTTAAAATTATGTTTGTTTTAATAAATGGTTATAAATTTATTTGTTTTGATTATCGTACGTAGTAAATTCTTTTGGCTATCAAAATGGTTGTTAAATTTCAGCTGCTATAACTAATTAAATATTGAACAAATATTGTTGAAAATCGAAATTTAAAGACCTTTCAGTGCAACCTTAAATTTATATTCAATATAATTTTTGCATAAGAAGCATATTTTCAGAGTTCGAAAGCTTTGGGTATATCTTTCTTATTTTTATTTATTATAAAATAAAAATGTCCCAATTCCTATTGGTAATATAGTGTATGATACTAATTTTAAATTAAGACATTTAACTGTTTATAAGTCATGTTTTATTGACCAAACATATTTTAACAAGTGTAAATCAATATAGAATTTTTTATGCTATTAGTTTGTGTGTGTGTGTGTGTGTAAATAGTATAATTGTATTGGAAACAAATATGGTTTTTTATTATTTCATTCTTATAGGAAGAAGATGAAGTAATATTTTGCAGTACAAACTGTTACATGCAATTTGCTTTAACTCACAGATCAAGTGGCTCTGAAGAAAAGGTAAGAAATGTTTGTCACATTGAAAGTATATAAAATATTTAATGCAAAAATTATGCTTAAAAAGGCAAAAAGCAAACTTTGCACTCTCAGTTATTAACTTCAATCATTTTGGCATTATGGCATCAAAGGAAAAAATTTAATTTATTGTTTCATAAATATGTATAAATTATGTTAAGTGAAAAAACGTTTTTATAAATATTGTGCTTTCATTTTAAATCTGCTCTTACAGCCTTCATAAATATAAGAGTTTAGTAATAAAAAGATCCGACATCAGCTTGCCCCCACAAGTAATTTCTTTTACACATTAACAAGATTGCAACATATGTTATGCATTTCCTCGTGTGTGCATTGGAGAATGAATATTTTAGGTTTTGTATAGTAGAAAGTTGTCAGTATACATGCAACTTTTGATTAATGCAGAGTGTTGATTTGGTATAGCAAGAACTATCCATATTAATGTAATGTGGCATCCTGCATCTTGTAGTATGCATGCACTGCCACATAACAAAAAATAATTGTAATCATTTGCTTACCTTTTTCTATGTAATGTTGGCAAATGACAAACTCAAACAAATCAACAGTATACTAATTTAATATTTTCGTTTCTATAAAAAAAACACCAAACTCATATGAAATGCATATTTTTTTTCTAGGTACAATCTCAGTGTTAAGTCTTTTGGTTCACACATAAAATATCTGATAAAATTGGGTAAAACCCAAAAAAATTGTACTCTATATATAAGCACATAAAATTTACACAGATGCCAGTTTATTAGGTACACCAACCCTTGTCACATAAATGGTTCATTCCAACACATAATACATCATGTGATCATGGTATGCCATATAAATCAGAGCAGACCAGCTCTTCAAGCATCAGATAGAGTTAGATTGAGTGGCAGAATGGGCAAAACAAGCAACCTTAGTGACTTTGAATGTGGCATGACAGTTGGTGCTGGCTTTCCACTTATCAGTTGAGGCAGGGGTGGCTCAGTCAGTAGTGTGCCAGCCTCATAATCTGCAGTTCCCAGATTCAAGTCCTCACTGAGTCAGCGTTGAGATTTATTTCCACAAAACTCCCACCCTGCCCACAGTCAGTAGGGGACACCAATGGACTTGGAAAGGCCACTGTCCGTCAGATGGGGAATTAAGCCATGGCCCGTATGCGGGAGAGTCATACCCTGTGCACATTAAAGAACACAGTGGATATCCTTGACAGAAGACTACAATCTGTCTCCCAACAGCTATTCCAGTGGGTCCCCTCCCCCAACTTTTCTGGGCTGCTCAGAGATAAAACAACTCAAGCCATTTAGCATCTCCCAAACTGTCTTTCTCCTGGACTTTTCACACAACTGTTTTTCAAGGCTTTACCAAGAATGGTGTGAAAAGCAAAAACTACCAGTGATCAGTAATCCTGTGGATCAGATGGGTCATAGGAAACTGCTAAGAATCATGCAAGCGAACAGATATGCTGCAGGCAGGCAAATCACAGCAGAAATAAACATTGGTGTGCAGAAGGTCATCTCCAAATGCACAGCAAATCAGACCTTGTTGCGAATGGGCCACAACAGCCACCAACCATATCAAATACTAATATTGTCAGCAAAGAACACAATAGTGTGTCTCCAGTGGACACAGGAGCATCGACACTGGACCATTGAGGAATGGAAAAAAGTAGCCTGGTCAAACAAATCAAGTTCCTTTTGCATCAGCTGATGGATCAGAATTTGGTGCAAGCAACACGAAGCATGGAGCTTCTTGTCTGGTGTCAACAGTACTATTTGGTGGTGGCAGTATGATGGTGTGGAGAATGTTTTCCTTGCACACATTAGGCCCCCTGATACCCATCAAAAAGCATCTGAAGACCATGGCGTATTTGACCATCATTGCTAAACAAGTTCATCCCTTCGTGGCTACAGTGTATCCTCACTTGGGTTGACACATTAGCATGATAATGCACCTGCTTACAAGGCGCATGTCGTCACTGAATGGTTCCAGGAATATGCCAACAAGTTTTTGTTGCTTCGTTGGCCTGCACAGTCCCGAGATCTAAACCTTATTCAGCATCTTTGAGTTGAGGTGGTAAGGGCTGTTAACAGTAAGACTGCTGCCATCCAATTCGCAGCAACTGTGCGACACAATAATTTTTGCATGGTGCAACATTCCTGTACATGTGCAGGAAACATCTTGTAAGTTCCATGACTCTAAGAGTTCAGGCTGTTCTGAAGACCAAAGGAAGTGCACCGTGCTACTAGCTAAGTGTACCTAATAAACTGGCATTTCAGTGTATATATGTTGCTGTTCATAATTTAAGAAAATTTAACAAAAATGGAAGTATCTCAAGAAATCCTTTTTAGAAGTTAATGAAAGTTTCAGAAGGGTTGTTGTCATTATAATATTAATATATGCATATGAAATGAAGAATATATTAGAATACTTGTCCAATTATAAAGTTAAATTTCCAATCAAAGAATGTATCAGAAAATTTTTCCAATTATTAAAAATTATAGATCGCTACAGATATTGAAATTAACATTATTTAGTAACGAGAATGATTATCCCTAACCTGTGCTCGTTAAAGAACTCGCTGGATGGCCTTAATAGGAGACTACCATATGTCACCACTTATATAATTCTAGATCACCACAGATAATGTGTAGTTCCCAGGTTCGAGTCCCAGCTGGGTCAGCGTTGAGATTTATCTCCGCAAAATTCCCCACCTTGCCCACGGTCAGTAGGGGACACCGATGGGCTTGGAAAGGCCGCCGTCCGTTGGATGGGACGTTAAGCCGTGGCCCTGTGTGTGGGAGAGCCATACCCTGTGCACGTTAAAGAACATGCTGGATGGCCTTGACGGGAGGCTACCATCTGTCTCCCAACAGCTGTTCCAGTGGGTCCCCTCCCCCAACCTTCTCTGAGCCTTCGGGGTCCATGTGACCTGGCCATTTAGCCCATGGTGTGCAAAAAAGTGCCGCTCAGAGGTAAAACAACCCAACCCACAGATAATGAAGTTAATGTTTTTAAGTAAGGAGAATGATTATCCATGCTCTGTGCTCATTAAAGAACACGCTTGATGGGAGCTACCATTAGAAGCATGAGAGCTTGTTTTGCAAGCTGCATGCTTGTTGCTGCTTTGCTTGTATCTAATGCTTGTTGTGCAAGCAATACAGCTTGCACAAGCTCTCATGCTTCTAATGTGGTTATTCAACAATACAGAGGGCAGCAAATCCCACTCCTCTTATGAGCACTTCTCAACTCATGAAGAAGGAGTTGACAACTTGTCTTCCAGCATCCCATGCATGTTCAGTAGGATTTAGGTTTTGGGATCTCGCTGTCCTATCCATTCACTGGATATCTTCACTCTCAAGGTATTCCTCCACTATCTGAGCTCTATGTGAACAAGAGTTACCATCCATAAAAATAAATTCTGACCCAATGGCACTTCTAAAAAAGTCTCACATAAGACTCTAGCATTGGATTGGGTTGTTTTTACCACTGAGAAGCACTTTTTTTTGCACACAATGGGCTAAATGGCCAGGTCACAAGGACCTTAAGAACTCAGAGAAGGTTTGGGGGGAGGGGACCCACTGGACAACAGTTAGGAGACATATGGTAGTCTCCCATCAAGGCCATCCAGCGTGTTCTTTAACGAACACAGGGTATGGATCTCCCACACATGGGGCTATGGTTTAACATTCCATCTGACAGAAGCAGTATTTCCAAGCCCATCAGTGTACCCTACTGACTGAGGGCAGGGTAGAGAGTTTTGCAGAGATAAATCTCAACACTGGCCCAGATGGCACTCGATCCTGGGAATTGAAAGTTATGAGCCTGGTATTCTACCGACTGAGCTACCCCTACCTCAAAAGGCGCCAGGATCTTGTCTCTGCATCTTAATGGCAGTTAATCTCTGCTGAGAAGACATGCAGCTCAGTGCAACCATTGATAGTGATACCTCCCAAAACCAACAAACCACTCCCACTAACACAGTCTCTTTCCACAATATTCAGGGGATGATAATGTATCCCATGCCCTCTCCAGATGCATTGACACTGAAAATCACTACTTACATTATATCATTGGTTCAATCAAGGTGCCTCTTGTTCCATTCCAGTCATGCCCTTTGGTGAGCTGAGGTTAGTGGTATTCACACTGCAGATTTTCTAGCATGTAACTCTCTTTCATGAAGCTGGCAGGACTCGGTTACTCTAGATACTGATCTTCCTGTGACATCTGACATTTCTGATGCAAGTTGGTGCACTGACATCATTTATTGCACCTTGCAGTTAGAGATAGGAAATGATCATCTTGAACTGCTGTTGCTCTAGGCATACTCTGACTTGTTCTTCTTGAGCATGTTCCAGTGTCTTGAAAACGTCTCCAAAATCTGGAAATTACACTTTCCAACACATTCATGAATCTGGCAACCTATGTGACTGACCTGCTTCAATCATCCGATGGCTCTCCACTTCTGACCTTCATACAAATGGTTCCTCTTTTGCATTTTAACAAAACTGTAATCTGAAATGCTCTATAAAGTTGCTCTTAATCCAAAATGAAAAACGCCCATTCCTGAAGCTACTTTTATTGCATATCACAGAGTCTTTCACATTGAGAAATGCAAATTTAATAGTCAGTGGGTGTGAGTTATTTCACACTAAATATCCTCTGAAAATTTTCTTAAATTCCAAAAGGATTTATTGAGATTTTTGCAATTTTATTCAACTTCTTCAAATTATGAACATAGTATTTGGTAGTGCCTATTGACAATTGTTCCAATTTCTAAAAGTCATTAAATACTGGGTGAATATATTCTTGAAAGTTGGAATTAGATGATTGGGATCTTTTTCAAACTTTTTACCAGGTACATTTTCCATATTAAATTGTTGTAGACATTATTAAGCTTTGAATCTGTTTTCTATTGAAAAAATATTGAAATCATCATTTATTCAAAACTAAAACCAGCCTAGTAAATCTGATGACTTCATAAAAATTAATTTCTGTTTTTTATTATTCTTAGAAGATCTATATGTGATGGCAGAATATTACCATTCCTGCTGATCTGAGAAAAAAATCACACACTAACCTTCTGACAAGTATGAGCATAATCTACATTAGTGCGATCATATGTTTAATATTTTCTATATAGTAGTGTGAATGTTTCAGTCATGTCGGGGGCTGGGGTGACCCAGTTGGTAGTGTGCCAGGCTTGTAATTTGCAGTTCCCAGGTTTGAGTCCCAGCTGGGCCAGTGTTGGCATTTATCTCTGCAAAACTCCATGCCCTACCCACAATCAGTAGGTGACACCGATGCTTGGAAAATACCAGACTTGGAAATGCCACCGTCCATCGGATGGAATAATAAGTTGTGGCCCCATGTGTGGGAAAGCTTTACTCTGTGCACGTTAAAGAACACGCTGCTGACCTTGACTGTAGACTGCCTTCTGTCTCCCAACAGCTGTCCAGTCAGTCCCCTCCCCACAACCTTCTCTGAGTCCTTCTGACCTGGTTATTTAGCCCATTGTGTGAAAAAAGTGACATTCAGAGGAAATCAGCTCAACCCAACTCTGTCATGTCTTGAAGAACATCAGCTTGGTGTTCAGTGCTTTCTAGTAGTTACTAAATGCACATTCATTTATAGTGTAGAAAAAACTCACTCATCAAAGGGCTAATGATATTGGCCTGCACTATTTCCTGATTTATGAATGGTAATAAGATGCCATGAGAAAAAGAAATAGCCTTAGTTCAATAGAAGTACTGAGGGAGTATTTACAGGTATTGGTAAACAATAAATAGATATAGTTTTGGGTTGATATGCATATTGGACAAAATATTGTACTAGTTAGAAAAGTGTTTGAATTTTTCAGAGAAACAAATTTCTGTTGTGTTGCTGTCACTGAATCAATCACCCTATCTTCCTTTGAAGTGAATGCTAATTCAAGGACTGAATGCACCATCAATATGCTTTATGATTATTTTCTACTTTTCAGGACATATATAGGATGATAGGTTTTTTTTATTTATTTATATTAATGATACAACTGCTTTAATTTTGTAATATTTAATTTTAGAATAAACTCATTATAATTTTTTTTTAAAGTTAACCACTATTTCATTTTTGTTTGATAAGTAAATACTCTAAGTATCAAATAGCAGTTGCATACTTTACTTACTTACTCTTAAGTTCAACACATATTGATATTAATCTATTCTAAGACAGCCATGAATGCAGTTGTTACTATCGTTAATAACTTTATTTTATAATAGAAAGTGTTAATCCTATTTGTTTTTGTTTTTTTAAGGAAGCTGCAGCTGTTGTAAGCCACCCTGGTGATAGTGAAAAAATCTCTAAAAGCAAACAGAATCTTCTACAGAACATTGAAACAGGTGTAAAATCATCTTTAGGAACTGAACCAAATCCTACAGAAACAGCTGGAAATTTAAAAATTAAATATGCAAATGAAGATAAAGAAAAGTATGATGACCAAGCAACAACTCCACTAACTGAAGAAGAGATCAATTCTGAAATTATTGGCGATAACATTATATTTCCGGATGAATCTTCTCTTGTTAAAAATGAAAATAGTCTTGAGGAAAAACATAATTATAAGGAGACCCATTCTGAGATAAGCAGTAATTCACTAACCACAGAGAAGCAAAAACGTAGTGATAACCATCAACAAGTAATTTTTTTGTCTTATATATGTTAGTGAGAAAATATGAACTAATCAAATTTAATTAAAAGTAATTTTTAAAATTGTAGCCTAGAATAACAATTTAAGTCTTAAACTACTGATAACAATAAATTAATGAGTTGTTAAGGGTTGAAATAATATTTTTACATATAAGTTTAATGACTTTTGAGTGGTGACCGTAGTATTGGTGCCTACATAATGGGATTGCCTGCTGATTTTCGCAATTCTCCTTGTTAGCAAGCGCGCACCATGAGGGCAGCACCATTCCGCAGTAAGCTAACCTACACTAATGGTAAGTATATAGCGATCTGGTTGAAGTCACATGGTAAATCTGAGTACAAGTCGAGAGAAAGAAAGAATCAGACAGATGGCTAATCAAGTACAATAATCTAGAATCTTTCTCAGAGATACAAACAGGAATAACGAATTCTTAAATACTAGACAAATGCTGTTGAAAATCGAGATTTAAATAGATAAAATTATAATCTTGAATTTATAGAAATTCCCTAATATTTTGTTAGGGCAGTGTAACTCAGTTCCATATATTGTAAAGGTTTCTGCAATTCCAAAATATTATTTATTCAAAAGTGATCTCAGAAATTATTTCCAATTACTCATGCCATTGTTATGTTGCCGACATATCGATGCAGCCACTTGTCTTGCAGATCCAGTTTGGAATAGATTCGATAGAAACTGAGTTTTGCTTCTGCAAAACATCACACAAATACTGCATCATCGTTCAGACTTCTAGTTAAAAACAGCAGAAAGTAAACAGAATAGTAATTAATCACATACAAACAAATCCGTATCAGAATCCAATTTTGAAGCAAGCGGTAAACTGTGTAATAACTTGTATTGCTACGAAGCAAGTAACAAGCAAAACAGCGGATCACCAGTGCCAAATGGACGAAAATGTAACTAGCACTGTTCTTGCTTCACATCTTGAAATCAGCAGTCATTCCCATTACGTAGACACCAATAGTATAATCATTTTTCATACCTTATTTAAAATTGTCAACCTTGAATATACTTTTTTTTTTGCTCATGATGGGTGACCTTAGGCATAATCATCTGATAATCATTGTGCTATGGAGATAAATTAGTCTGTGTATAAGCCTTGTGTCTTCAATCATGATTGGGTTTTGATTGCTTTTCTTGTACTTGCACAATGATGCTAATTGTATTGTGTGAAGCTGCAGAATAGTGAAATTTCAGATGTGCAAATGCATTGTGGTGTGGGGCGAGGGTGGCTCAGTCGGTAGCGCGCCAGGCTCGTAATCTGTAGTTCCCAGTTCGAGTCCCAGCTGGGTCAGCATTGAGATTTATCTCCGCAAAATTCCCTGCCCTGCCCACGGTCAGTAGGGGACACCGATGGGCTTGAAAAGGCCACCGTCTGTCGGATGGGACGTTAAGCCGTGGCCCCGTGTGCAGGAGAGACATACCCTGTGCATGTTAAAGAACACGCTGGATGGCCTTGACGGGAGGCTACCATCTATCTCCCAACAGCTGTTCCAGTGGGTCCCCTCCCCCAACCTTCTCTGAGCCTTCGGGGTCCATGTGACCTGGCCATTTAGCCCATGGTGTGAAAAAAAGTGCCGCTCAGAGGTGAAACAACCCAAACCCAGCATTGTGATGTTATCTTGGATGCATCTTTTTGTCATTTGTTTGGTATTTTATTTATTTTTTTTTTTTGAAAAGACACAGAAAGAAACGAAAAAGATTGTAATATATCTATAAGATACAATATTTTACATTTATTATCATTCCAGATGTTATCCTCAAGGAAATGAGTGAAATATAAATTTATGACTTTTCATATTAACTAGGTTTTAAGCCAATATTTCAAACTTAAGTATTAGAAATTTGAAAAACAAGCATGTTCTTATGGAAATGTGAGTGACTGATACTTTTATGATACCTCCAATGGGAAGTGGTATTGTTGAAAAGAAAAAGATTATGCACTACCCCAACACAAAGTCTATCATCCACCCAGTGCCACATAGGAAAAACTTGCCCATCCTGAAGCTACCAGAACATTACGATGTAGATTCAGAGAAGGAAGAGAAAGAAGAAACAGGAACACAGGAAATAGCATCTGTAAATCCCAACTTAATGCCCACAGCATCGGATTCACCACACAAGATCACACATAACAAGTTGAATGATCTTGTTAAGGGATCTGGAGCTGTCAAAGAGGAGGGTGGAACTCCTACGATCCAGACCAAGGAAAGCAGAACTCCTAGAATACAGACTGCAGCAGTGGAATCTCCTTGATAGAAATCTGAAAGTAAGTGTTATCATAGCCATCAAAAAGATCTGGTGTTCTTTACCATGGTAGGTAACCTGGTTGCTTGCAAAGATGTTGATGGTTTGTTCACATCCCTCCACATGATACATACTCCAGAAGAATGAAAGTTATTTATAGATACCTCAAAATTAAGTATGAAAGCCATTCTTCTACACAATGGGAATGTATTGCCTTCTGTTCCAGTAGGCCATGCTGTTAATATGAAGAAAACTTATGGCAATGTGAAACAGTTACTTCAATACATAAATAATGACAAATACAAGTGGCATATTTGTGCAGACTTAAAAGTCATTCTTTTTTGCTTGTAATGCAGCTTGGATATACAAAGTCCTGTTGCTTCCTTTGCAAATGGAATAGCAGAGGCAAAGCATCTCATTATATGAAGAAGATTTGGCCTTCTCGGCAATCACTTGAGCCAAGAAAGGAGAATATACGGCATCATCTGCTGGTACAGTCCAAAAAAGATTTTATTGCCATCTTTACACATAAAATTGGACCTAATGAAGAATTTTGTCAAGGCTATGGATCTACTACCTTTCTGTACCTTCGACAGAAATTTCCAAGACTTCACGATAAAGATAAAAGAGAGTGTTTTTATTGGTCCAGATATTCACTGCTACATGATGAGGTATTTGGTCATGTCATCATGCAATGAGTGGAAAGCATGGCATGCCATCCGACAGGTGGCGACAAGCTTATTAGGGAATAGAAAAGCAGAAAATTTTAAGGGCCTTGTGGAAGAACTGGATCATAAACCTCATATCATAAACTGGGAGGTAGTATGTCTTTGAAGGTATATTTCTTAAGTCCTCATTTGGATTTCTTTCTGGAAAACTGTGAGCAATGAGCACAGGAAATGGCTACAATGGAAAAGAAATATCAAGGAAGATGGAGACCATCAATGTTAGCAGACTACTGCTGGAATGTGATGAGAGATTTTCAAGATTTGTTACATAGGCAGTAGGCGAAGAAGAGCTGGCTGTTGCTGTAGACCGATATGCAACCTTCACTGAATATAATAATATAGGTATATAGTAATAGAGGTTAGTAATATATTGAAAAATCATAGCCAATCAAACTTTTTTGTTGTCATTTTCATGTTCAGCACCTCAATTTACATAAGAAACAGCTGTTTGCATTTCTGAAACACACCAAAGATCAAAATTTTTTGTTAATCAATTAACCTAAGTATTGCTAATATAACACTATAGTACAGTACATAAGAAATAGAAAGAAATACTGAAATTTATTAGTTGGGCATAAGTGCTTGTAGTTGCTCTGAATTTTCATTCTTTTAATTCATAATTTCCCTTGTTTAAGGTCGACAGCTGTGGGTATATAATAACCAAAGTTTCATTATTAATGGAGTCAGTTATTTATAACAGATGGGAAGATTTCACATTTAAACAGCTTTATTAATTTATCATTTTCATATATATTATTGCATGTGATATGTGCAATATGTATGCTTAGGTAAATGCAGTTTAAAGAGAAACATAGTATAGTTGTCACAATTAATTTTAATTCACTGGATTGAGTTGTAATTCATCATTATATTTATTTATTTCAGAAAAATTTTCCATGTATTTCTTAGGATATCCTGCTTGCTGTCCTATGTTAAATATGTGCTGGAGTTCAGTTTTCAGGGCTTCTTTAGTGGATCATTAAGTACTTTCCACTAAGCCTAAGGTATTAAGGCTTCTTTCATGACATTATTAAGGTATTGCTCCACTAAAGAAGCCCTGAAAAGCAAACTCCAGCATATATTTAACACAGGACAGCAAGCAGGATATCACAAGAAATACATGGAAAAAATTTATGAAATTAATGAATATAAATATAATAGGAATTGCAACCCAATCCAGCATAAAGAAAACGTTAGAAATAATAAAATATACTACAACATTCCCATATTATGGACCACTCACTGACACTCTTAGAACTATCATGTGAAAATATAAAGTAAATATTCTCATAACCATGCAAAATAATGTTAAATCAAGTATTAATGAGGGAGATAGAATACTTCCTACGGAAGAGGTATACCAGGTCAGAATTTATCACCCTGAAAACAAATTAGAGAAAAAGAATAACTGCATAGTAAAAACATATAGGCCAACTAGAAGAGAGACAAAAAGAACGTGAATTGGATCTTAAAAACCAATTAGGAAAAACAGCTTTAACTCAAGTAATATTAGAGCATAAGCTTCCTATAGTTACTATAATGCACATTCAACCAAAAATAATTGCAGTACCACCCACAAGATATCAACTAAACTATTTAGAGAATCTCTTTATATACCGCCAAAAGGATAAATTATGTGACACTGACATTACCCCACCACCACCACCACCACCACCACCACCACCACCTCTTGCCTGCATGGAATCTGCTTTTATGTCAAATTCGGTGAGAGTTTCCACAGCAACACAAGAGAGCAATCTCTATAAATATGACTACTTTAACATTAGTAGTCACCACTGCTGAAGCTGTCAGGTGATGGATTAAACACACCTGGTTAACGTTTTTAATTTGATTTTTACTTGTGTATGCTTTTAAGAATGTTAGAGTTAAAACTAAGAGTTAGGAATAAGTTCTCAGAGGGTGATATGAGATTCAACATCCTCCAAACTGTGCTATACTATCAAAAAAGTGCAACTGCAATTTGAAGAATCGCCAAATATCCCACAGAATGTAACAACATGGACTGGTTTATCCAGAAAAGATATCAACAGTGTAACAGTGCCACCAACCCAGCTACAATAAATCAACAGTGAACAGCAACTGCATACTAAACAACACACCAGATATGGAGTATGCCAGCCATTGTAGAGAAAGGCCTTTAAAAGTAAGAGCTAATTATGGTGAGAACTTGCTAAATCTACCATCTTGTAATTGTTTAGCACTAAGATTCAGCACAAAAGTTTGAGTATAAGAGTCTCAGTCCTTTTACCATGGGTAAAATTGGATAACTGAAGCCAGTTTAAACTATAATCTGAGAACATATTATAGTTTTATCTGTGTTTGTAAATATATATAATATAGTGTCATTGATTAAATGAAAGATAATGCAATATTTCTTTAAGAGACAATGTTTTACATTTATTATTATAGGAATCATCCACAAGAAAATGGAAATGGGTGAAATATAAATATTGGACTCAAAGTTGCACCACTCCTCCAAGATACAAGGTCTCAAAAGAAGATAAAATGGAGCAGGTAATTGGTCATTGCTACATATGTAGAAATTAGTAATATAAGTTTACTAGTGATGCAATAAATACAAATGTGAAAATTTATTTGAAATTGTGTATATTTTAAAAATAAATAAATACCCCCTTAAGCAGCTGCTTGCCATGCAGGTCCAATTACTAAATTTTATATATCATCATCTCCAAGCAGCCATGGGCTACGGAGGTCCAACCAGATTGTGCAGTTCAGTTCTCCAAACACATCTATCCTGAGCTACATCTGCATCTGGCCACTAGACCAATTCTAACGAGATCCTGTATGACAATGTCTGCCACTGCATCCTAAGTCTCTCCCTCTTTCTAAAACCTTAGGTTCATTGTTCATAACTCCAAAGCCTTATCTAGGCTATGGCCCCAGCTGTAGATGCCATGAACCAATTAGGGAAAACAACTTTAAAACATGAGAGTTAGGTGTCAAATGACCTTTTCACATATACATGAAAACTTTTCACATATTACTGTCATTTATGTATAAATATGTTGGATATTACATACATTTATATATAATTATATATAAATAATTTGGAACTGAAAGAATAACACATCACCTTTAGAGAATGTGTTGCTCGTTTTTGAAATTTTTCATTTTCCGAATATTGTATACTTTAACAGTAATAATTTGTACTAATTAATGATTGAGAAAATGTCATAGTAATATATTATTAGCCTATACAACACAAAAAGAATTTCTCATTTTATCCCTTAAAACAAAAGAGACTTGTTATTAAAGCCAATTCATGGATGTGTGAATGTCCTCATTTAAAAGTGCTTTGCTAATAAAAGATTAAAGTTGATGTGGATTACTGATAAAAAATTTATACTAAATTGGATAGTGGATATGATAAGATCTGCAAGAACATGACAAAACATTACTGTATTTTTGATGCCTGACATCAGCCAAAAAATACATAAATAAAGGACTTTGCAGGCCCAAATATTCCTTTTGATATTGAGTGATAGACAGATAGATGGCAACTTATTTGAAAATTCAATGATGATATTCACTTTAAAAGGGGAAAAAATTTATGTAAAAGAAGTGATTTTTTTTTCAGACAAAGCAGAATATAAGTTAAAAATAAAATTGCTCAAATGTTGTGTAAGAAAACTGGAATCAAATCTAAAAATTTCAGTCCTGGAGATCACAAAATTTATTTAGTGAAAAGTGGGAAGGAAGTATTAACTTAATTTCCAAAGTAATCACAGTGACTACGTATACTCAGTATAATATTACTATTACACTGTATTAGAGTATAGATGATAAAGATGTGGTTACCAACATATCTTTGACTCACTTTTGCATAATTTTTACCGGATATAATCCCTTGCCGGAAGTTCCTATGATCCTATTGCTATTCGTAAAAGCCAAAATACATAAAGAAGGAATTCTGCTTCAACCACTAGTAGCAAAAGACCATTCACCAACAATCAAACTCAAAAAAGCTCTGTACCAATATCTGTAGTCATATTTTGAACCAACAGAATTTGCAATCACTGCTACAATAGATCTTCACCAAAAATTAAAAAGCATGAATATTGATCCCGAACACCGAATGGCATCATTTGATGTCATTTCACTTTTCCCATGAACACCAGTATGCAAAGTAATAAAAATTATACAGACAAGAATAGAAGCTTGCAATGGATGCCCCACCCCAATGACCTGTAGTGTCATAAAAGCAGTAAAGTTCATCACCAAACACAATTACTTTAAAATCAACTACCAAATTTACTGGCAGAAGCATGGCCTACTGATGGGCTCCCTTCTATCATCCCTCCTAGTGGATATTGCACTTATCCACATTGAAGACAGTGCTGAAACATCCAGCATACCAACTTAAATATTGAGGTCGATTTGTCAATGATATCTTAGTCATTTACAACCACCAAACCACAAACCTGGAACAGATGCAACAAGAACTAAACCAAATGCTTCCCACCATAAAATTTACCATTGAAAACGAAAAGCAGCAAAAAATACCGTTCCTAGATATGGTGATATGTCGAAGAAACCATAAATTGGACTTCGAAGTATATCATAAACCATCTGCACCAACTATCCTTATTGCATATAAATCAAACCAACCCCTAAACTATAAAAAAGGGCAATGAAAACTGCATTTATAAGAAATGACAAATACTCCACAACCAGAGAATTCCACGAAGCAGAAAGAAGAAACATTCATCAAATGGCACTAAACACAGGATACCCATGGAAATTGATCAACGACAGCAAAAATATGGCTAAAAGTACAATAAACCAAGCACACAACTCGCTCCAGCACAAAGATTCGATGCAGAAAACCCAAAATTTACGAAAAGTATACCGAATATACCATGGTTAGTCAACACCATGCGTAATGTAATGAAACCTTATGGGTATCAAATACCAGTAGCCAGCACCCCACCAATATTAATATAATAAAAACAGATAGGAACAAAAAACTGGCAGAATATACAAAATACCAATGAAACTTGACAACAACACGGAAGGAAAGCCATACTCCAGAAAAACAAAAAGATCAACTAAAGTACACATAAAGAAACATAGAACAGATGTAAGACAAACAAAAAACTACCTCTGTCTGGCCAAACCAACAGTCTCTCTCACTGCACAATGCTGCTCAAAGGAGGTTGCTGACTCCTTTGCCTAACCTCATCATTAGTTACAAAGTTGAACCACCTAATGCCCAAGATACTACATAAGCATCTGGAATCAAAAGCATCTAGTTTCCTGTTATCATGTTTACAAAGTGTCCAAGTTTCACTACCATAACTAACCCTAGAAAGAACCAAACTATTATACAGTCTAATTTTAGTCTTTAGGTGTAATGCCTATTTCTCCACACTCACCATAGATTCTTAAAACTCCTGGCAGCAATCCCTATTCTTCTGTTAATCTCTTGCCACACATCACCAGTATCTGTTACATAGCTCCCAAAATAATTAAGCTGAGACACCTGCTCAAGACTGCAACCATTCTGATTAACTGAACCACAGCCTGCTTGACCAATTTTCATCACTTTAGTTTTCTCTCTGTTTATTACCAAACCTAGTCTACTACCAGTCTCATCAACAGCCCTAATGAAAGAGTTCATCTCATCAACATCAATTGCCAAAGGGCCAAATCATGATTTGGCCCTTTTGGCAAATCTAAATCATAATAATCTTGCATAATCTAAATCAGAAATCTCTAGATATGATAGAATAAATACATGAAATTGATAGTGATCACAGAGTATTCTATTTCATCTTTATCAATACTAAAAATCTTTTTAATATTTTTTTTTGTATTCTGCAACTTGTGGATAGTTTTAACTTTGATTTTATAGACATTTAACAATTGCAATAATATTTGTAAAATAATTTTCTGGATATAATATGTTTATGTACAAATAATATGAATTATCAAATCTGACTTTTCTATTGCAACTTTGTGTAAGCACCTACATTCTGAAGTAATCTCTTTATATAATCTTCTTATCGTGCTATTCATCCTGAACAATAACTGCCATAGTTATATTTCAGTTTTGATCACTAACCTACTTTTTTAACAGCTTCATAAACATCATTAATAAAATAATTCATATATTGAATATTATTTTTCATGAGGATAAGTATTGCATAAATATTTATCATTATGCATTAGCATAACTTAAGTTGATATCTTCAGACTACATTTTTTTTGTGTTCTTGAAGATTTTAATGGTTGCTCATAAGGTTGAAATTAAGGATGTTTACAGTTTTTTCGTTGCTAAAGCTATTACACGTCACTACAAAATATATTTTTTCTATAAAATTAAACCAGTTTATTTCTATTGTTACTAGGTTTAGTATTTTGAATGCATTGATTAACAGAACTGAGTTAAAATTGATATGGTGGTCTGCAATATGGTTAACTATTCAGGTGGTCTCCCAAAATTATTCAGCTGCCTATCAGATAGCTGAAATAACTTTTAACCATCTAAACCATCATTATCTGTGCTGTAGATCAGCATTTCTCAAATAGTTCTTTATTGAGTTGCAAGGTACTGATAAGTAGTATGTATAATTGCTGTTATAATTGCATAGTAGTTATGTATAATTGCTGCTTTATTTAGCAGTTTCTGTTCTTCCAAATTGTAGATTAAATTGTTATCCCCTCATTTGCATGTGATGATTATTTTGTTACATATGAAAAGCATGGTCATATAATGCAAGTAGAATGGGGAGGATATAGTATAGTGAGGGTATGATATGTGTAGTGGAAGTTTGTGATAATGTTGAAAACCACTGCTGTAGACCATTTAGGCATCTGTTCTTTCTCTTACAAATCTCAGTGGCGAAGTGGTTAACATGCTTGGCTACTGATCAAAGGAATCTGGGTTCTAGCTCAAGATAAGGCATGGCTTAAACTAAAATTATTTAATTATACATATCACTGTTTAATTTAAAAGCACCGCAACAAATATTTATACTTCCTGGTATCAACAATTATTATAACTGGCTCAAGTTTTGCAATTACATATCATGGTTTAAATATCTGAGTGATCTTGAGAAGATGATAGCCATTAGTTGAAGGTTCAAGGTTAGAAGAGTCCTTGAAGGTAAGTAGAGTGTTCGAAAAATGGAAGAATCCAAGTGGAGGAAATGCTGAGTTGCTGGCAAATCTGGAACCAATTGTTTGATATGTTGGTGAGTTCATAATTTTTAATTTGGTGAATGAGTCCTTACAGTGTAAGACATTATTCTATGGTTATTGCTAGTACACTGTACATTTTTACTGCAGGAACATAGTCAGCAAGTCCAAAGTTGTAGATTTTTCTTCTTGATGTTCAGAGGGAGATGACTTGTTGGTATACTGTGTGTATGGAACATGCATGGGATCACTCCAGCTTTTGTTGAAAGGTACAGTGGGTTCTGCAAGAGAGCAGTATTCCAGTTTTTAGTTAGAAGTTTGCATCAGATGGGTGAAGGGATATAGGTGTTTCACAATGGTATTCATATTATAAAGGTTTTAATTAACTATGGTCACTGATATACATTGCAGCATAAATAGAGTGCTTTGCAAAATTTAAAATTCCATTACTCCTATCTCCTTAGATGTATTGCAGTTAATCTCCTTTAAACAAATATATATACATCTAATTAACATAAATAATAATCATCAATTAAGGGTAGTTTTAGAATTTCTTTGTACACTGAAAGCACAATTTATTATACACACCACACCCATCCCACAAATCTGCCCTACACTGCCACATTAATGCAGCCAGCTGAAACCTCTTGTAGGCTATAAATAGGTCAGTTATCTATCTGCTGTATAACATACCTGCAACAGTTATAATGAATAAACATAGCGACCTGAGTGAGTTTGATCATGAACAGTTAGTGCAAAGAAGAAGGGATGTCCATATCCGCAACTGCAGAACATCTGGATTCCTGCATATGACTGTAGCATGTGTATCAGAACTACATAAAAGCTGGCAAAGCCTGCAGCCACCAGGAAAAATGTGGCCATTGATGTTTGAGGTGAGCACTGCTTCTCCTGTAATGTAACATCAGAACGAAGAGCCACAGCATACATCACAATGTTAGCATTCAATGACATTGCAGCTATGAAGATTTGTGCAAAGATCATTCAACATATGATAGCACGACTAGGCTATGGCAAATGACACCCACATTGAGTACCCTTGTTAACAGCTCCTCACCAGTCTATGAGGCTGCAGTGGGCAAAGAAATATTGCCAATGGATCATAGAAGACTGAAAATGGGTAGCTTGGGGCAATGAATCAAGGTGTCAACTACAACACACAAATGGGATGTTGCTTGTGTGGTGTAGACCACATGAGGCCATGAAACCTAACTGTCAAGTTGGGGTGTTACAGTAGAGGTGTGATGTTCTGGGGCATGTTTATGTGGGCTACCTTGGGATCCCTTGTACCTATTGAGACCACCATCACTGTACAAGGCTATGTTGATGTACTCACCAATCACCTACATCCATTCATGACTATCCATTTCCCACAACAGGATGCCTTCTTTCAAGAACATAACACCCTATCCCATCACTCATGTTTAGCGAAGGACTGGTTGGAAGAGGGTCCAATGAGTTCACAATCTTCAAATGGCTCCTCACTTTCCAGATTTGAGCATGTGTGGGACAAAGTGAAGCAATGCATTTGAGCCCAAAACCCATCACCAGCAACTCTCAGCACTTTACAGACAGCTGTCCTGGAATCATGGGCCACAGTGCCCCCTGAACATTTTTAACACCTGGTAGTCCACGACATTATATGTATACTAAATATTCACCACTTTGTAAGTCGGTTTAATTATAGAGGAAAAATTGTCTTGAGCCGGGTGGGATACGAACCCACGACCTCCTGATAACATGTCAGGTGCTCTGGACCACTGAGCTACCGGCCGCCGATCAAGATTTCCTCTAATTGATGATACGAATGTTCTCAACCTACAGTACATATTCCATTACATCACATATAGGTGCTGTTCAGACGATCTTAGCCACAATCGGCAGATAAATGCCTTATAGGTGGAAAGTATATCTTACAAGTATACAATTGATTAAATATTGAATAAACTCGACTTTCTTAGTATATACCAAGAAAGTTGAGTTTATTCAATATTTAAGACATTATGTGTTGCTACTGTTGTGATGGCAAAAGGTGGACCTTCACATTTATTATGTGGGGGTGTATAATAATTTGTCCTTCAGTGTATATCCTTTGTAACAGATATTTGTTCCACTGACAAAAGTACGAAACATGCAAATGACATCCCTACATGCTTAGTGTCATGCCTATAAAAGCAAACCTAGTATAACTACATGTAATTATTGGTACCATGGTGTGGGGGTGGGGGTGGCTCAGTCGGTAGCGCGCCAGGCTCGTAATCTGTACTTCTCAGGTTCGAGTCCCAGCTGGGTCAGCGTTGAGATTTATCTCCGCAAAATTCCCCGCCCTGCCCACGGTCAGTAGGGGACACCGATGGGCTTGGAAAGGCCGCCGTCCGTCTGATAGGATGTTAAGCCATGGCCCCGTGTTGGGAGAGACATACCCTGTGCATGTTAAAGAACACACTGGATGGCCTTGACGGGAGGCTACCATCTGTCTCCCAACAGCTGTTCCAGTGGGTCCCCTCCCCCAACCTTCTCTGAGCCTTCGGGGTCCATGTGACCTGGCCATTTAGCCCATGGTGTGCAAAAAAGTGCCGCTCAGAGGTAAAACAACCCAACGTATCATGGTGTCAAGAGAAGACCTTAGCAATTTCGAAGGGGCATGATTGTTGGAGTGCATTTGACAGGAGCTTTATTCACTAAGACAGTGGAACTCGCTAATATTTCATGAGGAATAGTTTCCAAGGTTGTGTGTGCATGGTAATCTAAAGGGAAGTCATCATCTGCAAAAGGCAGCAGTGAGCGAAAGCACATAACCCAGAATCAGGATGTTCAAGCATTAGTGTGATGTGCAAAGCAAAACTTGTGAGCTACAGCTAATCAGTTGCACACAGATTTCAAGGTATGATGCAAGAGGCCAGTTTTGTCAAAAACAGTACATTGAGAACTCCATAGCCTGGATATCATGGTTGATTTGCACTTCACAAGCCACTCATCACCTGTCAGTGCACATTGTCACGCCCAGTGGTACAAAGAGTGCAAGCAGTGGAGGAATGTGATATGGTCTGACTAATCATCCTACACTTTGTTTCCAACAAATGGATGAGTGCATATGTGGTGCCAACTAAAGGAAGCTTATAACTCTGATTGCTTGTTTCCTAATGTTAAGGGTTCTGGCAATTCTGTAATGTTGTGGGTGCTTTCTCATAGCATGGTTTGGGTGCACTCATTCCTTTTAAAGCCAAGATTAATGCCAATCACCATTTGAGATTGTTGCAAAACCCTCAGTGATCAACTTTATCCAATGGTACAGCATTACTTTCATAAAGAGAGAGCTGTCTTTCAGCATGACAATATTCCCATTCACAGAGCACCCAGTGGTTTGAGAAGCATGAAACTGAACTTTTTCACATACGATGGCCACTATAGTCACCAGATATCAACCCACTGGAAAAATCTATGGGATCTTCTGAGACGACATCTCAGGCAGCATTTTCCAACTCCATTGAACAGGCAGGAATTAATCACATTTCTTGTAGACAAATTCTCTTTTCCTCCTATTTTCCATAAAGCATTGTGTTGTTATTGTTGATTTTGACATTTTAGTGTATCATGATACCAGTTCATATTGGCTTCAGAAGCACAAAACTTACATGATAGTTGTTATCAACCTTTTTTTTTTTGGCAGTCACATACATAGTCTAAAAAATAAATGTTCCAGACTAGTATTTTTAAGGTAAAATTCTAAAATTGTCTTTTGGAAGAACGTGAATGCCACATGACTTGGCAAATTATAAAATTTGTAGTTTAGGCTTCCTTCATCTTGGGAGTTTTATTGTTATATCTTATGTTGTGTTCATTAGATTAAATTAATTTTTACTTTTTTTTTTCGTTTCCTTACTAGACATCAGACTCCTTTTATTTTACTATTAAACCAGAAAAAATGCCAAATGATGGGAGAAAATGCATTTTCTGCTATAATGTGGGAGATGGTGATACAGATGCCTCAGCCAGGTAAGGTGTAAACTTATTGAAAACACTATTGCTAGATGTTATAAATAAGTTTAGTTACAATATATACTGTTAATCAAAATAATTAGAAACCTTACCTTAGTGCCATATTTGGAACTTTAGTATAGAAATCTTTTCCACACTGCAGTAGTTTTCATCTATTGTCTGAAAATGGTAATAATTTCCATCTGTTTACTAGGGAACTTTTCGTAAGAATTAAAAGTATCCTTAAGTGATAGTATACCATGGTGAAAAATACTCATGGCCTGACTATGTGAATAGTAATAAGCTAAATGTAGAATAATATTGCTCAAGAGCTATTAATATTACAGTATAATCAGGAATTAAATATTTTTATTATGTAATTTAGGACCAGTATATAGGATATGTTGCTTAAGCTTCACTTTATACAATTTTCGAATTAATCTTTTGTTTTTATTGTCTCTGATCCAGTATTCAGATGCTTGAATTTGAAATTTGAAAGATGGTTTTAAATATAGATTAATATCCTATTGATGTATAACTTTTCATTGGTAATATTCCTAAATCTTGAAATGAAGGCACAGAACTAGTCAATTTCAGTTTTTTTAACATTACTCTTATATTTCTGTAATACTTCCAATCTCCCCAGTTGCATCTTACTTGAACCTCCCATATTGGAAGGGCATAATTTAAGTGGAACTGTACGCATACATACTTACAAAATCCTCATGCAGCCATGGGCTACGGAGTTCCAACCAGACTGTAATTTTCCTTTCCAGACGTGTTTGTTTTGAGCTACTGCTGCTGCATTTGACCAATTCTACCAAGGTCCCGTTTTACGTTGACAGCCCATCACTTCCTAGGTCCCCATTTTTCTGAAACCCTTAGGCACACTATTCATAATCCTGTTCGCTAATCTGCAGCTATGCATATGGGCAACATGGCCAAACCAACACAGTCTCTCTCTGCACAATATGCTTCTCAAAGAAGGTTGATGACTCCTCCTTCTAACTTCATCATTAGTTACAAAGTCAAACCACCTAATGCCCAAGATACTGTGTAAACATCTAGAATCAAAGGCATCAAGATTCTTGTTATCTTTCCTACAAAGGGTCCATGTTTCACTATCATAACTAACCTTAGAAAGAACCAAACTAATGTACAGTCTAATTTTAATCTTTAGGTATGTAAGCCTATTTCTCCACACTCTCCATTGATTCTTAAAAGTCCCAGCGGCAATCCCTATTCTTCTATTTATCTCATGCGGCACATCACCAGTATCTGTTACATAGCTTCCAATATAATTAAACTGAGACACTTGCTCAAGAGTGCAGCCATTCAAAGCAATTGATGCACTATCTGCCTGACCAATTTTCATCACTTTAGTTTTTTCTCTGTTTATCACCAAATATACTCTATTACAATTCTCATGAACAGCCCTAAAGAACGAATTCATCTCATCAACATCATTAGCCAACGAGGCCAAATCATCTGCATAATCTAAATCAGAAATTTTTGTATCTCCAGTCCATTTAAGGCCAAAATATTTCCCTTGCATAGAATTTTGCATAACATAATCAATAAACAAACTAATGAGAAAAGGAGACAAAATGAACCGTGTCGAACACCAGAAGTAATGCTAAACCAATTGCTACAAGCCTTAACCAACTCTCACACACGACTCAGTGTTATTATAGAGAGCTTTCATTACACTAACATATCAGGTATTCCATATGATATAACAATCAACCACAAATTATGTCATTCAACAGAGTCCAAAGCCTTTTTGAAATCTATAAAGCTAGTAATCATAGGTTTCTGAAACTCTAAACATTTCTCAAGAATTTGCCTAAGTGAAAATATTTGAACAATACATCCCCTACCACTTCTGAATCCACACTGTTCATCACACAGTTGTTCATAACCAAATTCTTAATTCTGTTAAGTATAATCATGCAAAGAACTTTATCTGGAACAGAGAGTAAACTAATTCCACTGTAATTATCACATGAACTACGATCACCTTTTTTAAAAATTGGGACAATAATAGCTCTAGTAAAATCCTTAAGAGCAATACCTTTATTATAAAAAATGTTTAAAATTTCTGTCGGCCATGTGACAACACAAATGTTCCCAGCTATAAGCATTTCAGTGGTTATTTCATCCACCCCTGGAAATTTATGCAGTTTTAATTTAGAGATAGCCAAAATGACTTCGTAATATGATATAGGGCCATCATTAAAGCCAGTAATGCATCTTTCCTCATTATAAACAATGGGAGTAGAAATAATCACATTATTTAGAACATCTCTGAAATGTTCAGCCCACCAGCCATCACAGAATCCTCACCTTCTATAACCTTACTTGTTTATCCCTCAATCCCTGTTACCTGTCTGTTTCTTTCCACATAAAACATTATCAATCTGGTACAACCCCCTGCTGTTGTGTTGTGTAACTACTACTTCTGCTTTTTCAGCCAATCTATCAAACCAAAGATTCCTGTCAACTTTTTAACTGATCCTTTACACATTCTGGTGTAGGGAGCCCCTTACTGTAGGCTAATTTCACCAAGAACTTACAACACCTTGAATCTTTACACATTTATTAAGCTCGTTGTAATGCCTTCTGTTAGGACTAGTAGGGTGTTGATTCATATTAATCCTTTCAGAAATAAGTTACATTCAAAATAGTACATAACTAAAGTTTGACTATTTATAACATCTCATAATATATATAATGTATTTATAGCAGATTTTAGCTTATTTGTAATATAATTTATATGACTTTCTCATGTTAGTTGTCTGTTAGATAACATGCCAAGATATTTAATTTTTGAAACATTTTAAATTGGTGGACAAATACAATTCAGTTCACCTGTTAATCAAAAAGAATGGAATTTAATTTCATCATTTTCAGATAATTTTGTTAAGTGAACTTTGTTTCATTTAAATTTAGAAGCAGGGTATTAGTTGATAGCCATTTATAATATAAGTACATATCACTATTTATATATTTAGACACCTGCAAATCATTATAGTAACATATAACAAGATAGAATCATAAAAATTATCCTAAATTCATAGATTATAATTCATAGAATTATCCTAAAATAATTTTGGAAATAATGATTTTGCATGTTTAATATTTTTATGTTTGTTTCATTTAAAAATTTGGTATAATATTCTTTTAAAAACCATATAATGCATTTTTTTATTTTGCATATTTGAAAAACATTGGAGACTCTCTAACTTTTTTTATTGTGTCCTTTGAGCTATTTGGAAATACCATTGTCATCTAATTTCATCAAGAGAGAATGTATATACGTTAATCATAAGTATATTTTTAATTCTTTTCAATTATTTAAAAGATTTGTAGAACTCAGTAAATTTCAGCTTATAAAGTTATGTATAAGAATTAATATACTGTTTCTTACATAGTAAACTCTTTATACCTAGATAAATTGTGTTCAAGAAACTGTTAAGTTTCTTTAGAATTGCATAAAACTTATTTCCAATTTTCCACTTTCTTCCATCTAGGTTGCTTAACATTGATGTAGATAAGTGGGTACATCTGAATTGTGCTTTGTGGTCAGCTGAAGTGTATGAGACAGTGAATGGAGCTCTAATGAATGTGGAAACAGCTTATAAGAGATCTGTACTTCTCATTTGTTGTTTCTGCCACAAACAAGGCGCTTCATTAAAATGCTTCAAAGTGAGATGTCCTAATATCTATCACTTCTCGTGTGCTATGAAAGATCACTGTGTATTCTTCAAGGATAAGGTATAGAGACCTTTTTAGTTATTTATTTTTAATTTTATATTATTCAATTTTTAATTTGTTGCTTTAAATAAGAAATATTTGTAAATACATATAGAGGAAATAGCTCACAAAATTTTATATTTGTATATTTCAATTTTGGGACATTGTTCAATAATGTATTAATGACAATGCATTATGGACATAATGTTTAGTTCTCTTGGTGCAAGCTCCTGTCTGTGGTAAGGGGCCACCCTGTGAAGGTTCCACTGCTTTGTGTACCTTCCAGGATCCTCAACGCTCCCCATGAGTTTGTCGTGCACATTACCCATGACTTTAGGGGCGGGGGTGGCTCAGTCGGTAGCGCGCCAGGCTCGTAATCTGTAGTTCCCAGGTTCGAATCCCAGATGGGTCAGCGTTGAGATTTATCTCCGCAAAATTCCCCGCCCTGCCCACGGTCAGTAGGGGACACCGATGGGCTTGGAAAGGCCGTTGTCCATCGGATGGGACGTTAAGCCGTGGCCCCGTGTGCGGGAGAGCCATACCCTGTGCATGTTAAAGAACATGCTGGATGGCCTTGACGGGAGGCTACCATCTGTCTCCCAACAGCTGTTCCAGTGGGTCCCCTCCCTCAACCTTCTCTGAGCCTTCGGGGTCCATGTGACCTGGCCATTTAGCCCATGATGTGCAAAAAAGTGCCGCTCAGAGGTAAAACAACCCAACCCATGACTTTAGAAAGGATGATCCTCGTAGTTGTTCGAGGGTCCCCTTTGGCCAGTCTTGCCATTGGGGAGCCTGTTTGTTGTAGAGCCAGGAAGCAATTTCAGGGTCTGCTGCTACACAATGCTTTGGCCTCTGCCTCAGGTAAATGGGAGGTTCTTGGGTGGTCCCTCAGGATCAGTCAGATGGTGGGCTGGACATGCTAGGGCCAACTATGCAGTACAGTGAGTGAATTGCCAACATCTGGGTACAGGTTAATGAGTTTCCCCACACATTATTTTACCTTTGTGGTTCTCTTTATTTTTGAAGTGAATTCAGTTCCTCACACATTTTTTGCTCCTCATATTTATCTTTTTTCCCTTTTATTGTGAGGGCTTGGCTCACTGGCTGTGTGAGTATAGTGCCTATGCAACCCTGGTTCCCAGTTGAGCATATCCTTTTTTGGGCTCTATGGTGAGTAGGGACCTTCGGCATTGAACCACAAATCAAATAATATGAGTTAATATAATTCAGTTGATTCTGTTAGTGACACAAACTCTCATCTTCCTTTGTTGTCGTCATCACCGTTGATATCTTTGTTTCTTCATCCCTGCGATTCCTGATCAGCCATTCCAGAATTATCAGGTAATTGGGAACATGTCCCCCTTTTTCATAAGCAACGGTTTGGAGGGTCTTGTGGGAATTCTGAGTACAACAATGTCCATAAGGCTTGCCAGGGCAAACCTACCCAGGGTTTGGGATGTACAGTACCTGCCTTGATAGCAGTTGGCAGGTGTGGTGTGTCATGTCAAATGTAAGTATTAGTACCAGGGAGGGTAACTTCCCCTCACAGCATTGCAAAACCTGGTGGACTGCATGCCACACATCAGAGAAGTTTTCGGTTGCCAGCCCCGAAGTGGGTGGCAGGTCTGTATGCTGAGAATTGGGAGTCCTCTTGGCGTGCACGCGGGCCAGCAACCCGATGGAGATGTGTAAAGTGGAGTGTCCGTTGAAAGGGCTTAGTGCACCCAATTAGGCGTACTCATCCTGGCATCAGAGAAGTTTTCGATTGCAGCCCTGAAGTGGGTGGCAGGTCTTACGCTGGGGGGGGCCACAAGTCGGCTCTTATGGAGAGGTAGAAGTTAAAGGCTCTGTGATGCCCCATTGTTCACTTTTGCTTTACCTTAACCAGTTTTACTTAATTTACGTTATATTTATCATTTTGGGGATTTTTATTTCCTTTTTGGCATCACAGCGCTCGTTTCCAAGAGTTAGGAGTTGCGCATGCGCAACTCCGATCTTCTGACTGATGCCTGCTAAAGCGCGTGCACAAGGACACGCCTACTCTTGCGTCATAGCTTGCGTCGCTCGTCGATTTATGTAAATGTCTTTCCCGGCGTGCAACATGACATGTTCGGCTCTTGTTAAAACCGGTGACATGCTAGTCACAGTAGCACATAGTAAGGAACATAGCGTAGCAGCACTTAACATAGCACAGTGAGTTGTCAGAGCATAAGCATGTAGCACGGAAGAGTGCTCAGTTGATTATCTTCTTCATTGAAGTTTAGCTCCCTCCAGTTCAAAAAGTTAGGCAGGCTTATTCAAAGATTGGCATTCTAAATTTAAAATTTAACCAACAAAGTTTTGGTGTTGTATCAGGAAATTTCACTGAATTGTTTTGCTATTCTATTTAGGCAATGCGGAAAATTCAAAAGTCTCACGCTACACCTCAATGATTAGACAACCAGACAAATCCGATTCTATCAGCTTATATGTCTTGCTCATTGTAACAGGCCCTTTCTCTGCAGTTATTTTAAAAGTGAAGGCATGATTGTAAAGTAGATGGGTCAAAAGTGGCACCCTCTGTATAATGTAGTACTGTCTTGAATAGTGGAACGTTTGGAGGGTGTCATGGAATTATACTCCTGTCACTAGGGATGAGAGCTTCTTGTAATGCTCAAACCATTAGACAATCCAGTGGGTTTAAATAGTTAGTACCAAGATCTTATGAAGCTGACCACTCCCCTGCAGGGTAGAAAAAAAAATAAAAAGTGGCTGTAGATGACGAGATGAATAGGCCAAACTATTCTGACAGCCATTCCATTTCTTTTCAGAAGAGGATATTTCCTTTGAAATCCAGGGTAACAGCCAGCATCATGTCAAGGTGGGGTCAGACTTTAGGTCCTTAGCATTAGTTCTATGCATTATCATATGAGATTGGGACATAGCCTCCTTCTAATCTATGCTTAGCTACCATTTACATGCCATATTAAGAATTAAAAAACTTGCTCAAAGTACCAACAATTCAACCACATGAAGTTACTCAGAATGTCTTGACACATATGCATCAGGCAGCAAGAAATCGTTAAACAATCTCATTATTTATGCCAGTGTGCTTCAACTTTTTTTTCAGTAATGGAATGATGAATATTGACTTCGGCTAATGAATAATGAAAATTTGGTGCAATACTGAGTTGTCATATTTTACTGTAACATAAGCAAAGAAATAAGTATAATGTAATCAACTATATATGTATTTCAGTATTTTAAGAGATATAAGCTGTTGTAAATAGCTTTTATGGTTTTATAAAATTTCCTGAAATTTAAAGCGTTATTTGGTGGAGAAATAAAATCTGTTGCACAACACCTGTAAATTGCCAGCAGAAGAGGTCAGAAAACATTATATGCTATATCTCTGAAGTACATGTAAACAAAAGTTTTAAAGTTAGATCATTGCCATTGTAATTTTGATATGTGACTTGAGTGAATACATTTCATTATGGTCAAGCTTATTATCTTTATTTCTTATTAGTAGAACCTTGCAGTAAGTAAATAAAGATAAGTTTGAATATGTGTCACCATTTTAAATTTAGGTTTGAATTGTGCAGATATATTTTAATTAGTATAAAAAATTCAAGGTTTCTAAAAATATTTTTTATTATGTTACAGACTGTACTTTGTTCACAACATGTGGCTAGAGGCAATGCTGAAAATGAACTAGATTCTGTAGCAGTTTATAGACGAGTATATGTCAACAGAGATGAACATAAACAGGTGGCCAGGTAATAATACTAATAATTAAAGAAAAAAAAAAAAAAAAAAAAATTAATTTCCCCTGAAACAATCCGCATAACGCCCTGCCCACGGTCAGTAGGGGACACCGATGGGCTTGGAAAGGCTGCCGTCCGTCGGATGGGATGTTAAACCGTGGTCCCATGTGCGGGAGAGCCATACCCTGTGCACATTAAAGAACACGCTGGATGGCCTTGGGAGGCTACCATCTGTCTCCCAACAGCTGTTCCAGTGGGTCCTCTCCCCCAACCTTCTCTGAGCCTTCGGGGGTCCATGTGACCTGGCCATTTAGCCCATGGTGTGCAAAAAAGTGCCGCTCAGAGGTAAAACAACCCAACCCCTGAAACAACTGCTTGCCACAAAGGTCTGACAGGAGCCTATCAGTTTAACACACCATAGAGAAGAATCTGTGAGAAAGGTGAGACTTCAGCAGAAAAACAACACAAACATCCATGCCTTACCCAGGGTTCAAACCTGGGTCCCTTTTATCAGTAACCAAGCACACTAACCACTTAGCCACATGGATGGCATAGATAATAATAGGTAACATTAAAATAAATACCATCCTTTTTAGTTCATAATCTGTAATAATAAGAGATCTCTCTGTGGTAGCCATAACTCATTGGGAAATTGTGATAGACACTTCAAAATTTCACAGAGTGTTTCTGATTGTCATCCAAGTTGCAGTGCCAAATTTCAAGTCGAAATTCCAAAATTGAGGCTTGCTACAAGCAAAAATATTTACCATGCTATTTCTACAGGAAACTGAAGTTCCTGCCAAATTCATGGTTATTCATTGTTGCCATTTACTGCTCCCTAATTGTGAATGTAAGAGTTATAGCAATATGTATCATAGCAATATCATAGATAATATCTACCACATACCTAACCTAGTTTCATCCCATTCGCAGTTAGGAATCTAATTTTTTTAACCTAACACCTGAGCAGATAGGGAGGAACTCAACGTACGAAATTTGGAACCATTCAGTCAATTGTCACAGGAATCCCAGGGTACCAAAATCTGTCAAAATAGGAATAAAAATCTCAATACTTTGAGTAAAACTGAAGCCACAGCCATGAGAGCACACACTGATGTTAGCAGTGCTGTGCAATTCTTTATATTGAATCTGGTGCTAAAGAATTGGGAGGGGAGTACAAAACTAACCTATAGTGCAGTGAAAATTGCAATATACATATTGAAAATGTGGCCCAAGCAGCACTAAGTGCCATTCAGCTAGTATATATATATGTAATTAAAAATAATTTAGAAAATTAATAAGAAAAAAAATGTTTTTAGCTTGTTTAGAAAAGGTTATATAGCTCTGATTGAGTACACATTCAATAGAGGAAAAAGAAGTTGTAAAAGCAAAGTATAATAAAGATAAAATATAAAAAGGGATAAAAAAAAATAAGTTTTATGAGAATTTGTCTTGAGAATATGAGCATTAGTTCCAGGTAGAATGACAGTAGGAATTTGTGGAGTGGTAAGTAACAGACGGAACACATAGAAAGGAGGTTATAATTAGATCATTAATTAGCTGTGGTTATATGGAAGGAAGATATGAAGCCTTGACATAAAGTTGGTTGATTGTAAAGTGGAAAATATTGAAATTTTTTTTCCCCATTTTACATTTAGCGTCTTGTCCTCATATCAAAGCCAATGCCTTGATCCCATCATTACATTATCATGTACCTAGCTTGAGCATCCTTTACAGCTATTTCACAATCCATCTCTTCTATGTTATACATCTTCAGTTATGCTGTCTACTTTTGGCACATTGCACCCTAAGATTGTGAACCATGCACACTTCTGGTCTCATGGAAATTTTTTGAAGAATGTAATATTTTTCACTCTTTTTTTTGTTTTATAATTTACAAATTTTTGTACCATATGATCATAGCAACACATATTTCTCTGCCTATCATGTTGTTTTCAAAAGAAATTTCAGCATTTCCTTTAGTGATATAGTGCAACAACTGATAGAGATATTAACATTCAAAACTAAAAGAGTTATATTCTTTGAATTTTTAATATTTTTGTTTCATGAAAATCTATTTTCGTTAACTAAAACAGGGAAATACTATCTACATTATGAGCTGCAAATAAACAATTCTGGGATTTTTATCATAGTTTAATAGATTTAGAAGTAGATTAAAGTGTTTGAGTTTTAGGAAAATAGTAAGTTAGTTTTTGCATCCAATATCAAAAGCTAAGAATATATCTGTTCATGAAGTGAAAATAATTTCTGTTGTGTATTAGAATGCAATAATTATTGTTTTGTGGTGTAAAATTAATAATTTTTGAAACATAACTGTTTATGTCCAACATCAGATATTTGTAAACTAAAAGCATATTATGTAATATAATATTCAATATATCATTATACTTTATATTTGCAAATGTATATTCTTTAAATTTTTTTCTCAGTAATTTCTCTCAAAAAGTAGTATTTCACATATCTTGTGCATTGACTATTTTTTTGATGTTTTAATGTATATTTTTTGCTTTTTTTTTCAGCATGATACAAGGTGACCAATATGTAATGCGCATTGGCAGTCTTGTGTTTTTAAATATCGGCCAACTTCTCCCTCATCAGATACAAGCATTTCACACTCCAAATTGTATTTATCCAGTAAGTGTACTTCAATTTATTTTAAATCCCATTAGTTATAGATTAACATAAACAACTTTAAAAGTTAAATGAATTTTACAAATCAGCAATTGGTAGAATAAATTTATTTGCAATTTAACTAGCAGTAGCTAACAGTTCTTTTAAGGTTAAAAGGTAAGCTTAATGAAAAATACAGCCAAAAACAATAACGTATGGAGATGATGATTCCAAAATAAGAAGTAAATGTTTTATTCTTTAACTCTGAGTATTCCTAAATGAAGGTGAAACAATCATTATTGATATATTCACTTATATTCTCACCAGTCATTGAAACAAACAGCCTCATATTATGTCACATTTAAAGCTCTATAACCTTTTAAGAAAGCTTTTGTGGAAAAACGAGGATGAAGATAAATTGAATATTTCATTCAAATCGATTTAAATTTTCAAAAATATTTAGTACTTGGAGTTACTAAACTTTTGGGGAAGATTTGAGTACTAAAAGTTGGATTTCTGCCACCAAATACTCCTCCTCTTTTACAACCAATGGACCAGGGTGTCGTAGCAAATTTTAAAGTTTACTACCTTTGGCAAACATTAGAAAGGTAAGGAAATCTGCCAAAGATAGTTTGGCAGATTTAGAAAGAATATTGGAAGTCCTATAATATCCTGAAGGGCATCAACAACATCAATGCTGCTTGGAAAGAGATCACATCAACTTATACGAATGGAGTGTGGCAAAAAGTGTGGCCTGAATGCGTACATGATTTCAGGGGATTTAAGGAAGTGCCACAGATTGCAAATGAAATTACCACAATTGCTCAGGAGATAGGGCTTGACATTGTTGAGTCTGATGATGTGACTGAGTTGTTGAAGAGCCATTCTCAGCCTCTTACAAATGAGGAACTGGAAGGAACTGGCTGCACAGTTGACTCAGGAACCGCAGCAACAAGAACAAGAAGAGCCCATTTTATGATCTCTAAAAATCCATGACTTGCAAGAAATTCTGGCTAGGATTGATAGGTACCTGCAGAGGTTAGGTGACATCGATCCTGACTGGGAACAAAGCTGTTCTATTAGCAGAGGAATCAGTGCAGTGTTACAGCCTTACTATCATGTTTTACAGGAAAGAAGGCATCAAGAATGCAAACAACCCTCCTTTCTTATTTTAAAAAGAAATCTGAAAAGCCTTTAACTGATCTATAGATGGCAAATGATGATCCACTTGACCCTGATGATCCACAACCAGAACCTTTCTCTCATCAGTAATGCCTATCTATTTAATTATACAGGTACTTTTTATGAAATAAATATGATTTTAATGCAGGCATATAATGTTTATGTTTAATATATATTTAAAATTATTGTATGAAAAAGAGTCTCAATTTTTGTACACCTGGAATACATCTTGTTGAAATACATCATAATTGAGGTTTCATTTATGCCATTTCTATACTCTCCAGGAACCTAACCCCAGTGTGAATCAAGGGCCTAGTGTATTTTAAAATAATGTACAGTATCATGTAACATTATATTATATGCTGTATAATATTATATACTTATATAATTGCGGTTAAAATTTGTTGTTTTTCACAGGAATATCACTAAAATCACACTTTATCACCAGAAATGAGGCTTATCACAAATCTCAATTGATTTCACATTTTATTGCAAATTAAAATGCACTTCAAATTTTTAATACAGAGATACCCAAGAACTGCATGAAAATGAAGGATTATTCTTTGCCAAATGATTTGGTGAGATGAACTCTTTCATTAGAGCTGTTGGTGAAACTGGTAGTAGGGTATGGTGATAAATAGAGAGAAGATGAAAGTGATGAAAATTGGTCAGGTAGGTTATGGTTCAGGAAATCGGAATGGTTGCACCCTTGAGCAAGTGTCTCAGTTTAATTTTCTTGGGAGCTATAAAACAGACACTGGCAAGGTGCAGCATGAGATTAACAGACAAATAGAGATTCGTTCTCATTTGGCTTTCTTTCTTTTGGGGAATTTTTTTATGTTGCGAACGAAGGATTCATTGTCTCTACTGATTGTGTATTTTTGTGTACAGTCGCTCAAAAAAGTATCCGAACACTACGGTTAATTACAGAATTCAGAAAAAATATCTGGCAACGTTTTTTTTTTTAGAAATTAGTGATCTGGCAACCTTTGTGTACGTACACAAAGGTTGCCAGATCACTAATTTCTAAAAAAAAACGTTGCCAGATATTTTTCTGAATTCTGTAATCAACCGTAGTGTTCGGATACTTTTTTGAGTGACTGTACTTTACCTCATGTCACTTTGCATGTGTATTTTACTACTTTAATGCTTTTGGCTGCTTTTTACAGATGTTTCTGACACTCTGACAATGGAGGTGTCTTTACAATGCTACATTCTTGTGATATGCATTTTTGGTGACTTAGCAACTTTTGGGAATCTGTTTTTGGACCATTGCTCTCTTTCTATGGTAACTAGGATTTTCATACTTTTAAGTCACTGGTGCAACCCCTCTTTTATGCTCTTCCATTGCCATAGGGCTGTTCTCCAACTGGAAAGGTGTTTTTTTTTTGTCCAAAGTGGCCAACTACTGCACTCTTTGTACCGAAACTGAGAGATTCTCATTCTGGAAATTGAGGAGGACTTATAGGGGACCCAGGGGAGCATTTTTGGTTTTGGAAACTTGGGCTTGGACTCTTTGCTTCTCTTTCTAGCTGAAAATGGAGATTTTGGTTTTCACCTGTATTTTGCCTTTTTGGAGCACACTGTACATTTTAGCAGTACTGTCTGATGGCTGATTCTTCTAGCTTAGGTGTGTCTTTGAGAAGGTTTGGTTTACTTTAACTGACCTCCCTTTGGGGCTTTTTTTTTATACTGTTGATGACTGATTCGTTGCTCATCACTGTATTTTGGGATACCTAGATGGGCTCACATTGTATTTTTGTTGTTTCTTCTGCCTTTTGTCTTTTATGTTCGCTGTGTCTTTTAAGTACTGCTGTTGGTTTCTTTTCCTTTCAGGCGTTTTTTGCCATTTTGAATATGTTTATGATTCTTTGTTGCCTTTCTCCTGTGGCACTTGGTTGATAAACATGGAGATTTTAAGAATCTATGGAGAGTAGGGAGAAATAGGTGTGTACACCTAAAGACTAAAATTAGCTACAATAGTTTTAGTAGTGAAACTTGGACCCTTTGTAAAACAAGATAACAGGAAACTTGATGCTTACCAGTATCTTGAGCATTTAGGTAGTTCAACTTTGTAAATAATGATGAAGTTAGGCATAGGAGTTGGCAACCTCCTTTGAACAATATGTTTTGCAGATAGAGACTCTATTGGTTTGGCCATATGCATAACTATAGATTAGTGAATAGAGTTATGAACAGTGTGCTTAAAGCCTCAGAAAGAGGAGGAGACCTAGGATGCAATGAGCAGACAATATCAAACAGGACCTTGTTAGAATTAGTCTAGAGTGGAGAGAGGTATTTCAGGAGAGATGTGTTTGGAGAATTAAATTGCACAATCTGGTTGGACCTCCGTAGCCCATGGCTGCTTGAGGATGATGACTCATAAAAAAAATGAAGACATATTATATTTTACATATTTATATTATTATATATTATAAATATTATTATATTATATTATTATTATATTTTATTATTATTATTACATATTTGACATGACCCATGGAGTGTAGCTGATTGTAGGCCTGAGCCTAGAAGAGCTGTAATAAAAGATCCTTCACTTTCAACTATAAGACAGCCACTAGCAGCTCATTCTACAATGATAGGGTTTAACATTTGCAATAGAGGATAATAGATCAGAAGTCAGTAGCTCAGTGGTCAGAGTACTTGGCATGTCATCAGATTCCACCCAGCTCAATACAGTTTTTTCCTCTATATCCATGTTGAATTACAACATAATAGTGTTTAAAAAAATTGTAACTTTTCTGAACATTTTTGCTTTTAGTGCAAAAATGGAGAAAAAAATATATACCTAACCTTTCTAGTGTGTGCACACTATGATTTTTTGGGTTTCAGCAAAGACATCTCTCCATTCCATCATTGTCTGCTTCATTTGGAGCCTACATTTCATCATTATGCATTCCATATATTCATTTTCTTTTCTTGTGTACTGCTGAAAATTAAGAGACAAATTATGAAAAGCCAAGCTTTTGATCATCAGTGAAGTCTTGGGACCCAGCAAACACAAATGTTACAGTATCCCATATAAATGATTACACGTTCCATATAAAATATTTCAATAGTGGTTTAATATCTCTTAATGACCTTTGGTTTTCCACATTCTGCTCCTCAACCCATTCAATGTTCAGATCTGCTTTGGACACACTTTGTTTTCTTTTCTGTTCAATCATCGTCATGGATATTCCATTTTCTGTCATCGAACTCCTGCATTACTTGACATGCAGCATCACTGTAAGAATCTATCACTTGCCTTTGGATTTCAGCTGGTGAAATGGTTTTCAACCATAAGAAATGAATAATACTGCACACTTCTTCACATGATGAGTATTCTGTCCTTGTCACCGTTTCCTACAGAAAAGAAATAAGATCAAGCCAACACTGGCTTAATTTCATCTATTCCATTTAGAGCATTTATTAGTATCAGTATTACCATAAAACGATAATTACATCCCCATAACACATGAAAAGTTACTGCCTAATAAGCCTTGTGTTTTTATCATTCCTCATGTTATTCCATACAAGGCCAATCTAGAGGGCCATCCACCCCCACCCCCTGGTACTAGTAAGAGTAATGTAGGCCAAAACTTAGTAAACTTGTACATATTTCATGCATTTTTCTTGAAAAAGTTTTAAAAAAATCTTTGAACCAAAGGGGGAAATGTTACACTGCAATGGAAATCCAGTCTCTTGCCACCCCCCACCCCCTATTTTTTTCTAGATCCAGACTTGATTCCATGAGATGCTGATTATTCAAATAAACACTCTGTCTTCAAATAAATGATGCAGTACTGTACCAGATCTGGGTGGGGGTGGTTCACTTGGTATTGCTTTAGGCTCATATGCAGTTTGCAGATTTGAGCCCCAGCTGGGCCAGCATTGAGATTTATCACTGCAAAACTCCCCATCCTGCCCTTGGTCAATATGGGACACCAATGGACTTGAAAGGCTGCCATCTGTCGGATGGGATGTAAAGCAATGGTTCCATGTATGGGAGATCCATACCTTGTGCACATTAAAGAATAAGTTGGATGGCCTTGATCGGATGTTACCATCTGCTTCCTAACAGCTACCCGATGGGTCCCCACAATCTTCTCTGAGCCCTCAGGGTCTGTGACCTGACCATTAGCCCATTATGTGCAGAAAAGTGCCACTCAGAGGTAAAACCATCCAACTGATATCAGATATTTGATATGATTGTTTAAGGTTAAATAACACAAAAAAAATACAGATATATTTTACTTTTTATTGATTGTTTTCTTGCTTTTCTCCCTATATTTTGTGTATTAAAATTTTGACCTAATTCAGTGATAATGTAACATTCCAAAATATATTAAACTTTGCCAGATAGCTTAAAGTCGGGTGCCAAGAAATTAAATATGGGTTCTTTATTAATGGCATTAGACAAAAAAAAGAACTTAAAGTTAGACTGCCCCAAAAATAAATTTTACCTTAATCAAATATAATTTTACCTTAATCAAACAAACTCTGCTTAAGAGAAAAATAAGGAAGTCAAAATACAAATTTCATAAAATAAAATGAATGTTTATTGAAATTAAGTTGAAGTTTTTAATTCTCTATGACACTGTTAAATGTTTTTAAGCCCTTCAACAATCAAGTATCAAAAATTATTAAGAAGAAATTTACATACCTTACCCCAAAGAATGAGTAGTAAGAGGAACTTCCAGGATGCTTGTGAGTGACAAGTTTAATCTTCGATGTTCTTGCTGGCAAGTGACACCTCAGTAGAGTTTGAGAAAACGATGAGGGATGCTGATAATTTATTTGTTTTAGTGAAGGAAATAACCAATATTACTTTTGGTAACATAGAGTGCTTAAAACACTTTGAGTTCCATGATGCGCATTTTGCACCCTTTGGGTGCATCATCATGTAAGATGTAAGCAGCTTTAGATATTGCATGAGAAGCAGTTAGTTGTTGAGAGCTGGGGAGGGGTGAGGTGCCATAAATTGCATTGCCAGTGGCTCAGCTCCAACGTTCGAGTGATTTGGGGTTATGGGAACTCTCCAAGATTAGCGAGTCTTGAGGGTAGCTTCATTTTGTGAGTAGAATTAAAATATTTCTTTGGTTCATGTGTGTTGCATTGGAAGTATAATGAGTTGGATACATATATTAAGTTTATAAATTTCGTAAACTAAATTGTGGGGTTAAAATAAATGTGTTAGTGAGGACACAAATAATGGTTTTCATGTTTGGTAGGGATATTGATAATTGTGTGTGGGGGGGGGGGATATATTAATCAACGATTCTTAGTAGTTTTTAAATTTATGCATTATGGTAGTTTTTAAAGGGTTTGGGGGTATGTGTGTTAATGCAAGTTGGAAACAGGGATCAGCAATGAGAAAGGAGAGTGTATTTAGGGGGGAGCATGGTATTTCTGAGGGGTAGGTTATATCCCTTAAGGATCAGATGCCATGCTGGGGGAAGGGGAACAATATCTGTGTTGCAGAGTTCAGTTAATTTTACATTAATGAGGATATTTTGTTTAAAAGCTGGTTGGAATTTGGTAGGTGGGGATATTATAATTTTAGCTGAGTGAAAATTGGTGGGTAGATTGTTTTCGGTGATTACTTGAGATAGTGCGGTTTTTTGTAGTTTATTTAAGATGTCATATTTATGCTCTGTAAGTCAGGTGTTAAATAGGCATGAGGCTTTCACCATGCACTTGTCTTTGGGGAAGATTTTACATGTGTGATCTTTGAGTGGGTGTAATAAACTCCTCCAGAGCTGGGAATATGGTTGTGATCATTTCGAATAAATTGGGATATAGTGTGTGACATTTTAATTGGGACTTTATAATGAAAAAGTTTTAGGGTATTTTTAATAGAGTATGTGAAATTATTATTGATATAATAGGGCTATTATGTATTTTTCCATTTCTTTATATATAGATGTTAGAGGGTTTTGGGATTGTTTACATTTGATTTGTTTGTGAACTTTTTAGTTGATGGTGTGTGAAAGTATATATGGCCTGTTCAGTGAGTTCAAAAATGTATTTTACTTCCTTGTTTAGTGCTTCTTGGGTATTGCAGTATTTGTAGGCTCTGCTAAAGTGCAAGTAGAAGGTTGATAATTTGTAGTTGTTTGGTGGGCGGAGGTGCTAGTTATTATATTAGGAATGAATGTGGGTTTTCTCTATACAGAGATATGTAGTTTAGTGGAGGTATAGTGTAAGTTAATGTCTAAGAATGATAGATGTCCATTTTGTTCTTCTTCGTGTGTAAATTTAAGGGTGGGGAAGATTGCTTTCAATTCAGATAGTATTTTTTTTTTAATTCTTCTTTGGAGTGTTGCCAGATAATTAAAGTATTGTCAATATAGCAGGCATAAAGTAGTGAGCAGATTTGACGTGCATGGAGAACGTGGGTTCTACATGACATTGAATGGCTTCTGCCAACAAGGCAGAGAGGGGGGAGCCCATTGGGACACCTTTGTTTTGGATGAAGATTCCTCCGTCAGTTTGAAACTAATTGCTCTTAGTGGCCAGGTCGTGGGCCTCTTGTGTACTGAAATATTCAGGTGCCATGGATCTGGTTGCTTCAAGCCATTTGGCTTTAAGTCACATAGTTGCATCGAGGTTAGAGTGCAACGATGTTGAATGAGTGTAGGGTGCAGTCGGGAGTAGCAGTTATGGTTTTAAGTTTGTTAATTAGGTCCGTGCCTGACTGGATGGTACTGGGTGTGGGTGAAAAATATAAAAACCTGAAAAAGTGCTTTCTTTAGGTTATGTGTGGGAGAATTTCATTTTGGCAATTAATGGTCTAAAGGGTTTCAAAGGTTTGTGTAATTTAATTTTGACAAATAACTGGGGAATACTCGGATATAATGATGGTTTTCAAGCTTTGGCTAAGTTTGTTGGTAAACACAGGTCAGTTTTCAAGTGCGCAAGTTTAGTTAAATTTGTAGGTAGTGGGTCATACGTAATATCTGTGGCTTTTAATTTGTCAAGGGTTAGTTTTAATTTGCTGATGTAGTCATCTGTGTATAATAATACTAACAGATCGGTTTTATCAGCAAGTATTATTTTAATGCTATTATCTTTTTTCAGGTTTCGGAAAGTTTTGATTTCGTTTGGCATCTTGGTATCAGGTTGTATATTGTTGTATGCTTGAATGCTGTGATAGAATTAAATCTTAATTTGTCTTTGTGTAGTTCAGGTATAGGGTTTATTATTTGTTCTAACTGTGATATGATTTTGTGTAGGAGTGTTAGGGGTACCAGTTATACAAACTTCAACCCTTGTTGTAATACCTTTTTCCACTATTGTGTTAGTTATAAGGACAAGAGGTTCAAGAATGAAATAGGTTTAGGTATTGGGTTATTAACTCTATCTCTATTATATGTTGTGAGATAGTGGTTATGGTCTTTAGGATCTATTATTATTACTTTGTGTGGGGTTTTGGCATTGATCTGTGAGGTATGTGAGTCATGGGTTGGTGGGGGGTGGGTTGTGAATTATAGTGGGATTAGGATCTCCAGAGTGGGGGAATGTATGTGTAGGGGGGTTGTTATTGTTGTTTAGGTTGAGATGCTTATGTGGAGCTGAGGTGTGGTATCAGTGTTGTGAATTTATACAGTTATTAAGTTTATGGGTTAATCTTGAGTATTTGTTCTGTTTCTTGATCCATAAGGTTATGCATTCGTCCAAAGAGATGGTCAAATTCTATATTAGATAACTTGGTGGTGAGTAACAAATATTGGGAATATGTTTTTTGCTCCACATAACTAATTTTCTCTCTTAGATGTCTTATGGCTGCATTAATTTAGTTTTGGCTGTACAAATTGTGTTTAACGGGTAATATGGAAAATTATATATGGGTAATTGTATCCATTTAGGAGTTACTTGGTAATTTTTACAGATTTTCATAAACCTAAGATGCATTAGTAATCTATTTAAATGCCTACTTAAGGTGATAAGCTGCTTGGGTGGGTTCATTGCTTGTCTAACTAAAGTGCAAGATAACAAAAATTGCAGTAGATGTTTATAGTGCAGTAATTAAAATTAAATTGAAATCTTTAATTCTCTATGACAAAAAGCAAAGAGAAATTAACACTTCACCACAACTAACAGCAGCCTCCTTCCCCTCACAAAATATACTCTTTAACTCTACTACTTGACCTTCTGTCACTTAGCCATACACTCTGGCTTGCTAACTGGCACGTGCAACATCACACAAGGAAGCCACATTTTCATAATATGATCAGACACTGATAATGACATAAGGGGGCATGATTTGCTCTGCACAGTTAGCAGCTGTCAATCAAAAGATGGAGTTGCACAATTGGCAACTCTCCTAATAGACAGACAGGGAAATGATGATTCAAAGTAAACTCCAAAATAATAATTATGATGTAAATAAAGTAAAACTGGTTAAGGAAAAGTAAAAGTGAATGGGTGAATCATCACAATAATTTTTTAAAAATGCATTTTGGCAAGTCCGCGAACAGTTGCTTGCATCACTATTCTGTCTGCTCACTTCAGTAATCTTTCTTCATTTATAAATTGCAACTATCAAAATAGTAGAGTTCCTTGGCATCACATAGGTTTGACTCACCTGTAACTTGCACTGCAAATACCATGGTATTTTTGCCAATACCCAAAGCCATTGCCTCTTTTAATGATTGTGTGATTTAGGTATACATTCATGCACAGATATGTTAGACTTCTAAATGAAGACTTTTATACATTACTATTGTATGTAACGTACTGTTCATTTAGTAATGATCACTTATTTTTAATGTATACAAATCCTTTTTATGTTTTTTTTTTTCTTTATCATAAAAGGTAGGGTATAAAGTGATAAGAATGTATTGGAGTATGAGGAAACTTGGAAGGCGATGTCAGTATATCTGCAGTATTAATGAAGTCAATGGAAAACCAGAATTTCATATCCAAGTCAAAGAACATGAATATAATGATATTACTATAAAGGATACAACAGCTAAAGGTAACCATTGTTATATTTTTTAATCAGGAATGTACAATGCAAGCTTTACTATTGAGTACTTTTCTATCTAGAAAACTTGTAGATGAAATTTCACAAACTTCCCAACATAATAAATAATGTTAAAACCAGCACCCATACATTTACTGCATTTATTATTGTTTAAAACTATTATTATTACAAATAATTAGGTAGCATTACAGATCAATTATAAAATTATAGTACAGAAATACAAATAAAGTTTGCTGCAATGAGACTGAAGGGACTGTGAAGGTGTTCTCTAATCCTTGTTATATAGGTAAGTCCTTGATTTTTACTTGAAGATGGGTAAAAACGTTTAAAAAGATATATAGTGGACCTTCGTTATAGCGCTGCTATCATCATTAGTAATAAATAAAAAAAAAATTTTTTTTAAATATTAAAATTTGAGGTAACTTTTATATTTGCGTATTTATATATGTATTCGAAATAGGCATTTCAGGGCTCCTAAATAATGCTTTTTTTTTTTCAATTTATTCCTCAAGTTGATATATTAGGAAATAAGAGGCCTCTGACAGGCTCCTGTCAGACCTCTGGCAAGTAGCTGCTTGAGGGGGTATTTTTTTTTCTTTTCTCTTGCTCAAACTTTCCATTAGCATAGTGCAGAACATGGCATTACCACTGGATAAGTTTAAATTTATCCCACTCCCCCACTAGTTGACAAAGAGCTCCAGTAAGTTAAATGACTTGTTTACTACAAACACATCCATCTGTGTTCTCAATAAAACAATCAGACACCAAGAGAACATTTTTCTTTTTATTGGAGAACTTTAGTAATTGGATGATAATACAGCTGTATGTGTTTTTATTCCATTTTAGAATATTTTGCAGTTTAAAACTTTTTTAATGTTTCTATATTATTTTATCTATTATTGGATATATTTTACAGATGGAATATGAAGAGAAAAATCAATATTTTTTTTTAACACATGAATGGCAACATGACAGGAATGTAATATCAATCAGCAAACATCTGGTTTTGGTTTGAAACTTTTAGTGCATAAGTTAGGCTTTACAGATTGGTACTTTATGAACTCAATGTAAATGTGTCTTTTTTTTTGCATTTTTAAATGAAATATAATATTTAAAAACAAATGTCTGTGAAATACTCCAGTGGATATTTTAAGCCAAGTTGAACTGGAAAATCATGTTTTTTGTAAAAAAATATTTCATTGACTCTGATAGTGATGATTCAGGCAAATGATCATGTTTCTCTGAATGGAAAATAATTCTTTTGGGATGGAGGGGGGGGGGGGATATTGGCATATAATTGTTACCCATAATTTTCAAGATATTTGCTAAAAATCACTAAAACAGAGGGGGGGGGGATTTATTTTGGAACAGCATTCTAGGTCATGATGGTTCGATCTTATCCCCCACCACCACCTACTCCATCCTTTACTTATTTTTTAGATCCTAGTCTGGTTTTCATGTTTATTGTTTAGTGGTATGTACATTTAGTGGCCATCATCCTCAAGCAGCCATGGGCTAGGGAGATCCAACCAGACTGTGCAATTTAGTTCTCCAATGGAAACAATGTCACATTATGTCAGTAAGGAATCAAATTTGGAGCTCTGTAACCTCTTAAATAAGCCTTTTATAGAAAAATGTGACTGAGGATAAAGGGCTCAATAAAGTTTTTCTAAATTTGATTTTCAACAATAATGCTGGGCAACAAATTTTCATAAAAGTCATGCCTCTGAGATAAAATAGCCATTTCTTAAAGATTTCAAGGTGATGAACACGAATATGACAATGAAAATGCAAAATTGGCTGTGATTTCTGAGAAATCTGCAATAGTTTATTATGTAATAGAATAATATGTACATATGACATATATTGATAAAACTCCGCTTCTACTTCCGATGTCGCTTTGCCTGTCACTTGTACAGCTGCTCAAGATCATCTCTGGTGAGCATCCAACAGTAGTCAACCAACATTGAAGTGGACCAGTTTCCCTGGTATCGTTTCTCCATCATTGCAATGTCCTGGTGAAAATGTTCACCATTCTCATCACTAACCATGCCGCAATTGTCGGGGAAGAAATCTAAGTGGGATTGGGGAAAATGGATCTTTAAGGATATATTGCAGCGAAGTTTGTGATACAGAGACAACATGTCCGTAACCAGTTTCTTGCAGTTGTCTGCCCTGACATTCCCAAGGAATTTAGTTGACACCAGACACCCATTCACATAAGAAACAGCAGTACTTTGTATATCCCAGCTGCAGCTCATCAACAGAGCCACTACCTTCAAATCACAACAGAGATGCCAGCCATACTTGCTGTATTGAAGACAGTTCAACAGTTGTTTTAGGTTGTTATACGTTTCATGTAGACAGTGTGTCCGACCAGAATGGATGGAAGTCGATTTCCATTATGCAGCAACACCGCCTTGAGACTCAATTTCAAGGAGTCTATGAATAGTCACCATTCTTGTGGGTCATGTTTGATTCTGAGGGCATTCATCAGGCCATCTGCATTGGAGCAGAACACAAGGTCATCTTCCTTCCTGAAGTAAGGCGCAAACTGCTCATGATGAGTTTGAAACGAAATCACTCAGACATTTTCCTTGAGAAGATTCCATTGTTTAAGTCTTGATCCAAGTAACTCTGCTTTGGCATTGGGCAGCTCCAGATCGTGAACAAGATCATTCATTTCTTCTTTGGTGAGAATGTGTGGTGCAAATGATGCACCGTGGCAGACATATAGTATGGATCATCATTTGACATTGAAGGCTGCAGAGAACCCGACATCGGTTCGCCTCCCTCCTCATCATCTGAATGGATGGAAAATTCTTTTGGAGGTTCAGGAATGGGAAGGCCTTTGCCATTTGCAACTAGTCGGAGAACAGATTGTATATTTGGGTATGCTATTGTCGACGTCTTTTTTCTTGTGATGTCTCCAGAAACAGGTGGAACCATGCAGAAGTAGCAGTCATTTGCACAATTGCTTGGCTCTCTCTAAACCATAGGAACAGCAAACGGCATCGCCACTCTTTCGCCTTTCAGCCACTTCAAAAGATTTCTTGCACATGTGCTGCAGCATATATTTGGGGCCCAGGCCTTGTCCTGGTCGCTAATCTTGCATCCGAATTAAAACTCATATGCTGCTTTCACTTATTGGAGTGATGACCCTTTTCTGGCTTTGCAAACATCACTTCCCCACAAATGTAACAAAATGTATCTGCACTATTAACACAGTTATGAGGCATCACTACTGCTGGATTAAAACTGCAAGGATCACTTGTATTGTACTTATGACACAGGGGTAAATGGGAGTCACTAAAAAGACTTGCTCACCCTATGAGATGTCACTTACAACTAATGATTGCATCATCTTTTGTCCGTGATCGTAAAGCCACGATGTCATGGCTCAGCTACATTGCATCAGACAATAATGCAATACATCCTGGGGTTGTATGTATGGTGGGTTGATGGAATACAATGCAATATGTTGCAATCTGGAGTTTAAAATACAGCTTTGCGAAATGGTTACCTGTGCACTCAATGTGGACTGAGTCGTTCATACATGACCATCTCTGTCTCTCCTAAACAAGAGCCAATAGACAAATTTTATTGTCATTTTCGTGTTCAGCACTTCGAAATTAGTAAAGATTGGCTATTTTCATTTCAAAGCCTTTTTGGGTGTTGCCCAGTATACTCATTCATTATTCAAACAGTTTTGAAACAAAGCTGGAATATTTAATCAATTAAAATGAAAGCGTTGCTAAATAAAATTAATGAATATATTTTAATCAATTTTCACCAGTGTTGAATGATTTTTATAAAACAAGCTGTTATTGTTAAATTTACTTCCACAACTTTTAAATATTGAGCAAATATTGTTAAAAATGTGCTTTTTGATAGATTTGATTGATATCTTTAATTTATTTTCAATCATTTTTTTTTCCATAAAAAGCTTTTAAGAAGCTGCTGAGCTCTGAATCTGATTCTCAATTATTTTTTTTTACATATAACATGGAACTGTTTCTACAGAAGTGCCCATTTACATATGTTACTCTGTGAGGAAAAAAAAAGCACTCCAAAGCAAGTGTCCAATCACGCTGAAATTTTGCATGTGCAATGAGGGTGTAAAAATGTAGAAATGATTAAAATTTTACAGCAACAGGGCTCTGTATTGCAGAACAGTGGCTCTATAAGAATAACCGGTTAGTATAGCCACCTCTGGCAACAATGCATGATGATATCTGGCATGGCATTGAATCAAACAACAGTCAGATGTTGTCCTGTGACAGATTCTGTCATGCGTGCTCTAATTGCTGGGCTAGTTCATCGACATTCTGAGATGTCTGCAATGTACATCCCAGTACGTCCCATACATGTTCGATTGGCAAGAGGTCTGGAGACCTGGCTGCCATGGGAAGGTTTTAAAACCATAGAGACATTCCTGGCAGAGATTCGCCATGTGCAGTCTGGCATTATCATGCTGGTAAATGGCCCCTGGAAGAATTGACAGCAGAGGCAACACAACTAGTCACAGGATGTCATCAATGTACCCCTGTTAGGGTACCATGTAACACTACTAGGGGGGACCAGCTACCATAGGAGATGGCTCCCCAGATTGTAACATCAGGTCTGATGGCCATGTGCCACTCCACAGCATAGGTTGGATCGGGGTGCTGGCCCGACTTCCTCCACACACATATGCGTTGGTCATATGTTCCCAAGCAAAAATGGGATTCATCACTGAACATTATATGCCACCAGTCGGATGCAATCCACACTTCCCAGGCACAACACCACCTGCAGATGTTCGGTAGTTAGTGGTAGCCATCATAAAGGGTGTCAAAAATGTAGTCCCACCACTGCCAGTCATCTTCCAATTGTGTATCTTGATATAACAAGCTCTACGTAGGATGCTATGTGTCTTCAAATGATAGGTAACAGTGCCATTGGTGTTGTTCTGGCTGCTCTCACTATCACATGATCCTCCCATCCAGTTGTTTGCCTGGGCCAGCAGGTGCCTTTCTTGGCAGGTATTTGTGCCCTCCTGGACCCTCTGCTGCCATCTTCAACCTACTGCTTCATCGTTCCAACCCCAGATGCCGGCTGATATGTCGACATGACCAAATGGCTTCTCTGAGACCCACAATGCAACCCTTCTTGAACTCTTTGAGTTATTGGTGTCATCATCAGGTGCATCATTGCATCATCTTCATCAGCTACTGGTGTCAACGTAACTAACAGCGGTCAGAATGATCAATGACGTGAGCAACACTCCTTAAATATGACCTGGGAGCACGTTTTCCCTGTGCACTGGGACTGCTTTGTATGTTTATTGGTATCAAATTTCTAATCATTTACATGCCGAGTTTCACTGTTAATGGACTATTTTATTGAGGTGCCTCATTTCTTTTTGTCACTGAGCGTATTAATAGTAGTTAAGCATACACTGCAAGAATAGCTGTACATTAGAAAATGGAGAGAACCATCTAGGTTTAACATCTAAGGTTTGACTCCACATTTTTTGTGCAGACCATTAGTGCCTTTCAAAGCAGATGTTCTATTTCCTGAAAGAAGGGAAAGTAGTCTATGTAGGTCACCTACCCCAAATGCCTAATTGAAATAAAGTATTAAATGCTGAGTTCATCAGTTTTATGAAGTTTATAACCTATTACACTTCCTATGTTATGCAGCAAAACTATTTATTAGAAAATAATTTCATTTTGGACAAAAGATGGAACGTAGAAACTTGTTATAGAGGGAAATATTTGAAATAAGAATATGTTTAGTATTTTACTGTGCTTGAAATTTAATAAAAGTTTAATTAAAACTATGTTTCAGTATAAAGATGAATGTTTTAACAAAGTTGTCTTTAGAGTCTTAAATCTGCATTAATAATATGGAAACTAATTGGAGGGTAATTCATTTATTGTCAGTTAGTATGGCACAAACAAATTTTCTTCCCTTGCAAATTTATAAGCAGTGCTTTCTTAAAATAAATCATTTTTTAAAATTCAGTTTTATGTGAATAATATTAAATGAAACTGAATAACATTTTCTTTTTCAGGTGTATGGCAAAAAGTAATCTATCCAATTGAAAAAATGCGAAGGCAAGCCCAGACAATTAAAATTTTTCCTGATTTTATATCTGGAGATGACCTCTTTGGATTAACTGAGCCAGCAGTTCTACGTATTGTGGAATCGGTAACCTATTGTTTTTTCTAATTATTAAACCACAGCTTATTGTATTTAGAAGATTGTTCTCCTATGCAGGATGAAAAAAATTACAAAATGGAATATAGTGTTCCTTAACCCTTTAAATACCCAAAATGATCAAAATAATGTTATTGCTTTGTCTTTACTACCCTGTACCTGTTTTGGGCTGTCTCAAATGTTAAAGAATAAAAGTTTGATGAACAGGAGTTGTAAGAATATGCTGAGATACATATACACATATAAACAAACCTTGCTTTGAAAAGCATTTTTTTTTTTACATTTGTTCTTTTTTTATTATTATTATTTATTTATTATTTCTAGATTTTGCTCTTTTAAATATGATTCTGAATATGAACATTTTTTACCTTTTGTTTTTCTCTTTAGCTATTTTGGCATAATGTAATCTTACCGTATTGTGTTCTTATCTTCAATGTTTTACAGCCATTTAATATACCATATTAATGTAATTGGACATTGCAATATCTTCTCAGTTTTAGAATACTTGTGACATGAATCCAGCATCATAGATTTCACCTTTATCTCCCATCTCCACTTTCCAGTATTGTTGGTGCCCAGGCACCATGCCATTAAGGATTGATCATGTTTTAAGTCATCACTTGTTTGATCATGTTTTGAAGTCAGCTTCACCCCTGTGTCATACAGCACTCAACTGCCAATTCTTTATAGGGATTTTCAGCAATGTTTATCTTCAGCACTACAGGCACAGTGGCAGACATCTTGGTAAGAGCAAAGTGAAAACAATTTATTTTAAATAGAGCCTATTGTTAAACCATAGCAGACTTGCTTTTGCTGGATTTTCAAGGAGGAAGTTCTGCTTGATCAGTTCAGAATTGGTCATGGCTTTTAATATTCTTCTTCATGCAAGCAACCAATCTACATGTAAATTCTGTGATACCATTTTATTCATTCAACATATTTGAATTGATTATTCCACTTTTAATTCTGAATGCAGTTTATTTTTAGCTGTTGTCATTTTTCATCTGAGTTCCATAAACTTGGACATCTATTATCAGAGGATTCTCTTTCATTTTGCAGTTTTCTGTTTTCACAATATACCGGATATTTAAGTCTCAATTCTTACCATGGTCCTTTGTTTTTTATTTTTACTTAGATTCTTTACACACACAGTTTTTATATCATTGTTATCTTTTACATTCATTGTTCTTTTGATTCTACCTAAGACATTCAAAAAGTTTTTGACATGTCTAGATTTGCATTCATTCCTCCAAAGTTAACAAGCTACGTCTTGTTTGAAAGCTTGTCTAAATTTTTCATTACGTGTTGAAAGCAAAGGCCATATTGTCATTTCTCCCTTCACTGGCAGTGCATAAAGTTTAAATTAGTGGAATCTGTGTGTTGTTGCTACAGAGCCTACTAAAATGGGTAAAAGATGTTACATTTTCACAAGGAATCAGCTTGGGGATGACTTGAAAAAAGTTATGCCAATTTATCACAAGTATATGGGGATCATGCCTGTTCATATAGCACTGTTATGGGATGGATGCACAAAATCAGAGATCAGCAGAGCTTCAATGGCAACCATCACTGCTGTTCATGAACTCAGTAAGGAAAACGCATACATCACTGTTCAGGTAATAAGTTTAGATGTTGGTATATTGATCAGCAGTGTGGAAAAATTATTCATCAACATTTAAAGTTCCAAAAGATCTGTTCCAAATGAGAATCCCACAAACTGACAGAATAGCAAAAAAGGGCTAGAATCAGCTTGCACAAGGAGATACTGGCAATGTTTGAACCTAGGGGTCCCAAATGATTAAAAGACATTGTCGAAAGGTGATGAGACATGATTTTATTACTATACAACTCCCAGAAAGATAAAGTCTTGTATGGGTTGAGGAAGATGAACTCCTTCCCCAAATCCACTGACAGTACTTTCGTTCAAGGAAGAGGATGTCACATTGTGTAACATTGCCCCATGTTTTAAAATATACAACATTGAAAGAATCAATAGAAGAAATAAAAATCATGTTTCAGGTAAAATATTACTCAGGAAAATATTTCCTTTCAATTTATTTAGAGGCAGTTTTGAACTTATTAAATTTACACTGGATAACAATGTCTTCCAATTTCAAGATAAATTTTACGAACAAAATCATGGACTGCAATGGGATCACCATTAGCACCATATCTCGTGAATCTTTACTCTATCATTGGGAAAAAAATTCATTGCTTGGCCAGAAATAAAATACTATAAAAGATATATGGGTGGAATTCTCTGCATCTTCAGCACAACTGACATAACCTCCCAGAAGATTTTCTAAACAAAATCAACTCATTGGAAAAAGACTTAAAATTTACAATAGAAATAGGAAAAGAAACTATCATCAACTTCTTAGATATCACACTAAAAATGACAGATGAAAAAATCTTAATTACTAATTATAAAAAACCTGACCAATACAGGAAAAATATTAGACTATCACTCTAACCACCCAACATATATAAAGAAAAATCTAATTGGCCAAGCAATAAAGAAAATTCAGTTACAAAACAGAAGAACAAACAATAGCACAAATTAAAAAACTGGAAAAAAACCTTTCTGAAAATCATTATCCAGCTAATTTTATCTGAAAGATAAAAAAACGAAAAAGTAGATAAATGAAGCAAAAGAAAAACTGTACCTCACTAAAAAAAACTGCCTTACCATAAAGATCTTTTTGAATAAAAATCCAAAGAGTGAGCAACAAATTCAATATAAGAATAGCATCAGATCTGGGCAGGAAAATAAAAAAAATACTCCCCAAACATCAAACAACAAGAAAAAATTATATACAGGGAAAGTGGAATGATTTATAAAGTAACATGTGAATGTAAAAAAAAACATACATTGGAAAAACAGAGAGAACACAAACAAGAATAAAACAACACAAAGCAACAGTAAAAAGCTAATTATAAAATAGATTGAAACACAACAACAATAATTAAAAAAAGAAAAAAAATGCATTCATAAGAAAAGCAGGAGAAGGATTACTGATCTTGATGAAAAGCAACAGAGGGTGACATGAATGATGTACAAGGAATTTTGTTTCCCCTAATCTGGCAAAAACTTCTACAAAAGAAAGAAAGTTCCAACAAAGCTGTAACTTCCTCGGATGACGACCCCAGTAAGGGGTCAAAATATTAGTATATTTACTCACAAATAAGTGAATATATTTGTCTTAAGTTGCTAACTATATCAATCTACCTATTCTAAGACAGTCATGAATACAATTATTTCTATAATACCACTGTTTTTATTCATCAGGTTTTTTTCCAAATTAAGCCTTAATTGCATAGTCTGATGTATTTTTTCACTATTTCACAGTGAAAATGTCTTATTAAAATCAGTATGTTTGTAAATTTGTTTAGTTTTTTTTTATTTTCATAAAATTCAGGATTCTGTTTAATTTGGTATATAACATGACCTATTTCAGTTTGTTGTTGTTGTTGTTGTTTTATTCTAAAGTTGACTTGATTATTGGATTCAGCAAAGTTGGCAAAAAGCCTGGACTTTTCTCAAAGTATGGTACCAAGAAAAAAAGTTGAAAAACAAGACTATTTTTCTTGTTTAAAGTAAAATAGACATACACTTTTTTCCATTCAGAAATCAACAGCTCTCTATTCATGTGTATTATAATCATTGCTGTTTATTAGTTTTTTTAAATAAATTTTTATCTGCATTGCCAGATGCCTTTTTCAAAGATATGACATATTCTTCATAGCACCTATAAAACACCTCGTGATACAACATACACACCTTCATGAGCAATTGGGACTGCATGTGCAGGATAGCCTTGCCCTATACACTTTAAAGAACATACTGGATGGGCTTGATGGGAGGCTACCATCTGTCTCCCAACAGCTGTTCCAGTGGGTCCCCTCCCCCAACCTTCTCTGAGCCTTCGGGGTCCTTGTGACCTGGCCATTTAGCCCATGGTGTGCAAAAAAGTGCCACTCAGAGGTAAAATAACCCAACATGAGCAATTGTTTTAAGTCAGTATGTGGTTTCAATACTTAAAAAATTTTCATCGACTGCTTTTTTTCATAAAATAAAGCATATACATTTAAATCTCAACTTTTTAGCCATAACTGCAGGAAATTTATAACTAGTTACTTCTTCTACACTTTGACGATTACAGTGATTAAAGTCTTTGCATGTAATACAATGAAATATCACATTTAATTGTTTAATTTTTTGAAATAATCAACTTAACTGAAAATTAATAATTTTAGTTAAGTTGAGTTGAAATTAATGATTTTCAGGTTAGTAGATTAATAATCAACTAACCTGAAAATTAATAAATTTAATTTTATGAATAGTTATAGTTAATTTATTTAATTTAAACCATATATTTAGATTTAATTCATGGTTTTAATCTAATGGATTAAATGCATATCAATGTGTTACAGTTAATAATACTTTAAACTGGAAATCATTCAACAAAAAGTGATAATGAATAGAATTATTTATGACTTAATCCAAAATCATTTTGGAATAAATTTCCACCATAATTCCTGTGTAAATCTATTATTGGCACTATGCTACAAATATCTCAGATCATTAATATCAAATTGTTTCATCTGACAAATGTCTTTGTGAAAAGTTATAAAATTTGCATAAAATTATTCATTTATAATAATTCTTACAAAAATATTGTCATGGTTTCTTGTTTATCTGGGAATAGGATTTACTTGTTCTTTTCTCATCTTAGCTCCCAGGAGTGGATACCTTAAATGATTACAACTTTAGGTATGGCCGCTCTCCATTTCTTGAGCTGCCTTTGGCTATTAACCCAACAGGATGTGCTCGCTCAGAGCCTAAACTTCGAACACATTTTAAAAGGTTAGTTGTATTATGTTGGTTCTTTAAAACATTAAATAGTTTTGATTGAAAAATTAAATGTTGAAAAACTAAAAGTTTGAAATGAAAGTACTGGAACAAAAAGCTTTACTTTGAGTTACTTGTAAAATTTTTATATTATTTAATTAATAAAATATTGACTTATCATTTTTGTAATTTTTGTTGTTATTGTTTTTCACTTCAAGCATATTTTAATTCATTGAACAAAGTCTGTAATCACAACATAATTTGTTTTGTTCTACTCATTATGACATCATAAATATCTCCAAGCAAATATATTTTTGTAATTCTTATGCAAATTTATATATGAGTTTTCTTGATGAAATATTTAGCTGGTACACAAAATTAATCCATAGTGGTCAGTCTTTACACAATTTAGTAATTTGGATCTTTCAAAAGTTTTAATTTCCACTTTTAAGGTGAAAAATGCAAAATTTTAAATAAATGTTGTAATCCAATCTATTGATACTAGAGATTTGAAATTTTGATGGTAGAATGTGATAATCAAGGGAGTTGCACTGACAACAGCAATTTGCTCCCTTGACCCCAGGAGGTGAAAAATTCCAGTGTTTTTGTTATAAAAGATAAATGGAAATTTGTTTTCGTTGGATAGTTATTAATGAAACATTACTATTTGAATTTTCCTTATTCATTAGTTCAAATTTCCAGAGCTAGACTGCACTAAAGTAATAAAATGATGGACATTCTCTTTGAAAAAATGAGTGTTCCATATTTACCAGAGGTGATGTGTTATTGTTCTAGTTTTTATCTAGTATACATTGTGTGTCCTAACAAGTGTAATTAATGAGAGATAAATATCCATTTGTCCATAATTTGCTGAACTTAACCCTTCCAGTGTCTAGCTTGAAAAACTAGTTTCCACTGAGAAGCCAAGCTATTTTCTCCCTATGCTCAGCCCAAAAACATTTTGTTAGAATTTAGAATTTTTTTACCAAATAACTAATAAAAGGAATTAAGGCATGTTATATACCAAATTAATCAGCATTTAATACTGGATTTTTCTGAAATAGAATATTTAACAAAAAAAGATGATTAGTTTTATTTTAATAGGACTTTTTTTAGAGTCATGTAGTAGAAAAATGTATCATGCAGCACAAATGAAAATTTATTTTAAAAAAACTAATAGAAATGATTATAATGCACATGAATAGAAAGGCTATTTATTTCTGAATAACCAAAAAAAAATTTGTTTCGAGTAAATATTTCTCCTTTGTAATTTTTTTTCAGTACCATACTTTGAGAAAATTCCAGACTTTTAGCCAATTGTGCTGAGTCAGATAAACAAGTTAACTTTATAATTTTTTTAAAAAATAACCAATCAATGGAAATAGGTCGTGTTATGCTCCAAATTAAACAGAATTTAATTATGAATTTTATGAAAATGAATAATAAAAACAAATTTTCAAGCACGTTGATTTTAATAGCCTTTTTCAATATGATATGGTGAATAAAAAAGATCACGCTATACAATTAAGATTTAATTTTTGGAAATCGTGATGAATAAAAATAGTTAAATTATATATTAATGGAAAGGAAATTTCCTCCCAAATAATATAATATTTAACCTGAAACATGATTTTTACTGCTTTTAATGATTCCTTTCAGTATCATATATTTTAAACACAGCCAGTGTTATACAAAGTGATTTGGAGTTTTCTTGGAGGCGGGGGGGGCATCATCTGCAGTTAACGCTATTTAGCGTTATTAATCACAGCATTACTGGTAATGCTGTGATTATCATCTATGTTTAAATCATTAATAACATTAAATAGCGTGATGAGACTTATTTATTTCCATCTCACTCTGTGTAATATTAAGGTAATAATTGCCACCAGAGATCATAGATGGCGCCTATGGTTGGCCCGAAAAACTCCGTGATAGAGTTAAATCTTAAAATTAGCAGAAAAAAGACAAGCTGGCATTAGTTCAACTGGAAGAATATTCTGGCATGTTTCTGGAGAGATGCGGGTTCAAATCCCGTATGTCGGCAAAAAAATTTTCCGCTGAATATTTATTGATTTTTCAAACCGTTTATAACACAGATTTGGTTCAGTTAATCTGAATCTTTCCACTCTTGAGCAGGTGTCTCAGTTTAATTATCTTGGGAGCTATGTAAAAGATACTGATGAGTGCAGCATGAGATTAACAGACGAATAGGGATTGCTGCCTGGACTTTTATGAATCTATGGAGAGTGTGGAGAAATAGGCGTATACACCTAAAGACTAAAATTAGACTGTATAACAGTTTGGTTCTTTCTAGGGTTAGTTATGGTAGTGAAACTTGGACACTTTGTAAACAAGATAACAGGAAACTAGATGCTTTTGATTCCAGATGCTTACGCAGTATCTTGGGCATTAGGTGGTTCAACTTTGTAACTAATGATGAGGTTAGGCAAAGGAGTTTGCAACCTCCTTTAAGCAGCATATTGTGCAGAGAGAGACTCCATTGGTTTGGCCATGTTGCCCGTATGAATAATTATAGATTGGCGAATAGGGTTATGAACAGTGTGCCTAAAGGCCTCAGAAAGAAGGGGAGACCTAGGATGCGGTGGGCAGACAATGTGAAACAGGACCTTGTTAGAATTGGTGTGCAGTGGCCAGATGCAGCAGATGTAGCTCAGGACAGACTTGCTTGGAGAACTAAATTGCACGGTCTGGTTGGACCTCCGTAGCCCATGGCTGCTTGAGGATGATGGTGATGATGAATAGGGTTATGAACAGTGTGCCTAAAGGCCTCAGAAAGAGGGGGAGACCTAAGATGCGGTGGGCAGACAATGTCAAACAGGACCTTGTTAGAATTGGTGTGCAGTGGCCAGATGCAACAGATGTAGCTCAGGACAGACTTGCTTGGAGAACTAAATTGCACAATCTGGTTGGATCTTCATAGCCCTTGGCTGCTTGAGGAAGATGATGATAATTTTATCCATGTAAGTGAAAATTGAGGACCTTTCTTGTAGAATGAGATGTTCATTAGAGTTAACTTTTTTTCACAATTCCTTTAGTTTCATTGTAACAAACTCTTACTCTGTATATCTATGTAGTTGCATTTTATTGATGATCTTCATTATTTGGAAGTTTCAGAACAGCTACTTAAACTAAAATGTAAAAAGTCATCTAATGATTTCATTGAGGAAGAATGATGAAAGTTGATGAAATTGATTAATAGTGAGAAAATTTTATTGTGAATAAATCAACTGTTGATAAAGCATTCATATCCATTTGTACAAAAAATATGAATAAAAGAAATATAAAACCCAATAATAAGATTAAAATTATGTTAACTCTGTAAGAAATTCCAATCAGATCTAAGTCTTTTTTTTTCTTCTTTTTAGACCTCATACACTTCATACAAGTAATACATCTAGATCTTCATTTCACTCTACTTTCGGTGGCATTGAAGTTAGTTCTCCTTATATTAAACAATTTGTTCACTCTAAGTCTTCTCAGTATCGAAAAATGAAGACTGATTGGAGGAATAATGTGTATTTAGCAAGGAGCAGAATACAGGTATGACATGTTTTGTTTTTCCCAGCTATTTATAATTATTTTTTTCTGTTATACAGGATGTAACAAAATTTTGGAATCATAGGCTTATTGTAGCAAATATTAAAACTGCAACCCATGAAGTGCTTTGCAGGTATAAACTTAGGCTACTTAGGCTGTGTATCCATAAGTGCATGGAATGCACAGTGTTTTACAAATGTATCTCAATGTGTGAGACTTCTGCAGTGTACAATGCATAGCTACAGCATGTATGAATATATCCTTCAGCCTCCTCTGAACAAATATATATAAGTTCAGAATCAAGGTACTGATTTTGTTATATTCCTCTTGAACACCTTCTTTCAGTGCCTGGGGCGGGGATGGCTCAGTCGGTAGCGCGCCAGGCTCGTAATCTGCAGTTCCCAGGTTCGAGTCCCAGCTGGGTCAGCGTTGAGATTTATCTCCGCAAAATTCCCCGCCCTGCCCATGGTCAGTAGGGGACACCGATGGGCTCGGAAAGGCCGCCGTCCGTCGGATGGGACGTTAAGCCGTGGCCCCGTGTGCGGGAGAGCCATACCCTGTGCACGTTAAAGAACACGCTGGATGGCCTTGACGGGAGGCTACCATCTGTCTCCCAACAGCTGTTCCAGTGGGTCACCTCCCCCTACCTTCTCTGAGCCTTTGGGGTCCATGTGACCTGGCCATTTAGCCCATGGTGTGCAAAAAAGTGCCGCTCAGAGGTAAAACAACCCAAATCTTTCAGTGCCTGAATTGTTCACAGATGGTTGACATACACAGCAGATTTCAAATGGCCTCATGAGAAGAAGTCTAGAGGAGACAAGTCTAGAAGTGTTACTCCACTGCTTCACGGTGACCAATCCATTTTCTTGGTGTCCTGGTATTTAACCACTGATGAATAATTAAGGCAAAATGTGGAGGTGTCCCATCCTGCTGAAACAGAAAATGCTGTAATGTTGTAAGCAGCATATCTTCTATATAAGACTCAAAAACTTCATTAAACATTACAATGTATGTTTCCCCATTTACAATACATCAAAAAATATGGTCCAAATAATGTTGTTCGATGGATGCCACACTAGATCATTACCTTCGAATCATCCTGAACATGGATCTCTTCCACCCAATGGGAGAAGACCTGTAACATTTATTCTTCTTTAGACTAGTAATGATAGTTATGGTGGTTTACAATTCCACTAAGATGAAAAATATCCTCATTACTAAACAATATAATGTAACAGATGAAAGGTTGCACTAATTGCTGCTCTATCCAGTTCTAAAATTCTTCATGTCTGTTTCAATCATCCCTGTGAAGTTCTTGCACACATATGATTCTGTAAGTGTTGTACTTGTTTCACTTTAAAATACATGCAACAGATGTGACTATTTCTTGCTTCTTGGCCCATTTTTTTTATATTGATCTATGAACAACCTTTGCTAACACATTTGTGGTTTGATCGGGATCCATACTTTGGCACTGATGAACCACTTCTTTTTGTATTTGCCACATTTCTACTATCACCAAATTGTTTCACTAACTTTAACACTGTTCTTTGGTGAGATACAGTATTTCTACCACTTGTTAGTGGTAGAATTCTTCACCTTAAATCTCTTGCATGCAAGAGAACGATTCAGCTTTTTCTTGCAAGTGTAATCCATTTTTACAGGCTATATCTATTTATTTTTATTTATATTATTATTTATATCATGAGAAACCTGAAAAAAATACGCAAACTATAATTCCAGAATCTCTGGAATTCAATTACCATAACCTCAACATCATATGTTGATAGACCATGTCACTGGAGGTACTTGTGAGGGGAAATATTGGCATCTCTTTAATGCTTAGTGTGGGATGGCTCTTGGTTAGTAGAGGGGACACCAGTTGGGTAGGAAAGACAAACATCTGTTGAATGGGACATAAGTTATGACCCCATGTGCAAGAGAACCATACCCCATGCACATTAAAGAACATGCTGGGTGACCTTGACAGGAGGCTAGCATCTGTCTCCCAACAGCTGTCCAGTGGGTTCCTCTCCAACTACCTGAGCCCTTGGGGTCCTTACAGCTGGCCATTTACACCGTTGTGTGTGAAAAATGCTACTCAGAGGTAAAACAACCCAATCTTTAATGCTCAATAGCCTATGTGATACTGCACTGTACTTATCATCTTACCTACATTGAGAAAGTCCCTCATTATTTAATATTTACCGCCTTCTCCATTACTCCTATGAATTGACTATTATCTGCAAAAAATACTTAGCAACTTTAACTGTAATAAGATTTCTGATAAGACTTTGTTATACTCTTTCTTCAACATGCTTCAGGACTTGCCAAATTATATAAACATTCTAGGGCATCGGGTTAACATCTAATTTCATGATTCATATTGAATTATGGTACACTGTTTAACATAATGCTTTATGTAGAACATATAAATTTTAATGTGGTTTAGCATATTTTAATTTATACAGAGTATTAGTGAATTAAATTTTCTACTTATAACCTTCATATAGTGAGATTTTTGAAATTGAACTCACTCTAGTGTCAGATTTAATTTTGAAGTATTTTTAGCAAAAAATAACTTTAGAACCTTGTCTGAAGTAACTAATGAACCTAAAAAAGGTCATGCTGTATAAGAAAAGAAAAAGAGCATTTAATTCTGAGTATTAAAATATCGAAAAAGCCCACTAGCCCATCTAGCCATCACAGACTTCTCACCTTCAACCACTTTGCCATGTTTATCCCTCAATCCCAGTGTACCTGTCAGTTTCTTCCCACATAAAATATTAACAATCTGGTACAACCTCCTGCTATTGTGCTATCTGACTGCTTCCTCTGCTTTGTCAGCCAAGCTATCAAGCCAAAGATTCTTATCAACTGTTTACTGATCCTTTACACATTTATTAAGCTCATTGTAATGTCTTCTGTTAGGGCTAGTAGGATGTTGATTTATATTAATCCTGCACTTCCTTCTTTCAGAAATAAGTTCCACAGCCTTATCACTCAAATAATTTTGTTTCCTCTGTTCCCTTTTACCCAAAAGAGTACTATTGGTTTCAAGAAAAACTTGTTTAAGTTGATTCCATTCTTTCTCAACTTCAGCAGTAAGCAAACCACGATTGTCATAATGACTAAGTAGCCTATCATGGTATGCTTTGGCTATATCTGGATCTTTCAGACCTTCAGTATTGAAGGTAATATACTAAACGAAATGTAACTTTAGAAAAATGTTGAAGAAATTTATTTTAGCATGAATGCTTCTGTTAAATGTTAAATGTGAAAGAATGTTGAGAAAAATCAAGCTGTAGATTTATTTAAACTTTATCTTGTCTCTTTTTTTTTAATAAAAAGCTGATTTTAGACATTATGGATATTCTAATTTTGCTTACAATTATATAATAGCATAGAGATGCCTTAATAGTTTTTATAGGAAATAGTATACATTGACTGAAAGGAACTTTAAAAAAAGAAAGCTCCATTTTAATATTAATAGATTAAGTAATTTTTTTTTGAAACAGAGTAAATATGTTAAATTTAACTTTAAACTATATTGCATTTTAAGCATTGCATTTCATACATAACTAACAAATGATTAAATTACATTAATACCATCTATAATTTGGTAAGTTTGTTATTCAGAACTGAAAGTTGATGAAAAAATTAACATATGAAGTCTTATGTTACTTAAATGGAATGTAATAAATAACTAAAATATTTAAAATATCAAAAGAATTTGTGAGAGGCTTTTAAAAAGTTGGAATTCTAATATAGTTGGATATACTTAATTAGTTGCATTTCTCTTTGAATAGTGAATAATGAATAAGGAATTATGCTGCACAACATTAGTACTCAAATATAATTTTTTTGTATGGTTTACCAAAGTGAAAATGTTTTTAACTTTTACAGTGCCTTTGTACTGTTGCAAATATTTTGTTAATGATTATCATTTTGAATTTTTGAAATTCAGGGCCTTGGGTTATATGCAGCAAGAGATATTGAAAAGCATACCATGGTTATAGAATATATTGGGCAACTAATAAGAAATGAAATAGCAGAAAGAAATGAAGCCATATATGAAGCTCAGGTTAGTATGTTTGTTTATATTATATATTAAAGGTTTCCAAAATTAGTTCTACGAGTTATTTCAAAGAATATATAGAATAACTGCAAAAGAGTGATATGACCCAGACTTGTGTTATGTACTGTATATATCAAGGAAGTTCAAGTTTCAACCATTACAGCTTCAATTATTATAATAGTTCAAAAATTCCAGTGTGTAAAATGTATAATACAAGAATAAAATCACCTTAAAAATACTGGTATAGTACCAACATACGTTGTGAAAGTTTCTTGTTATTAGAAGTGCACAGATGAGTTACACTGAAGACAAGTCAGTAAAGTTCGGTTTAATGAAGTAGTATTCATACTTACAATTCAAATAGATGGAAATGAAAAGTGGCTTCCTGATGGACCAACTTGATAGTATTAATTGAGGAACATTGCTGTAAAATCATGCGCAATATTAACAAGGAATTGTTCAAGTACATCATTAGCTTAGTAGAAGGATCTAGATTTTAAAACATACAATATGTTCTTTGTCAGCAAAATGGTGGTAGTTTCTGTATTATGTCGTAAGAAGGTATATTTGAAAAAAGTTGATGTAAGAGATATTATTATTGAGATGTATGTATATGCGTGAGATGTAGTATCAGATGATATGTATGATGGCATGTTTTTATTGTATGTTATTAGAAAATTGGCAGTACTTTTCATTGTTGTTGAGAATGTTTGGATTAGGGTAGTCTTTTAGTAGGTGTTTTCAGACTGTGGGTAAAATCGGTAGTTTGTCATTACAGCAGAAATCTTTGTTGATATGAATTATTATTTTTTCACTATATGAAAGTTTAAATTTAGTATTATGATTTGAAATAATTCTGGCTTCTTCAAAGATTGGAGTTGTATTGTGATTGATAATGATGCTAGATAAAGCTGTTGTTAATTTTTTCTTGATATCATATTGATGTTCTCTAATTCTTTCTTCTGGTAAGTTTCTTGAAGTCATACTGATGTATCCAAGTGGGGATTTGATGTTCTTATTAGGAGTAGTATCTTCTCTTAAAGGAATCGGGTAATAGAGTGGTGGAAGGTTTGATAGGTACTATATAGTTGAAGTTTTCATGATATTTTTATGGTATTATTCAAAGCAGGTAAATGTGATATAGAGTTGATATATTTAAAGATCTTGTCTGTTGACTTGTTGGTGGTATGGTGCTTATTTAATCGAAAAATTAATGAATGACATTTTTGAAGGAAATTCAGTGGATAGCCAACATCTCTTTCTAATAATATATGATTTTGATTTCAGTTTGTAGGTGATAGTTTGTTTTACATAATTTTACAGCTCTAGTAAATAAATTTTTAAGAGATGAAGAAAGATACTGATGTGGATGTGATGAATAATAAGGTATTAAATTATTTTTAAAGGTAGGTTTGTGGTATACAGAAGTTATGAGTTATTACATCTTCAGATAAAAATATCAAGGAATGTTTTGTTTTTAATTTTTTATATTATTTAAATCTTCTTTTTTTTTTTTCAGAATTATAAATAAAAGCTTTATTTTAAGCATGTTTAGGCCAATAAATAGAACAGTAGAAGTTTTACAGATTTTGAAACTTCTGCTTTTCCCTCTTTTTCTTTTAGATTGAAAGTGTTATATTCAAAAGATATGCATATTGCACTGTAACTGTATAGACAAAAAAGAGCCTTGGAGAATGTATATGTGTGTGTATATATATAATATTCATGTTTCAAAGAAGATATAATAAATGCATGTATTCTCTAAAAAAATATACTAATCACTAGTAAAAGTACAAAATTGTTTCCTATATTCTTGAAAAATTCACAGGTAAAATTCATTATAAAAAACATGGTAATCCACTGTGCACTCATGCGTCTTTAGTCCAGTAATCTAGTCTGGAAGCATCTGTGGTTCAGTACCATTTGAGAAATTTTAAAATAATTCAAAAGCTACTACAGCATTTTGAAAAAAAAAATGTTTGTCACTGTAGTTACTGAATCTATTCCAGTATTGTATATAGGGTATATTGTCCTTCATAGATGCATAATGCATATTTATTATTGCCTTTTTATTTACACTTATTTTAATATCTTTTATTGTACTGCTACATTTTATATACTAGCTGAATGCACGTTTAATCTGTATATTTTGTTTTTTTACTGTACTGAAGATTAGTTTTGGGAGTTTTTACCTTCCCCTGACACTTTAGCATAGATTGAACATGAAGAATTGCCTACCATTGTTCAGGTCATTTCTGACATCAGCATGTAATCTCATTGCCCATGGCTTTGTGACCACAAACTATTGAGTTGTTTATTTTGCAAAGTTTGATATTCTGTGGTTTCCAATATACTTGACAGAATGGTCCTGAATTTTGTAGACTGGCTCCCTCTGCATGATCCTGTGTTGGATTAAAAAATCCGGTCCCTAACTTCAATTGGATGCTTTAAAATAATAATGCCTTTGGAAATGTGGGGAATCTGGCAACAGCAGTAGATTTAAATGTTATTATGACTCTTACATTCACAGTTAGGGAGCTGTAAATGGCAATAAATTTGACAACAATTACCATTTCCTGTAGGAACAGCATGATATATATTTTTGCTTCTAGCAAGCTGCCTTTTGGCATTTCGACTTGAAATGTGATAGTGCAATCAGGACCACAGACAGAAATATTCTCTGAAAATTTGAAGTGTCAAATTTAAATGAGTTATGGCTGCCACAGACACCTTTTATTTATAATTATAGATAAAGATAATAAAATAACTATAGGGTACTCAACATGGGGTACATGGTAAAGTTTTTTGGGGTATGCCGTGAGAGCTCAAAAGTCACTAGATCTAGTAACAAAGAAAAAATAAAAATTGTTATAATATAACTATAGTTTTATCTGTCTATACAGGGGTTCACCAGTTACATGCACATTTCCAGGTGGTATGTGAAGCATAAAAGGTTGAGAACCACTACTATAGATAATACATATTTTTTTATTTCAACTGCAATTCATTTTATGTAAAAAAAAATATTACATCAAGAAACAGTATTAAGATACTGTAACACCAAAACATTTTTGAAATCATCAAATGATTAAAGTGCAGGTACTCTACTAATGGCTTTTTAATATGCAGATGAAAATGAAGGGAGAATCCATGGTCCTTTATCTCAGTGCTGCTAAATAGCTATGATGAAGTGTACTACAATAACATTAATGCTATTTGGGCAGGGAATATGATGAATGGAAACATACTGTTTAAATCACACAAAAGTTAAACATAAATGCTGTAAAATGAAATATTTGAGTTTTTAAATGCAATTTTATAATTTCAGTGTTATAAAATTGTACAATGAAATTTAATATAAACTACTGCCAATGCTATTTTTATCATTCCATTGCATTCAAGTGTTTATTAATTTTAACCATATATTCTCTTAAATAAAAGGTTAAAACTGTATTTTTCAGAATCGAGGCGTGTATATGTTTCGTCTTGATGAAAATCGTGTTATTGATGCCACTCTTTGTGGAGGCTTAGCCCGATATATGAATCATTCCTGCAATCCGAACTGTGTAGCAGAAGTTGTCCAAATTGATCGAGAAAATAAAATTTTAATCATTGCTAATAGAAGGATAACAAGAGGAGAAGAAGTATGTTTATTCAGTGTTTTTTTTTTCCATTGTTTAAACAATAAATGAAATGTAGTTTTAAAAATCTATATCATATATTTTGTAACTTGAAAAGTGCCTCATTTAAATATATGTTTAAAAGTTATATAGTGCCTGAACACGATTCAGCTACAATAATAGTAATTGAGCCTCTTAATTATACATTTTTAAATCACCTTATTTTAGTTGTTGTTGTTGTTTTTTTTTTTGCATGCAGTATGTATATATATATATCTTATTCCACTTTTGTGCATACTATTTGTGTGTTCTTATTTTTGCTAATATTTCTTTGGCAAGCATGATGGAACAAGAAATAACTGAATAATTATATGCTATAGCTTTGTTTACATCCAAATATTTACTAACACTAAATAAAAACTACTGATCTTGCAGAAATTTGTAAAATCCCTTTACTGGGACTATAAGCATGTAAAGGTTTGATAACAAATACACCAAAAGCTATTTGAAGGTTTTTTTAAAAAACCTTTCTCATCAGATAGAATGAGAAATAGTCTCAAACTGAAAAAATCAACATGTTTCTTCATGCAAATGAATATCTCATATTATAAGCCTTTGCAGCAAAACAGTCCATCTGCACTATATGAGTTGTATTTACAGCATTTAGATGAATCAGCGATGAGTTAAAAAGAATTAAGAACTGTCTTGCTTAAAAAACTTAGTAAAGAAATTTTTCTTTATTAATTTATATTTGATTTTGTTTATAAATTAATATATATATATATAACAAAAAATGTATGTATTCAAATGGGGGTGTCTCAGTCGGTAGCGTGTTACTAGGTGCAGTTACTAGGTTCGAGTCCCAGCTGGGTCAGTCTCCGCGAAACTCCCTGCCCTGCCCACAGTCAGTAGGGGACACTGATGGGCTTGGAAAGGCTGCCATCTGTTGGATGGGACATTAAGCCGTGACCCCATGTACGGGAGAGCCATACCCTGTGCACATTAAAGAACACCCTGGATGGCCTTCACTGGAGGTTACCATCTGTCTCCCAACAGCTATTCCAATAGGTCCCCTCTTCCAACCTTCTCTGATCCTTTGGGGTCCTTGAGACCTACCCATTTAGCCCATTGTGTGCAAAAGAGTGCCACTTAGAGGTAAAACAACCCAACCCATGTATGTATTCAAAATTAAGATAGCATTCATTCTGAATTTAAACAGCAAGGACAATAGTGATTTAACTAACTTTTTAGAAGAAATAATTCAGTGCTGAATGCTAAGTAGTGCAAAAAAATTTTAAAAATAAGAAATTAAAAAAAAATTATAAATTCTTTGGAAAAATTTGCTACTTGTTGTTGTCAAAGTTTATGAAAAATTAACTAGCTCATGCTACTTAGACCAAGCAGTTTCAACTCATAATTGGATGTATTACTATTTACCATTGTCATATTGAATATTAATATGTTAATCATTAAGATTTTCATATTAAATATTATCATTAAAATTATTGAAATCATAAGATATTTTAACTTATTAAATGTAAAATGCCATATGTAAAAAAATAAATGCATAATATATTTCTTCTAATATGTTAGTATACAAGTTTATTGCAGATAGATTATAGATCCTGTTGTAATTGCATAAATAAGGATGATAAATTCATGGAGTACTCTTTAGTTGAATCATACAGCAGGGTTCATAATCTTAAGACCTAATAGATAATCTTATCATCTAAGACATATGGCATCAACATCCAAGATAACACTAAAAAACAATATTGTGTCTAATGCTGCAAATGTAACTCATGTAGCACATACTGAACTGTGTGTAGCTCATAATACTGGATGCTGATTAGTACAAAAAAAAAGTTGATTGTTTTGATTTGAGCTTTTTCATTCCATTTGAAGAAAAATATTAAAGAAGTTTGAAATCATTTGTGGGTCTATTTATTAAGCTTTTACTTGTATATAATTCCTGTGTAGTGCTTTTGTAAATTTCTGACAAAATAAACAATTTTTATTCAATACTAGTAGATGTTTTGGTATGGACAGTGTTCATGGCTTGTAGTTCTTCAATTATTTCTTATTTCATCTTGAATGTTAAACAGCATCTGAAAGGAATAAAAATACAGGGGTTAGTATGCATAAAAATGGAATATATCAATAAAGAGTTCAACTATTTATACTATATAAACATTGAGTTATTTAATCTTTTCTTGTTGTCATTGTGTACTTTTGAGAAATTTTTGTCATCAGTTTATGTTTTCATTAGCTTATGTATGACAATCATTATAGAGCTTTCATTTGACATCTAACTCATAACTATAGGCCTTCATGTTCGGAAGATTTAGTAGAATGACTTTCACATTTTTAGGGAGGAAGAAAGTGGGGGGGGGGGTATATTTTGTGTTACCCAAAACACTCCCCACATCATAAGCTTTCATTCGATGTGTAACTTGTTATTTTTGGCGATTGGGTTCTGGAGATATAGCAGAACAATTGTTTTCATATTTTCCTCCTTTTTAGGGAAGAAGAAAGCATGGGAGTCAATTTTATAGCCTATGATACTTCCCACATCAGAAGCTTTCATTTGACACATAAATGATTAAGTTTCACCATTGTGTTTGAAAGATATAGTGGAACTGTTTTGCAAACACAAACTGACAAATGTCAATTGAAACACAATAGAAAGGAGGTAAAAATGAAAAGTAATGGCCAACTATATAAGTTAGCAGTTGCATATCTACTGAAGTTACGGTTAAAGTGTCTTGGATATTTCAGAGAAATCAAAACTCAACTTATTAGAATATTTATCAGCGAAATCAAAACTCTGAAACAGATGCTTTAATGTTTTCAAATTTCAAATGTGATGCCCACTTTGAATGTGAAAAGTTTGGTAAAAAAAAAAAGGAAAAGCTATACTAATACTGTTAGGTTGAGATTGCACAAAATATGAAGCATTTATCAACATGAAAAAAATTACTGACCAAGTGGCAAAAAAAAAATCATTTAACAACAGTCATTTAAAGGCATGTATTTTTGACTGGAAAAGAAAGTTTAAGCCAATAAAAATAATGGCGTAGTACAATTGCATTTTGTAAATCTAAATATGTTTAATTTGCCACTCTACTGCTCTTTATCTTTAGTTTAATGTAATAGACCTGGAAAGTAATTTTCCTGTAATCGTTTCACTTTAGCTTGAATGAGTAATGTTTTGCTCCTTGAGTTGTTTTTCAATAGAAAAATTTTACAAATTCTGGTTTCAGTAATTAAACTCTTCTGTAACTAACTTTTATTTTTTATAATATTATATTTTTATAAATTTTTTATTTTGCCTTTCATTAGCTTACATACGATTATAAGTTTGAAGTGGAAGATGATCAGCATAAAATTTCCTGTCTTTGTGGAGCTCCAAATTGTCGGAAGTGGATGAATTAGTAACAGGTTTCATCAGTTGTAAATTTTATCTCACTGTATTGAACTTTCAAATCAGATCACAAATTGTTGAGTAATGTAAAGAACTGGACCTATGTTTTTTAACTAGAGAATGTAAGTTGTTAAATGTGCCTCATCCATCATGTTTTGTAAATTCATTAAAATTATAAATAATGAAATAAAATGAAATAAATAAATAGTATATGATAAATTTTTATCAAAAGGTATTTCATTTCTAGCATTTTATTCATAATATGCATGTTTAAAAACTAGTAATGACATTAATGATATGTTATTTATTTATTTAATTTTTTTTTTTTTGCTTTAAGTGATTTTAAAGATGAAGGCATCTGTTTCAGAGTTTTGATTTCTCTGATAATTTTAATTAAAAATTCAGGTCTAACAAACTTTCAAAGAGAGCATATAATTATCCTTTGAATATTTATTGAACAACATTTAGTATTTAAGGGATAGTTAAGTATAAAATTTTAACTAAGCTCTATCCCAAATTTTAATTTTCCTAATTTTAAATATGGACAAAGGCAGGTGTGAAAGGGACAGGGGCGACTCAATCAGTAGCATGCCAGGTTCATAATGCAGAACCTGTGGGACTTGAACCTGGGAACTGAACATGCTCAGTTCCCAGGTTCGAGTCCCACATGGGCCAATGTTGAGATTTATCTCCCAAAATATCTCCCACACCTCCCCACAGTCAGTAGGGGATACCAATGGGCTTGGAAAGGCTGCCGTCTGTTGACTGGGGCCCCATGTGGGGGAGAGCCATACCCTATACATATTAAAGAACACAGGATGTCATTGACAAGAGGCTAGCATCTGTCTCCCAACAAGTGTTCCAGTGGGTATCTTCCCCCAACCTTCTCTGAGCTTTTGGGGTCCTTGTGACCTGGCCATTAGCCTGTTGTGTGCAAAACAGTGCCACTCATAAGTAAAACAACCCATCATCATCATCCTCAAGCAGCCATAGGCTATGGAGGTCCAACCAGACCGTGCAATTTAGTTCTCCAAGCAAGTCTGTCCTGAGTTACATCTACTGCATCTGGCCACTGCACACCAATTCTAACAAGGTCCTGTTTGACATTGTCTGCCTACCGCATCCTAGGTCTCCCCTTCTTTCTGAGACCTTAAGGCACACGGTTCATAACACTATTCATCATCATCATCATCATCCTCAAGCAGCCATGGGCTATGGAGGTCCAACCAGACCGTGCAATTTAGTTCTCCAAGCAAGTCTGTCCTGAGCTACATCTACTGCATCTGGCCACTGCACACCAATTCTAACAAGGTCCTGTTTGACATTGTCTGCCCACTGCATCCTAGGTCTCCCCTTCTTTCTGAGGCCTTTAGGCACACTGTTCATAACCCTATTCATCATCATCATCCTCAAGCAGCCATGGTCTACGGAGGTCCAACCAGACCGTGCAATTTAGTTTTCCAAGCAAGTCTGTTCTGAGCTGCATCTGGCCACTGCACACCAATTCTAACAAGGTCCTGTTTGACATTGTCTGCCCACTGCATCCTAGGTCTCCCCCTCTTTCTGAGGCCTTTAGGCACACTGTTCCTAAACCTATTCATCATCATCATCCTCAAGCAGCCATGGACTACGGAGGTCCAACCAGACCGTGCAATTTAGTTCTCCAAGCAAGTCTGTCCTGAGCTACATCTGTTGCATCTAGCCACTGCACACCAATTCTAACAAGGTCCTGTTTGACATTGTCTGTCCACCACATCCTAGGTATCCCCCTCTTTCTGAGGCCTTTTGGCACACTGTTCATAACCCTATTCATCATCATCATCATCATCATCATCATCCTCAAGCAGCCATGGGCTACGGAGGTCCAACCAGACCGTGCAATTTAGTTCTCCAAGCAAGTCTGTCCTGAGCTACATGTACTGCATCTGGCCACTGCACACCAATTCTAACAAGGTCCTGTTTGACATGTCTGCCCACCACATCCTAGGTCTCCCCCTCTTTCTGAGGCCTATAGGCACACTGTTCATAACCCTATTCATCATCATCATCATCATCCTCAAGCAGCCATGGGCTACGGAGGTCCAACCAGACCATGCAATTTAGTTCTCCAAGCAAGTCTGTCCTGAGCTACATCTGTTGCATCTGTCCACTGCACACCAATTCTAACAAGGTCCTGTTTGACATTGTCTGCCCACTGCATCCTAGGTCTCCCCCTCTTTCTGAGGCCTTTAGGCACACTGTTCATAACCCTATTCATCATCATCATCCTCAAGCAGCCATGGTCTACGGAGGTCCAACCAGACCGTGCAATTTAGTTCTCCAAGCAAGTCTGTTCTGAGCTACATCTGGCCACTGCACACCAATTCTAACAAGGTCCTGTTTGACATTGTCTGCCCACCGCATCCTAGGTCTCCCCCTCTTTCTGAGGCCTTTAGGCACACTGTTCCTAAACCTATTCATCATCATCATCCTCAAGCAGCCATGGGCTACAGAGGTCCAACCAGACCGTGCAATTTAGTTCTCCAAGCAAGTCTGTCCTGAGCTACATCTATTGCATCTAGCCACTGCACACTATTCTAACAAGGTCCTGTTTGACATTGTCTGCCCACCGCATCCTAGGTATCCCCCTCTTTCTCAGGCCTTTTGGCACACTGTACATAACCCTATTCATCATCATCATCATCATCCTCAAGCAGCCATGGGCTACGGAGGTCCAACCAGACCATGCAATTTAGTTCTCTAATCAAGTCTGTCCTGAGCTACATCTGTTGCATCTGGCCACTGCACACCAATTCTAACAAGGTTCTGTTTGACATTGTCTGCCCACTGCATCTTAGGTCTCCCCCTCTTTCTGAGGCCTTTAGGCACACTGTTCATAACCCTATTCATCATCATCATCATCATCCTCAAGCAGCCATGGGCTACGGAGGTCCAACCAGACTGTGCAATTTAGTTCTCCAAGCAAGTCTGTCCTGAGCTACATCTGCTGCATCTGGCCACTGCACACCAATTCTAACAAGGTCCTGTTTGACATTGTCTGCCCACCACATCCTAGGTCTCCCCCTCTTTCTGAGGCCTTTAGGCACACTGTTCATAACCCTATTCATCATCATCATCATCCTCAAGCAGCCATGGGCTACGGAGGTCCAACCAGACCATGCAATTTAGTTCTCCAAGCAAGTCTGTCCTGAGCTACATCTGTTGCATCTGTCCACTGCACACCAATTCTAACAAGGTCCTGTTTGACATGGGGTGGGGGTGGCTCAGTCGGTAGCGCGCCAGGCTCGTAATCTGTAGTTCCCAGGTTCGAGTCCCAGCTGGGTCAGCGTTGAGATTTATCTCCGCAAAATTCCCCGCCCTGCTCACGGTCAGTAGGGGACACCGATGGGCTTGGAAAGGCCGCCGTCCGTCGGATGGGACGTTAAGCCGTGGCCCCGTGTGCGGGAGAGCCATACCCTGTGCACGTTAAAGAACACGCTGGATGGCCTTGACGGGAGGCTACCATCTGTCTCCCAACAGCTGTTCCAGTGGGTCCCCTGCCCCAACCTTCTCTGAGCCTTCGGGGTCCATGTGACCTGGCCATTTAGCCCATGGTGTGCAAAAAAGTGCCGCTCAGAGGTTAAACAACCCAACCCAACCGTGTTTGACATTGTCTGCCCACTGCATCCTAGGTCTCCCCCTCTTTCTGAGGCCTTTAGGCACACTGTTCATAACCCTATTCATCATCATCATCCTCAAGCAGCCATGGTCTACGGAGGTCCAACCAGACCGTGCAATTTAGTTCTCCAAGCAAGTCTGTTCTGAGCTACATCTATCCACTGCACACCAATTCTAACAAGGTCCTGTTTGACATTGTCTGCCCACCGCATCCTAGGTCTCCCCCTCTTTCTGAGGCCTTTAGGCACACTGTTCCTAAACCTATTCATCATCATCATCCTCAAGCAGCCATGGGCTACGGAGGTCCAACCAGACCGTGCAATTTAGTTCTCCAACAAGTCTCCTGAGCTACATCTATTGCATCTAGCCACTGCACACCATTCTAACAAGGTCCTGTTTGACATTGTCTGCCCACCGCATCCTAGGTATCCCCCTCTTTCTGAGGCCTTTAGGCACACTCTTCATAACCCTATTCATCATCATCCTCAAGCAGCCAAGGACTACGGAGGTCCAACCAGACCGTGCAATTTAGTTCTCCAAGCAAGTCTGTCCTGAGCTACATCTGCTGCATCTGGCCACTGCACACCAATTCTAACAAGGTCCTGTTTGACATTGTCTGCCCACTGCATCCTAGGTCTCCCCCTCTTTCTGAGGCCTTTAGGCACACTGTTCCTAAACCTATTCATCATCATCCTGAAGCAGCCATGGGCTACGGAGGTCCAACCAGACTATATGATCATCATGATCAAGTTCAAATACTAAAGCCTGAACACATCCTTTCTCTTTCTCATACAAGGATTGGACATAAAGAAGATTTTGGCAGAAATTGAGACTACTTAAAAATTATGACGTCATCGAAGTCGCACAGTAAATCAACCGATCTGTGGCGATCATTACTTTAACAACAGCAGCAGCGACTAATATCTTTATTCAGAAAAAATCCCCGCTAATAAACGAAATTCTTCCCTGACCGTCCACTTTGGAGGAACAGTGATCTTATGATCAATGTCACTATCCCCTCTCTAGGTCGAAAGAGTAACTCAGACCCAGTGGCCATCAGAATTCTCCCCACCTCCTATGTCACCATGCGATATGAAAGATGTACTTAGGTCTACACTGATGGATCTATTGGCCAGGAGAGGCTACGTGCTGCCTTTGCCATCATCGATACTGACATCGCCAGAGGTTCCCGTCTCCCACATCTCGCTTTCTCCACCTGTGCGAAGCTTCATGCTATCCTCAGCCTCGAGAGTGGCAACTTTGCATTCTTTGCGACTCCAAGTCAGTAGCTTATCGCCAACACGCTGCTAAGTGATTAGTACTCTTGTACTCTTATAAGAGTACTAATCTCTTAGCAGAAATAAAAAAGAAAACATTAGACCTTGCAGTAAACCCCAATGTTCTGAAAGAAATCAGTGACCAGTTGGAAGCAGGTTCGTAGCAGCTCATGTTATGGTGGCTACCAAGTAGGGAGGTGATGGAGTAGTCGGTGGTCCGATAGCATGAAGCTCCCGGAACAAAGCTTCTCTTTCAGCATTGTAGAAGGAAGCAATTGAGCAGAATGTGGGATAGTCTCAGGTGTGCTGCAAGTGGCACAGTTAGGACTGTAAGCTCTGCCGAGAGTGTGAAACGTAGAGTGCTGTAGATGACACCAACTTGAAGACGATGGAGGGTTTGCTCAAATCGGCGAAGGTCACTAATGACGAAATTTCCGTAGAACTCGGTAGATATCGATAAATTCTGGACATTGCCAACGAATACTACAAGGAAGAAAAATTACGAAAAATTATGACTTGCAACAGAATAGCGAAAATAGATTTGGAGGAAGACATCCAAAACTTGCAAATTGCTGATTTTACAGCCACAGTTACGTATCCGGAAATAACCAGACTATGCAGAAGGTGTTAAAAGCCTGGTCATTTTGCTGAGTCTTGTACGAATTATGGTCAAAATAAGAAAACGTTCGCAGCAGCTGCCTCCATATCCGTCAAGTCAACCGAAGCTTCCCTTCCAATCTCACAATCACCTCTCGACACAAAAGACAACGAAACAGCATTGGACACTACAACTTTGGACCTGTCCCCCGCTCCATTAATTATCGTAAAAAAAGTTGAACCAAAATAAGGAATTTATAGTTCTCACTCCAATAACTCACACGACAGGGAAGAAAAGAAAAGCAAGAAAAATTACAACTCCCATGAACTTTAAAACCCAGGATCCCTAGTGCCTGAGGACGACGCCATAATGGAATTTCTGATACATATTTCAGAAACGAAATTAACGCCTTGGACGACGTGCCAAAAGAATTATTGATTTTAAAGAGAACAATGCTGCCAAATAAAAAATTCCAAAAAGAATAAAAGGTATTTTATGATACTGTCACTTGATACTACGAGGACAGACAGCCGATCTAAGCTTTGGAAAAATGTGGCTCCCTTCTCATAATGTTTGAAAAGGGGAGACTGTCTGAGTTGGAGGAGGCACTTTGTGAGGATACTACTGGAATATATGCAAGTAATGATCAATAGCTGTTTCTTTGAGGTTGTGATGGTATTTCCCTTTATTTTTTCTTTTTATTTCACCTTCTCTCTTTTTTCTTCTTCTAGTTTTCATATTTTTCTTTCTGTTATTATTACTTCACTTATTTTTGTTTTCACTAAGTCGCTCACTGAGACCCGACGCAGCAATAGCTTAACTAGACGTCCGATGTTCCGGCGGGAGTCTTTCCTTAAACACAGACAATTCTAATCTACCAACTACTGCCTTCATATTTCTATTTTTTTCTTTCACCTATTTTGCATTCAGATTGGATCAATAAATGTTTTTTGTGAAACAAAGTGGTATATATCTGGAGAGCTGTGGGTTCGAATCCCGTATCTCGGCGAATTTTTTTTTCCTCAAAAATAATATTTACGTTTTTCGAATCCCCACCAGCTGCAATTTCCAGTGTTAGAGAGTGCTAAAGGTGGTAAATAAAACTCGAAAGGCGACCTCTAGCGGCTGAAGAAGCTGTAAAATACCAAATCTTTAAATAAATATTGAAAACAATCTATTTTTAGTAGAAACTTAAGTTTTTGGTCATAGAGCGTAATGTGATCAAGTGATTTACCGTAATTGTAATGGTTTGTTCCATTGGTAAAATGCAACTTTTCAGCTTAAAGAGATAAATGAAAAACTTTATTTGAACATTACAGGTACTAATAAAATATTAATAGTTTATTTTCTCAATTATGCTGTAGTTCGAATTTCCACTGTCAGAGGGTATTGAAAGTGTGAAACAACTAGAAGAACGCATATCACCTCTGGCACATATGGGAATCAAATTTTCAAAGAGAATGAAGTTCTTCCTTTGCCTACTTTTTTACTCCTTAAAAGTTTTAATTATGGATGTTCATGTTGTTTTTCTGCTGAGGTTCCGCCATCCTCATGGACCTTCTACTATGGCGTATAAACTGACAGGTTCCTGTCAAACCTCTGTACAAGCAGCTGCTTGAGGGGTTATTTGTTTATTTTTTTAATATATGATGGGGGAAATACACATTATTATTTTATTAGTAATTATAAATCATAAAAAGTATTATTCTTTTGGTTCTTGAATTTAGAAAGTTGCTTTTCTCTAGCTCCTCTGAAAATAGTGGGAAGATCATTGCTGTCAGTGGAATTTCTACCGTAACAGAACTTTACTGCCGAAATTTTTACCTTAAAGAGATCACCTGAAACATTCGTTAAAAGTTTTGCAGTTTCGATATTTAGTGATCTCTGTAAATGGTAGCTAGGCGTAAACTGGAAGGAGAGCTGTGTACCAATCCCCAGTGATGCACAGAACCGGCCAGGTCTAGCACCTAATGTCCGACCCCGCCTTCTCGTGGTGCAGGCCGTTAGTACCTTTCAAAAGAGATATTCTCTTTTGGAAGGGAACGGAAGGGGAGGGCTGCCAGTTCAGTATGGCCTACTGATCTGGTCATCTATGGCCACTTTTTTCTTCTTTTTCAACCCTGCTGAGGAGTGGTCAACTTCACAGGGTCCTGGTGCTGACCATTTATACCTACTAGACTGGACTTGTTTATGGATTTGAGCTTGATTATGGATCCTGGACTTGCTGCACTGGTGTGCCTCTGTTGAGGGAAAGTCTGCCGCTGTGTTTTCTGTTTGCTTCTGGGTTGCCAGCTCTAAGTGAACAGAGGCATGGGATACCTTATATCAGCTGGTGGATAATCCTAATCAGAGGCCATCGCAGGTACCTGAACCTTACTTAGCTAGTTGGGCATCGTCAAGCCTAAACTGGAGTAATGTGTCTCAGGCAGGCCATATGGTTCTTGAAAAAGTCCACTTGAAAAGGTGGTGCCTGAAGTTCCTACCAGCATCGGTGACTTCAGCCTTTAGCGGAGGAGGAACAGGTCTTTGCCCCATGCCTGCGATCAGGGGGCTGTTTGATATTGTTGGCCCTACCAATCGCAATAAACCTAATTTCTTTAAAAATCCTACTAATCATTTTCTCTCTGCAGGAACGTGGAACGTGAGGACATTACGTAGAGATTATTCTCTTGACGTCTTCACGCAGGAATTCCAGCGCTATAACCTAGATATTCTAGGCTTGCAAGAGACCAGATGGACAGGTAAAGGTGAGATACTTAAAAATAACTTTAAATTTCTCTTTACAGGGAGGGAGGATGGAAAGCATCACCAAGGCGTGGGTCTGCTGCTCAGCAGACATGCTAGTGATGCTCTTCTAGGATATGAGTGCATTAATGAAAGGTTTCTTACAGCAAAATTTCAGACAAGCATTAAAGACTTGAATGTTATCTGCTGTTATGCCCCCACTAAGGATTCTGATGAGGATGAGAAGGATAGGTTTTACAGACAACTTCAGGATATTTTGAATTCTGTCAAGAAAGGAGATATTACCCTTGTTCTTGGTGACTTCAATGCCAAAGTTGGTACCGACTCTGACCTTTGGAGAGGAGTAATAGGCCCTTTTGGTATTGGTAGCTGCAATGGCAATGGGCAACGTCTCCTACAGGTAAGTAAACTCAATGGTTTCAGAATAACTAACACATATTACAAACACCGCGACATACATAAATACACATGGGTTTCACCTGATGGACTGCATAAGAATATGATTGATTATATATTAATTAACAGCAAATGGGCTAATTCTGTTAGAAATACCAGGGCATATAGGGGAGCTGAAATTGGATCTGACCATTACCTTGTTAAAAGTGTCTTGCAACTTAAACTTAAAAAGTGTTGTGCTAGGGTTAAAAAATTTACTTTTAATACTGAAGCTCTGAAAGACCCAGTTATAGCTAAAGCTTACCATGATAGGTATCTTAGTCATTATGACAGTCATGGTTTGCTTAATACTGAAGTTGAGGAAGAATGGGGCCATTTTAAACAGGCTTTTTTGGAAACTAACAGTACTCTTTTAGGGAAAAAGGAGCAGAGGAGGCAGAATTATTTAAGTGATAAGGCACTTGAGCTTATTTCAGAAAGAAGGAACTGCAGGAATGTCCTTAATCAGTACCCTACTAGTCCTAATAGAAAGGATTACAGAGAGCTTAATAAACGTGTAAAGGATCAGTTAGCTACTGATAAGAATCTTTGGCTTGATGGCCTTGCTGACAAAGCTGAGGAAGAAGTTAGACAGCACAACAGCAGAGAGCTGTACCAGATAGTTAATGTTTTGTGTGGTAGAAAACGAACAGGTATACAGGGATTGAAGGATAAACAAGGCAAGGTTATAGAAGGTGAGGATTCTGTCATGGCTAGGTGGGCTGAGCATTTCAGTGATGTTCTAAACAATGTGGTTAGTTCTACTCCCATTGTTTGCAATGATGATAGATGCATTGGTGGCTTTAATGTTGGCCCTATAACACAATCTGAAGTTAGTTTGGCTATTTCTAAACTTAAACTTCATAAATCCCCAGGGGTGGATGAAATTACTACAGAAATGCTTAGAACTGGGAATGTTTCAGTTACCATTTGGATGACTGAAATTTCGAATAACTTTTATGATGAAAGCATGGTTCCTAAAGATTTTACTAGAGCTATTATTATCCCTATTTTCAAAAAAGGTGATCGCAGTTCTTGTGATAACTATAGGGTTATCAGCCTACTCTCGGTTCCAGGTAAAGTTCTTTCCATGATTGTGCTTAATAGAATTAAGAATCTGGTTGACCGGCAATTGCGTGATGAGCAATGTGGATTCAGAAGTGGTAGGGGATGTGTAGATCAGATATTTTCACTTAGGCAGATTCTTGAGAAATGTTTAGAGTTTCAGAAACCTTTGGTTGCTAGCTTTGTTGATTTCAAAAAGGCTTTCGACTCTGTTGATCGTCATAATTTGTGGTTGATTGTGAAATCATATGGTATACCAGACAAGTTAGTTAACATAATGAAAGCTCTCTATAATAACACTGAGTCATGTGTGAGGGTTGGTAAGTCTTGTAGCAATTGGTTTAGCATTACTTCTGGTGTTCGACAAGGGTGCATTTTGTCTCCTTTTCTCTTTGGTTGTTGATTATGTTATGCGAAATTCACTTCAAGGAAAGCTTTTCGCCTTAAATGGGCTGGAGATACGAAAATTTCTGATTTAGATTATGCTGAAGATTTAGCCCTTTTGGCAAATGATGTTGATGAGATGAACTCTTTCATTCGAACTGTTGATGAGACTGGTAGTACAGTAGGTTTGGTTATAAACAGAGAGAAAACTAAAGTGATGAAAATTGGTCAGGCAGGTTGTGATTCAGTTAATCTGAATGGTTGCAATCTTGAGCAGGTGTCACAGTTTAATTACCTTGGGAGCTGCGTAACTGATACTGGTGATGTGCGGCATGAGATTAACAGACGAATAGGGATTGCTGCCAGGACTTTTAAGAATCTATGGAGATTGTGGAGAAATAGGCGTATACACCTAAAGACTAAAATTAGACTGTATAATAGTTTGGTTCTTTCTAGGGTTAGTTATGGTAGTGAAACGTGGACGCTGTGTAAGCAAGATAACAGGAAACTAGATGCTTTTGATTCCAGATGCTTACGCAGTATCTTGGGTATTAGGTGGTTTAACTTTGTAACTAATGATGAGGTTAGGCAAAGGAGTCTGCAACCTCCTTTAAGCAGCATATTGTGCAGAGAGAGACTCCGCTGGTTTGGCCATGTTGCCCGTATGGATAATTATAGATTGGCGAATAGGGTTATGAACAGTGTGCCTAAAGGCCTCAGGAAAAGTGGGAGACCTAGGATGCGGTGGGTTGACAATGTCAAACAGGACCTTGTTAGAATTGATGTACAGTGGCCGGATGCAGCAGATATAGCTCAGGACAGATATGCTTGGAGAATTAAACTGCGCGGTCTGGTTGGACCTCCGTAGCCCATGGCTGCTTGAGGATGATGATGATGATGATGAATGTCATACCGTATATTTCCGCAGATAAGACGATAGTTGAATCATAAAAAAGGCCCCCAAAATCCGAATCGTCTTATAGGACAGATACAAAAAAATTAGATTGTAATTTTAATAAATTGAAACCATTATTACTACAAGATATCGAAAATTCTATCATATTATTTAAATACGCTATATGATAATACATTACATTCTAATAGTAAATAATACATTACATTGTAATAGTAAAACTATACTAAAACAAAAGAAATATTAAAAGTTATGTTTATTGAGCTACTGAGGAAAAAACGGACAAACCGTAATTATTTACTAGTACAGAGTAGGGTATGTCCACAAAATAGAATAGCCCATACGACGCTTTTGTGAATAGTCAAGGTCATTACCCGAATGCTCGAATCAGTGCGAATGTTTACGAATAGGACATAATTCCGTATACGCTATACAGTATTATTATCCAGATGATGATCGCCTATCTAAACTAAATTCATAGGTCGTTGATAGTTTGGGGTCGTCTTATAGGACAGATATATGCTAAAACTATAAAACTTTGACGAAAATTTATACCTCGTCTTATCTGAAGGTCGTCTTATCTGCGGAAATATACGGTAAATTAAAACTACCTTTGAAAATGCGAATTACATTTCATTAGTAACCAACTAAAAAAGAGATTTCCAATTTTCTCTTAAAACAAAACCGTTCCATTTCTTCCCTCTTTGGGCTTAGGGTCAACTCATTGTTGTAAATGAAATTTTAAAGACTGTCACATTCCACCACAAAAATTTCAAATTTCTAGCATAACTACATCGTTTCCAATATTCGTTTTAAATTTTTGGTATTTTTCGATTTTTTTCCACCATTAGAGGACGCAGTTTTAACTTTTGGGAAATTTGAAAAATGCAAATTGTAATATTTCATCAATACCTGACCAACCTAAAAAGAATTTATAATTTATCTCAAAAAACATACACTTTTCTCTTATAACAAAAAAAATGCATTCACCTCCCCCCCCCCCTGGGTTTAAAGGGTCAAGTGATTGTTGCCAATGGTAACTTCGTAACCTTCACATTTCAACATCAAAATTTTAAACTTCTAACGTAACTACATCGTTTGGAATATTTGTTTGATATTTTGGAACTTTCAAATTTTTTCACCGTTAGAGGGCGCAGTTATAACTTTTGGGAGATTCGAAAAATGCAAATCGTAATATATAATTAAATCCTATCTAATACAAAAATATTCTTTTATTGATCTGTATAAACAAAAAAGTTCGATGTCTACAGATGGACAAAACAACAAAACGAAATTATATCTTTTTTTAAAAGAAAAAAAGCCGTAAAATTTACATTTTCCAATTTTTAGCTGTTTTCTAAAGTGCTTCCAATCATGAACACTGAAATCTGTATCAAATATTACCCTACCTTTTCATGAATCCATAAGTATTCGTGCAATACCATTCAGCTATGCAAGCTAAACAATCCGAGCGACAACAAAACATAGCGTCCAACTTTGAAATGGCCAACTTCTACTTAATATAGGGCCTCTAGTTTCTGTGTACGAAAATAAAAATAATAAATAAATACCCCCTCAAGCAGCTGCTTGCCACAGAGGTCTGACAGGAGCCTGCCAGTTTATATGCCATAGTAGAAGGTCTGAGAGGATGGCATGCCCTCAGCAGAATAACGACACATACATCCATGCCTTGATCCGGGGCTCGAACCACCCGTAGATCAGTAGCCAAGCGTGCTAACCACTCGGCCACAGGACGGCTTTGTGTACGAAAACCTACTATTTATTTTCAATCGTTATCTTCGGGTATGGCAACATTATGTAAAATAATGGAAGCGGTGTCTCATGTGGTGTGGCGATAGCAAGTTGTGTTGTTTAGCAATTATTTACATGTAAATTTCTTGAGTGTGCCGAAAGAGAGTTTATTGAGAGATGTGGACGAATTCGTATTATTTAAAGAAATTTCACCTCAAAATTTTGACATTGTCCGGACTTTTGAAATTTAATTCAGTACGTTGCCGGGATATTGTTGTTCCACGAAATGTAAGTTTGCATGTGTATAATCAGTGAATGATATGTCTCGATATTCTATTAGAACCAGTGCTAGCAAACGAAATGTAAAACGTTTCATTACGTTTTTCGTTACAGCTAAAAGTTTAATATTTTTTGTTACGTTTTCCGTTATAGCAAAATTTAAATTTCGTTATAATGTTAACTTTAACGTTATAGTGAAATATTTTTAAACATCATCAAGCAGCCATGAGCTATGGTCCAACCAGATTGATGAACCAACCAAATGCAAGATAATAAAATATGTTTTCATTTGTATTATATACGTATACATTAGCATCGTCCAATGTTTTGCATCTATTAAATTAATCCACTTGTTAAAAGACAAAAAAATTGGAAAAAGGAAAATTATCAATATTAATAATTTTCAGTAACGAAATAAATGCATGCATGCAAAAAGAATTGTTGCACTTTTTCTGTTGCTACTTCTTAAAAAAAAAGTGGTTTAAAAATAATAAATAAATAATAAATATCCCCTCGAGCAGCAACTTGCCACAGATGTCTGATAGGAGCCTGTAGGTTTATATGCCATAGTAGTCTGTGATTGAAATAAAATTTGCAATTAGGAGACCCAGTTATGAATAAATAGGATGACATCTTTCTATGTTTTCTAATAATGTATGTAAACCATACAATCAAAAACTGCTGAAGAGATTTATACCGAATTTCTAGAAATTTGTTCAGCACATTGAATTAGATTGGAATTGTTTATAATTATGGTACTTTTCAGTTAATGGGGCGCCAGTCATAATTGTGCGCCAACCTTCATATCCAGTGAATCTGTTGTCTGCATTATAAAATACGCCCCGATCGAGCGGAGGCCAAGTGAGAACGAATCAGTAAAGTGTTTTTTATTCGAGGTTGTCCAATTCGAGTTAGAATACTAGTATTTCACTTTACAACTTGTCAAATCCATTTCAGAGAAGTTAACAGATGCCAGTGATATCTAGTTTTTGATGACTTTTTGGAATCTGTTTTTTGACCTTTACTCTCTTTCTATGGCAGCTAGGTTTCTCAAACGGTACCCTCTAATAAACACTACTGATTCGTTCTCACTTGGCCTCCGCTCAATCGGTGTGTTTTTTATAATGTGGACGACAAATTCACTGGATACGAAGATTGGTGCACAATTACAACTGGCGCCCCATTAACTGAAAAGTACCATAATTACAAAGGAATAATTTTAAAATTTTATTCTTCTTGGTTCTTTAGTTGTAAAATATTTTTACCGTAAAATTGAGCATTAATAAAAATTTCTGAGCACAGATATATATATATTCATAATTCTTATTACTATGATCATTTTGTCCACAGATCAATATTTCTAAAACTTTGCTAAAATCACTTGAGGAATTTTTTTTTAAAAAAGTGAAGTTCAAAAATATTGATATCATAATTCAATAAATGTTATTCGACTGTTTTCTTATAGTGATGCTATATCACTATAACAACATCATTATAAGCAAAATGTCTTCTAATAATTTTGATCAAATTATTTCTTTTCAGAGAGCGTAGGAAAAATTCTGCAGATACTTGAGTTGCAGGTACTGGTAGAACAATTATTGCAAGCCTTGACAATGTTTTTTTCTTGAGTTTTCCAATACTGATAATTTTTTTCTTTTGTAGAATTCTCTTTGCTCTCTCAGATTCTTGTAATTAAATTTTATTTTCTTTCACCTCAAATATTTTGGTTTCATCATGATAGATTTCCAGAAAGTCATTTGATGACACTGAACTATTTTTATCAATGCCTTCTTGTAGAAGAGATTTTCTGTACTCATGGAAATTAATTTGAATATACTCATGGTAATTAATTAAATGAGTTTTCACTGAAAGAGACTTCAAATAGCATAAAATAATCTAATGAATATAAGTAAATAAATTGAAAACATTACTTAACTGTTTTTAGCTTTATGCAATCTGTTCTTAACGGAACTGCAGAGAAGTACAAGACACGTTTTGTCATTATTTGAGTGAAACATGAAAATTTCCTCCTTTATTTTTTTCAACATATGTATGTACAAAGTGAGGCTGATTGGTAAGAGATTTCAAAATATACACACTGGACTTGAAGAGATGTCAAAGATTTGGTGGGAGCACCAAAACCAAAAGTTTCAACTATTGTCAATAGCTCATTTCTCCAATTTATCTTCCACCCAAATTCATATACCCAGCTAATATAGTTTTTCTTTAAGTGTTTAAGCAGATCATAGGTAATTGTAATATACCTGGGATTTTCAGCCTATTTTCTTTCTGCATGAATGTAGGTTTGCTCTTTCTTTGCTGGGGCAGGGGTGGCTCAGTGGGTAGTGCGCCAGGCTCGTAATCTGTAGTTCCCAGGTTCGAGTCCCAGCTGGGTCAGCTTTGAGATTTATCTCCGCAAAATTTCCCGCCCTGCCCACGGTCAGTAGGGGACACCGATGGGCTTGGGAAGGCCGCCATCCGTCGGATGGGACGTTAAGCCGTGGCCCCATGTGCGGGAGAGCCATACCCTGTGCACGTTAAAGAACACGCTGGATGGCTTGATGGGAGGCTACCATCTGTCTCCCAACAGCTGTTCCAGTGGGTCCCCTCCCCCAACCTTCTCTGAGCCTTCAGGATCCATGTGACCTGGCCATTTAGCCCATGCTGTGCAAAAAAGTGCCACTCAGAGGTAAAACAACCCAACCCTTTCTTTGCAACTGCAGCTGTTATCTGTCTATCACAAATCTCTTTCTCTGAGTGCCAATTACGATGCAGATGACTGAAACAGATATTTCCCAAATTCTTTTGGAATGTGCCAATAAAGGGCTTTGTTTATTGATCATAAAAGTAAATTGTCCATCTGTCTATTTCATACAAGTTTCTAAATGTATCTTAGAAAGGAAAAAACTGATATATATCAAAACGCAAAACAGTGAAAATAACGAAATTATTTTTTGTTATTTGTTATATTTTATAGTTACAAATATTTCGAAATTCCACTAATGTTATTCAAAAAATAATTTCATTATTCTGTTATTTAGTTATCTTACACTTAACATTTTCCAACACTGGTTAGACATAAAAATCCACATACAGCCACGGGCTATGGAGATCTTACCAAACGTTTCATTTTCCTCTCCAGACATGTCTGTTCTGAGCTACAGCTGCTGCATTTGGCTACTGTAGGCCAATTCCAGCAAGTTTTGGCCAACTGTTTGGCATTATCTGCCCATCACATCCTAGGTAACCCCCTTTTCCTAAATCCTTTAAGCACACTGTTCATAATCTTGTGTGCCAATCTTGTGTCCAAACCAATGCATTCTCTCTCTGCACAAAAATGCTACTCAAAGGAGGTTGATGATTCCTTCTAATCTCACCATTACTTACAAAGTCAAACCACCTAATGCCCAAGATATTGCGCAAACGTCTAGAATCAGAGGCGTCAAGTTCCTTGTTATCCTGCTTACAAAGAGTCGCATGTTTCGCTACCATAACTAACCTTAGAAACAACCAAACTATTATACAGCCTAATTTTAGTCTTGAGGTATACACGCCTATTTTTCCCCACTCTCCATAGATTCTTAAAAGTCCCAGTGGTAATCCCTATTCTTTTATTTATCTCATGCCACACATCACCAGTATCTGTTACAAAGCTCCCAAGATAATTAAACTGAGATACTGCTCAAGAGTGCAGCCATTCAAAGCAACTGAAGCACGATCTGCCTAACCAATTTTCATCACTTTAGTTTCTTCTCTGTTTATCACCAAACCTACTCCATTCCCATTCTAATGAACAGCCTTAATAAAAGAATTCATCTCATCAACATCATTAGCCAGCAATGCCAAATCATCTGCATAATCTGAATCAGAAATTTTGAAATCTCTAGACCAGTGGTTCTGAACCTTTTATGCTTTCGTACCCCCTGGAATTTTGGCTACTGTAGGCCAATTCTAGCAAGTTTTGCCCAACTACCCTTTGTATAGATAGGCCAACAACATACCCCTTGTATAGATAGATAAAACTATAGTTACAGTACTGTGCAAATTAGTTGGGACAATAGGAAAATGCAGTAACAAAGACACAACTAAAATATTTATTTAATAGTGTAGTTAATAGTGAATGTGACCCCCCTTAACTTTAATTGCTTCTTTCACCCTCTCAACCATTGATGCCACTAGCTTTCCACACATCTCCTTCACTTCAGAATCGTGGTACCACACTTGCATGACACTTTCTATCATTTTGGTTTTCGTCGTGCAATCCATCTTAGATATGCACGCTTTAATAATGGCCCACAAATTTTCAATGGGGTTTAGATCGGGTGAATTTCCTAGCCACTCCAATACCTTCAAATGTTGCTGGTAAAGAAGCTCTTAGCAAGCTTAGAATTGTGGCATGGAGCCAGATCCTGTTGAAATACCCCATCATTGGTAGGAAACAGTTCCTGCAGTGTTGGGAGCATTTTCACCTCCAGAACGCTTATCTACTTTTTGCTGTCCATCATTCCTTCAATGGGGTGAAACGTCTGTGGCCCAGAAGCTGTGAAACATCTCCAAAACATGACCTTGGGTAGGTGTTTGGGGGATTGCTGGATGTGGCCGGATCGAAGAGGTTCTCCAGACTTCGCTTGTCCCAACTAATTCGCACAGTACTGTATAGTATAACAATGGGAATAAACTAAAACGTATATATATATCGCATATATCAGTGACTTTTGAGCTCTACGGCATACCCCACATTGAGAACCCCTACTCTAGACCATTTAAGGCCAAAATCTTTCCCTTGCAGTGAATTTCACATAACTTAATCAATAACCAAACTAAAGAGAAAAGGAGATAAAATGCACCCTTGTCTAACCACTAGCAATGCTAAACCAATCGCTGCAAGACATGCCAACTCTCACACACGACTCGGGTGTTATTATAGAGAGCTCTCATTACACTAACTAACTTATCAGGTATTCAATATGATCTAACAATCAACCACAAATTATGTTGATTAACAGAGTCAAAAACCTGAATATAAACCAGAAGATAAAATCTATAAAGCTAGCAACCACAGGCTTCTGAAACTAAACATTTCTCAAGAATTTGCCTAAGTGAAAATATTTGATCAATACATCCCCTACCACTTCTGAATCCACACTGTTCATCATGCAGTTGTCAATCAATCAATTGTTCTTAATCGATCAATTGTTCTAAATTCAATCATCAATTGTTCATGTAAATCAATCTAAATTCAATCATCAATTGTTCTAAATCAATTAATCTTAATTCTATTTAATATAATCATGCAAAGAATTTTACCTGGAACAGAAAGTAAACTAATTCCCCTATAATTATCACAAGAACTGTGATCACCTTTTTTAAAAATTGGGACAGCAGTAGCTCTAGTAAAATCCTTAGGAACAACACATTTATCATAAAAAGTATTCAGAATTTCAGTCTGCCATGTGCCAACACAAGTGTACCCAGCTCTAAGCATTTCTGTGGTGATTTCATCCACTCCGGGAGATTTATGCAATTATTAATTTAGAGATAGCCAAAGCAACTTCAGAATGTCATATAGGACCATCATTAAAGTCAGTACTGCATCTGTCTTCATTACAAATAATGGGAGTAGAAATAATCACATTGTTGCATAGAACCAGTCAGGCCTAGCACCTAATGTCTGACCCCGCCTTCTCCTGGTGCAGGCCATTAGTACCTTTCAAAAGAGATATTCTCTTGTGGAAGTGAAAAGAAGGGAAGGGTTTCCAGATCAGTGTGGCCTACTGATCTGGACAACTATGGCTACTTTTTTTTTTTTCTACAATGCTCAGGAGTGTTAATCACGCAGGGTCCAGTTGCTGACCTTATACACTTACTGGACTGGATTAAGGCTCTGAGCTTGATTATGGATCTTGAATTTGCTGCATTAGTGGACTTCTGTGGGAGAAAATCTTCAGCTGTGTTTTCTGTTTGTGTGTTGACAGCTCCAAGTGAATATATTCACGGGATATGTTTTTTCACCTGGTGGATAATCCCGAGTGCAGAGGTCATCACAGGCACCCTAACTGTTGCTTCTATGGGCATTGTCAAATTCTACACTGGAGGAAGTCTTCCAGTGTAGATGGCTTCAGCCTTTAGTAGTGGGGCCATTCCCCATGCCTAAAATTAGGAGGGGGGGGGGGGTGCTGTTTGATATTGTCAGCATTGCCTCTCTCAATAAACAATTTCTTTAAACATCCCACTAACCATTTTCTCTCCATAGGTAGTTGGAATGTGAGGACTCTGCACAGAGCTTATTCTCTTCATGTCCTCACACAAGAATTCCACTGTTATAATTTAGATATTCTCAGCTTGCAAGAGACCAGATGGACAAATAAAGGTCAGATTCTTAAAATTAATATTAAATTTCTCTTTTCAGAGATGATAGAAAATAAACATCACCAAGGCGTGGGTCTGCTTCTCAGCAGACACGCTAGTGATGCTCTTCTAGGATATGAGTGCATTAATGAAAGGTTTCTTACAGCAAAATTTCAGACAAGCATTAAAAACTTCAATGTTATCTGCTGTTATGCCCCCACTGAGGATGCCAATGAGGATGAGAAGGATAGGTTTTACGGACAACTTCAGGATATTTTGAATTCTGTCAACAAAGGAGATATTACCCTTTTTCTTGGTGACTTCAATGCCAAAGTTGGTATGACTCTGAACTTTGGGGAGGGATGATGTGCCCTTTTTATATTGGTAGCTGTAATGGCAGTGGGCAACGTCTCCAACAGGTAAGTAAACTCAGTGGTTTCAGAATAACTAACACTTATTACAAACACTGCAACATACATAAGTACATATGGGTTTCACCAGATGGGCTGCATAAGAATGTGATAGATTATAAGCAAATGGGCTAGTTCTGTTAGGAATACTAAGTGACATATGGGAGCTGAAATTTGATCTGACCATTACTGTATGTCTTGCAACTTAAACTTAAGAAATGTTGTGCTAAGGTTAAAAATTTTACCTTTAATTGTGCAGCTCTGAAAGACCCAGTTATAGCTAAAGCTTACCATGATAGGTTACTTAGTCATTATGACAGTCATGGTTTGCTTTCTACTGAAGTTGAGGAAGAATGGGACCATTTTAAACAGGCTTTTTTGGAAACTAACAGTACTCTTTTAGGAAAAAAGGAGCAGAGGAGGCAGAATTATTTGAGTGAAAAGGCACTTGAGCTTATTTCAGAAAGAAAGAACTGCAGGAATGTCCTTAATCAGTACCCTACTAGTCCTAATAGAAAGGATTACAGAGAGCTTAATAAACGTGTAAAGGATCAGTTAGCTGCTGATAAGAATCTTTGGCCTGATGGCTTGGCTTACAAAGTTGAGGAAGCAGTTAGAAGCACATCAGCAGAGAGCTGTAAAAAAAAAAAAACCCTCAAGCAGCTGCTTGCCACAGAGGTCTGACAGGAGCCTGTCGGTTTATATGCCATAGTAGAAGATCTGTGAGGATGGCAGGACCTCAGCAGAAAAACAACACACATCCATGCTTTACCTGGGGCTCGAACCCAGGTCCCTAGATCACTAGCCAAGCGCTCTAACCACTCGGCCATGGGGCAACTGCAGAGAGCTGTACCAGATGGTTAATGTTTTGTGTTAGAAAATGGACATGTCTACAAAGATTCAAGGATAAGCATGAATTGTTGTACATGTTAAGGTAATGATTTAGCCACAGATAGTAACCACAAATTGTTTGGTGTTTGTCAAGGTTATAAAAGGCAAGGATTATGTCATAGTTAGGTGGTCTGAGCATTTCCGTGATGTTCTAAATGATGTGGTCAGTTCTACTCTCATTGTTTGCAGTGATGATAGATACATTACTGGCTTTAATGTTGGCCTATATCACAATCGAAGTTATTTTAGCTATTTCTAAAATTTAAACTACATACATAAATATCTAGGGGTAGATAAAATTACTATGGAAATGTTTAGAGCTGGGAATATTTTGGTTACCATATGGATGACTGAAATTTTGAATATCTTTTATGATAAAAAGGTGATTGGAATTCTTGTAATAACTCTAGGGGTAACAGCCTACTTTCTGTTCCAGGTAAAGTTCTTTGCATGATTGTGCTTAATATAATTAAGAATCTGGTTGACAGACAATTGCGTGATAAACAATGTGGATTCAGAAATGGTAGGGGATGTGTAGATCAGATATTTTCACTCAGGCAGATTCTTGAGAAATGTTTAGAGTTTTAAAAACCTTTCGTTACTGGCTTTGATTTCAAAAAGGCTTTTGACTCTGTTAATCATCATAATTTGTGATTGATCGTGCGATCATATGGCATACCAGACAAGTTAGTTAACATAATGAAAGCTTTCTATAGTAACACTGAGTCGTGTGTGAGAGTTGGTAAAGCTTGTAGCAATTGGTTTAGCATTGCTTTTGGTGTTTGACAAGGGTGTATTTTGTCCCCTTTTTTCTTTAGTTTGGTTATTGATTACGTTATGAGAAATTCTTTGCAAGGGAAAGATTTTGGCCTTAAATGGTCTAGAGATTTCAAAATTTCTGATTTAGATTATGCAGATGATTTGGCGTTGCTGGCTAATAATGTTGATGAGATGAATTCTTTTATTAAGGCTGTTCATTAGAATGGTAATGGAGTAGGTTTGGTGATAAATAGAGAAGAAACTAAAGTGATGAAAATTGGTTAGGCAGATTGTGCTTCAGTTGCTTTGAATGGCTGCACTCTTGAGCAGTATCTCAGTTTAATTATCTTGGGAGCTTTGTAACAGATACTGGTGATGTGTGGCATGAGATAAATAAAAGAATAGGGATTACCACTGGGACTTTTAAGAATCTATGGAGAGTGGGGAAAAATAGGCGTGTATACCTCAAGACTAAAATTAGGCTGTATAATAGTTTGGTTGTTTCTAAGGTTAGTTATGGTAGTGAAACGTGGACTTCTGAGAAGAGAGAGAGTTCTTCTTCTGAGTTCCCTGTCTCAGAAGCTTTCATTTGATGTATAGCTTGTTACTTTTGGAATGCCACACTCTTTGCCACAAGACTTTCTGCACTCACATTCAGGAGATATAGGGGAATAATCATTTTCATCCCCCCTTAAGGGGGAGAAGAAAACACAGTGGCCAGTTTTTCGTGACCTTGTACATTCCGCACATCACAAGCATTCATTTGACGTATTGCTTGATACTTTCATCATTCATGTTCTGGAGATATAGCTTAAGAATCATTTTCGTATTTCCCTTATTTTAAGGGGGAAGAAAGCATGGGAGTCAATTTTTAATAGCCTATGATACTCCCTGCTTCACTAGCTTTCATTTGGCATAAATCATTAAGTTTCTCCATTGTATTCGAAAGATATGGTGGAACAACATTTTGTCAAATCCACAAACCAATTGACAAAACCAAAAGCAATAAGAAGATAGGTAAAAAGTAAATGATTGTGTAATCTTCACTTGTGATAATTGTTTGAAAATAATATTTCTGTTTATGATTATTGCATTTATATAATTAAGATAACGAGTACACAGAGCAAAGACAAAGATAAAGTCGAAGACAGATAACTAATTAAATTGTATGGCAGCACCATCTAGCATGAGGCCCGAATTACTATATTTCTCTCAGCTCTTTTCATGTCAAGACAGCCATTAATCTGTCTCATTTTGTAGCTTTTAACAGAAGATAGAATGGTGTGTTGATATAGTGTAAAATATCGGGAAAGGAATGAAAGTTTTAATCTAGTTTGAAAGGGTGTTGAAATAGTAGCAAAAGTGACTTGCCAAATTAGTTTGTCTGTTTTGTACATTTTCTTGCACAATATCAGTCTTACTATAATATGAAAACAAACTGAATTATGAAAATATAACATTGTATTCAGTTTACAACACATATACTAATACCATACTTTAAAAAAACTCCACATAAGCAAACCTTGGTGTTGTGCAATGACACTAGACTTGTAATACAGAGGTCCGTGATACAAAACCACCAATGGCTGCAATTTTATTTTTCATGGTAGGCTCTTTGCAGTTATAATGCTGTCTCTTGTTTTTTACACAATGTAATGATACATTGCATTTTGACCAAATGGCCACTAGTAGAAACGAGAACATTAAACATATCCTCCCTAAATTACTGCTGTAAAGAAAATTAGTGCTAAATGAGCAATGGAATGAAACAAAGCATAGCAATTGCATATTACAAAGAATATTCAACTGAGTTGTACTTATAATGGCCTAAAACTCATATTACAAGCTGTTGAAGACACCATAAAGTGAAAATGCACAAAAAGAATATTATGATAAACACTCATTTTTAAACGTTAAAAAAAACTAACTGCATCTAAGGCATTTCCTTTTTAATTGAGCATATTGCTAAACAATGGACATCACTGAAGCACTTCAACAATACTAAACAAAGCCACTTCTTTCATCAATATATACCGCTAACCAATACTTAAATATCCCTTGCTTAACAAAAGCTCCAAAATATACATAATATTATCGGACACAATTATTTTTAACTCGAGCATCTCTCTAAACAACAAATTTTCATTCTACACTCTAGAAAAAGTACCAAAAATGTATTATCTCATTGAAGACAACTATTTTAACTAGAACATATCACTAAACAGATTTTCATCCCGCACTTGAAAAAGCCCCAATAAGAAGTAATCTCATCAGAGACAATTTTAACCAGAGTTTATCAGTGAACAACAAATTTTCATTCCACACGTAAAGAAAAAAGCTTCCCACCACCACCAAAGAAAAAAAAAATAAACGAATAAATAATCTTACTAAAGACCACCACTTTAATCAGAGCTTATAGCTAACTAACAGATTTTCATTCCACACATAATAATCTCATCGGACACAACTATTTTAACCAGAACTTATTGCTAAACAATGTTATTGTTCTACATGTAAAAAGAGATTCCCCCCCCCCAAAAAAAAATCTTATCAGAGACAACAATTTTTACCAGTTTATTGCTAAACAACAAATATTTGCATTGGAGACAATTATTTTGAATGGAGCATATCACTAGCCCTTCCAATGTCCACCCTAAAAACTGATTTACAGCCAGAGACCCAGCTACTTTTCCACTCTGATCATCCAAAAAAAATTACTTTAGAACTTTTTTTGCCAAATAACTAATGAAAGGAATTAAAGTATGTTTTATGCCAAATTAATCGGCATTTATTTCTGGATTTTCTGAAAATAAAGTATTTTACAAAAAGATGACTAGTTTTATTTTACAAGGACATTTTAGACTCGTGTATTGAAAAAATGCATTTGACAATGCAAATAGAAATTTGGTTAAAAAAACTAATGCATAGAAATAATTATAATACACATGAATAGAAAAGCTATTTACTTCTGAATAACAAATAAATAAATATTTACCTGAAGCAAGAAAATTACACCCTTTCACAAATATAAACAAGTCCACTTAAGAATTTTTTTAAAATATTGCATCAACTGAAATAGATCATGTTATATACCAAATTAAACAGAATTTAATTCAAATGTTATGAAAATTTTGACAAGAAAAATTTAAACAGATTTATAAGCATATTGATTTTGATAAGACTTTTTTACCTGATATAGGGAAAAAAATAGATCAGACTTCACAATTAAGGCATAATTTCAGAAAATGTGATGAATGAAAATAGTTAAATTATATGTTAATCAAAAGGAAATTTCTTCCTAAATAATGTAATATTTACCTGAAACATTATTTTTATTTCTTTTAAAGAATTTCTTTTAATAATCGGCAGCAGGTAGCTCAGTGGTCCAGAGCACCTGACATGTTATGTTTATCGTAGGAGGTTGTGGTTTTGTATCCCACCCAGCTCAAGACAATTTTTCCTCTAAAATTGGAATCGACGTCAAAGTGCTGATTTATTAGTGAATCTTTTTTTCAGTGTTGTATATTTTTAAACACGAGCCAGCATTATACAAGGTGATTTGGATTGCTCGAACATTAATGGGATATTCTGTCCTGTTTATGAAATGGGGGAAAGCTTCCTGGCTGCCTTTTTTACTAAGCATTATGGGTTGTTTTCTTTGGGTGTTGAATTTTGGGGATTTTGCCTAAGTGCTGAAAATTTTGGCTAAGAGCAAAAAAGAAAGAAAACTGTATATCTCGTCAGTCATACAGCCAAGGTACTGGGGGGGGGGGGGATAATGCTTTTAAAATCATTCAATATAAGCATAGAAACTCGTATGTTTTCTTATAAAGTGAAATTTTACCATGGGGTGGACTGATTTCTGTGTGAAAGAAGCACTTTTTGCTTTTGTATCCAAGACCTCATTTATTTTCAGAAAACAATACAAGATGAAAGTTTTTTACTGGAAAACAATAAAATAATGAAAAATAATTGACATTATAACTTAATGTGATGTTAAATAAAATATCCACAGCACCAAGTTGTAAGCCAGCCAGCCATCCAATGTAGCATAACTCTGAAAATCAATAGTTATTGATAGGCCAGAAGATCAGTAATAGGTTTAATTATAAAAATAAATGAAATACTAATTTTACAAAGGAATTGTATATCCTACTTCATTTAAATCGTCAATAGAAACAATTTGCCATGCAACAGCTTAGCAGATGGCTGTCCCCACTATTGCACGTGTATGAGCAAGCAATTGGAACACCTGACTCCCACCTCCTACCGTGATGCTGTGTGTCACAGCCGATCTTCACTGAGCTTGCTATGAAAACTTTTTATAGTTTCAATCTGAAGAGTGGGAAAGATGCATTTGAATGCTGGGGTAAATGATAAAAATAATTCTAGTGATAGTGAAATAGGTTAGGGCAGCAAAGAATGCAATACAGAAAAAAAAGTTATCGAGGTATGTGCTTCATAATTACTTTCAGAATCTTTAGTTTTTAAAAATAGCAGTTTTTTTTTTAGGTGACTTGAAACTTGAAGGAAAAATTTATTGATAATAGTTCAAATCAAACTTGTGAGCTTATATCATGTAGTTGCTTTAGCGTAGAGTAATGTTAACAAACAAATTGGTAATACCTGATAGAACTTTTAAGAAATGGCAATCAGATGGCTTTAACAAATTATTTATATTGAAGTTTAATAAAATATGGGCCCTCATTTTAGATTCTGTCAATGTCTATATTCGTTGGGGACCTTGTAAGGGCTAAACAATAAGAGGGAGAAAATGTTAAAATCAAAGGATAAGCACTCGCTTACCTGTGAAGGCCTAAAAATCCAAGAATTTTGGTTGGTAGGACTACCTAGTCTCATTGCTAAAAATATTTTTAATTTGTAGCATTAATAAAATTCATGGGGTTAAAGTCTTCACACACATACACACACACATACACACCCATGATACTTTAAAAGAATATTCATTTCAGTTCATATCCAAGACATTCATGAGCCTAAAAAATTATAAAATTGCAGAATTCAGAGGCCACAACAGATCTCTTGTAATAAAATATGTGGGGCGGGGGTGGCTCAGTCGGTAGCGCGCCAGGCTCGTAATCTGCAGTTCCCAGGTTCGAGTCCCAACTGGGTCAGCGTTGAGATTTATCTCCGCACAACTCCCCGCCCTGCCCACGGTCAGTAGGGGACACCGATGGGCTTGGAAAGGCCGCCGTCCGTCGGATTGGACGTTAAGCCGTGGCCCCGTGTGCAGGAGAGCCATACCCTGTGCACGTTAAAGAACACGCTGGATGGCCTTGACGGGAGACTACCATCTGTCTCCCAACAGCTGTTCCAGTGGGTCCCCTCCCCCAACCTTCTCTGAGCCTTCGGGGTCCATGTGACCTGGCCATTTAGCCCATGGTGTGCAAAAAAGTGCCGCTCAGAGGTAAAACAACCCAACCCAACCCAAGTAATAAAATATGCTTAAATTCTTTAAACTTTTCCTTGATTTTTTAAACATATATATATTACCTGTAATATAATCAATGTAATATTATTGTAAGGTTTATTCAAATGAATTTTTAATATCTTGCAGATGTTGAAGACATTACCTGCACTTTCATCTTGTAAGCCATTATGTATGGTGTATCAACTGCATCATACATTTTCCTGTGGAGCAAACCTTGCATATGCAAAAGCTCATGAATGTACAGAAGTGAATGACTATGAGGATATAAAGAAATCTTATTTTTGCACAAAAGTAAAAAAGCTTGGTTCTCAGACTATCAGTGTGATTCCTGCTACCGATATAACTGAACTCTCTAAAACCTCAGTGTTGAATAGGTATGATGAACTTAATTTGGTATTGGCGAATGAATTAATGAATGCCTTTCCAAGATCATTTGTTCATTGCCACATTTATTTGGGTGATCATAAGGAAATAACAGAGCAGCAAGTATCTGTTCTTCACTCTTTAGCATCATACAGTGAACCATGGCAAAGTTCCCATGTCATCCTTAAAAATACTTCATCACTTTTAAAGAGCGATTTGAAGCTAACCCAGAATCCATATGAAACTAACCCTAAGAATGTTCCAGATGATTCAGAAAAGCCTTCCGAAGATCAGTTATTAAGGGTACTTAATAGATTATCGGATATGGTAAGTTGACATCATAATAAAATAATCAAGTTGATTTTTAACAATGATTAATAATGATGATTAATATATTAAATAATAGGCCATTAATATATTGTATGAAGCATCATATGGCATGCTGGATAAATTTAACATAAAGATGGCTCATATCAAAAGTAATGTAGAAATTCACAGTGCAATAATTAGAATATATTTAATTCTCTATGTCACTGTTTATTAACAGTGACATTCCGGTTTAAAAATTTAGTATCAACAGTTACCATTGACTCAGGTTTTATATGCCATATAATAAATACACTGCTCAAAAGAATTAGGGGATGGTGCAATTTTGAGATGAACAGATATGCAGTTGATGAGTTTAGAATTTAAAACATGATTGTGAGTCAACGGTAAGATGAATGATAAAAAATTAAACAAAATTTAATTGCTAATATAATGCACTTCAAGTGAAAGGCATCAACTTGTGATAAAAGGATGAATAAAAAATCAATATGAAAATTGATGAACAAACACAAATCAAGTACATTTCGTAGGGTGTACGGTTACTAACTGCCAACATAGCAGCACATCTGTGTGGCATCGATAAAATGAGGTTATCAAGAATTTCTTGTGGGATCCTTGGACACTAATCCTCGAGGGCATGTTCCAGCTCCTGAAGGGTTTTGAGAGGTGTTTGATGGGCTGCAGCACATCTACCTAATAAATCTCAAACATGTTTGATACAGTAAGATCAGATCAATCCATGTGCTTAATGCCCTCATCAAGCATGGTGATAACCAGCTGGCCCTATGAGGGTGAGCGTCATCATCCATGATGATGAACAAATCTCCAATTGCTGCTGCATAGGAAAGAACAATGAGTCGCAGAATCTCATTTCTATACCTTATTCTTGTCAGAGATTTATTCCTGATGATGTAGAAGTCTGTATGCCTGCCAATATTGATGAATCGCAAAATCATAACTCCACCTACACCAAAACAGTGTCGTTCCCAAACAAAAGGGACCTGTCCTGTGTTCCTTGTTCCCACCAGATTAGGAGTTATCAAATATCAGGCTGCAAACCGAACCACGACTCACCACTGAATAGAACCGACTGCAACTGGTTACTGCTTCAATCAGTGTTCTGCAGCCCATTCTCCATGGGTGCTACTGTAACTTGGGGTTAGAGGAATGCATGCCATCAGTTACTGAGCATTAACCCTTCCAATGTCCCTGATGAGCATAGACATTGATAGAATCCGAAATGAGAGGCCCAAGATTCTATGTTTGTATTTTAGTATAACAAAAAACTTCGATTTAAAAAAAATAGAAATGGCCATTTGTAAATTTTCTTTTAAATGTATCTTTTAAAAATATTCAAGTTTGAAAAATAATGTTTTCATTTTTAATTTGATGCATATTTTATTAAACTACAATGTAAATAATTTGTTAAAGTCATCTGATTGCCATTTCTTAGAAGTGTTATATGGTATTGCCAGTTTGCTCGTTAATGTTATTCTTTGCTGAAGCAACTCCGTGATTTAAGCTCACAAGTTTGATTTGAACTATTATGAATAAATTTTTCTTTAAAGTTTTGAAAATGTCTTGAAAATTAATAAAAAAAATTTTATTTTTAAAAACTGAAGATTTTGAAAGTAATTAACAAAGTATCTACCACCATTTTTTTTTTTCTGTTTTACACTCTTTTCTGCCTTAAGCTTATTTTAATATTCCTAGAATTATTTTTTATCATTTACATCGTTTATCCCGGTATTCTATGCATCATTACTGCTCTTCTAATTGAAACTGTAAAACTATAAGTAAAAAAGGTCTTAGCCAGAGAAAGGCCAGAGCTCGTTATTGTGAAGACTTCCTACTATGTAAACTTATGTTGTTGCAGAATAAATGTGTGACCTAGTTAATTGCTGGGACATGTGCAGATTCAAGTAGCTACATAGGGATTGCTTACAGCAAGCATTATTGGATCCCAGATTGGATAACTTCACCATGCACCCAGTTAGTATTTATACTTTTATATTTAAACTGTCATTTAAATTTCTGTAGATGTATTTTATATCTGTAAATTATTGATCTTTCAATTGACTGATCTGTCGATCTTTCAGAGTTATGCTACATCCGATGGCTGGCTTACAAGTTGTTGCAGTTTTTTTTAACATCGCATTAGATTATATGTTAATTTTTCTTTTTTTATTTCTTTGTTTTTTAATAAAAAAAAGTTTTTCATCACTCAACAGATATTTTGCCTATAAGAGATTTCATCCCAAATCTGCTGAAGCATATCTATATCCACTTTTGCAATTGCATTCCTGATCCGTGCATGTAACTCGTCTAAGGTGGTGGGAAATGGGAGGACATATACATCGTTCTTCACATAACCCCATAGACAGAAATCAAGTGGTGATAGGTCTAATGACCATGCTAGCCATGCAGTCAGCCCACCTTGACCAATACAAAGAGGCACCCCCTGAGGAATAAAATGTTGGACTTCACTGTGGTATTGTGAAGGTGCACTATCTTGCTGACGAAATGAAGTCTCTATTCAAATCCTCCTGCAGCTGTTGCATCAGGAAAATCTGAAGCATGTCCAGGTACATCACACTGTGATAGTGACCTCATGAAGAAAGAAAAGACCATAGACCTTAGTTGTACTTAGTGCACAAAACACATACACTTTCAGGCTATCCTGGGTACTCTGTGCCCCTTATTTTAATGATTGACTTTACCACTCAAATGGAATGTGACCTCATCACTAAACACAATCTTATCAAGGAATTCATTGTCATTTCCATTCTTGTAGCCATGTTTACACAAAATAGATATCATTTTCGTTTGTCCCCTTCATTCAATGCATGCAGCAATTGTGACTTGTACAGCCTGATCGAGAGTCTTTTGCATAAAATCTTCCATACAATAGGCTGTGGAATATTCAATTCTTGACCAGTATGTGCTATTAACTACTTTTGCTAACATTGGTTGATGATTCATCAGTTATTATGATAATAAAAATACTTATTTAATATTTATATGTTTAAAGTAATTAAGATATGGTTATTCAAAGGATTATAAAATCTTTGTAAATACTTAAAGAGATATTAAATAACAAAGTATGAAGTAATTTTCCATGGCTGAGTGGTTAGCACACTATTGTTATTGATCTATTGATCAGAGGACCTTGAATTGAACCCCAAATAAAGTATGTCCAGTGGGTCTCCTCCCCCAACTGTCTCTGAGCCCTCAGGGTCCTTGTGACTTAACCATTTAGCTCATTGTGTGCAAAAAAAGCACCACTCAGAGGTAAAACAACCCAACCCCAATAAGATTATAGATGTTTCTTTTTCTGTGTTATGTATCTGCTGAGGTTTTGCTTTCATCACATATCTTTTCTATGGTGTATTATACTGACACTCTTGTCTGACCACTGTGGCAAACAGAACTAGAGAAATAATTAATTTATTTTTTACTTTTAGTTGCCGAAATTCTTTGTGGACACTCATGATCTATCATTGTACCATAAGGATATAGTGTTTCAAAATAACATCAGAGGTGTAATAACAAGGTGAGTAATATATGTAAATGATGTATCTCTAAGAAATTAAGAATTTATGGTTTGAAAAAGTGTGATTTTGGAAGTGTTTTGTTGAAGCTATTTTTTATTCCAAGCAACATGTGTAGACTTAATTCATTTCAAAATCTTAAAATGATGTCAATTTCAGTTTATTTTTGTAATAATTATTCATCTGTATTCAATATATATATTTGTAAATCTAGTGTTACTTAAATTTCTAAATGCCAAGAATAAATGCATTTCTGTCCAAGTTAATTTTAAACCTTTTTTATAACAGAGAAATACTAAACTTTAGAATTATATCTTGAAGTAGCTAACAGATATTCTATAGCAAACAAAGGAGCATTTAATTCTGAATCATCACTTTTGTTTAAGAATTAATTCAAAGAAATATGAAGCTACATAAGCCTAATTTTGAAAACATGTTTTCACATTTCCAACATGAAGGGTTAAATTATTGCAGTTAAACAGGTGGAATAATTAAATGGATAAAATGTTTTCTGATGAGATACAGTGTTTATAAATATGGAACTGCAAATGTGCAATGCAAAATATAAATATATAAAAAATATTTAAAATAATTTAAAAATTCTCTGTCATTGAGCAATAAAATTTCAGAGTTTATCCTTCAAACTATTTGGATGTTGAATAAGAACATTCAACATCCAAATAGTTTGAAGGATAAACTCTGAAATTTTATTGCTCAATGACAGAGAATTTTTAAATTATTTTAAATTAACTTTTGAGCAAGAAGGTCTTTTAATTGTATATATAAAAAATAAAGATATAGTCAGATAACTTGCAGTGTTAGTCTTAAGACTAAATTAGATTTCAAAAATTAATATATATTTAATGAGTGATTATAGTTGTTTTAGAAATGGCAAATTTTGAAACCGAAAAAAATGGGAGAATGTTAAGAAATGAGGTATTTGCATGCTAGATATGCAACTTCCTCAGATCAATTGTTAGTTAAATTTTAAATGTCGCAAAGTATTTGACAAAAAGGAACGGAAATATACCCAAAAAGCAATTCTAGCTAATTCCAAACATTTGATTAGGGAAGAAAACAACCAAATGCATTGTTGCAATGATTGAGACAGCATGTAATAGCAGCCAGAGGAACAGGATTTCAGGAAGGACCACAGGGACACGGTCCTCCTGCCCACCATTCTCTCTCTACTTGTGGACATCATCAAGGTCATTACTTCCACTCTCCCTGCAGAATCTCGACCTTGAATTCTAATGATCCTCAACCTGCTGGCTCCCCTCGTCTCACTTTGTGGACTGCTAGCCACTTTGTGTTGACCCGCCTCTCCTTGTTTCTTCTTTCCACCCTGTCTGTGAACATGGCCACCAGAGTGTCTAACACACTTACTATTCTGCAGTGGAATTATAGAGGTTTCAAGAACAAGGCTGCTAATGTCAGGAATTACATCACCAACATGCCAGTTCCCATCCTTGCTCTTTGAGAGGCTAACCTCCCTGATCACTGTCTTCAAACCTTATATTGTGCACACAAGCAAGGGTCATCTGCTCTCCTGCAATGGGAATCTCACAGTAGCGTTAATAATGCAATAGAAATCTCGAATATTAAAATCGGCAAATACATAAACTGGTTTCAGTATAATATTTTAACACTCACTCATACGAAAATAATTCCCCACCCTGCCCACGGTCAGTAGGGGACACCGATGGGCTTGGAAAGGCTGCCGTCCGTCGGATGGGACATTAAGCCGTGGTCCTGTGTGCGGGAGAGCCATACCCTGTGCACGTTAAAGAACACGCTGGATGGCCTTGACGGTAGGCTACCATCTGTCTCCCAACAGCTGTTCCAGTGGGTCCCCTTCCCCAACCTTCTTTGAGCCTTCGGGGTCCATGTGACCTGGCCATTTAGCCCATGGTGTGCAAAAAAGTGCTGCTCAGAGGTAAAACAACCCAACCCATACGAAAACTAAGGGAGTAATTTTTCATTCGCATCACAAATCTTTAAATATAAATCAATATTTCTGTCGTTGGGTTGTTTTACCTCTGAGTGGAACTTTTTTTGCACACAATGGGCTAAATGTCCAGATCACAAGGACCCCGAAGGTTGGGGGAGGGGACCCACTGGAACAGCTGTTGGAAGACAGATGGTAGCCTCCCATCAAGGCCATCCAGCGTGTTCTTTAACATGCACAGGATATGACTCTCCCTCATACGGGGCCACTGCTTAACGTCCCATCCGATGGACGGCGGCCTTTCCAAGCCCATCGGTGTCCCCTACTGACCATGGGCAGGGGGTGGAATTTTGCGGAGATAAATCTCAATGCTGACTCAGCTGGGACTCGAACCTGGGAACTACAGATTACAAGCCTGGCGCGCTACCGACTGAGCCACCCCCACCCCACTGATATACAGTACAGACTGTTTTGTTTGAAGAATGTATGGGCAGTCTGTAGATGAAGCAACATCTGTATGGCAAAGGAGAGATGTTTAACATGAGATGAAATGATGCACCTGATCAGAATGCTTCAAGTAAGTCAAGATACATATACACTGCTTGCTCTGTCAACACATCCCAAAGAGTAATCAACAGAATGTGGAAGCAATACAAACACAAATAATGTATTGGGACTCCTTACTGGACATTAATACTTATTGACCCTGAGACAAATTCATTGTCAATGTTGCCAAAAAAAAAGCATTTTGGCATGAAAAGAGCTTGGTTTTTTTAATTTTTGAGAAATAACATTTTATTTCAAATGGAACTTTTGTTGTGTAATGAAGCCTATGTTCGAGTTTTATCAAGTGAAATTTCTCTGTTAAAATTGAAGAATGATATGAAAGTGAAATGTGATAAAAAAAAGATGGTGATTGAAGTCTTCCCAGAACAAAGTATATTGTATAATCAAATTAATCAACAGACACTTTAGCGTCGATTTCAGTTTTTGAGGAAAAATTGTCTTGAGTTTTGTATTTGTTACAAAGCAAATGGATGCAAAAAGGGTTTATTTTGTCACAAGGTAAAACCTGTTTGTTTATAACAATATGACAGCCAACTTAAAAAAATAACTTGCTGGATCATCAATGTCAGTATGTTCAGCGATAGTGAGGAATTCATTTAGATCAACAATAGGACTTGGAAGTTTAGATAAAATGTCTGGGAGGGGTAGCATTTCTGGAAGTCCCTAGTCCACTGATGGCAAACCTGTGACATGCATGTGAAAGGCAGCATGCCTGCTGTTTTTTGTTGACATGCCTAAACTGGCATTTTGTATCATCCAAAAATTGAAAACTGTAATGAATGAAAATTGACAAAATGATCAAGTTACATGAAATGATTGAGCGAGTTGTAACAACAAACTTAATGTCATCATTGGTCTCATTGTGCTTGACACTGTTTTAAAATAAATTATCAACCTTAAAACCTGGCATCTTTCCTTTAATTATAGTGATCATTTATGTATGTGACCCACCACTTGAATATGATCACCAAAATTTTTAATTTTTGGCACACAAGGTTTAAAAGGTTCTCCATCACTGTCCTAGTCCGTGGTTCACTGCACAAGTATGCTCCACTGCATAAGCATAAGTAATCCTTGGTATCAATGGCTTGCGAATTTCATAATCATTACAGCATTTCTTTTGTCTCCTAAGACTTGATCAAATAGTTAAAATAAATATCACCATTTTATTACTCATTCAATTTCAGGTCATTTTTTCAGTAGGTTCATTTAGCTAAAGATCTATTTCATTTCAGCATTGTTCATGAAAGTACAAGAAAAGCCAGAGCAAAGCTAGCAAGTTCTTCCAGTGCATTTAGGCCTGAAGCATTCTAGGCCAGCATCAATATTAAAAGATACAGAGCTTTCAGCTAGCTAATGTTTTTACTGAACTCAAAGAGTGATCTTCTGACAAGAATTTAGAATCTGTAATTAGAAATCAGTTTTATTTTAAAGCTTTAGAATTTTCTTTTGTTGAAATTCAAGAATTTTATAAATGTGTGTTCATAATATCAGCTGCTGTAGTGTTGTTTTTTCCAGGGGAATTACCTCATATTACATACAGATATTGCTGATGAAAATATATGGACATATGAATTATGCTCATGTGAAAGCTGAGATTTTGAAAATCACTCATCACATTGAAGATGGAACAGTGCGTGTTCGATGGCGAGTTTCAGGAGTGTCTGGTACAAAAGTTTTCATGTTTTTCTGGAAGCATTCTTTGGTTAACTGGAGAAAAAGAGTTGAGAAAGATTCTGAGTAAGTGTTCTAAGGTATTTCACTTTGTTTTAATGCTGTAACTTCCTAAGTTTCTTTAATAATGTAATGGTCTTTTTTTTAAGGCTAAATAGTAATAATAGGAATTAGTATTAAAATAATAGCCAACTGTAGGTTTTCTTAATAGCAATTCTAAAGTGTGCAACTCCATAGTTGAGTTTGTAGTATTCAGTTGCAAAGGAAGGGACTTAGATTAAATGCCAGTTAAAATATGGATGTTTACATTCTGTTGAGATCTTGTTTCCATTACATACAGGTAAAGAAAAATGGAAACACCAAGGTTTATGAAAAGCCTTAGTTTTATGTTGAACAATGGCATATACATGCCACTGATGAAAGCATGAAAAATGCAAATGACATCCCAGCATGCTTGGCATCATGTCTACAAAGGCAAACCTATCATAACTGTATGTAATTATTGGTACCATGTCATTGAGAGAAGACCTTAGCAATTTCAAAAGGAACATGATTGTTGGAGATGCATTGGCAGGAGCTTCAGTCACTAAAACAGATGAACTCACTAGTATTTCACAAGGAACAGTTTCCAAGGTCATGTCTGCATGGGAATCTAAACAGAAGACATCATCTGCAAAAGGCAACAATGGTGAAAGCACATACTCCAGAATGTGGTACACTCGAGCATTAGGGTAATGTGTAAAGTGAAATTGGCAAGTTACAGTTGATTAGTTGTGCACATATTTCAACCTAGGACACAAGAGACCAGTTTCATCAAAAAAAAAATACATTGAGAACTCCATAAAGCTGGATGTCATGGTCAAGTTTCAATTCACAAGCCACTTATTACACCTGACAACACATATCATTGTGTCCAGTGGTACAAAGAGTACAACAGTGGAGGAATGTGATATGGTCTGACAAATCATCCTATACTTTGTTTCCGACAAATGGATGAGTGATATGTAGTGCCAACCGAAGGATGCTTACAACTCTGATTGCTTGTTTCCTACTGTTGAGGGTTCTGGTGGTTCTGTAATGGTGTGTGGTGCTTTCTTGTAGCATAGTGTGGATGCACTCATTCCATTAGAAGGCAAGATTAATGCCAATTGCTATTCAACACTCTTGAGTCACTGTCTTCATCCAGTGGTATAGCATTTCTTTCATGAAGAGAGAGCTTTCAGGATGACAACTCCTTTCCACAGAGCTAGGCCAGATCTAGAAAAAATCAGGGGGGGGGGTGGGCAAGAGACTGGATTTCCAGTGCAGTATTACATTTCCTACAGGTCTGTAAAACATTTCTTGAAAAATATATGAAATATAAATAAGTAATAATTTTGCCTCTATTACCCTTACTAGCAAAAAAAGCAGCCAAGGAAGTTTTTTTCTATTTCATAAACCAGTTCAGAAAATCCCATGAATGTTAGAAGTCCAAGTCGCATTGTATAACACTGGCCATGTTTAAAATATACGATACTGAAAGGAATCATTAAAAGAAATAAAATCATATTTCAGGTTGAATATTATATTATTCAGGAGGAAATTTCCTTTCGATTTATATATAATTTAACTATTTTTATTTTTCAGGTTTTCCAAAATGAAGCCTTAATTATATAGTGGGATTTTTTTTTTTTCGCCATATCACATTGAAAAGGGTTTATTAAAATCAATATGCTTGAAAATTTGTTTATATTATTTATTTTCATAAAATTCGTAATTAAATTCTGTTGATTGGTTATTTTTTTTTAATTCTAAAGTTGACTTGTTTATCTGACTCGGCCCAATTGGCTAAAACGCATGAATTTTCTCAAAGTATGGTATTGAGAAAAAATTACAAAACGAGAGAAATAGTTACTTGAAACCAAAAAAAAAATTTTTTTATTCAGAAATAAATAGCCTTCCTATTCATGTTCATTATGCTCATTTCTGTCTATTTGTTTATTTTTTTAAATAAATTTTTGTGTTGCCAGATGCATTTTTTTACTACATGACTTAAAAAAGTCCTATTAAAATGAAACATCGTTTTTTCTCTGTCAAATTTTTTATTTTCAGAAAATCCAGAATTAAATGCTGATTAATTTGGCATATAACATGCCATAATTCCTTTCATTAGTTATTGGTAAAAAAATTCTAAAGTTAATTTTTTTTGGCTGAGCGTAGGGAGAAAATATCTTGGCCTCTGGATAGAAACCAGTTTTTCAGCCTGGATACTGGAAGGGTTAAATCGGTAATCATTTGTTTTTGTGGTTTAACTATGCATATAGCAAGTATAGGTGTATGGTTTTATTTGAAAGTGTTAGTTTTGGTAAAGTAGTTATATATATTACACATATATTAGTATATATTTTATTTTACTGTAAGTGGGGGAAAAAAAGCTAATGTCTTTTTACTTTTACAGGTGGCTTGATGGATATTCAGTATTTACTATTGGGAACGATGGCCTGATTCACAAGCACATTTGTGATAAGGTAAGCTGACTGTTCGACACATTCATTATTTATCATTATATAGTGAAGCAGTGTGGTAAATAGTGAAATTTGGCTCCTATAAGTTTTAAATAAAAATGCAGTAGTAATTGTAGTCAAATTTAATCATAATGAAAAAAATTGGTAAAATCTGTTCATTGCAAATGAGGTTCATAATAAGAGAACTAACTATTAAAATATTATTTCCGTGCAATTTCAAAATCATTGATTAAAAATACTGCCTCAGTAAGAAAGATCTACATGAAATTAAAATATATATATATATTGGAGCCGTTACATGAAAAACATTTTGCTGTGTCATGGTAAATCAATATTGTGTGATAATAGATTTTTATAATATATGTTTTCTTCAATATTAAGCATTTGCCTCTTGCTAACCATTCTACCTTGTACACCATTAATTAACATACTGAATTGGCCAAAACGTAAAAGTACCATTCTGTCATAGGGATAAAATGTTTCTGTCATCACACAGCATAAAGGGGGCAAATGTTCATCCTCATTCACACAAACAGAAAACACATCTGAAGATTTCCCCCCACAGAAAGCCCACTAGTGCAGCAAATTCAGGATCCATAATCAAGCTCGGAGCCTTAATCCAGTCCAATAAGTTTATGAGGTCAGCAACTGGACCCTGTGTGGTTGACACTCCTCAGCATGGTAGAAAAAAAAGTAGCCATAGTTGTCCAGATCTGGCAGCCCTCCCCTTCTGTTCACTTCCATAAGATCATCTGGCAGCCACCACCAATGTTCTCTTCTGTTGGGTGCCCGGTCACGTAGGTATCAGGGGCAATGACTTGGCAGATGCTGCTGCCAAGTCAGCCACGCCCCTGTCCAGCTCTCCATTGCCAGTTCCATATCTGGATTACTTGCAGCATTTTACCATCGAGCTCCAGACACAGAGGCAGAGATATTGGTAAGAACAGCCTCTTTTGAAAGGTACTAACAGCCTTCACCACGAGAAAGCGGGTCGGACATTAGGTGCTAGGCCTGGCCAGTTCTATGCATCATCACAGGGGATTGGTGCATAGCTCTCCTTCCAGTGACTACCTAGCTACTATTTAAAGACCCTCGCATTCATCACAATAAAATTAAAATAATTTGTGTTCAAAGATTTTAACCAATAGAACATATAGAAAACTTTTTTACTCTTTAAGATGTGCTTTCTCTTTGTTTTGCAACTGAGGGAATTTGCATCTCATATTGTTAGTAATTAACTAATTCTAACCCCAACAGAAGGATATGCAGATGCAACATTTGCTGTTTGCCTGAACTTTGACTATCAAAAGGTTGAAAAACATTGTCCTATCATGAAATCTCTATGCAAGTCTTATATAAGTTTCTCACCTGATGTTACTCTATATATATTTGAAGTGCCCATGGAGAAGCATGGTCTAAAAAACCATAATCATGCCTTCAATTTTTCATTAAAAGTTGAGTAGTTTTGATTTTAAAAGTGTTAACTTTAACAAATGATTCCTACAGTCATAAATGTTTAAACCTCCATAAAATAATATAGCATTAAGGAATATCTATTTATTTCAGCTAATGCCTGATGATGAAAAGCTAAGACGAAAACGAAATAGCCTTACAGCAAAGCTTTCAGCACTTTTGTCTCCTCGATCACCTAGAGTGAATGGTCTTAATACTATAGTAGCATTTTCATCTTTAGCTAAAAACTGTGAACATCACTTAACCCTCCAACAAAGATCAAGTGGAAAAGTTGATTGTAGATTATTTTAAAAGTAGATTAATTGTGCTGTACTGTAAGATATTATATTGTTATTTTGTAGTTTTTAAAATAATTTAGTTCCTGCAATAGAGCAGAATGTAAATATATTATTAAAAGTGATATTAGCAAACTGCAAGTGAAAAAAAAAGGTAAATTAGTTTATAACTATTCTTTTGTAGTGGATCAAAATAGAGAAAAATGTTACCAAAGGTTATAACTCACAGTAATAGAATAGAATGTAATGTAAATTTTACAATAGAATTTGAAACAATAAATAAGTTATCAATCCACAACTAATATAAAATGACATAGATTATTCTTATGAAATGGGCTTTATAACAGATGAGCTACTTCTGGACAATTGTTTTCCCCAGGATCATGGAGTGCCTATATGTTGTCAGCCTCCAAATCAGAAATGTTGAGCTTAGACTGCAAATATTTGGTGTATAAAATAAATATACAATTGGGGATACTGCAAACTGGTTTTATGTGAAAATTTGAGAAAGCACATCATACTCCTCTGAAGTCAAAATTTGCTGGCCTTTAAAAGTAAAATGATACTGTTGATATATGCAGCGTAAACTAATTTTTGAGGCATATCTGATAGGGTTTGTGGTGTTTCAGTAATGCAACTTACAAGTAGAGGTTCAAAAGGATAGGAATTATAGAATTTCATTTAATTAATATTTGTCAATCTGTTTTGTTATTTTTTTGGTTAGTATTTTTTAACCTTATTCTACATGTATACTGTTTTTTAACAGTAGAAAAAAAATCGCTAAGAGAACTTTTGAATTTGAATGTATTGTATGTAATTATTTCACAATATTTTAGTGCCTGAAATAGACTGCGCGGTGTTAAGATTAGTTTCACAAAAAAAATTTGTAATATTCCCAAATAATAATGAAATAATACATAAAGGACTTGAAATGTTCTCAGTAGTGAAAATTTAATTGTGTTTAGATTAAACCTATTATATGTATTAAGTTTTTACAAAAGAAAAAAAAAATATTATATTTACCATGAAGCCTCAAGAATATTAACAGTAATGAATGGGTAACTAAAATCATACTCTGTTATTCATTGAAGTTGCATTCTTGAAAGTGCACTATAGTATAAGAAATTTAATAAAGCAGTTATTCTCATAAAGATTAATGTAACAGAGAGGGTTAAGTTTCAGGTCTTTGAATTACACTCTTGCAACAGTATATTATTTAGCTAGATTTGTTCTTGATAACAGTGCCTTATAATGATAAAACATAGCAAAAAAAATATTAACGGAAAATAATATAGCGTGACGTTTGTGTTTTAGTATAATCTTGCCTTTTATTCTTTCTGCATTATAGGAGTGCAACTTTCTGGGGTCCAAATTTGATAACTTATACAATAGCATATTGTTATTATTAATTTCAGTTCTAATTTTTAGTTGTTTTTTTTTGCACTGGAGCAAGTCAGAGGTTTTTCACTGTTGTAGCAAGCAATCCTATTTTTGAAATATTGCAGTGTTATAAACATCTGTGTATATTACAGAACTGCATCTAGACATTTATTATGTATAAATATATTGACAATACAGTATCAAAATGTAAAACACTGCAGGTTTACACTTTACACATACAGCATATTGTATAGTTCCACATTGCCATCTGGAACCCATGAGCCTTAATATAGTTGAACAGCTTAGGAAGTTTGTTTTTTTTGACGCATGTTGGAAGAAACAGATGTGTAAAACATTCAAAATAAATAATGAGGTTTGGTATCAGTATATCCTGAACAAATCAATGAATAGCAGGGTATGACTATATCAGCAATTTATCTGAAGTAAGTATTGTCTTATAACCATTTCGTATGTTGTTAAATCTGCTCTGCAAATATATGATAAATGTAAATTTTTCTTCCTTATTTTCTGCATAATAACAGCATTTAAATTCAATAACACAAGGGCATACTTTAGCAAAAGTATGGCCTTGTAGCACACATAAGCAACTTGGGTATTTAAAGAACGTAAATTAATTAAGGAAAATAGAGATGTTAATTATAGTAAAATCTGTTTAATTCAAAAAAAGGCAATTTTTTTTAATTTCAGGAACCTGGTTAATTTGAAATTCCTCCCTATTAAATGAAAACAAATATAAAATACAGAAAAAAAAACTAGAAGAATGCATATTGTCTCTGGCACATATGAGAGAATGAAGTTTTTCGTTTACTTACTTTTCCACTCTTAAAAGTTTTAATTCAGGTTAATGAATGATGGGGGAAATGCAAATAGTAGTATTAGTAATTATACAGCATAAAAGAGTATTTGTCTTTTATTCCTTAAATTTAAAAAGTTGTTTTTCTCAAACCATCTGAAAAAAAGGGGGTAGATTGTTGTCATTTCTACCAAGCCAATCACTTGCAACATTTAGTAAAAGTTGCATCCTTTCCATATTTAGTAGAAATCCATAATATCCTTTTCCATATTTAGTAGAAATCCATATTATATATATTAGTAGAAATCCATATTTCCATATTTAGTAGAAATTCCAATAGAAACTTCGTTGACTTTCACATTCCACCACCAAATTTTTAATTTCTAGCATAAATACATCGTTTGCAATATTCATTTCGGATATTCAACTTTTTTCGACAGGGGATGCAATTATAGCTAAAAGATGTTTCGAAAGCTTAAATCATATCTCGACGTTCTACCATCGAAATTTTAAATTTCTGCCATAAATAGATCACTTGTAACATTTGTTAAAAGTTTCGAATATAATAAAATTGGAATAGTTAAAAAAAAAGTAATTTTGAAATAATTTAAATTTTTATCAGTACCTATCCCAGATGAACAGAATTTTTTTTAATTATCTCTATAGACAAAAAAGTTTGACGTCTACAGACAGACGACAAAGTAAAACTAAACTATTATCTCGGGTTTTTTTTTTTTATATAAACGAGATAAAATCGATATGACTTACAATGTGATATTAAATCCAGTTTTAAAAGATTTACTTTCGAAACTTAAAAAATAAAATTTTTATTTAAATAACTGTCAAAAGAAACGTTATCGCAATTGCCAGCTATATTTTTGATACTACGTAGTATAAAATAATCGCAACTAAAAAAACTCGTAAAATAGTCGCATATTTAGCCTTCTTTCATTTTCTGCAGATTCCCTAGCATAATCATCGTTAAATTTTTGTCACTGGCATATCTTGTGCCTCTGACGTGTATTGTTAAAGTATGTTCAAAGCTGAAAAATATGCCATCCTTAGTCGCTTGAGGGAATATTTTTTTTTATTGGCAATAGTTTAACTGGTGTTCACTATCATCATTATTGTAGTTGTTTAATAGCAAAAACAGTTTCAAACGATTAATTTTTGGGGTTTTTTTTATTTTAATTATTCAGGCAAAAATATTTTTAATATGATCACGTGGCAATTTTTTTTTTCTAATTAAGAAATAAGGGTTTCGAATTATTCAGGGACTTGTCTGAAATTTTCTTATTTGGTCTTCAAAAAAAAATTTGGGTTTGGAATTAAGCAGGTTCCAGAACTGGACCAGGTAAAATTATTTGAGGGTAAATTGAATTGTTTTGTGTAGTTTCATGCTTACTAAGTGTTTTTTTTTTAAAAGAGTAAATGTAAACATTAATGCAATGAAATTTAAAGAAAATTTTAATGCGTATTTTTTTTTTATTTGCTGGGTGATTTAGCAGGATAAACATATGTCATATAAACCGTGATTTGGAAGTAATTGTTTTTCAGATGCTAGCGAGTGATTTGCAACAAAGATCTCGCTGCCTCAGCCTTCGTCAATGCACCATTTGTGATACTTGTGTAATCGGGTTTCCGCTTTTCAGAACGAGTTCTTTTATGATGTCTGGAAAAGATCAAAAATAAATATTTTTGTCTTGTTCCTAAACCTTGTTTTTTTGTCTCTGAGCTTGATAGTGATTGCAGAATGCATGTTTTACTCTACCTGATACGTTCGTAATAATAAATAACCCCTCAAGCAGCTGCTTGCTACAGCGGTCTGACAGGAACTAGTCAGTTTGGTCAGTTTTACACCTTAGTACTTTAGAAGGTCTGTGGGGATGGCGAGACGGCAGGAAAAAGATACAAACATCCTTGCCCCCTTTTATCAGTAGACAAACATACTAACCACTTCCTACCTGATTGGAAATAATCAAGAACTATTTTAATAGTTCAAGTCATCAGAAGTTGAACATTTGAAATTGAAGATCTAGGTGCAAGAAGTTATATCTCCACTGTGAAATATGGGGCGGGGTGGCTCAGTCGGTAGCGCGCCAGGCTCGTAATCTGTAGTTCCCAGGTTCGAGTCCCAGCTGGGTCAGCGTTGAGATTTATCTCCGCTAAATTCCCCGCCCTGCCCACGGTCAGTAGGGGACACTGATGGGCTTGGAAAGGCCGCCGTCCGTCGGATGGGACGTTAAGCCGTGGCCCCGTGTGCGGGAGAGCCATACCCTGTGCATGTTAAAGAACACGCTGGATGTCCTTGACGGGAGGCTACCATCTGTCTCCCAACAGATGTTCCAGTGGGTCCCCTCACCCAACCTTCTCTGAGCCTTCGGGGTCCATGTGACCTGGCCATTTAGCCCATGGTGTGCAAAAAAATGCCGCTCAGAGGTAAAACAACCCAACCCACTGTGAAATATTGTCAGCAACTAAAAACTCGGCGTTGTTGACGCTCATATACTAACCTGTAACTGGTGGCAAGATAGTGGATCGAAGTTCTAAGCGATATCGTGTTCAACTTAACGTGTAACTCGCATACTTATTCGTACATAGAATTAGAAAACAAAAAATATATGGCATATTTTACCATAAATCGTACAAGTAGATTTTAGAAAAATAGCTATCATTTCAAGAATTCCTCAAACAGTTTCAGGGAAAAAGATCAAAAAGCTAATAACTAGTGAATCATTTAATGATCTTGTTCGATTAATAATTTATGGTGCATTAATTGTCTTGTGTTAATTAATGTTTAAAATAAGACTAATCTTAATAATACAAGCATCACCTGCTATGTCGTGCGTGTGTGGCTATCGCTTCCTCTGCGGTAGGAAAGTGAGCAACAGCTGACCTAGTTGTTCGTCTTTTAGAGAATTGGTTGAGCCTGCCATCGGTTCTAACTGACTTTACCCTATTCGTTTGCCATTCTATGGTATCGAAGTTCATTTTGATGCGCATTTAATCACATATATTTTCTTTGTAGACATTTTCGCATTCTTCAATGTCATTTAACGACTTTGCAATCCCAGAAACGCTTTCTTCCAACATTTGACGTCTCGCACTTCAATAATCAAAAAAATGTAAGGTAATTTTTGGAATGATTTTTTGGTGTCATTCCCGATTGCAGTCTAAGCTATAGAAATGTAATTAGCATCTTTTTCGTGATCATAATTTTATCCTAGTCCACTGGTTCTCAATATTTTGACACTGTGATTATCTAGAATTGTAATAAATTAGCTTCACCATAGAATGGCCAGCTGGGTCAGCGTTGAGATTTATCTCCGCAAAATTTCCCCGCCCTGCCCACGGTCAGTAGGGGACACCGATGGGCTTGGAAAGGCCGCCGTCCTTCGGATAGGATGTTAAGCCGTGGCCCTGTGTGCGGGAGAGCCATACCCTGTGCACGTTAAAGAACACGCTGGATGGCCTTGACGGGAGGCTACCATCTGTCTCCCAACAGCTGTTCCAGTGGGTCCCTCCCCCAACCTTCTCTGAGCCTTCGGGGTCCATGTGACCTGGCCATTTAGCCCATTGTGTGCAAAAAAGTGCCGCTCAGAGTTAAAACAACCCATAGAATGGCAGATAAAATTATGCGGCAACTCCTTCCCTTCTGCGGTGGCTCAGCCAGTAGTGCCCCAGACTCATAATCTGCAGTTCCCATGTTCAAGTCATAAACTGTCCATAGTCAGTAGTGGACACCAAATTGCTGTCTGTTGGACATGACGTTATGCCATGGCCCATTGTGCAGCAGAGCCATACTCTGTGCACTTTGAAGAACACTGGAAGGCTACCATTTGTCTCCCTAACAGCAGTCGAGTGTTACCTTTCCTGAGCTCTTCAGGTCTTTATGACTTTGCCATTTAGCCCATTGTGTGCAAAAGAAGTACCTAGTAAATGTAGAACTATTCAGAGTTTTGCGACCTCCACTATAAAGCTACTTGCGACTCACAGCTTAAGAACCATTTCCCTAGCCCAGAAGTTGTACCAAGGGTGTAACGTTTGATGCAAGATAAATGACAGTGATGGCATTGTTTTCTGATGGTATTTTCACAGGAGTATGGGACGATGTGTTGTAACTTTTTTTTTTAAGGGAGGTTTTCTGAAACAAAAGTTTTGATATGAGGAACGAATGGTTGAATGTTTCTTTCTTCAGACTTCTCGGAGATTTTGACCTTACTACTGCTAATTTTAATTTCCACGAAGTGTTGGAACTGCGAAAAATCGTATATTCGTTTTCATTACCTATATCACAAAGTACTTTTTTTCGGATGTTACCATACGGTTAGGCAGCGCTCGCTATTAACATCCAGTTTCGTTTAGATTTGGGCCAATACAAGACATTTTTGTCAACTTTTCGCTAAACACTTTCTTTAACATTTTCTTCACTGAGCTGTTCACCGTGTATACATGTATAGTGCCTATCCATTAAAATGTTCCCGGATTCTGTCATTTCTGCAATAAGTATTTTGCCTAGTTCAAGACCATTGGCCCAGATATTGGGGTTCCTTCTGGGTTTTTTGGAAGAACGATTGTATGCTTTCATTAAAACTGAATCGCGTTCCTCATTTGTGGCATTTCCGACATAATTTGTTGACCAATTTTCAAATTCATCAGCTAGACATGGAATGTTTTCCGCGTCGTTTAATTTACATTTCATTCCAACCAATGAAATAATTCAATCTCATTTCTTCCACTTTTCAGCGAGGGGATTGCAATTAGGAAGATGAAAATGCAGGAAAGTAGTGTAATAAGTTGCAAAGTAGTTTCGAACAACGACTGAAGACGGAACTGAATGATTGAACTTTATGAAACTTTGTCATCAATAAAGTTAAAAATTCTGTAGTTCCGCAAGATTTTTATTTCGTTACTAGGTATATGTGATCAGGACTAATAAAGTTTTTAATTTTGCTGGTGATTATTTGGGACCGTGGTTAATTCAAACTTCGATACTGGGCCCTGAATAATCTGGTGCTCTATTGTAAAAGTTTACTTTCGATGTCAGGAAGAGGAGTAGAATGCACTTAAGTGTGGGTCCTCATCAGTATTTTGGGGCGGGGGTGGCTCAGTCGGTAGCGCACCAGGCTCGTAATCTGTAGTTCCCAGGTTCGAGTCCCAGCTGGGTCAGCGTTGAGATTTATCTCCGCAAAATTCCCCGCCCTGCTGACGGTCAGTAGGGGACACCGATGGGCTTGGAAAGGCCGCCGTCCGTCGTATGGGACGTTAAGCTGTGGCCCTGTGTGCGGGAGAACCATACCCTGTGCACTTTAAAGAACACGCTGGATGGCCTTGACGGGAGACTACCATCTGTCTCCCAACAGCTGTTCCAGTGGGTCCCCTCCCCCAACCTTCTCTGAGCCTTCGGGGTCCATGTGACCTGGCCATTTAGCCCATGGTGTGCAAAAAAGTGCCGCTCAGAGGTAAAACAACCCAACCCAGCGGCAAAGCCATACTCTGTGCACGTTAAAAAACATGCTGGATGGCCTTGGACGGGAGGCTACCATCTGTTTCCTAACAGCTGTTCCAGTGGGTCCCCTCCCCCAACCTTCTCTGAGCCTTCGGGGTCCATGTGACCTGGTCATTTAGCCCATGGTGTGCAAAAAAGTGCGCTCAGAGGTAAAACAACCCAACCCATCATTATTTAAATTTATCTACTTAGAGAAAATAGACAAATCGGCCTGGCGATATGCATGTTGAGCAGAAGACTCTGTAGAATGTCTAATAACGTATCTGGTACCCCAGTGAGGTAAGAATCCGAAAGGCTATGAAAACGGTGATGAAGATTAAATGGTGCGTGAATGATCTGTGAAGAGTTTGCAATGCCTTTAACATTCCTAATATGTTTAAATCGCCAGCCGTGATGCCATAACGTTTGTACGCTAGTGTAAAATTTGCACGGCATTAACAATAAAAAAATAAATTCCCGATATTCATATAAAATTCATCCGAATATTCATATAAAATTTTGTCCACAGCAAAGACCAGTATTTTTGGGGGTTATTTTTTTTCTCCAAAGCAGTATTAATGTTGCCTTTGCTTATATCATTTTGATGTTTCAAAAGTCCACTTGGGCTTCCCATAGTAGTCAAGTACTTCCGTGTGTTGGTTGATGGTGTCTTTAACAGATATTTTGTAGACACCGGTGGGGGGGGGGGGGGTATGTACAACTCTCTTTATGGCACAGCAAGTTCTAGTGTAGCAAGACATGATATACAGAAAAATAAATTTTCAGTATCTTTATGCTGAACAGCCATATAGTATATTTAATACCAGTATGGTTGTACGCTGTTGGCAATAATGGATACAGGAAGGTATTTGGACATGTCTCCAACGTTTTTGCAGCAGAACAATGCTCGAAAAGGAGGATCAGTTGACTAGTGACAGCAAATAGATCGGGCAGATCTATATCAACGAACTATCTCGTGTCGGAGAGCATTATTGGGAGACTGCAAAAATTGAGACTGCGTTCAGGCCCTTCATTAGCTCATCTAACTCTGAGACCATCCCATTATCTTGTACAGTGGTTATTTAGATCGGTCATTATCTAAATCACTATGTGATAGTTTAAAAATTATTCCATCATATGGAGCCAATAAATGCAGCAGCTTGCTATCTAATTCAAGGGTAGGATCTAGTGGGAGTATGACATTTATGTTCCTCCCCCACCCCCATTTTTTCTAGAACCGAGCAATTTCTGGCGTGGATGCAGCTTGATGATATGTGGCCTTCAAAAGTCTTATGGACTGATGAGTCACATTTTTCTTTACATGGAGCAGTGAATGCGCACAACTGCCGAATATGAGGACCTAGACATCTGCATGATGTTCCCCTACACTCGACTATGTAACTGTATGGTGCGGGTTTAGCGCAAATTTTATAATCGTACAATTTTTCGTAGAGGAGATTACGATCGGTGAGTGGACCACGTTACACAGATCGCCGCAAAATTATTCCTGCTTTGCAAGAAAGAAATAGCTTAGACTCCATGACCATGCAGGATGGGGCGCTACCCCATACTACCGTACGGCAATGCTTGTGTACCACATTTGGTGAGGACAGAATTTCTCGAACGTTTTTAATGCTTGCCATTACGTTCCCCCGACCTAAACCCATGCGATTTTTGGTTATGGGATTATTTGAAAAGCCGAGTTTACCCTATGTGAATAGTAAAAGTCCTATCTGCGTATATTGGGTACTTAATACTGTCGAGGTTTTTGCTAATACTTGAGGTCTAATTTATGTTTGCGAATAAAGGATATCAGTCTAATGGTTTATTAATGACTAGTAATTAACTGAAAAATATACTGTGATAAAAAAAGCCTTTCATTTGCAAAGATATGCCTTGCTTTCTTCAGAGTTAATTTTATTTCTTTAAATGCAGTTTTCGGTGATTATGTTGCATTTACCCAGCAACTCCCTTCTGCATATCACTATGCAATTTTCGATATTCCCACTACGTGAATTTTCACATATTTAATTCCAGTTCTCTAGGTTATGTTTAAGAACTGGTTAATTTTGAACTTATAATTAGCTCTGCCAGCAAAAAGATCGTTTTTTTTTTTATAGGATAAGTTTTTTAGTTTGTGGCTTTCCCTGGTCTACTCCTCAGATCACTCTCCCTGGTCTACTCCTCAGATACAGATCACAACAAATCAGTTCTCGTTTCAACATTCCTTTGATAATCATCATTGTGATATTCTGCATGATTTCAACCTGATCCAACATAATCAATGGAGTAAAAAAATCATTATTGGAACAGACGCATCAAAATCCCGCAATGGCGTTGGATTGGGCATCATATGTCCACAATTACAAGTGAATGTGGCTATCAGTCGCCATCATATTTTTCTACTTTCAGCGCGGAAGCTGAAGCTATTAGAATTGCTTTACAACAATACACTACCGAGGCTAAAGACTACATCATTTTAATTGACAGCAAAGCGGTTCTTTCCGGTCTATTCAACATCTCAATCTCATTCTGCAATCCTAGCTCTCCATAATCAAATTATGGAATCATCTACGATTGTTTCTAGTATGCAATTTATCTGGGTTCCTGGACATCATGGTATCGACATCAATGAAGAGGCTGACAGACATGCTAAGGTTGGAGCTTCTTTTCCTCAAGCAACCAGTCCCTCCCTGTTCTATTTAGAAGATGCTTTAGCTACTGCTTCCAAATATATTCGCCGAATTCTAGACTTTGAGTGGAATTCTTCATATTATGGCACACGATTACCATATCTTCCGAGATTTCAACCAAAACGGACGTTCATGTATACCTCACGTTCATCAGAAATACTCATTTGCCGCCTTCGAGATGAGGTTGCTCCTCTCAATGCTTTCCTTTTCAAGTGCAAACTTTCTGAATCACCTCTTTGTCCTTTCTGCCCTGAAGTTCAATCAACATTTCACTACATTATTCAATGCAAGTATTTTGAGCTGGAACGACAGAATATGTGCCTTTCCTATAGAAAAAATCACAATTTTTCTCTTGCTCCCTGGTCTCTTAGTGATATTCTTGCTCTTCAAAATCAGGCTCTGATTCTTGCCCTGGAAACTTTCGTTTTCGTTTCTGGTCGTTTTTCTTCTGTTTTTCGTCATTAAACATCTTTCAAAATTATCTTTACTTAGGGATAAAAGGCTTCTAGGCCAAAAATCCCATTTTTTGGTCTGCCTCATGTGGACACACTCACTCACTCACCATCTCCCTTGCCTGAGGATGCCACGTGTTATGAGTTCGTGGTGAAACGCGTAGCGTATGAACCTGTGAGGTTCTCGTTTTAATGTTTTTAAAGTTTCTTAACATTTTGAAAGCAATGGCGTTACCTACGTTAAACAATGGGTGTTAATGACATTTGCTGACTTCCAGTAATCGAGTTACTAAGATCCTTTTCAAGCAGGGGAAAAAGTGCTAATCACCGTATGTCAACTGTTTGTTTATTACCTTATGTTAACTAATGTGCAACGGAAGATACCATTTCCTTGTATGTTTTCAATGTGTAATAATTATGCAAGTATGTGGCGAAGAGTACTGCAATTACAACATCTGGCATAAAAGATTGAACTGATAAAAACCACGAACAACTGGCAGTATAATTGCATTTCAAGCACTAGTGTTGAAAGAAGTTTTTGACCTGAATGTGGAATGTAAAGAAATACTTCAGTTCACAATATAAATACATATTGCAAAACTACAGGAGGACTGGTAGCATTTATATTCATCAACTGCAGCATGACATCGTCGCTGATAATGCAATTGTACCAGCAATTTGGTAAATATGTTCATTTTTATGAGTAACTCTAGTTGGTCTCTGATATTAGAAGAGTTAACCTTGAATATGAATGTAAAAATTGGGGTAATTTTAAGGTGTTGTTTTAAGTATATTCCATTATAGTTAATGGTAATGTACAGCACTTCCCTGAGCTTGAAAAACTACTCCCCTGGAAGAATGTTTTAACTTTTGTACCAGAGAATTATTATCGTGTTACTAAATTATTGTAGAATTTTAGCTGTATTTAAACTTATTATCATTGTGCTTAATAGAATTAAGAATCTGGTTGACAGTCAATTGCGTGAGGAGCATATGGATTCAGAAGTGGTACGGGATGTATGGGTCAGATATTTTCACCTAGGCAGATTCTTGAGAAATGTTTAGAGTTTCAGAAACCTTTGGTTGCTAGCTTTGTTGATTTCAAAAAGGCTTTCGACTCTGTTGATCATCATAATTTGTGGTTGATTGTGAGATCTTATGGTATACCAGACAAGTTAGTTAACATAATGAAAGCTCTCTATAATAATACTGAGTCGTGTGTGAGAGTTGGTAAGACTTGTAGCAATTGGTTTAGCATTACTTCTGGTGTGCATTTTGTCTCCTTTTCTCTTTAGCTTGGTTATTGATTATGTTATGAGAAATTCACTTCAAAGGAAAGATTTTGGCCTTAAATGGGCTGGAGATACGAAAATTTCTGATTTAGATTATGCTGATGATTTAGCCCTTTTGGCAAATGATGTTGATGAGATGAACTCTTTCATTCAAGCTGTTGATGAGACTGGTAGTAGAGTAGGTTTGGTTATAAACAGAGAGAAAACTAAAGTGATGAAAATTGGTTAGACAGGTTGTGATTCAGTTAATCTGAATGGTTGCAGTCTTGAGCAGGTGTCACAGTGATAGTGTCACAGACGAATAGGGATTGCTGCCGGGACTTTTAAGAATCTATGGAGAGTGTGGAGAAATAGGCGTATACATCTAAAGACTAAAATTAGACTGTATAATAGTTTGGTTCTTTCTTGGGTTAGTTATGGTAGTGAAACTTGGACACTTTGTAAACAAGATAACAGGAAACTAGATGCTTACACAGTATCTTGGGCATTAGGTGGTTCAACTTTGTAACTAATGATGAGGTTAGGCAAAGGAGTCGGCAACCTCTTTTAAGCAGCATATTGTGCACATAGAGGTTCCGCTGGTTTGGCCATGTTGCCCGTATGGATAATTATATGTAGATTGGCGAATAGGGTTATGAACAGTGTGCCTAAAGGCCTCAGGAAAAGTGGGAGACCTAGGATGCGGTGGGTTGACAATGTCAAACAGGACCTTGTTAGAATTGATGTGCAGTGGCCGGATGCAGCAGATATAGCTCAGGACAGATATGCTTGGAGAATTAAACTACACGGTCTGGTTGGACCTCCGTAGCCCATGGCTGCTTGAGGATAATGACGATGCTCATTTGTTCAGATCAACTGGCCAATTGCAGCAGCTATAACTCGGGCCTTTGGAGCAGATATCAGGAACGTGAAGTAAACAATATTATTGCTAGCAACCATTGGTAACACACTAATGGAGAATTAAATATGTGTGAAGCGCTACATAATTGTAAACGTAATATTTAATTAAACTCCTTTTATGTTCAGAAAAGTAAAATTAACGGTTAAAGGCACGATGTTGGGGAAAATTCGGAATGGCTATTTTTGCCGTTCTCAGAGTGTACAAGAACGACTATATTGTAAAGGTTCAATAATATTTCCTTTTTTGAGAATTGAAGACGACCTATTTTTGTGTGCAAAATATTTTAGATGCTATGACGTGCAAAATATTTTATATGTGACGTGTATACATTTCGGGAAAAATGGCTACGTGTGTCTGTTTCCAACTGATGTAACATCCAAACATCACATATTAGCCCCTGTACCAGTTTTTACATGAAAGGTGCGCTCTGTCATGTATCTGTAGAGTTGCGGGTTTGATTCCTGCCGCGTCAGCGATAATTTTTTTCAGCTGTTTTTAATTGTTGAAGTCTATTTCTAAAGATAATCTGTTTATTTACTATGGATGCATTATAGGTTTCTTATTTCCATGGAGAAACATAATCGCCTTTTTACCTATCTGCTTATTGCTTTATGTTTCATACCTATTAATGATCTATATGTCAAATTAAAGCTTATGATGCTGGGAGTGTCATATGCTGTAAAATATTGACATCCCTTCCCTCCTAAAAAGGAGTAATATGAAAACTACTGTACCTCTATCTCCATATTGTGAGTGCCAAAAGTAAAAAGCTATGAGTCAAATGAAAGCTTCTGACATTGGGAGTGTCACAGCAATAAAAAAAACGACCCACAATGCTTTCTTCCTCCCTAAAAAAGGGGAAATATGAAAATGATTCTTCCGCTATATCTTTGGAATGCATGAGTTGAAAGTAACAAGCTATGTGTCAAATGAAAGCTTGAAATGGGGGAATGTTACAGGTTAAAAAAGAAATCCACTCCTCATTTCTTCCCCCCTAAAAAAGGGCAAATATGAAAATGATCGTGCCACTATATCTTCTGAACATGGCATACAATTATGAGTTGGGTGTCAAATGAAACCTAAGACCATTGACTATTTACAATTTTGCCCCATCCCCTATTCTTCCACAAAAATGTGTTGTATTTTCTTGGCATTGGACATTAACAAGCTATATAAATTAATTGTGATGTCTCTAATGTCATGGGCTACTTTAAACATGACTCTAAAAACAGGGAGGAAAAATGGTTTATGAGTCGTATATGAAAGTTTCTTTAGTAGGTGTTTTTAATGATAAAGAAAAACTATAAAAATTTAAAAAAATACCTATCTTTCTGTGTACTTTTTAAAAAGTAGGAAACTAAAGCATATCAATGCAGCAATCAGTCGCTAAATTTGTATTCACTTCGAAGGAAGATTGGGTGCTGATTTACCTACTCAACAAGATTACCAGTGCCCTATTTTCCTTTCAAGTGAATTCGAATTCAGTGACTGATTTCTTCATTGATATACTTTAATGTTATGCTTTTTAAAGTGCATATGAGAAGATAGGTATTTTTTAATATATTTTAAAAGTGCCATTACCAGTACTCCAAAAGTATGAATATGATCACCAGTGGTGACCCAAATTATTTGGCAGCTAATTTTTTATCTGTAGAAAGCATTCACAAACTCCAGGCATGCATGAAAATTGGATAATATAAAGTACTTTTTTTTTATCTGGCTTTTCTACTAAAATGAATGGTGTTTTAATAAGATGGAAATCTGAATAAAATTATACAACTAGTTATAATGTTGAAGCCAAATGTTCAGCAACTTATTTTTTGGGATCCAGTCCCATCCTTCACATACTGCTTTTTAAAACTAACTTAGGTTTTGAGTTAAACTTTTTATTAATATATATATATTTTTTTATTATTATTTTGCCCCTATACATGTGACAATTAAAGTGTAGAAACAAAGTTAAACATTTTTAGGGGCAGGTTTCTAAGGGTTAGTTACTTATATTTTAGTAAGCCATGCATCTAATCAGTGGTGTACCAGAAAATCTCAGGGCATACCACCTGACCTCCCGTGTGAGAAATATCTGGTAGCCCTGACATTTCGTTAGTACATATAAACAGTTAATAGTGTTCATTGATTAGTAATTTAGAAATTTACATGTAGCATAGGTATTTAGTTAATTTTTGGTAATCTAAATTGTGGATTATGGGTAAAAATATATTAATCTCATAAGTTATTTTAACATAGATTGTAGTTTTGCAAATTCCAAAAATTAATGGTTATAATGCTTTATTAATTTTTGTTGTGTGTTTTTAGATTCCTTTATTTTTATTTAACTTATTCACTACAAAATTTTTTGTATTTAATCAGTATTTTTTTATTTACACAGTTTGAATAACTTTAATTTTCTTTTTTTAGATAGCATTTTGGAAACATATTGGAAAAAGGTAAATAACGGTGATCTTACGCGTGATGATTGCCAGCTACAAATAGCCAAAACACTAGATAATATGGAAATGCAGTTGAAGACCTATTCTCCTCCTACGGCTAGCTTCCTAAACAGAGTAAGGTTACAGTGTTTTCGTAAAGAATAACTTGTTAAATTGCGGTTTTATGAGCATTTCAGCAATAAAAGTGTAATTAAGTAATATTGGTATTAAATTATAAAATTATATGGTAATATATTTAAAACAAAATACCTCATCTCTCCAAAAACATGCCAGAGGGAGAAACACTGGCATGTTTCTGGAAAGATGAGGGTTCAATTCCCGTATGTCGGCGAAAATTTTTTCCTCTAAATATTTATTGATTTATAAAACATTCATGAAATTTAAAGGTTTTTGGATGAAAAAAATAATGTTTCATCGAACATCTGGGTCTTTTCCACAGAAAACCCCTTGGAAATTACGAACAATTACTAAAGTAAACAATTTGTATATATTCCAAGTGCATTTGTATATTGTTCATATCAGGGGAAGAGCAATTTTTTTATGATTTAAGAGGGAAGTAGAAATAGTCAGTTAAATAATAGAGTGGATCAGAATTGAAGACATTTGGAATTGCAGCTGTCAGTGTTCCTATGATGCGGACAAGAGGTGACCTGCTGTCATATCCATTAGCACCCCATACCATTATGCCTGGCTGACAGGTGGTGCGCCAGTCGTAAACAAAAGCTGGATCCATCCTCTTGCCAGGTTGTCACCATACATGGACCCATCGATCATCAGCACCCAGACAGAAATGGGATTCATCACTAAACACAACAGTGTTCCATTCGTGGCTCCAGTTCACACGACTTCAGCACAAAGCCAGACAAGCAGGCGATGGTTTGCAGCCAATGGCAGTCGATGTAACAGTTGCCTAGAGCGCAGGTGTGCCTCGTGCAACCTTCAGTTTACCATTCGGGTCATTATGGGGTCATCCGTGGCTGCTGACACAGCCTGTCGAATGTCGCCTGCAGTGAAATCCAAAGTGAATGCACAGAGTTCCCTGTTAAGAAACAATAATTAATAGATTCTGAAAAAAATTCATTGCCGCCACGGCGGGAATTTTTTTCAGAATCTATTAATTATTGTTTCTTAACAGGGAATACTGTGCATTCACTTTGGATTTCAATTATATATTTAACGCGGTAGCGTTAGCGACCTTCTCATTAACATCTGATAATCAAATGCATCTCCTTGAGTATAGATGGCGCTGTCTCAGTCACGTCTCAAGAAGAAAAACTTAAAAAAGGTCATATTCTGAAAATATTCGTTGTCCGACGCGTGGTGCAATGGTTAGCGCGCTCTGGCATGAATCTGGAGAGATGCGGGTTCGATTCCCGCCGTGGCGGTGATGAATTTTTTTCAGAATCTATTAATTGTCGCCTGCAGTGCTCTGTGATGATAAATGAGCATTTTGAACAATGCACCTACCAAGCCATGCTGATGTCTGTCAGACAGCACCACTCCCTCTGCAATGCACACTAAAATCTTCATTTCACCAGTGTTGCCAACAGTGTCCAATAGTTCATGCATCCCGATGAACATGGGCAGCGACACAACATGTAGTCCATCCAGCTTCACATAGTCCTATAATTCTTCCTCTCTCAAAAGCATCCAAATGGCGATAAACCTGCTGACAGCATGTAACAGGCATTTTCGGCCTTCGCTGAAAAATTTCCAAGCGAAACCACCGAATCTCAACCGTTCACACGACTTCCACCTGCATGAACACAATACCATCCCTGTTCCTTCTTGCACCTTTTATCTCTTGAGCCACACACATCATTGGCTCTGGATTATCATCATTTGCATTTTCTTTGCGACTGGCACACCACCTGTCAGCCAGGCATAATGGTATGGGGTGCTATTGGATATGACAGCTGTCTCGATGGCACATTGAGCTTTCTCCTGTGCACATTCTCTTAAAATTAGAACATTGGCCACAGTGTTGATAATATAAAAACTCTAATGTAAAACATTAATTTTTACACTTTAAGTACATTTGAGGATCTGTAAAGTAAGTAATGTGTAGTAAATGATTGTTTAAAAACTAATTATGGTGCAGTTAAATAGATTAAAATATCTTACATAACTCAGAGGTATATTAGATATTTTTTGTTTGATACTAAAAATGTAAAAAAAAATTTAAACTGGTATAATCATGTTGAAATGGTTTGAATGAAAAATTGTATTAATAGAATATAGGCAAATAAAAAAGACAGTAACTGATGAAATGAGAATTGTTGAAAGGGCAGGATGATTAGCATTAAAAAAAAAAGTGTCAAATTGTATGTAAAAATAACATAGGTGTCAAGAATGGATGCTTTCGATTTATCAAGAATAATTTACTGTTGCTATTATATGTTATTTCTTTTCCTCGTTTATTGTTACTTGTGTTCCTTTTTATTTCTTATTTTCTGCATTTCTTGTTGCTTGTAGTTTCTCTTTCATTTAAACTTTGAAAGCAATTAATGTAAAATCTTACTTTTGTGCATCACATTAGAATCAGTGTTTTATTTAATCTTCATTCACACAGTCATAAGTCTCTTTCAATTTTATATTTGTGGTGTTATTCCAATCATCGTGCTTCCATTCATTCTTACATCATTGCTTTATGAACTTTATCTTATTTTGCATATTTGTTAATATATATCAACATTTAAATATTTTATTCAACTATCCTCTTTTCTAAAGTAAGCTGGATTTCTTTCTCAATTCAATACTAGTGTATAGAATTATTAAAAATAATATTGTTATGTTTAGCTTTGTAGTTTCTTGTAATAATAATTTTAATTTTTCTCGCTGGCTAATAATGTCCTTTGATTTTTAGTTTTCCCATTTTCCTCCTATTAAGCTTTTTTTTTTCTAAATCTTTTTCCTGTAAAAGTGTCCACACATTTTCTGGATATGAAAAAAAAAATTCCTGTAATTTTACCTTTTTTTTTTCTTAATCCCAATCAGTTTTTATCAAACAGAAATATATTTTCCATATATGAAAGGCAAATGAATTGTCCTATACAAAAAATACTGGTTTTCTTAACTTTACAATTAGATGCAAGTCATTATTTTCATAATTAGCATCATAAAGGAATTAAAAAACTAACCCTAAAATTGTCATTAAAGATCTGCTATTGTTGCTATTATTATTATCCCCTTCATAATGTTTATGAACATTTTCAACTTTTACAGTTTGCAACTGAAGCACTCAGTGCATGGAATTAAAACTGAGAAAAAGAAAAAATTGGGAAAAAAATCCATCAAAAATGGTTTTAGGAAAATGTGAATTAAAACTAGAACAAAACTGTCCAATTAAGAACAAGTCTCATCAAAATGAAAGTAGAGAACTGTTTCAATTTAGCTTTCAGTGTTATTTCTTTCATATCATATTTCCCTCTAATTTATAAAAGTTATTAGTGAGTGCACAAAAACAATTTCAAAGTAAAGGAAGATAACCATTAGATAAACATTTTGAAACTTCAATGAAACTCACTCAAATTGTAAGAGTAAAAATTGCTTTCATCATATGCAACAACACTGAGATCATCTTATGTACACATATGTAATATGTCAAAATGCATCAGAATGGATGCTTGTATAAAATGTTCAGAATGTCTTTTCAAGCAAATTTGATAATCCTTTTTTTATCTGTATATAAGCTGTCTTAAGCATAGTCACTAATGTACCATAAAACCCCAAACAACCAACCAAATCTTAAGCATAGAAACCATAATCACAAACAGTGAAAGTTCGAAAGTTCCAATATTTTGCATCTGATAAATAAGAAGATATTTGCAACACTAAACAATCAAAGTCCTAATTTCCTTTGAGTATTGTTGGATAGCCAATCTAGTATGGGTACTAGAAAAATACGAACTTAACTAGTGAAAATTATCAGATAATATTCAGAATCCTCTAGTTTTTTATCCTCGTTAAAACCAGCACTCGATATATAGCACTGCTTTAAGTTGGAAACTCCAGATAATATATTTAGAAATCAAGAGGGCAGAAAAGAGTTTTTGAAAAAAAAAAATCTTATTTCAAACAGATTGTGTAAAAAGTGTTAATAAGAAAAAGAATTGAACAGGATTATCAAGAAAGAAAATATATCACTTGGATTTAAATACAGTTAACGGAGAAATGAAGTGGAACAAGTGTGTATTGTCAGAAATGTGCTCTTTTATGAGAATAAACTGCTTAAGATGATATAGTGAAGTTTAAATGGTTTTTAGACGACACCTGTAGAGACCTCTACAAAAGTCATCATATGATACTATTTTCAAATGCTTCATATACTAAATGTTTGCCTCCATCTGTTTTGAAATAAATATTTCTACTTGTACAATAAGTTACTGAAAAAAATATTTAAATAGTGATAGATTGAATAAGGTTAGTGGATATGATCATGTGACCTAAAGAAGATTGTAATATCAGTAAATGAATTATTACAAAGATATCAGACTCTACAAGCTTTAAGTAATATGGATACTGATACATTTTTCATCCTGTTCAAGCATGGTGGTAATTTAAAAACAGAATTACCATGACATTTATATCTGCTCATATTTGAAGTCACTAAATTATGCAGATAATAAATAAAAGTGGCTTCAGTGGTAATCATTTTTGCACTGAAAACTGCAGAAATTTTGGAAAACTTTTCTAATGTTAAAACCTTTATAACACGTATTCAATCAAAACTGAATGAATTAAATATATGAAATGACCTTTATAAAATACGTTATTTAAAAAAAGGCAAAATTGTAATTAGAAATCTAAATATATGTGTCATTAAGACATTTGCATTACCTCTTTATAGTTCTTAAAATATTTTGCACTTCATGCAAGATGAAAAATAAAGGATCTTGTATCTAATTTGCAGTGTTTTATCTTTTGATGCATTAGGCATTATCCTTTTCCTTGTGAATCATGTTTCCTGTGATGTGTCAGCAAAGGACTACCATGAGCAAGTACTGGTTGAGAAGATACTTACACACAGGATCATTCACAAACAGACCACAAGGTAATTAAAGGACTTTCTTGAAAAGCTTAACAAGCACAAACAAAAGTTTATTCTAATGACGACAGGATGAGAAAAATTTAGGATTGGCCTAGAGCATTACATTTGTCAAGTATTTTAAAAAATTCAAGCAAATATTATGAGATAAAACACATCTGTTCATGTCAGAAATTTATACAATAAGAAGTTGAAAGTATAGTTATCCAAAAATTCTTTAAAAGCATCTAATATATTAAAATCAAATATCAGAATTTTTTATTTAATCACTTTACCCCCATATTCCATCTTCTGTATACCATTTTAGGGAAATTCTTGAGTAAATATAGTGAACCATTGATATGGAACATAATTTAGTGAAGGAATAAAATATAGAGAGTTTCAAAAGTAGTTGGATGCCAAATATTTAAAACAATTTTAAGTCTCTATAGTTAGATTTTTTTTCCCCATTTAATATACCTTGAAAGATATGATTTGACTGAATTAAGAATTAACGTTGGACATGATAAAAAAATACTAAAAGGAAATATATATACATATGTCGGATACTTATCATAAACTTAAAATAATGTGATTTTTTTGCTCAGTCATTGGATAATATCTTGAGTGGGCATTACAAATGTTAATGGCTGCTTCCATTGATTGAACCAACAATTTGAGTCCAATTAATTCTATAGACAGTACTTTTCATGTTGTTCATAGCCCTTGTTAAATGAAATCTTACTTGACTGCCAGTAGCTTAATAATAGAGCACCTGCCATAAGGAAGTCAAGGATTTGTTTCCCACCCAGCTCAACATAGTTTTTCATCTAACTTTAAATTGGTCTTCAGTTAAAGGTGCATAACTGTGAATTACTGTTATTGAGTCTCTTATGTATAATGTTGGATTTGTGTGGTGGGCATAAATATTGATCTTCTAAGTGACACTAATGTCTGTTCCCCAATGTGCAAAAGCCAAATGATGTTTCTGTCAGTTGAACCCTTCAGTTCAAGGGAAGTAATTCTTTAGACAATTCAGTCTATGGAATTGATTTCACTTTAAGATATACATTGTTCATAGCTCTGATTAATGAAAATTTTGTTTAGCTCATATGTTGTTTGGAGGCAATGAATTCATATTTCACTTGTTTTGAGATAGTGTTTGCTCTAACTTTAAAATTACTTTAAAATGTGTGTAAATTTTTTTTATCACATATTCAAATTTAAAGTCATATTTTTTAAATAAAATTATAAACTAACTTTTAAGTGAATTTTTTTCTGTATAGCTTACAAAGTTAATAATGGTGGATTGCAATTTGATATAACGAACATAATAAAGAATTCATGATCAAATAGATAACCAACAGAATATCTTCCAAAATCTTCATAATTTTGTTATTATTTTGCACTTTCTGTTGCTTATCAAGAGTATCATTATTATATCTTTCCTTGAAGTACTTTGTTGTAGGTAGTACTTCCCAGAAGTACAGTACATTCAGAAACCTTTTTTCCACTATTGAATATTAATCAGTTAATTATGAGTATAAGTAACTTTTAAGCAACCTTTCAACTGAAAACAAGTTAAGAGCTTTGATGAAAAAAATTGAGCACCTGGCGTAATATCAGGAATTCAGTTTTGGGTCCCACTCCTTGCAAAACTAAGTTATTTCAACTAACTCTTTACCTAATGTAATTTTTCTAATAACTTCACTGTGGTTTATTTTATTATATGGGTGACTTGTTCTATATGCTGCTTTTGTTTATCATTTTTAAGCTCTTTTAATAAAAGGTTTCCAAACTAGGTAATGCAGAGAAAAGAGGAAAATATAAGTTCAATACACATATACAGTTGTATCAGAATAATATGACCACCTACCTAATAATGGGAATAACCACCCTTGGCCTGGATGACAGCAGTGAGACGGCATAGCATGGATACAATGAGGCCCTGGAAGATTGACAAAGGCACACGTGCCATTTGGACTCCAGCAGAGCACAGAGGTTCTGGAGATGACATGGTTGTGTGTTTGCATGCCGAACCTGTCGATCCAAATGGTCCTACAAGTACTCTATGAAATTGAGGTTGGGTGATTTCGCTGGCCAAGGGAGAATGGAGACATCGCTGTCGTGTTCCTGAACCAGTCACACACCATCTTAGCGACATGGCAGGGCACATTGTCCTGTTGGTAGACACCATCACTACCAGGGTAAACATCCAACATGAAGGGATGCATGTGGTCAGTGAGGATGGACAGGTAGCCATTGGCATTCAGGGACTCATCCAGTTATACCAATGGTCCCAGGTCATACCAGGGAAACATCCCCTAGACATGCACACTGCCACCGCCAGCCTGTACTTGACTGACAAGTGTGTCTGGGTATTGGTTCTCGTGTGTCTGACGCCGTATCCGCCACCACCCATCACTTCTGTGGAGTAGAAACCTTGATTCGTCAGAGAAGGCAACCTTTTTCCACTCTTCCACTGGCCAATGACGATAGTCCCATGCAAACTGCAGGCATTGTTGCCGATGGACCTTGGTTAACATGGGTGCCTTTACGCAGCGTCCACTCCAGAGACCCATGTGTAACAGGGTTCGCTCTACTGTTATCTGGGACACGTACCTGGGTGCCCCAACATTCATTTGAGTGGTCAATTGCTGCACTGTTGTGCATCAATTGCCCTTTACCAGTTGATGGAAGCAACGTTCTCCTCTGGGATCGATGGCCTTTGGGGCTCCACAGTTATGTTTGGAGGTACTCAGTGTGCCAGCAGTCCATTCTTGGTACACCCTTACTACAGCACCTCGCGAAACAGCCCGTGAAGTCTGCTGTTTCTGAGAGGCTTCCACACTTGGCGTGGTAGCTGATGATCATTCATCTTTGAAAGTCTGTCAAATCAATACCTCTTTTCCATTGTGCTCACATTACACACTATGGCTAATCTGTCCTGGCCGGCCACTTATATCTCCGTGTAATTGACCTTGTCATGTGCACTGTGATACCCCATCGTTCACTTTTACTTTACCTTAACCAGTTTTGCTTAATTTACGTTATATTTATCATTTTGGGGATTTTTATTTCCTTTTTGGCATCACAGCGCTCTTTTCCAAGAGTTAGGAGTTGCGCATGCGCAACTCCGATCTTCTGACTGTCACCTGCTAAAGCGCGTGCACAAGGACACCCCCCCTCTTGCGTCATAGCTTGCGTCACTCGTCGATTTATGTAAATGTCTTTCCCGGCATGCAACATGACATGCGGGCCTCTGTAAGCCTCTTGTTAAAGTCTGGTGACATGTTGTCACAGTAGCACATAGAGACAGTCACAGTAGTCAGACAGTAGATAGTAGCATGTAGAGAAGTGAGTGAGCTCAGTAGAGCATAAGCATGTAGCACGGAAGAGTGCTCAGTTAATGTATCTTCTTCATTGAAGTTTTGGTGAGTGATTTTTGGAAATAAATTTGTTTGTTATTTAAACCTTTTGAGTCTTTACTAATTTTTTCTCTTGAGCAACGTGAATTAAGTTTTGATTGTATTTAGATATTTAAACTTGACAATCATTTTTGAATTCTTACTCATTAATGCTCGCTGGTATTTTGAACCCTAATTTAACTTTATTTATTTATTTGGCAATTTGTTAATTATTGCCTGGTGCCTGACTGAACTATCCGGAGCATAAACCTAATTGGATCAGAAAAAGGGTCCAAACTTAAAAGTATTTTGCATTTCTTTGGAGCATTACAGTACTCTGTGATGCGCCTGGGCATCAGTGGAAGAGTGGAAAAAGGTTGCCTTCTACATTGTGATTCTGCGGGTGGCCATATTATTTTGATACGACTGTGTATATGTAGGGGTCCACAAATTGTTTGGGTTGGTCATCAGTTGAGAAGTGCAGGTTTCTACTTGGTACTCATTGCATATTGTTGGGTTAGTGCAAAAACGTTTATAAGTTCATTTTTGTTTGAAATGAAGTTACCATTTGTGAGACCACTGTATGTTTGAGTGCTGCTGTACATATGGGCATCAATATCTATCCAACCTCAAATTAAATTTATCTGTAGAAACAAACAATTTTCTCTTTTAAAAAAAAGATTCTTTTTCTCAACCACCCCTGGGTCTAAGGAATCGACTTATTCTTGCGAATGGAAACTTTGTGACCTTCACATTTCACTACCAAATTTTTAATTTCTTGCATAACTACATCATTAGCAATATTCTTTCAAAAGTTTGTAATTTTCAACTTTTCCATTTTCACTGTTAGATGACACAATTATGTATTATCCAACACAAAAAGAATTTTTAATTTATCTGTATAAATGAGAAAGTTTGATGCCAGTAGACAGAAAGACAACAAGAGAAACAGCAAAGAAAGACAACAAAGTGAAACTATTATCTCAATTTTATTTTTAATGAGATAACAACTCACCTAAAGCAACACTTATGTCTTTATATATAATTTTTTTCCATTTTAGTACTTTAAAGCATGGCCCAGAATTTTACCAGGTAACTCTGCACTGTTTCACACTCATTAAACTTTCATATTTATGGAAATGCAAAAACTCTCTAGGCTGTATTTTTTTTTGTTGATTTTTTTCCCCTTAGGTGTACTTTGGGAAATCATTAGAAAACCCCTCAAAGTTATTGCACTGAGGTTTAAAAAAATTCTCTATTAACAAAGTGGCCTAGCTAAACTTTTGGTAGTGGGTGGTGGGTAAAGTTTGATTAAACCATTCAGTATCAGCTTGTGAATTAATAGTTTTTTAAAATAAAATTTTGCAAATGGAGGGGTTCTGAGTCAAGGAAATCCTCTTTGCTTCTGTAACCAAGACCTCATTCATTCTCAGAAAAGGATAAATGATCAAAATATTCTTGGAAAATTGAGAGAAAAAAAATTAACAAATAATTTAAAGCAATGTTTAAAAAAATCCTGCAGCAACAAAACCAGTGAAAATGTGACATAACTTCGAAATATAGATGATATATAAATCTGTAGAAATAAAATAAATATATCGAAATAATGAATGTTTAATAGAGGTATCAATAAAATACCGAGAAAATGCAGATAGTATCCAATGTTTACAAAAGGCAGCTACTCAAGTATCCATTTTTTTCACAGCTGCATCTTGTGCTCTAGTTGAAGTGGTATGTTTCCCAGAATCAAAGAACTCAGTGGTTTTGGTTTTAGTCTCAGGAAATTGCAATAAATGATAAATTAATTCTAGAAATGTTGAAATAGGTTTAAACCAGAAAGGGAGAGTAAATTGAAAAAGAAAGTAGTACTTACTTTGTAATTACTTTTAAAATTCACTGTTTGTCGTTTTTTAGATTTTTGATGATAATATCAGGAGTTCATAAAGAGTTTCATAAAGTTCAGGAGAATTTCCAAACTTTATGAAAAAATGTGTTTTTACTAAATCAGATCAAACTTCTGAACTGAATGAAATCATTGGATTTCATCAACATGGGGGGTAACATCAATGAAACAGTGCTAGCAAATGCTACTACTAAGAAATGGTGATTGGATCATTGGAAGAGGTTATTTATGTTATAGCTCAAAATGTGCACAAAATGAACAGGTCTGATCTATATATTTGTAAGACGTGTGAAAATTTTTAAAACAGGAATTTCTATTTTTAACCATTAAGGGGTTGAAGGAGGGTTAACCATTATTGAAAATTAAGCTAAGTAGTAGTAAAGAATCACAGGATGTGTTCTGTAAACATTAAATAATAAGCTGAAAATAAAATTCAGCTTAATATTTAAGTAGTCTTCATTTTAATTTAAATATTAATTTATTTTTTGGAATAAAATGCTCTTTCATTTGTAGCATGATATATATATCTATTAGTTGCCGAAGGATAAAAATTTAAAGTTATTGTTTTTCTGCTGAAAAATGTTTAAAATTTATCATGGTCACAAATGCATGTCTTGTGAAACTTCTAACACTTTAAGGGTTAAAAAACTGAAGTTTCATTTGTTGTGCTAGCAACACTGACCAGCATCTATGCTTTCAATCTGAGACATTTTGACCTGCTGTACAGCAGCACTGATAGTCCCAGATTTAAGAGAATCATATCATGTGCATTTTGAAGACATGTTGAATGATCTTAACCTGTGTTCCAATCTAACTGCTTCTTAACCTTTTACAACTAGCTAGCTCACATTACCACAGCAAAATATTTGAATTCTGGTAACTTGGCCATTTAGTTCATTATGAGCAAAAAATAAATGCTGCTCAGAGGTAAAAAAAACTTGTGCTACACATAGTAATAACCATTGAATTATGACCACTCTTCCCCAGGTTTTGTCAATGGGAAGTTAATTTAGAAGATCTATAACTTCTAAAATAAGCATTTTATGAGAAAATGTCACAGGATAATAAAAAAAACTCAAATCTTTCTAAATTTTAACTGTATTCTTTCAGTATTTAAAGAGGCCTCTGGAGCAAGCAGCTGCTTCAGGGTGAGGGTATTTTTTTAAAAACATAGGTATGCAGGTATAAACATTTCAGAGTAGTAATGTTATTTAAGAAGTTTATCTAAAAGTTAAATGTATATTGAAGGAATTATTTACATACACTTTTAAAATATGTGGTTATTTATTACATGGTTTGAAATAGTACTTATTTCAGTTAACTTCAAGGGTAAATTATTTCTTTTAGCATTGTTATTGTTAAATGTTCAAATTTCTATAATTTTTCATATTGAAGGAATATTGTTGAAAGTCTGTATTTAGATAGAATAATTGAGATCTTTGCCTTGAGTCACATTTTCCTGTAAAATATTTTATTTTAAAAGTTAGGTTGGGTTGTTTTACCTCTGAGCGGCACTTTTTTGCACACAATGGGCTAAATGGCTAGGTCACATAGACCCCAAAGGCTCAGAGAAGGTTGGGGGAGGGGACCCACTGGAATAGCTGTTGGGAGACAGGTGGTAGCCTTCCGTCAAGGCCATCCAACGTGTTCTTTAAAGTGCACAGGGTATGGCTCTCCCGCACACGGGGCCACGGCTTAACAGTTAACTTCAAACAGTTAACTTCAAGGGTAAATTATTTCTTTTAGCATTGTTAACTTCAAGGGTTATCTTTTTTTTTAACAGTGAACTTAAAATAGTGAATGAATAATATAGATTATAATATTCAGTTTAACGGACGGCAGCCTTTCCAAACCCATCGGTGTCCCCTACTGACCATGGGCAGGGCGGGGAATTTTGCGGAGATAAATCTCAACGCTGACCCAGCTGGGACTCGAACCTGGGAACTACAGATTACGAGCGTGACTCGCTACCAATTTAAAAGTTAGAGAACTTTGAAGTTAGTGCTCCATTGACATAACATGGGTGGGTGGTCATAATTCAATGATCATTTAGGATATTCTGATCGTGGGTTGTATTCCTTGGTAATGTGGAAATTAAATTGCTTTGCTCTTGTATCGTAGGAATAGTCTGGTCAAGTTTTCAAATGCTTTTTTTGCTAAACAGAATATGAAAGAAAAATTTTGCTCAGGTAACTTACCAATGGGAGCCATACTATAATGTACCATAGAAATTTATATGTGATGAAGTGAGATTTTAGCAGAACAACCAGCCTTGAATGATGACCACTATTGATATATATTTGAACAAAGGTCTTTGTTTGCATTCACTCTAACCACTTGGCCATTTCTAAATGAGAAAATAGTGAATGAATAATATAGATTATAATATTCAGTTCTCAGTAAAAGTTATGTTTCCTGGATTAATTATTATGAACAACTACCTAATCCTTCATCATATGTACCATGGTACAGTTCCCAGATTTCAGAGTTTTCAATTTTCTGCACATAGTTCTCATAGAAATGGATTTTAAAGTACTACTAGTGGACAGGCTCTCTCAGCTGATAAATTTTAGCAGCTCTGTTTTGCCACACAGTTTATGCCAAAACCACTGTCCCTATCTGTCAGAGCCTTTTTTCTCTTGCATTTGCCATGATTGGCAGATGTTTTTTGAGACCATTGCCATTCTCCATACACTTTGGATATTGTGCCTTGTGACTGTGTGCTTGGCTACTAATGAAAGGGTCCCACTTAACTCCATCACCTCTACTGTGGATGTTCCTATCCATTGCACTCCAATGATGAGTCCCTTTCTTTAAGTTAGTTAGATCAGCCTTTTTACCCATGTTATACTTGACTTTGTTTCCTTCCATGCCTTTACAGCTTTTAAAACACTGTAGTAACATAAAATACTTACTTCTGTAAGATAAGTAAGATATTGTCCATATATTGTTCATAATAATTTGGCTGGGTAGTGTATATAAGAATGAGAAATTATTTCACATAATAATCATGGCAGCATGTGAAATACAGTATGTCAGTGGCCAAGTGGTTAGCATGCTTCGCTACTGATCAAAGGGACCCAAGTTTGAGCTCCAAGGTAAGGCTTGGATGTTCGTATTGTCTTTCTGCTGATATCTTGCCTTCCTCACAGATCTTCTCTATGGTGTATTAAACTGACAAGCTCCTGTCAGACCTCTGTGGCAAGCAGCTGCTTGAGGAGTAATTTATTTTTTATTATAAATTCCATGCATAATATGCAGGCCCAGATCTAGAAAAAAAAATTTGAGGCAGGGGGGGGGGGGGAAATGCAATGGGGCCGGAAAAATATAAAAGGTGGGGCCAAGAGATTGAATTTCCAATGCAGTATAGTATTCCCCCTCCATTTTACAGGTCTTTAAAAAAATTCCTTGATAAATGCATGAAGTTTAATCATTTTTTGTCTCTGTTAACCCTTACTAGCATTCTGAAAGTGGGCATGTTCCACCCCCAACGTAGATCTGGCCTTAGTGCTATGTATGCTAGCCATGTATGCTGTCTGTGCACATGAATGATAGTCTGGAGAAGCATGTGATGCATAAATGATGAGAAGTGTGAAATTGAGGGGGGGGGGGGTAATAAACAAAAATGTTTGGCAGTAAATACTAGAGCAGCTGTAAAGTGAGTCCAAATAATTAGAAAGGAATTTCAGTAGCCAAAATTTAAAAGTAACAAATAAAGGTTTATCTTTTTTCCCAATCCTCTAATTGCATTTCACATGCCATTTTGTGCTTCCATCAGTTATGGGTTTGAAGCATTTCCATTGAAATCTTATTACAGGCAGAGTAGTTTAGGGAATATAACAATTGTCTTCTCCAAAGCAGGACAAAGATAGGTGTTTTTAGTGACAAAGTCCCTGCAAAGTTGCCACTAAAAAAAAGCAAATGGAGTATGTAGAATAAAAAAAGTTTAAAAAATCCTAATTCCTTTTATGTACCTTTAAAATAACAAACAAAAGTGAAGCATGCCAAAGGCAGAATCATGTAGTGAATTCATATTAATTTCAAAGAAATGTAGGTACCAAAACTGATTTCTTTTACCAATTCAATGAAAACTACTAGTACTCTATCTTCCTTTGAAGTTATTATGAATTCAGTAGGTTTTATTATTTTTTTTTTAAATTCTACCTTCAAATATAGAAGTATTTCTTTTATTTTATTTTAATTCATTTTAATATTATTATTTAATACTTAAGATATTTTCAACTGTTCACTGAAATACCTTTGAAAGCCTTTTTTTTTTTCTACCAGCATGAGTCAGTCTAAAAATGCATTGAAATAACTGATAAGATAAAACATTCTGATAATGTTCAAGCTATCATATCAACACCAACCAAACTCTTGTTGTTTTTGAGAACTTGCTGTTGATTTTTAAGTTAATGTATTTTTAATGCTGTAAAATTAGTTAATTATTAACGTATTTCTATTCTGTGTTCATGTTTACCTTTATATCAGATATGTATAAAAGTATGTGCATTTTGCATGTGCCTTATTTTTATAGTCAGCCCTGTATTTTTTTTTTAAGTTCTTCAAACCAAAAGATGCTGAAGCTCCCAAAGGGTTATACTTATATGGTTCTGTTGGTAAGTTAAAAATATTTTTTGTGTAACTGAATATTAGATTTCATTAATAATTCAAATTCAGCTGATCACATTTTAGCATAGTTAGCAACAGATATACTCTGCTCTGCAAAGTAATGTAGCTCAAAAATAAACATGAAAAAAATAAAAGCCATTATACGAAAGTGTTGTAGAGATATTGTTTTATAGAGGGCTGAATACCCTCTATAAAATAATATAAACTCTATAAAACTTTCAAGAGTCAAGAACCTTTTGAATAAAGGTTCTTGACACATGTCTGCAATTTGCACTTGTTCCTCCAAAGTTTACAAGCTATGATGTGTTTGAAGGCTTTTCTAAACTTGTCGTTACATGTTAAAAACTAAGGCCATATCATCATTTCTCTCTTCACTGGCAGCGCTTAAAGTTTGGTGTGTGAAATCTGTGTATTATTGCTATGGAGCCTACTAAAGACAGAAAGATTTTGCATTTTCTCAAAGATACAGCGTGGGGATGACACAAAATAAAATTTGTGCTGATTTATCTCAAGTATACGGTGATTGTGTCTGTTCACATGGCACTGTTATGGGATGGGTGCACAAATTCAGAGGATGCAGAGCTTCAAAGACTTTCCTCATGCAGGAAGACTGAAGAAGGGTGTGAACAAGAGAACCATTGCAGCTGTTTGTGAACTCATTAAGGAAAGCCCAGACATCACTCTTCACGTAATAATTTTAGATGTCAGTGTATCAATTGGCAGTGTGGAAACAATTATCCATCGACATTTAAAGTTCTGAAAGATCTGTGCCGAATGGGTACCCCACTGAGTGACAGACCAGCAAAAAGGGGCTAGAGTCAATCGTGCAAGGAGATACTGGCAATGGTTGAACCTAGTGGTATATTATTATCTTTATTATATAATAACTTGTAATAATTCTAAGGTTGACTTGTTTATCTGACTCAGCACAATTGGCAAAAAGCCTGGACTTTTCTCAAAGTATGGTACTGAGAGAAAAAAACTTCAAAATGAGTAATTTTCTTGTTTGAAGTGTTTTTTTTAGTTATTCAGAAATAGCCTTTCTTATATGCATTATAATTATTTCTGCCTATTAGTTTTTTAAATAAATTTTTATTCCTTTTGCCAGATGTATTTTTTACTACATGACTCTAAAAAAAAGTCGTAGCAAAATTAAACTAGTCATCTTTTTTGTTAAATATTTTATTTTGAAAAAAACGGAAATTAAATACTGGTTAATTTGAACTTTTTTTAATTAAATGAAAATTTAATGATAATATTAACATAAATCAACATATCCTCTGTAACATGACATTCATCCATTGCCATGGAAACTTACTCCTAGACTATCAGCTCCCTCTTGAAATCACCTCTAATGAATAGGTAAATTACACAACAGCAGCCTTATATAAATCGATAGCACCCTTTCTTCACTTGCCTAACGAAGATGTGGATCAAAGTAATAGACCATGAAATGGGCCTAGGGCCATAGAAGAGCAGATACATCCAGCAGCAATATGGTAATGCATTAAATTTTCTTAACTAATTATCTTAAAATACTACAATAAGCATTAATTTCAGTAAAAAGAAAGTATAAAATATATTATAATACAAATTTAATAAAATTTATAACCTCTATATGATATACAGTTGAACTTGGTTATAACGAGCACCAGGGGACCTACAAAATTTCCTCATTATAACCATTATTAACTATATCAGTGATGAATTAAATCTACCTCCTTTTGTTTTTAATTCTCAATATCTTGACAGAGATATATATCTTGATAAGAGATAGATTCAAAAAACAAAAAAAAAATTAGAGAAAAAAATATAATATAATTACACACCTACATATTATTTGTATTAATATGCTTATATAAACTACAATACACTTAATACTAAACACGATTTCAATTAGTTTTTGATTTATGAATCTTAAAATTGATGCTTGTTTTATAAATTTCATTTTGATATTTCTCAAATTTCCCCTTAAAACACCCAACACGTTAAATCTCATTATTTGCCTCAGTTCCTTCGAAAAAAAATTGACTAATGTGTCCATTGCACCTTGAGCTTGGGAGATTGTTGGCACTGATTTTGATTTACTTTTACTTGTCATCATATCATCATCTTTATCGTCATCTCTATCATCTTTTTTCCAATTACCTGAGCAATTAAGGATGTTTGCATGTTTCTTTAGTTATCAAAATTGATATGGTATATCTGTGTAGTACTCTCATTATAAAGGTGAACAATTGTATGGTAATGTGCATAAATTAAAATCATTATGGCTTTTTTGCTCATTACAGCCATGATCTTATTGTTTCCGTGCTCATTACAACCAAGTTCAACTGTGTTAATAAAACATAACCAAAGTAAGGCAGTATAATCAGTAATGGTAACAATGGCCTATAATACATTACCTGGTGTCTGCATAAGCTCCAATAACTGACCACTGGCCTTGTCTAGTAAAAATTGGTAGCGCAAGTCAGGAATTGGTTAAGGTAAGGTAATAGGTCAGGTAAGCAGACCTTGGTATGGTAATTTGGTCAGGTAAAGTAGACCACCAACTTAGAATAGTTCAGTGCACTCAGACTTTATAATATTAAGCTACTGACCTTTTGGTTAGCGCTATCTGTGCACTTGAATATAATCATTGAACTATCAAATATGTAACAATTTGCCTTTACCTGCAAATCTCAGATAGTGTTATCTCTCGTAAAGAATTTCATTTTATAGACATTAGAACTGTTCGTTCTTTGTCAAGGAGTAAGGATGGTGAGACTTGAGCAGAAAGACAAAACAGAAACGAAGGATCCATACTTTATCCAAGACTTAAATCCAGATCCTTTTGGTTAGTAACCAAACGTGCTAATCACTTGGCCATGGGTTTGTGTTATTGAATAATGTTTGCAAAATTATGAGGTTTTCTGTGTAGGCATGCTTTTAGCTAGTCATGCTGTTTTGCACCATCAGTCAATAACAATCTTAAGGTACTGTACGATCAGTAACTTCAGCATTTAAATTATTCTAAGATTTCTGTCTAAATATCTTAATTTTTTATGATGCCCTTCAAATTTATTACAAGGTGTATGTAATTAAGCTTATACAGTCGGCCCTCAACATTCACAGGGGTTAGGGGCGCAGGACCGCCGCGAATGTGGAAAAACCGTGAATATCTCAGGGGGCCCCAAACCTTAACTCCTAATACTGTTAACCATATTTAACACACAAAAAAGGTAAAACAATACACTGTACTGCAACAGTATGTTTTATAAATTTAAAATTACAGTATGAACAATATATGCTAACACACAGAGAGAGAGTGAGAGGTAATACAGTATGTGATGCAATACATGTACAGTATTTACATAGCAGTAAAATTATTAAAGTTTATAAAACACAGTTATTATACAGTACAATACAGTATTGTGTTTTATAAACTTTAATAATTTTATGCTTTTAAATTTTTCTTCGTCTTTCACACGATGACTATGCTAGCGATGACTATGTACAGATGATGAAATAAAACACTTCTGACACACAGTTCTTGCTGTACAGTTATGAGATTTACAGTACACACAAATACACACATTCAAACAATGTTTATTGTAACTGTGCTCATTATTGTCATTTATTCGAGGAGTGGAAGTGGATCGTCAGGGTGGCGTAGTCGGCAGTTCTTTTAGTGCACTGAAACTTTTTTCAAAATTTAACTTTTTATAATAAATTTATGGTAGTAAATGATAAAATAGATTAATAATGTATATATTTTATGCATTTATGACTTACTGAACTTTTTTTAGTTATCTTTACATTTTCTAATCTACGCACGTCGTCAGCGATTTTTCTGCAGTAGGCTGCAAAACTGAAAAAAAATAATTCCCAATGGCAAACTCGCGAATAATCAAATCCGCGAAAGTTAAACCCGCGAAAGTCGAGGGCTGACTGTACAAAGTAATAAATAATGAAAATACAAAAACAAGTATTAGTATTGAAATTGTTTAAATTTTATTGTTGTTGTTTGTTCCATTGTATTAGGTGCTGAAATATTTCCTTGTTTAATTTGAATTTTTTTTTTTAAACAAAGTTGAAAAATTATGCTTATATCTAAACAGATGCTAGTTTATAAAGTAGTACAAAATACCATATTGTAGGTTGTGGGAAGACAATGCTGATGGATATTTTTCATGCTCATTCTGCAATAGAGAAGAAGAAAAGAACTCATTTCCATTCTTTTATGCTTGATGTTCATTCACGTAAGTTAGAATAATTTGTAATAATTTTCACTACCGAGGAAGTAAATGTTAGAGATCTTTGTAGTATGAAAATTCTAAAGAACAATTTCCTGAATTCAAACTGCTTCATACAGAAAGAAAATAAATGCATAATTTTGCAGAATATTACACTATCACTTTGATCAGGGTTGCATAACTAAAATATTGTAGACAAAGTACATTTGGGACAAAACTGCATGCATTTCAAGCTGTGTGTAACCTGCCACTTATAAATCCACTGATCACTTGTCTTTGGGTCAGCGTTGAGATTTATCTCCACAGAACTCCCTGCCCATGGTCAGTAGGGGACACTGATGGGCTTGAAAAGACTGCCGTCCATCAGATGGGACATTAAGCAATGGCCCATGTGCAGGAGAGTGTGATCTGGCCATTTAGCCCATGGTATGCAAAAAAGTGCTGCTCAGAGGTAAAACAGCCCAACTTGTCTTTGGCCATACAGTTTGTGACTGTTTTTTGGCTGGTCAAATCTGAAGGTTCCATGTAAGCAAAAAAAAAAAAGAAAAAATGAATATATGTTATAAAAACATTGTTTAGCTATGAAATGATTGATATACAGACAGATAATAGTTTTTGCTGTCTTTCACTTTTTTTTAAAATAACAACTTTATATCTAGTTTTCTATAGACAGATATATAAAATAATATGAAGAGTCCATGAAGCTCAGATAGCTTGTCGATAGTGGGGGGGGGGGAAGTTTAAATAAAATAAATATCATCTCAAGCAGCAAGAATTAAATAAAATATATGCAATTTGATGTAAAAAAGATCATTGAATAAACAAAAAAAAAGTCATTGAATAATATACAGAATTAGAAGATTCACAAAATCTATACTAAATGATTAGTCAAGTGTTGTGCAGCCATAACTGCATTGCCATCCAACAAAGCTACAACCTCCTCAGATGATGCACAAATCAGGGGTTGAAATATTAGGATATTTACTCACAATTGAATCTGTTTGTCTTAAGTTTCAACATATATTAATCTACCTATTCTAAGACAGCCACAAATACAATTATTACTAAGAGCTTATATTAAAAATTAATCAAATTTGGTAATCTGGGATGCATTTTCCATAATTATTGGTAGTGTGCATCTTCACTGATGTGTAACTCGCAACGAATAAATTATGGTGATGGTGTATGTGGCCCAATAGTTACACACATACCATTTTGTGAGCCTGAACTGTATGATACACTACTGAGGATCAACAGTAGTAAACAGATTTTAGGAAGCATACATTGTTGCCTTTTCTGACACCCAATACTATAAAGATGCACAAAGCCAGGGGATTGAGCATTTCTCAAAAGAGTATCTATGTGGTGAAACAACATGTAGGGGTGGGAGATGGACCCCCCCCCCCCCCCAAAGTGGTTGCAGGTATGTCAAAAAACAAAAAAGCATAGAGTGCCCAGCTGCACACCAAATGTTATCAAAAAGGTTCACACAATGGCCAGTGGACAAAACACTGCATCTTAGAGAATGATTACCAATGTCATGTAGATGTTAATGACACGTTGTTCTTGATGTTCATGTTCTATGAATATTACCTGCCTTGTGACAAGTGAGAAAATGTCTACCTAGACAACTGTAACAAGTCCTGGATAATAGGTTACCGACCAACTGACCAAACAGCCTATCACAAGTGGTATAGAGAATATTCTGAAAGTTTGCTGAAATGTTTAATGTTCATTGCTGGGTACAGCTATAAAAGAAAATCGCAAATCCATATATAGGACAGAAAAGAATGCCAAAATGAACTCCTACTACTATCAGACAAATGTCTTGGAGCCAGTATACCAAGACGAATTGCCTGCCATGTATGGTACAGGCGACACCATATGGTTGCATCAAGACAAAGCTTTGAGTCATACCTCAGCTTCTATTTGTATATATTTTCAACAGATGTTATAGAAAACCAGAATCTGAAAACATTTCTGTGAAGTCAGATCCTTTGCCCATGGACTTTTGCACATATGAATTCTTGAAACAGGCTCTGGATAAATGTTGACTGGACTGTTGATAGATTATTGAAACCTTGTAAGAGAAATGGACTGATTAGATGTGACAGTGCTGTGCAGAAACTTACTGTGGTGTAAAGCACACTATAAGGCAATTGTTGTACAATAGGGACAGATCAAGCATGATCAACATCAGTATAAAGGTATGCGATATTCTAAGGGTCTTCATAAACAGCCCCATGTAATGTAATCCTCAGTATATATTATGGCTGTATATCGGTACTAAGTCTACTTTGTTATAACAAAATGTGATCTATTCAGTGTATATACAGTGTTCTGTAAGTCCTTATACATAGGCAAAGTAATAATATTCAACTGTACCAAATCATATTAGACATCAAATGCTCAAACTGAGCACCCCCATGTTGCTTGCACATGGCAATCCTGTCTCTGAGTGACCAACACATGTTACAGAGAATGGACAGCATTATCTTGCAACATTCACTGCATGTGGTCTTTAATTTGTCCAGTGTTTGAGAGTAATTATGGTGCCAAATATTTTAGGTGGTCCCATAGGAAAAAATCCAAAGGAGTCAAATCTGGATTTCAAGGTGGCCTTCCACTACTCCACATTGGGCTACTCCACATTTGTGGGGTAGTGTTTCATCCAACCAAGTTTGGACAGTTATGGCATAGTAGAGCAGTGCTCCATCTTGCTGAAAGAAAACACTGCAGTAATGTGTTAAAACTATGTCCTTTAAGTAGGATGCCAAAATGACATTTAACAATTTTGCAAATAAGAATCACTGGTAACTCTGTCAGTATAAAAGTAAGGTCATATGATGTTATCAGCATGAACTGCACACCAAATAGATACCTGGGGATCATTCTGTATGTGTGCATTCTACAATCCAGTGTGATTGTGTCGCAGCCCAGTAACGACAGTTGAGGTGGTTGACTGTCCCATTCAAGTGAAAGTTTGCTTCTCACTGAAGATTGTTAGTGAAGAGAGACGATTGTTCTTGAAGTTTTTCTAGCACCCAATCACAGAACTATTCTCTGTGATTCCATTTCATCCCCATGCAACTCCTGTACCATTTGCATTTTGTATGGGTGGAACTTGTTTCTTCTTAGGATTCTGGATTCAGGTTATATTTCAATTCCTACCTCCTGTGCAATTTTTCTAACAGATGAGTGAGGGTGAAATTCGATTTTAGTCAGAATATCCACATTGAGGTCTTCATCTGTGGTACTACTCGAATGATCTGGTCTAGGTTTATCTATCACTAACTAGTCTCCTTCAGCCTCTTCAGAATATTACTGACAGATGGGATATGATTTTGGCTTGTCTGGATGTTCCTCGTATGTTTCTCACTCACTTTTCAGCAACATGAATAAAAATTCCACTTTCTCCTGGGGTGCAAGATGATACATTGTTACTCTGCCATTCATCAATGTGGATAAATGTTGACTGATCTGAAACTCATCTGAAACAACAAAGAAGAGCACATTATAGTTATTTTTACTTGTGGCCATGCATGCAAACGTATGGGACACCTGTGCCTATGTATAAGAACTTATGGGACACCCTGTATATAAATGAAATATAATTTTTTTTAAGAAATGTGAAAAATGTTACTTTTATTTGTGATTTTTCTATACCTATAATGATGACATATTTCAAAAGAAATAACATATGAATCTGAGCAGTAAAAGGGTCTTTTGCATGCAAGTCAAGAATGACTTAAGCACCTGTAGGTGCTTTCAAGTTAAAGAAATTAAATAGTGATGAATGATATGGGTTGCATTTTTTATTTGTTTTTATCATGTTGCATATAATTAAAATCAGTCTACTAAAAATTGCATAACATAGAAGATTCTTATTGCAAACAACAAAGGGATTTCAATTATATGTTAATATATATATATGTTTAAATACATCCATTACTATTTAACTCTTTGGATTTCATTTGCACCTGATTAAATTTAATATTTATTGAATTTAATCATTTCAGGAATACATGATTTTAAGAAAAATACAATAAGGCAGAGGGACACAAACAAAAAATTTTTGGATTATGATCCAATAGGTCCTGTCGCTCGCTCTATCAGTAAGGATACATGGCTACTTTGCCTTGATGAATTTCAGGTTTGTAAGCTGCAAGAAATTTACTTAATATTAGTAATTCTTTGTAAATTCACCTTGAAATTACAAATTATAGCAATTTTGAGGTTGTCTATATTGAAATGCAGTTACTTTTAAATGATACTTTTAATATTCATTTTCATGTATCAGTGGTGAATGTGTAAAATGATGTCATGAAATGCACACTATAGTAGGAAATGAAATAGCACAAATTACTTTAAACTTTGTGTATTTTTATATGGGTCTGTAAATGGTAGCTAGGCATAAACTGGAAGGAGAGCTGTGTACCAATCCCTAGTGATGATGCACAGAACTGGCCAGATCTAGCACCTAATGTCCGACCCCGTCTTCTCGTGGTGCAGGCCATTAGTACGTTTCAAAAGAGATATTTTCTTTTGGAAGGGAATGGAATGGGAGGGCTGCCAGTTCAGTATGGCCTACTGATCTGGTCATCTATGGCCACTTTTTTCTTTTTTTTTCAACCTTGCTGAGGAGTGGTCAACTTCACAGGGTCCTGGTGCTGACCATTTATACCTACTAGACTGGACTTGTTTATGGATTTGAGCTTGATTATGGATCCTGGACTTGCTGCACTGGTGGGCCTCTGTTGAGGGAGAATCTGCCACTGTGTTTTCTGTTTGCTTCTGGGTTGCCAGCCCTAAGTGAACAGAGGCATGGGATACCTTATATCAGCTGGTGGATAATCCTAATCAGAGGCCATCGCAGGTATCTGAACCTGACTTAGCTAGTTGGGCATCGTCAAGCCTAAACTGGAGTAATATGCCTCAGGCAGGCCATATGGCTCTTGAAAAAGTCCACTTGAAAAGGTGGTGCCTGAAGTTCCTACCAGCATCGGTGACTTCAGCCTTTAGCAGAGGAGGAACAGGTCTTTTTTTCTCTTTAGTTTGGTTATTGATTACGTTATGTGAAATTCATTGCAAGGGAAAGATTTTGGCCTTAAATGGTCTGGAGATACTAAAATTTCTGATTTAGATTATGCTGATGGTTTAGCCCTTTTGGCAAATGAAGTTGATGAGATGAACTCTTTCATATGAACTGTTGATGAGACTGGTAGTAGAGTAGGTTAGGTTATAAACAGAGAGAAAGCTCAAGTGATGAAAATTGGTCAGGCAGGTTGTGATTCAGTTCATCTGAATGGTTGCAGTCTTGAGCAGGTGTCACAGTTTGATTACCTTGGGAGCTATGTAACTGATACTGGTGATGTGCGGCATGAGATTAACAGACGAATAGGGATTGCTGCCAGGACTTTTAAGAATCTATGGAGATTGTGGAGAAATAGGCGTATACACCTAAAGACTAAAATTAGACTGTATAATAGTTTGGTTCTTTCTAGGGTTAGTTATGGTAGTGAAATTTGGACGCTGTGTAAACAAGATAACAGGAATCTAGATGCTTTCGATTCTAGATGCTTACATAGTATCTTGGGTATTAGGTGGTTTAACTTTGTAACTAATGATGAGGTGAGGCAAAGGAGTCTGCAACCTCCTTTAAGCAGCATATTGTGCAGAGAGAGACTCCGCTGGTTTGGCCATGTTGCCCGTTTGGATAATTATAGATTGGCGAATAGGGTTATGAACAGTGTGCCTAAAGGCCTCAGAAAGAAGGGGAGACCTAGGATGCGGTGGGCAGACAATGTCAAACAGGACCTTTTTAGAATTGGTGTGCAGTGGCCAGATGCAGCAGATGTAGTTCAGGATAGACTTGCTTGGAGAACTAAATTGCACCTCCATAGCCCATGGCTGCTTGAGGATGATGATGATGATGATGATTTTTATATGTAAATAATTGCTAAAAGAGATTCGAGTTGTAAATAATATGGTGAATAATTGTGCTATTCTAAACATCTAATAAGTTATGGCTGAAAATTTAAACATTACAGTACATTGTAATTTCTTTCTGTTAGAGTTGACTTCTTCCAAACTAATAAAAACTAGTCAGAAAAATATTAGATTTTGAAAAAAAATTAATGAAAAAACTATTTTATTTATTAATAACACTGATCAATAAGGTTTTTGTGTCTTGAACAAAAAAAAGTGATCTATTTGTATTTTTTTTTATTCTGAATCTGTTTTCAAAAATTTTCTATCATGTATAAATTTTTTTGAAATTTTGGTTTCAATTTTATTGAAAGGCTTCAAAATTGCAACATGGTTAGGTAAATAGCCTAACACTGTTAGACTATTTAGAGGGTAAAATAAATTATTTGATTTTTATGTTGGCACCACTGTATTAGATATTCGACAGTCTGCAATAGAGCATCATGCGACAAATTAATTGCCTTTATGTAGTTTTGGATATTAATACTACTATACATTATTAAAGTTAATTTTGATATTATTTTTATTTTGTCTTAGTTCAGAAATGATAATTAAGTAATTAAGTAGCATACAAGTAATATCTTGAACTGAAAATATGGCCCTTAAATTTGTAAATAACTCTGATAATTTTTATTGCATTTGTGGAGAGTTTACTGTAAAACATCAGAGAAAGTGTTTTACTCCGATTAAAAAAGCTTATCTGTTGAATGCAGTATAAGTGATAAAGATGAACAGTGGACACCTCATAATTGTTTCGTTTTATATGTAAATCATTTATGATAATAAATTAAAAGATCTCATTCATCTGTCTTTCACAATACCTATGATTTGGAGAGAACAGCATGATTACTTAAATGGCTGCCACTTTTGTAAGACTAAAATATCAGATTTTTCTACAAAAACAATTCGTTATTTACTTTAAGTTGCCTTTAGCAATAAGACTTGTACGTGGTCCAGGTCTTTCCATTCCAGTATCATCTAAACCACCTACTGCAAAGGATGAAGAAGGATTGGATGTATTAAATGATGTAGATGCTAATAATGATCAAGATTTTAATTCTTCCCATTTAATTGAGCCACACATGATCTCACAAGCTGAATTAAATCATCTAGTTTGGGATTTAAACATCTCTAAAAATTTAGTTTCTTGGTTCGTGATTACAAGGGTGGAATCTTTTGCATTAAAACTAGTCATAATTGTGTATCCTAACCATTAAAAGAAATCTGCTCCTTGTTTTTTATTCAAAGAAAATTTTAAGCATTGCAATTATGTTAATGCCATAATAGAAACACTTAGGCACACACACACACAAAACTGTAAAATGGCGACTGTTATAGACTCATCAAAAGTGAGTTTCAAAGCAGTTTTGATATATAACAGAAATAAACTCCCTTCATTTCCAATTGCTCATTCAGTTCAACTGAAAGAGCCTAGTTTTATTACTGTACATCTAAGTATGTGTAACAAGAGTGATTGTGTAATCAAATACCAAAAACTTACTTAAATATCTGTTTTGTGTAGGTTACAGACATTGGAGATGCTATGATATTAAAAAGACTTTTCACAGAACTGTTCAAGAATGGCACTGTTCTTTTTGCTACATCCAATAGATCTCCTGATGGTAAGTACTTCCTATTAATCTCAAAATAATAGTTAATATCAGTAGATAATTAAGAGTGCTTTTATTTATTAAAATTTAAGGACTATCATTGTCTCTAAATATAGTTATTGTTCTGTAGTTTCTTTAGTGTGTGTGTTTGTATAATTCCTAAAGACAAACAATAAAAAAATTTTATTCTATATGTAAAATTGAAAGCTTTTGTTGTTTACTGTATATAACTCCACATAATATTGCATGAAGCAAGAGAAATAAAATTATTTAGCCATCAGTTATAAGTAAAAATTTCAACTGATTTATTTTTAATCCAAATTCTGTACTCTAAAATGATATATCTATTTAATGGACAAGTAATTTTTCAGAATAGTTATTTTACCTTTTGTACACATATCTATTTTCCTTAAATTGTTTTTGAAGATACACTGTTAAACTAATGATTACATAAATAAAATCTATAGATACACTCATTTAGCATGATTAAATATTTTGCTTTTTTGTTAGAAACATCATAAGCCTTATGTACTACAATGAATAACCACTCTATTAAGTTGCTTCAAATATTTAGAGGAAAAATTGCCTTGAGCCGGGTGGGATACAAGGTTGTGGGTTCATATTCCACCTGGCTCAAGACAATTTTTCCTCTAAATATAGTCGGTAGTGTGCCAGGCTCATAATCTGTAGTTCCCAGGTTCGAGTCCCAGCTGGGTCAGCATTGAGATTTATCTTCTCAAAATTCCCCACCCTGCCCACAGTCAGTAGGGGACACCGATGGGACATAAAGCCGTGGCTCCGTGTGCGGGAGAGCCATACCCTGTGCATGTTAAAGAACACGCTAGATGGCCTTGACAGGAGGCTACCATCTGTCTCCCAACAGCTATTCCAGTGGGTCCCCTCCCCCAACCTTCTCTTAGCCTTCGGGGTCTATGTGACCTGGCCATTTAGCCCATTGTGTGCAAAAAAGTGCCGCTCACAGAAAAAACAACCCAACCCTTCCCTTAAATATTTGAAGCAACTTAATAGAGTGGTTATTATTTGAGTACCCGTAATGAGTTGAGTTCATTAATTATTTGTTATAAGCCTTATGGTTAGATAACTGATCTTAATATTTTTTTTATACAAGGAAGTATGTATAAATGCACAATAAAGTGGATAAAAGTAAAAAAAATTCTACACACAAAAAGTTAATTAAATAATTTTTGCATATATAGTTTGTTGCTTTTTAGTAAAATTTGTAAAAGTATTGTAGCTCAACCCTTAATGCACTGCTTCTGACAGTTGACTCTTCTGTTAGCTGAATTTTAAAACTTTTTCAGCGTAAAATATTTAGTCTTTCCTCAAATAACTAACAAACAGGAATAAATCATGTTATATATCCAAAGAAAGGGCATTAAATATTGCAGTAAAATGTTTGAAATCCAAGAAAATGTAAATAGATTTATTTTTGTATTAAATGCGAAATTTTACTCTGTTTGTAGGCCTCTGTATATATATATTTTAGGTTTATTTCAAATATATATATATATTGGATAACTATCTTAATTTTTCTTTTATAGATCATTTTTGTAGATCATTGGTATTACAAATATAATCTAGAAATGTACACAATTTGTAACAAATGTTATATTTTATATTCCATTTCAGATCTCTACAAGCATGGTTTACAACGAAGCAATTTTTTGCCTTTTATAAGTGTCCTTAAAGTAAGTATACTTTGGTAGAAGAATAATTTTGAGTTGATACTTTAATGAGAATCAACAAACTGTAGGAATTCAAAAATAAATTTTGAGATGTAAAAAAAAAATTGTGAGAATGAAAAATATAATTTGAAACTACTAAGTTGTTAGTGCTTTTGGCTATTGATCAATGAGACCTGGGTTCGAACCTTGGGTAAAGCATGAATGTTTGTGTTGTCTTCTGCTGAGGTCCCACCATCCTCACAGACCTTCTAATATGGCATATAAAGTGATAGGCTCCTGTCAGACCTTTGTGGCAAGCTGGTAGAGGGAATATTTATTTGTTTTTATTTGTTATAATAGTGACACATTGTGACTAGCTTAAAGTCAACGTTGCACAATAATTCGATATATTAATGTCTGCAACAGCATTTTTTTTTATGAAAAATGTTTTTCAGCTAGATCTTTTGTAAGAGTGAATGGCATATAGCCAAATATTTAGCATGAAATATCCACAAAGGCCACTATTTATTATTAGTTTTGTGATACAGGAAGTGTAGGTGATGAAGAGGAAGACCGATTGTACTGACTCAAGAACACCTTCAAGGTGTAAACACAAGAACTTGTCCAAAAATGAGGTATCAGAATGCAATGGGCAAAGTTAATAAGGAGTGTGGTCACCTCTTACAGCAATACAGGCATGACAGCGATGTTCCCATGCTGTTTATGATGTGAATCAGCTCAGTATGGAGTAACAACCATTTTTCCTTTAAAGCAGTAATAAGCTCCCCTTTTGTTTCAGATGGTGGGTTGAGGACAGCAACACGTCTCTCTAGAGCATCCCACACATGCTCAATCAGATTTAGGTTGAGAGATTAAGCTGGCCACTCCATGCATATAATGATCTCCTCTTGAAGGTATTGTTCCACAAATCGAGCTCTGTGTGCATGAGCATTATAGTCTTGTAAGATGAATGTTTCACCTATTGCACCAGTGTAAGTGCTTACATAAGGGTCCAGGATGTCATCTCTATACTTCTGAGCATTGAGGTTCCCACTGATCAACAGTGAGAACCTCACTGTTGATCAGTGGGAACATAAAGTGTATTCATAAATAAAAATCACTTTGTATATAAAAAAAAACTTAAGGTCTGTTTGCCCACCTAAGGAAATGCCACCCCAAACATACATGCTACCTGTGCCGTAACTGTCTCTTTGATGGATGTTACTGGGATGATAGTGGGTATCTCATTCATGTCTGGAATCACTCTGCAAGCAATATCTGGTCTCATCTATGAAGAGTGCGGACTTCCATTGCTCTTCTGCCCAGTTAATATGCATGCATGCCCAATTCAGCCACTCTCTCTTGTGACATGATGTGAGGGATATACAAATTACTGGCCTTCTGGTGTACAGACCTCCCTCGCAAAGCCTTCTAAGTACAGTAGAAGCTGATACAACCCTCCCAATGGCTGCTGCAAGAGAGGATTATAGCTGAGAGGAAGTAGAAGTCCTGCTCCTTCATGCTGTTAATCGCAGATATTGGTCTTGTACAACAATTGTAACTCTAGCCCTTCCTCAACTAAACCTCCGAGACTCAGAATCCGTGCTAAGAAATTGATTCCACAGTCTATGGATCACAGAAGGACTTGCATTCGGCCATCGTGCCACGTCTGACTGACTTTGGCCTGCTTTGAGCCAGCCAATAGCTCTCCACCACAGTTCATGTGGAAAATGATGTCTCAATGTCATTCCTACAAAATTGCTATTTCAAATTTCTTTACTCACATTTACAGCACAAAATAATGAACCATTCCGAAACACCTAGTTTTATGCTGCTATCAGATTGTGCAAATTGATGCAACCTACACTAATTTACATATGATATGCTCACTCGGCATTACTTGACTGGTTACATGAACAAGTTTGGTGAGGATCGCACAATTTTTTGGTGAATTATCGCGATTTTTCTCATTTTTCTTTAATTTATGGAAATCAGTGTATATACTTATTTTATTAAATGGTTTGAAATTATTCTTATGTATGTTTTAACTTCTGAGATAAATTTTTATTCTTATCATTGTTAAATATTTAAACTTCCCAAGCTCTGTAAATACTGAATGATTGTTATTAGTGAAGTTTGGATAAATTTGACTGAGATCTTTAATTTATCTTCAGCGATATTTTTTTCTACAAAATGCTTATTTTAGATAAGAGCTAATATTCATCATCATCATCATCATCCTCAAGCAGCCATGGGCTACGGAGGTCCAACCAGACCCTGCAGTTTAATTCTCCAAGCATATCTGTCCTGAGCTACATCTGCTGCATCCGGCCACTGTACATCAATTCTAACAAGGTCCTGTTTGACATTGTCTGCCCACCGCATCCTAGGTCTCCCCCTCCTTCTGAGGCCTCTAGGCACACTGTTCATAACCCTATTCGCCAATCTATAATTATCCATACGGGCAACATGGCCAAACCAGCGGAGTCTCTCTCTGCACAATATGCTGCTTAAAGGAGGTTGCAGACTCCTTTGCCTAACCTCATCATTAGTTACAAAGTTAAACCACCTAATACCCAAGATACTGCGTAAGCATCTAGAATCAAAAGCATCTAGTTTCCTGTTATCTTGCTTACACAGCGTCCAAGTTTCACTACCATAACTAACCCTAGAAAGAACCAAACTATTATACAGTCTAATTTTAGTCTTTAGGTGTATACGCCTATTTCTCCACAATCTCCATAGATTCTTAAAAGTCCCGGCAGCAATACCTATCGTCTGTTAATCTCATGCCGCACATCACCAGTATCAGTTACGCAGCTCCCAAGGTAATTAAACTGTGACACCTGCTCAAGACTGCAACCATTCAGATTAACTGAATCACAACCTGCCTGACCAATTTTCATCACTTTAGTTTTCTCTCTGTTTATAACCAAACCTACTGTACTACCAGTCTCATCAACAGTTCGAATGAAAGAGTTCATCTCATCAACATCATTTGCCAAAAGGACTAAATCATCAGCATAATCTAAATCAGAAATTTTCGTATCTCCAGCCCATTTAAGGCCAAAAGCTTTCCCTTGAAGTGAATTTCGCATAACATAATCAACAACCAAACTAAAGAGAAAAGGAGACAAAATGCACCCTTGTCGAACACCAGAAGTAATGCTAAACCAATTGCTACAAGACTTACCAACTCTCACACATGACTCAGTGTTATTATAGAGAGCTTTCATTGTGTTAACTAACTTGTCTGGTATACCATATGATCTCACAATCAACCACAAATTATGACGATCAACAGAGTCGAAAGCCTTTTTGAAATCAACAAAGCTAGCAACCAAAGGTTTCTGAAACTCTAAACATTTCTCAAGAATCTGCCTAAGTGAAAATATCTGATCTACACATCCCCTACCACTTCTGAATCCACATTTCTCATCACGCAATTGCCTGTCAACCAGATTCTTAATTCTATTAAGCACAATCATGGAAAGAACTTTACCTGGAACGGAGAGTAGGCTGATACCCCTATAGTTATCATAAGAACTGCGATCACCTTTTTTGAAAATAGGGATAATAATAGCTCTGGTAAAATCTTTAGGAACCATGCCTTTATCATAAAAGTTATTCAAAATTTCAGTCATCCAAATGGTAACTGAAACATTCCCAGCTCTAAGCATTTCCGTAGTAATTTCATCCACCCCTGGGGATTTATGAAGTTTAAGTTTAGAAATAGCCAAACTAACTTCAGATTGTGTTATAGGGCCAACATTAAAGCCAACAATGCATCTATCATCATTGCAAACAATGGGAGTAGAACTAACCACATTGTTTAGAACATCACTGAAATGCTCAGCCCACCTAGCCATGACAGAATCCTCACCTTCTATAACCTTACCTTGTTTATCCTTCAATCCCTATATACCTGTAATCCCTGTATTTCTAACAGAACTAGCCCATTTGCTGTTAATTTTTTAAGTTTTCTACCACACAAAACATTAACTAACTGGTACAGCTCTCTGCTGTTGTGCTGTCTAACTGCTTCCTCAGCTTTGTCAGCAAGGCCATCAAGCCAAAGATTGTTATCAGTAGCTAACTGATCCTTTACACGTTTATTAAGTTCTTTGTAATGCTTTCTATTAGGACTAGTAGGGTACTGATTAAGGACATTCCTGCAGTTCCTTCTTTCTGAAATAAGCTCAAGTGCCTTATCACTTAAATAATTCTGCCTCCTCTGCTCCTTTTTCCCTAAAAGAGTACTGTTAGTTTCCAAAAAAGCCTGTTTAAAATGGTCCCATTCTTCCCCAACTTCAGTATTAAGCAAACCATGACTGTCATAATGACTAAGTAACCTATCATGGTAAGCTTTAGCGATAACTGGGTCTTTCAGAGCTTCAGTATTAAAGGTAAATTTTTTAACCCTAGCACAACACTTTTTAAGTTTAAGTTGCAAGACACTTTTAACAAGGTAATGGTCAGATCCCATTTCAGCTCCCCTATATGCCCTGGTATTTCTAACAGAACTAGCCCATTTGCTGTTAATTAATATATAATCAATCATATTCTTATGCAGCCCATCAGGTGAAATCCATGTGTATTTATGTATGTCGCGGTGTTTGTAATATGTGTTAGTTATTCTGAAACCATTGAGTTTACTTACCTGTAGGAGACGTTGCCCATTGCAGCTACCAATACCAAAAGGGCCTATTACTCCTCCCCAAAGGGCAGAGTCAGTACCAACTTTGGCATTGAAGTCACCAAGAACAAGGGTAATATCTCCTTTCTTGACAGAATTCAAAATATCCTGAAGTTGTCTGTAAAACCTATCCTTCTCATCCTCATCAGAATCCTCAGTGGGGGCATAACAGCAGATAACATTCAAGTCTTTAATGCTTGTCTGAAATTTTGCTGTAAGAAACCTTTCATTAATGCACTCATATCCTAGAAGAGCATCACTAGCATGTCTGCTGAGCAGCAGACCCACGCCTTGGTGATGCTTTCCATCCTCCCTCCCTGTAAAGAGAAATTTAAAGTTATTTTTAAGTATCTCACCTTTACCTGTCCATCTGGTCTCTTGCAAGCCTAGAATATCTAGGTTATAGCGCTGGAATTCCTGCATGAGGACATCAAGAGAATAATCTCTATGTAATGTCCTCACGTTCCACGTTCCTGCAGAGAGAAAATGATTAGTAGGATTTTTAAAGAAATTAGGTTTATTGAGATTGGTAGGGCCAACAATATCAAACAGCCCCCTGATCGCAGGCATGGGGCAAAGACCTGTTCCTCCTCCGCTAAAGGCTGAAGTCACCGATGCTGGTAGGAACTTCAGGCACCACCTTTTCAAGTGGACTTTTTCAAGAACCATATGGCCTGCCTGAGACACATTACTCCAGTTTAGGCTTGACGATGCCCAACTAGCTAAGTAAGGTTCAGGTACCTGCGATGGCCTCTGATTAGGATTATCCACCAGCTGATATAAGGTATCCCATGCCTCTGTTCACTTAGAGCTGGCAACCCAGAAGCAAACAGAAAACACAGCGGCAGACTCTCCCTCAACAGAGGCCCACCAGTGCAGCAAGTCCAGGATCCATAATCAAGCTCAAATCCATAAACAAGTCCAGTCTAGTAGGTATAAATGGTCAGCACCAGGACCCTGTGAAGTTGACCACTCCTCAGCAGGGTTGAAAAAAAAGAAAAAAGTGGCCATAGATGACCAGATCAGTAGGCCATACTGAACTGGCAGCCCTCCCCTTCTGTTCCCTTCCAAAAGAGAATATCTCTTTTGAAAGGTACTAACGGCCTGCACCACGAGAAGGCGGGGTCGGACATTAGGTGCTAGACCTGGCCGGTTCTGTGCATCATCACTGGGGATTGGTACACAGCTCTCCTTCCAGTTTACGCCTAGCTACCATTTACAAGCCGAGCTAATATTGCAGTTCTCTAATAATTTCATAGGACTTTGTATATAAAAAAAAAGACTAAATTTAGTTTGTGCATCTTTGAAGTGAGAGCAAAAGACATGTAGTATAAAAATTGTTATTCTTTGCATTTAAGAGACTGAATTGGAAAATGCCATCTAAATTGATGGTTTGTAGGAATATATACGTTCTGTTAAAATAATTTTCTATACTATCATTTTCTTAGTCCACAATGGACAAATAATTGTTTTAATTTGTTAGTTTTATTGTTTCCATAGAAATATGTTTGTGGAATTAAGAATTTTTTTTTTTCCTTTCCAGAAATATTGTGATTCAATTTGTTTAGATTCTGGTGTGGACTACAGGCAGAAATTTAGAGCTCAACATGGAACATATTTTGTGTAATTTTTTTTTATTATATTAATATTAAATATTGACACAGAACTAGAAAATGTTTTTATTTTCACTTAAATATAAATTTCTAATAATAAAACATATCGAACTATTATTATTTTTCAAGCAGGTATGTAAATACCAGTCTTAGTCATATACTACTTATGTAGTCTTATACTACTTTGCTTCCAATCAGTAACATATGCATTTTATAAATGATTTTGCATATTATTTTTCCTTTCAAATGCATTGAAATCCTTTGAAACATTAAACATTTTTGAAGCAATTTTCTGTATTTATAATTTTACCTTTAAATGCAAATTAAATAATGGGTTGATGCAAAAGTAATGAAAAAAAACATGAACCACGTATTTACAATTGTCAGGAAATGTGCAGCACTCTTGTAAACAATGCAAAAGACAGTGCATGTGTAGTTATGGTATCTAATGACATTCTGTACCTATATTAGTCCATACAAGTGGCAACAGGCATTTTGCAAAAGTGACTCAATGTGTGTGTATTCATTTCATCATGCTGTGAATTCAGAAATGGTAGTGTCCAAGAGTGTTTTCTTAAACTGTGAAAAACTTATGGGAACAAAGTCATCTCTAAAAGCACCTGTCACCAATGGTATGACAAATTCCAGTCAGGTGACTCGGCTCAGAAACGAATCTTGAAGCGGCCAGCTAGTGGAGTTGAACACGACCATTTAAAGGCACTGCTGAATGAAAATCCATGTTGAACATCCTGGGTATTGGCACAGCTACTGAACACCAGTCAGTCCTCTGTCGTTTGACATCTGCAAAAGCTAGGTTATATATCAAAACTGGATACATGGATCCCACATCAGTTGTCACAGTAGAACAAGTGTTTTATTGCTTGCTCGGGAAGGATCGATGATTTTCTTGACAGAATGATTACAGGGGATGAAAAGTGTGTCATTTTTGATAATGTGGTGTGTAAAAGATCATGGTGTCAAGCAGGAGAATCATCTCAAGCTGTGGCCAAACCAGAACTGCATTCTCATAGTGTAATGCTCTGATGTTGGTGAGATTTCAGGTGTATCATCCACTGTGAGCTTTCAAACCAGTCCCAAACCATCAGCTCAATGTACTGTGAGCAATGTACTGTTGCAGCACTGAAGATAAAATACTCAGCATTGATAAACAGAAAAGATGTGTTCCACCAGGAGAATGCAAAGCCCTATGTTGCATTATGGACACAGCAACAGCTGTGACAATTGGGCTGGGAAATATATATTTGCTGGAGTATTGACTAATACTACATTCATAATGAAATAATATGCTGAATATCATATTTCCAGCTATTCTGATCCCTGAACAATTTCATTTTTGATAGGAAGATCAGTATGATGACAAGGTGAAAGAGCACGTTGCCATGAAGGACAAAAGTTTGTACAGGAATGGCATCTACAAACTTGCAGATCATTAGAACATAGTCATATCTACTAATTGTAATTACTTTCTTGATTAAATAACACATTGGTTAATCATGGGAATGATTATTCTTGCATGTCTCGCATTTTCCCATTACTTTTACATCAACCCAAAACTTCATTGCCCCAAAGCACAGATGCCATGACTAACCATCCAGCACACACACTTTGAACATTTGGGGTTTCAATGAAGATGTTTCTACATTACTACATTGCCTGTGTTTTTGGGAATAAATTGATGGATCATATTTCAGCACTGTTGTTATATGTTCCACAAAGTAATTTCCTTCCATTGCATACTGTTGAGATTCGTTTATTGGTGAATAGAGCTTAATTTCAACACATACTATTGAAAAACATTTCTTCTCTTTTTTAAACAGATTTCAACCCCAAATTTTTGATTCCCTATTCCCAAATTTAATACACAGATTTCCCCTATACCACAATGTGTTGCTTTAAAAATGTGATATAGAACTTCGAATTTTTCGCAAGCACCCCATCTCCATATATATACATACAAATACATTCATTTTTATATTTCATCAATTGAAAATTTTCACTTTACATTTTTCAACCCACACCTATACTCATCATAACTACTGAAATACTTGGCTTCCCAGTTCCAAATTTCTTCTGTGCCACCTCACGTTGCATTCAAAAATCAAGTCTCTATCTCTAACAGAACTCAAGTTTGTGTTTAAGACCACTTTTTTCACTTCAAAAAACCACTTAATTAAAAAAAGTTCTGTGTAAATATCTGATGTAGCATCACTTGCTGAATAATATTCTTTTAATTTAGTAATAAAAAAAGTATTGACTAATACTACATTCATAATGAAATAATATGCTGAATTATTTATGCTTAGTTACAAATTATTATTGCATTTTTAGTATTATTCACATAATTTCACATTATTGGAATTCATTTATGGAATTACTGAAATAATTTTAATCTTTTTTAATGTTTTATTTAATAATCTTTCTGTAATTAGTAATATCAACTAATTAAATTAATAAATAATCAACAATTAAATTGATTAGTATTATACATTAAGAGCAATATTTTATTTCTTCTACTATCTTCTTTTGTCTGGTCTGTACTACCCCCACCAACAAAACTCATAAGTTGCCACTGGTACCCACATGATAAAGTACCGGTGTATAGAGCCTTTGCTGGTAAAAAGTGGTAGAACATCTTTGGTCAGCACTGAATTGGTATATGAGTGGCATCACCACCTAAGCCATCTTACCTGACACCACTGGAATATTTGGGGCGGGGGTGGCTCAGTCGGTAGCGCGCCAGGCTCGTAATCTGTAGTTCCCAGGTTCAAGTCCCAGCTGGGTCAGCGTTGAGATTTATCTCCGCAAAAAATTCCCTGCCCTGCCCACGGTCAGTAGGGGACACCGATGGGCTTGAAAAGGCTGCCGTCCGTCGGATGGGACGTTAAGCCGTGGCCCCGTGTGCAGGAGAGCCATACCCTGTGCACGTTAAAGAACACACTGGATGGCCTTTACGGGAGGCTACCCATCTGTCTCCCAACAGCTGTTCCAGTGGGTCCCGTCCCCCAACCTTCTCTGAGCCTTCGGGGTCCTTGTGACCTGGCCATTTAGCCCATTGTGTGCAAAAAAGTGCCGCTCAGAGGTAAAACAACCCAACCCTTTCCTTCATGGTATGCTGACCTAACTTTAAGCAGTTCTCTAGTAGTCTAGTGGATAGTTCATTCATTGCTGGACAGAGCTTAATTGCTACAAAAACTGTTGTCAAACATTTTTTTTAAAAGATTTCAACCCCATGTAATTCTCCAAATATTTGACTACCCATTCCCAAATTCAGTACACAGATTTCCTCTGTACCACAATGTGATGCTTTAAAAATTAAGTCCCTACCTATGTGATTTAGAACATACATTAGCCGCAGGGTTTAAATGAAGCATTATCCCACGTGACTCAAGACAGTTCTTTCTCTAACTTGAAATCTGATGTTCAACAGTGTTTTTCATCGAATTTTAATTAAATCAGCATTGGATATTATAAATTACCATTATATTCAGAATATACTTCAGTGTGTAATCAGTTATCTTGTAATTCAACTATCTTCATGACACTGTGGAAATACCTACCTTTATGTGACAAAGTGTACATTATCAGGAGGTTGGGGGTTCATATCCCACCCAGCTAATAGCAATTTTTCCTACAACTCTGAGTTTGATTTTGATGTTCAAGAAAATTTCAATTAAGTATAATGTTAAGCCTTTTTTCCAATGAAATTATTCAGGCTATGGATTTTTTTAGATGATTTATCTTTATGCATTTTAGCATGAAGAAAAGGTTACGCTTGTAAATAAACTTTCAGGTAGTGCTTTAATACAAACACAAAAGTATCATAATTTTCTGCATTGTTGCATTGTGGAAGTAAGTATTAATCATGTGTAGGATAAATTTTCTTAGAAAACTATTTATCTACAATTTGTATTAGTCATTCTCTTTTCAAATATTTCTTTTGAATGTCTTTATCATATTGTGATATTGCCTAAAATGCACATTTTAACATTCATTTTAGGATAACAGAATGTAATGCTAATCAGGAATTAGACAATATTTTCAAGATCCTAGCAAGTCGTGAAAATGATGGTAAGTAGATACTATTTTGAGACTAAAAACTCAAAGCAAAGGAGGCAGATTGTATGACCTATAATAGATTTTGTAGTTGTAACTTTTTAGTAAATAAAGGAAACTAACTAAATATATAGTATGATTATACTTCTAAAATATTACAGAACATCCTTAAATTTGTGAAAGTTGCATTGTTAGTATAAAGAACGTTCTGTAAACCTTCAGATTTTCTCATAAAATAATGTAGAATATATGACAATTAAAAAATATTAAAGTATAATTTTTTTGTATTAAATATTTCTGTGTCCAATATGAGTTCTTTTGTTCACTGATTTGCTCTCTAATTATGGCCAGTTTAATTCCATGTTTAAAGATTTTTGAAATAGAACAAATTTTCTGAAAAATACTTTCAGAAATGAATTTTGTTTAATAAGTTTCTTTATACTATTCATGTGAGATTTGTACATTGAATCGGTTGTTTACTTGATTGTTTTTAATTTAACTAAGCTTTACAAAAAAAAAGAAAAAGCAAAGTTATTTTCTTATCAGCAAAACATGAGAAAATATATTAAATGATCTTATAATTCTTTCAGTTTCAATCTAGTACCAGTTTGTGAATTAAATAAGCAGAACCTGGTAGAGATTGCTAGAACTATAAGCAACTGTGATATCTTTAAGGGGAAGTTGGCAATTGAGGGAATTTATTGGCATTAGGTGGGTCCACAATAAACACTCAAATTTTAAAAGCATAAAAATGTGTACTGCATTTTTTTTCTATGGGAGAAAGGAATCGAGATCCCAGTCTACCCTTTCCCTTATGCCACTAGTTACTAATAATTCAACTTTGTCTGAATTCAGAGAAAGAGTAGTGATATTACATTGCTGGTGCAGTTATCTAGTTGAGCCATATGTTCTTATTACACAAAGAGCATGATAAAATTTAATGAAAATATTCGCCAGGACCAGCATTGAGATTTATTTCTCCAAAACTCGCCACCCTGTCCTCGGTCAGTAGGGTACACCGTTGGGCTTGGAAAGGCTGTTGTCCATTGGATAGGACATTAAGCCATGGCAGGAGGCTACATATATTTCCTAACGGCTGTGCAGTGGTTCCCCACCCCCTAACTTCTCCGAGTCCTCGGTCCTTGTAACTTGGCCATTTATCCCATTGTGTGAAAAAAAAATACTGCTCAGAGGTAAAACAACCCAATCAATACATCCTCTCTATTGACAAGGGTTGGGTTTTTTACCTCTGAGCGGCACTTTTTTGCACACCATGGGCTAAATGGCCAGGTCACATGGACACCGAAGGCTCAGAGAAGGTTGGGGTAGGGGACCCACTGGAACTGCTGTTGGGAGACAGATGGTAGCCTCCCGTCAAAGCCATCCAGCGTGTTCTTTAACGTGCACAGGGTATGGCTCTCCCACACACGGGGCCACGGCTTAACGTCCCATCCGACGGACGGCGGCCTTTCCAAGCCCATCGGTGTCCCCTACTGACCGTGGGCAGGGTGGGAAATTTTGCAGAGATAAATCTCAACACTGACCCAGCTGGGACTCAAACCTGGGAACTACAGATTACGAGCCTGGCGCGCTACCGACTGAGCCACCCCCGCCCCAACTCTATTGACAAGAATAAGGCACATACTTCTTATAATCCTAACAAAGGAGAAAGATTTATGACCTATTGTTGTTCAAACTCTAAGCAGCAATCAGGTGGCCAAAATATGTGCTTTAGGAGGAGATAAAAACAGTGTAGGGTGACATGCAGCAACTTCTGTTTACAGAATGCATGATCAACAAAAATTAATCCAAATGGCAAAAAGGCTCAGGCTGAAGAAATGATTGTATTCAGTTCAGCTAAAAGAGAATCAATATTTCTAATATATTGCTGAGTCAATATTGAGCAAAAATTGTTGAATAGTTGTTCCAAATAATCACTGCATTGACAAACTGAAATACAATCACCCATCTCTAATTATTGATTATGGTTTCACTATACAGGGTGTAACAAAATTCAAGAATCATAGCTTGCCTTGATTACTTATCAATGGTTAAATGCCAAAATACCAAGAAAATTGATTGATTGTTCTCCACCAGTGTGCTGTGAACCCTTGGTCTCCTCTGGACTTTTTTTTTTTTGTGAGGCCATTTTAAATCTGTTCTGTGTGCCAACTATCCACAAACAATTGAGGCATTGAAAGAAAAAATTCAAGAGGAATGTACAAAAGGAATTCAAACAACAGTTGTACAAAAGGAATATACAATTGTTCAAGAGGAATGAACAAAATCAGTATGGATACACTGCATGCAGTTGCTGGAAATGCAAAACGTCAAGTTTATACCTGTAAAGCACTTCACAGGTTACAGTTTGAACATTTGTTAGAATATGCCTATGATTCTGGGTTTTTTTTTTACCTCTTGTATTAAAGAAATTTAATGTATTCCAAAGAATTTTGGGAATGCTTTACACTTGGCTATTTCTTGGTTGAATATCAAAATCTCTTTCAGTAAGTTTTTTCTATTTTATTGTGCTATTACATTTGGATAATGTTATGTAGACATAAAACTTTGTTATACTAGTTCCAGTTTTGAACTCTAATGTTTTTAAACTGCAACAATTTGTAAAATCTCCAAATAGTGAATTTAAGGTGTTTATTTTTAACAACAAAAAAAAGAAAACCTTGTTGTTTAAATGTTTGTACAGAAAACCTTTTATTATGCAAAGCCACCCTTAATCAATGTCAATTTTTTGTCTTTAAAAGAAATTGTAAAGTTTTGTGTCCTTTAAATTATCTCAATCACATAGAGATGTGTAACAAAAAAAAGTTGTTAATTTAAATAAGTTTATAGATATGGTTATTCTTTTAATATAGCATATATTTAATTCTTATTTCCCAGTTGTTCGTCCAAGAATATTAAATATTAAAAGCCGCAATGTTACATTTCCTATCACTTGTGGCCACGTAGCAGATTGTACTTTTGGAGAGCTCTGTGATAGAGTAAGTTTCAGTTTAGTTTACAAATATATTAATAGGCATTTTATACCTGTATCTAACCAAATGTGACAAACAGCTTATTCTATATTCATAAGCTATTTTTCACATTATCTCATTTATGTTTGCAATCTTGCTCCAAACCTTGAAGTTTGTTTCTTTCAATCTCATTTCTGTTCTTAAATGCTGTTCATCCTTTCAACAGACAGAATTACCTCAACACACTTTACTCTTATTCTTAGAATTTGTCCATGTTACAGAAATTGTTACTTATAAAAGTCAGTACACTCACCTAATTATTTTGCATTAAAGTTGAAATAAACTTCAAAGTAATAGTTTTGCATTTTCTAAAACAGTCTTTTTTTTTAATCCAAAGCAATATATTTTTTCAAATTTTGTCTTCTTACATTGTCTAATTTTTACCCTTCAGAGTATTCATTCAACTGATCTACACTCATTTATTGTAACATTTTTCGTCAGACAACTTTCAATGTAAACTGTAAATAGAAATATCTTTTAAATGCCATAAATTCTGTTACATAATTGTCTTCACTAGTTATTAAGATCAAATGCATAAGTTACCAATTGCTTAAAAATTTCATATTTTGTCATTATTGTCCTTAGTCATAGATTTAAATACAGAGTTGAATTGCGTACTATGAAAAATAATTCATGACATATTATAATGGTATTTCTGTCAGCTTTCTTTTTCAAATGGACTTATAATATTACCTTGAGCATAAAGGAAAAATTGTCTTAATCAGATGGAATATGAACCCATTGTAACGCTCCAAATAAATGCAATAATGCTTTAAAGTTGGACCCTTCTTTTAATCCAATTAGTTTTATGCTCCAGATAGCTGATACGGGCGCCAGGCAATAATTAACAAATTGCCAAAAAAGTAGACTAAGTTTAAAGTAGGGTTCAAAATGCCAGCGAGCGTTAATGAGTAAATAGTTAGAATCAAAATTGATTGTCAAAAAGTCTAGATGCTATAAATCTAAATTCGCGTTGCTCAAGAGAAAAAATTGTACAGACTCAAAAGGTTTAAAATAACAAATAGATTTATTTCCAGAATTCAACTCACCGAGACATCAATGAAGAAGATACATCAAACTCACTGTGCTACAATGCACTTTCCTCTCTACAACTCCACACTCTACATTGCCTCCACTGAGTGCCTCTGCACTCTACACTGCCTAGTGCTTCTGCACTAACTGCCTTCTGTGACTAGCAAGTCACCAGTTTAAAAAAACAAGAGCCAGCGTGTCATGTTGCACGCCGGGAAAGACATTAACATAAAGTGATGAACGACGCAAGCTATGATGCAAGAGGGGGCGTGACCTTGTGCACGCGTTTAGCTGGTGACAGTCGGAAGATTGGAGTTGTGCATGCGCAACTCCCAACTCTTGGAAATGAGCGCTGTGATGCCAAAAAGAAATAAAAAATCCCCAAAATGATAAATATAACGTAAATTAAACAAAACTGGTTAAGGTAAAGCAAAAGTGAACGATGGGGCATCACACCATGACCTCTCATAATGTGTCAGGTACATAACACTGAGCTACTAGCCATTAATCAAGATTTCTATTGATGTCTACAAGTTTTATACCATTGGGTCAGTCATTTGCTAATTCTAGATTGTTCATACTTGTTATATAATTGTTTTACTTGTTATTAAACATATCATTTAAGCTTGATTGAGAGTGACTGACTAAAAGAAATCCCTTGTCAGGTAACACTTAAGGTGTGATTGGTTCTTTGTACATATCTAGTAGTGCTTCATCAACCAGAATCTTCATTGGCAGTTGAATGACTGACCTAATGGTATCAGATTCATAACCATCAATAGAGATCTTGATTAGTAGCTGGTAGCTCAGTGGTCAGAGCACCTAACATGTTATCTAGAGGTCATCTTCCATCTGTCTTTTTGCTGTCCAGTGGATATCCTTCTCCTAACCTCTCTATATACTTTCAACATGCACAAAGAGTGCATCCAAAAATTATTAAAGTTTAATGTTTATATTCTTTCATTTGAAATTGGTTTTCTTATATTTTTTCCTTCTAAAAATATATATTAATGAAAGCTATATTTCAGCCTTTAGGTGCAGTTGACTATCTAGTGTTAAGCCAAGTTTTCCACACTATTTTCATTCGAAATATTCCACAGTTGTCTCGGAAGCTGAAATCTCAAGCACGAAGATTTATCACACTTATTGATACATTTTATGACAATAAAGTAAGTGATAATTCTAGAACAAAAAGTTACATTTTTAAATGCTAATTATTATAAGGAGCCAATGGTATAGCCAAAAAAGGGGGGTTGGTATTTTAACCATCACCCACCTCGTTGAATTTTATCTTTGTAAGTTTTTCAGTTTATGTTAACAAAATTTTTCAAACCCTCCCCCATCCAAAAAAGTTTTCTACTTCTGACTGCCACTGTGCTTATGTAATGAAATGTAAGTTGTGCTGTTGGAGTAGTCTCATGAAACCTGTTGCTCACAAGCCCCTCAATGCTCATGGTGTAAAAAGTGCATTTTTTATTAGTGCTCACAAGCATGATTATGATGCAAAATTTTGTTACTGTATATTAAGGGAGATATTACTCTGAAGTTAGTGTGGATCAATATTAGAGGAAAAATTATCTTGAGCCAAGTGGAATATGACCCCACAACCTCCTGATATCGTAGATGGTTCGTGGGTTCGTAACCCACCTGGCTCAAGATAATTTTTCCTCTAATATTGATTGATATTAACTTCAGAGTGATATCTTCCTTAATATTAATTAAATACATCAAAAAATATCTGTTCAGTTAAAAAAAAATTGATGCTGTTACTGACACTCTATTTGGTGCTAAAGAATTTCTTATAACACAATACAAAAAATAGTAGATATATTATGTATTAAAACATCGAAGTTTACATTCCACTTTACGACAATGTTTACATACCACTATGATGAATGTTTAACCCTCTCTCTACCGTACTGGCCTAAATTGCAGATAAAAGGTAGAAAGAAATAGCAATGATTGGATGAGTCCATTTAAACTCTCGACCTTTTTGGGCTGGTATAATACTGAAAGGGTTAAAAATGCTTAAAATGGTTTTGCATTCTGTTGAATAAGTTTTCAGTAAACAAATTACACCAAACCCTTAAAAGATACCATCACAATTGGTGAACAATGCTAATATTAGAGAATACTTTATCTGCAACAATGTTCATGCAGTTCACAGCATTTATGTTATTGCCCTGATATTGAGGACCCAACACAACTTCCCTCGGGCCAAGACACTGCTTGACTTGCACTGTTAGTACAGTGCACATATGTTTCATTCCCTCATGCTCCTTCACCCTATGCATAACATTTATTTGCATGGTGCAAGAGGATGCTACCTCAGGGTACACTAACTTTTGGGATATTCTTGACAAAGAGAGATGAGTACTAGACGAATTTTTCTATTCCTTGTTGGTAGAAGTCCTTGACCTTTTTGGGGGGGCAGGGGGGACTCAGTTTGTAGCGCGCCAGGCTCGTAATCCGTAGTTCCCAGGTTCGAGTCCCAGCTGGATCAGCGTTGAGATTTATCTCCGCAAAATTACCCACCCTGCTTACGGTCAGTAGGGGACACCGATGGGCTTGGAAAGGCCGTCGTCCATCGGATGGGATTTTAAGCCATGGCCCCATGTGTGGGAGAGCCATACCCTGTGCACGTTAAAGAACACGCTGGATGGCCTTGACGGGAGGTTACCATCTGTCTCCCAACAGCTGTTCCAGTGGGTCCCCTCCCCCAACCTTCTCTGAGCCTTCGGGGTCCATGTGACCTGGCCATTTAGCCCATGGTGTGCAAAAAAGTGCTGCTCAGAGGTAAAACAACCCAACCTTGACCTTTTCACTTAGCCATGCAACAAGGCACAGCATTCAGTGTGTACTTATTATGCAACACTTGACACATTTATGCACAGTCAATAGGCAAAATATCTTAGGAAGTCAATAGGCAAATTATCTGAGGAAGAGGGTTCTATTTCTGTATGACAATGTGCACTCTGCCATAGCAACTCAACTTTTGCAGCAATTCCAGTGGGAGCAGCATCTTGTGTTTATCCTTGATCAGACATCTCATGATTACCATCCTTTTCTGGAGCTGAACTAACATTTTCAGGCCACGAGTTTCAAAATGATAATGGCATGAACAGCAGTGAAATTGTGGCTTTATGAAAAGGACACCTACTTCTAGTGAGGAGGAATAGAGAAACTCATCCCATGATACGATAAGTGTCTCAGTCTGTGTGACTATGTTGAACGTAGTAGATGACAGTAGACTTAGCCTATATTGTTAATATTAGGAATTGTAAAAAATACTTGTATATATATATGTATACATGCCTCGTAAACTTGCTATTATTATTATAACCATTATTATTTAATTTTTTTAAACTTTCCTACACCAAAAACTCAGTTATCTGTACCAATCAAGAATTATACTGCAATGATGAGATACCAACATTACCTATGAACTGGAACCTGTTATTAAAACACTAACCCAATCCTAACCTTTTGATCAACAACAACAAATACTGCCATTTTTTCTTTCAACATACTATAACAATAGATGCATGCAGTTAACGCTTCACCTACTCAATAATGATATATCACATGCATGCTATCAAATAATCGATATGTCATATATTACATCCTTTCAAATAAACCTCCTAATAATAGAATTTGATGTAGAATCTATCAACCATTTTGCTGATGTAGAATGTATAGCACATTAGAAATCTAGATCCTTTGTGTATGATATATTTTATGCTATATTCAATTTCTACAGTGTGATTTTAGCCAATCTTGTTTCTACAAAGTGCATCATAATCCAACCAGTTCAGTATGGCCTACTGATCTGGTCATCTATGGCCACTTTTTTCTTTTTTTTCAACCCTGCTGAGGAGTGGTCAACTTCACAGGGTCCTGGTGCTGACCTGGTGATACCTACTATATTAGACTTGTTTATGGATTTGAGCTTGATTATTGATCCTGGACTTGCTGCACTGGTGGGCCTCTGTTGAGGGAGAGTCTGCCACTGTGTTTTCTGTTTCCTTCAGGGTTGCCAGCCCTAAATGAACAGAGGCATGGGATACCTTATATCAGCTGGTGGATAATCCTAATCAGAGGCCATCGCAGGTACCTGAACCTTACTTAGCTAGTTGGGCATCGTCAAGCCTAAACTGGAGTAATATGCCTCAGGCAGGCCATATGGCTCTTGAAAAAGTCCACTTGAAAAGGTGGTGCCTGAAGTTCCTACCAGCATTGGTGACTTCAGCCATCAGCAGAGGAGGAACAGGTCTTAATGTAAAAGGTAATGTTAATTTCAGCCCTTAAATGGCATATTTATAGCAAATAAATTTTCAGATTTTTTTTATATATTGGTGCAGCCATAAATTTTTTACATGATGTAAAAGCAAAACTTTTTCTATAACAACTATTCTAGATGATTCATACAATTCCTTTTTTTCCTATATGACAAGAAAATGGGATATTTTTATTATTAGCTGTCACTTGTTAAAGACATTATTACTGAATCTTATTTGTGATTTAATGTAAAAGGTAATGTTAATTCATTATTCTTTCTTGTTTGTTTGGGATGGGGTTGGCTCAGTCTTGAAATCTGCAGTTCCCAGGTTCGAATCCTGTCTGAACCAGCATTGAGATTTATCTCTATGAAACTCTCCACCCTGCTCTCAGTCAGTAGGGTACACCATTGAGCTTGGAAAGGCTGTTGTCCGTTGGATGGGACATTAAGCCATTTCTCTGTGTGCAGTAGAGCCATACACTGTGCACGTTAAATAACACCTTGGGTTGTCTCGAGGGAGGCTACCATCTGTCTCCAAACAGCTGCCTAGTGGGACCCCTCCCCAAACCTTCTTTGAGCCATTGGAGTTCTTGTGACCTGGCCGTTTAGCCCATTGATTGCAAAAAAGTGCCACTCAGAGGTAAAACAACCCTTTCCTGTTTGTGTTTGAGGGAATGAACTTTCACTTTTTTTAGTATTAAGCTTTGTTAAGTTTTGAAAGTATATTGCATTTGCAACTTGCAGCTTTATTTGCCAAAGAGTATAACAGTTATTTGGTAAATGATATAAAATTTCTATAACTATTTTATTTTTTTAAGGTTCGTATCCTATGTTCAGCTGATGTGCCACCAAAAAAGTTATTTCAATCACCTGCTGATAAGACCTTAGATGATGACACCAGGAAATTGATGGACGATTTGAACATAACAACAGGAAGTGTAAGTAATGAAACAAATAACCATGTAAAGTTTAAGTAGAAAGTTTTTTCTTGAACTTGAACTTTAAAATACTCAGCTGATACATCTCAAAGTATCAACTTATCATATGGCTATATTGGTATTACTTCTAGAACATTACAAGAAAGAACAGAAGAACAGAAAAATAATATTGAACATAATGTTCCACCTACTACATTAACACTACAATTACCAATAACAATGCCATGACATGTTTTCAAGTTATTGTAAGTTCAGTCATTGTCACGATCATTTGTATAGTTAATTCTCATTTTATAAACATATAATTCATTAGAATATAACAAATCACGGTGTACAGATAAATAAATTTAATAAAATATATAACACTGTTTATAATTAAAACATAGTAGAAATGATGCGGTATGATAACAGTGATAAAATACCAAGATACAGATAGAGCAGATATTACAAAATGAATGCCAAAATGAAGTCTATAGGATCTATGGCAGAGTAGTAGGATCTAGCAGCATATCTGTAATATTCTAAAACCTTATTCTTTATTTAGGAATTTAAAGTTATAAACACAAGTAAATTAAAAATGAATTATTTAATATATCCTCTGATACAGTAACTAAATTCCATCTTAACTCTTCAATGACTAGTGATTAATCTAGTCTTAATGAAACTGGTACTGCAAGTCTAGAATTGGGTAATCTTGGTAAAGGTAAAGTGATAAGGTTATTTAGCAGACCTTGTTGGTAAGGTAATGTGGTCAAGTGTCAACAGACCACCACACCATGTCAGAACAATTCTTTTGAACATAAACTATACACCATCTACACTACTGACCATGTGAGTTAGCACTACATCTTATGTGCACTTAAAGCAATCATTAAACTGTTAAATCATCAAAATTGACTGTTCATCTTGCATTATAATTACCCTGGCTTAAATATCCTTAATATTGTTAACATCTGCCTTGTTTAATTCTTTCCTATAGTTCTACAGAAATTGTTATTCAGTGCTTAATATGTCTACATCCTTAAGAGAATGTATACAAACTTCAGTTGAATGCAATTTTAGCCTTGCATTTAGTAATATCTACTCTACCTATATCTTGTTAATATTACCATTAGATCATACCTGCATTACTTCTGCTATGTTTTAATTATATACAGTGTATATAATTAAAAGGTTGTTTTTATAAATATGATATGCTTATTAAATTTATATAACTATAATATAATAATATTAAAATTCAACATATATGTATTGGTTTGTGATAAAATATAAGGTTTTGTGAAAATCAAAGCCTTATATAAGTTGAGGATTGTCTGTATTGTGGAACTGCTTTCAGTAAAGAAATTTTAAGTGACTATCCTGTAAATAAACAAATTTAAATTTAATGCTCAGGAGAATTTTTCCATTTAATAAATTGGAGCATATTTGATTTGCAAGTGAAAAGGAAGAAATTGAAAGTTAAAAGTATATATATATATTGTTTGTATAAATTTGCAATATGTCATGAAATCCCAATTTAATAATTCTCTTTGGAAATGACTTTTCCTACACCAAATTGAGAATTTTACTAAATTGCAGTTATGTGAAATTACACTAAGAAACTTTGTTTTCTACTAAGATTCTTATATAATTATGATAAAATAATTTCTTTACTTAAATAGTTAGTAAACCTGTTTGTACATGAATAAATATGATATTATTATCAGTAATATCTAATTACTAAAGTAAACATGAAATAAATATGTATGTCAATTTCTATCTCCAACAGCTCTGTCGGTCAATTGTAAATAAGAAAATATTACAATGAAAATTGGACATTTAGCAGAATCCACAAACAGACCACAAAATAAATTTCTATTGCTGGACATTTTTTTTCCCACTTCATGGATAAATTTAACTTTTTCTATGATCATCAACTTCTCTTCCTTTTTGTATCATAGTGATCAAGGAATAAAAGATGAACACTTTCTGGTAAAGAATTTAATACCTGCACAAAGCACCACCACTGAAAAAAGTTCAATCAAAATTCAGAGCAATTATACCTCGAGCAATGTGGTACATGTCCAATAAGGTATCACTCACCAATGATTATGGCTGTGCAATAATAATTTCCTACAGGGAGAAAGCAATATCAATTGTTGTTTTAGAAAGTCAAAAATTCCTACACATTCAGGTTATTCACTAAATATAAGAAAAATGATGCATTGTTTATATTGTACTTCAGCTAGGAGCTGAGAAAATACTCATTAAATAAAAGCTTTCACTAAATACAAGAACACTAAATTTGAATTTCACTGTAATGTTAAGACATTTGGTGACTTACATTAGAGATAAGTATGGTAGAACACCTATTATCTAGATGTCCAATTATCTAGATAAAATAGCTGGATTATGACATCAACAAAGAATGCATTGTAATATTTTTTTTTAATCTTGTTCTTGAGAATACTTTTACTTGTGGCTTATTCTTGGAATTCTTTAAAATCACCCCAAAAGACATGGAACAAGAACTTTTTACAATTGTATCTGAAGCGGCCAGAGTTAAGAACAAATCTTTGATGACATACTGAAACACTCAAGAAATCCTTGAATGCTTGTAATGTGATCTAAAAGGTGTCAGAAAGTGGTTAAAGTGTTATGCTAATGACCTTGACTATCAATTTGTAATAGAAGGAATCATCCTGGCTACTCAGGAAGAAAATAGAATGAAAAGGTTATGATGGGATATACCATGGATCTTTCGATCAATTGCCTATAAATGACAATGACGTTGTTGATGGAACAGGGAAGGGGGTTGGCTCAGTCAATAACACACCAAGTTCATAATCTGCTATTCTCGTGTTCTAATCCCAACTGTGCTTGTGTTGAGAATTTTCCCTGTTAATTCTGATTCCGCCCTCAGGGAGAAAGAGCGACATCATTAGGCTTGGAAAGGTCACCACCCATCTTATGCTGTTAAGCCATAGCTCCATGTTCAAGAGAGCCATACACTATGCATGCTCGATGGCTTGATGGGAGGTTTCCATCTGTCTTCTAATGCTGTTCAATGGATCCCCTTCCTCAACTTTCTTTGAGCCTTGAGGATCCTTGTGACCTGGCCATTTATTAGTACATTGTGTGCACAAAAGCACTGTTCATAGGTAAAACAACAAGAAAAGAAAATGTTGAAAGAACAATAAAAGTGTATTCAACTGCTTTCGTTGAAAAGATTGTGTTATTTAGTTGTAAAAAAAATGTTTATTCTTGGAAAATAGTTCTTGGGTTAAATTTCATTTTATATTTTCACACATTCATATATAATTTTCTTGATTGTTGAATTAATATATATTTTTATGGATATACTGAATTAATATAATGCATATTTGTTCATTGATGGATTATAATATATATTTCAGATAAATATTCAAAATGCATGTATTCTATATACAATTTTATCAATTTGTCCAATTATCTGGATTTTTTTGCTTAACTACCCTTGATCCAATCTTGTCTGAATAACTGGCATTTTACCATATATTGTTCATTAGCATTTTAAAACCATATAAATTGATATGAAAAATATTCTCCGAGTCATGTGTTACTCAGTGTATTTTTGCTTTTCGGTATTCTTGCATAACGAAATTGTGCCTTTTATTTTGACAGGAAAATGCTACTGCCAGCATTTTTAGTGGTGAGGAAGAAGTATTTGCATTTGACCGCACTGTTTCACGTTTAAATGAAATGCAGACTGAAGAATACTGGAAACAAAGGATTACTTTGTAATAAATAGTTGTTTAGGTTTTTTTCTTGTTGTTGCTGTAACTGGCAAAGGAAGCCGTAGAAGAGGGGAGCATTTTTTGTAGATAAGGTTTTTGACTTAGAAGTCTGGGGAAAATTTCTTTTTTTCCCTGCATATGTATAGTAAGACTTCTCTCAAGGGAAAACCAATGCCACTGTTTTTATTAGTGAGATAAATATATTTTTCTTATATTTTAAAAGTAGACAATAGGTTTTGTTTGTATGCAAATTAAGGCAGATTGGCATTTAGTATAAGAATGGAATTGAAGGTAATCTTTTATTTAATACTATTAAATGCAGAGTAAAATGATACTGGATACTAAAAATTAATTTGTGAGAACTGTCTAGTTTGCATTCTACTCTAAAAGAGCAGAAGAATATGGTGGAGTTTTAATTAATAATGCCTTACTTTGTAAGTAAATTGTAATAAAAAAATTGAGTTCCTCTATTTAGCATTGTTTATAAATTGTAGGGACATTGATTAAAATACTTTATCTCTTATGATATTACCAACTGTAGAGCTGGAAGGCACCAATTTATAATATTTTGTAAGCAATAATAATTAAAGTTCAATTTTAGAAATCATCTAATTAATTGGTGTGAAAGATCTGTCCTTGTTAACTTCCAATACATAAAAATTACACTTGCTGGTAAATGAGAAGTAAATACTAGGTATTGGCATTAGGGTTTAGATATACAAAATATTTAACAAATTATTTAAATACTATAATGCATGAAGAACTTTAAGGAATGCACACCCCTTATTTGTTCTGAGGTTGAATCTTGCACTGCTGCAATAAAATAACCTGTTTTACTGCATTTTTTTAATTGTTAATAATATGAATCTAAAGGGCTGTTATATCTGCTACATATCTATGAACTTTCTCAAAAAAAAGTAGATATCTCAATAAGAAGTATAAATAACATTAAAATATTTTATATGTAATATATGTAGTTATTTAACATTTTAATGTTATTCATTAGGAGTTTGTTTTATTTGATGGGATGCTGTTGTGTGATACTTGGGTTGTGCATACTTTATATATAATTTAATTTATGCGTTTGAAAACAATGTAAAAATTTTGCTAAAGATTATTATATAGCTGGTTAATACAGTGTATAGAAATAATTTGTAGTTATTTAAATTGGTGTTTGAATGAATAACAATTTCAATGTTTGAGTGACCTAAATAAAGATGGTAAATCAACAACCACAGGTGGTATATAGGTTGTTGTTGTTGTTTTTTTATTATACAATTTAAAGCAATAGTTTTAAAAGTGTGGTCTTTTGGCTGGTTGCCCAGTATTGTTTTTCTGTTATTTTTTTTAACTCTCAGTTATATAATGGAAGTCAAATGCTAAAAAAAACTCATGCTAGACTCATATCTATAAAGTGTTTAAAAAAATGCCTAAGTTGAGAAACGGATTTTTATGTAATTAGAAAGTTAAACATAATGAGCAATATGATCAACTTCACAGAAGCATTTGAAATAATAAAATCTTTTGTTTTTTCCAATGTTGACACCACTGTTCTGCCTTTTTTGTTCCAAGCCTCACCTTTTGAAATATGTTAAATAATGGTGTGGTAAATAAGTTCCTATGGGTATTTATTCACCTAAATACAGAAATGTTTAATGCAATTTGAAATAAGAAAAGTAATTTTTTCTTAGAAATATGTTTATTTCTATTTAAATTTAATATTTGTATTTATTGAAAAATTCTTACATTACTGCATTCTAAATTTTTATTTCCATAGTAAAGCACTCCTACTATGTGTAGATGGTGTTCTAAATTTCTGATTTTGGAATCTGGCAAACTTCATGGTATTGTAAAATTTACTGAGACGCTTCCATTTTAGCTATGAGAAATTAAGACATTAATTGAAATATTCTATTTTTATGTTTTGAAATGTTGGTAGTCATATTTCAAGGACTAGTGTTTCATTTTTGAGATTTCTGAGATACAAGGTACACCACAAACTGTGAATACCTGTGAAAATTGAGGGTGTACTGGAACTAATGCCAATCGGGAAAAATAATACTTTGCATGGGACCTCTTTAAACATTGAAATGGTTCTGTATTCATAAAAGTAAAAGGAATCATTAAAAATTATCTCTAAAAAATACATCAAAAAGAGTCAGGCCAGCTTATAAACCTTTATCTCAAAAAAAAATGCTGATGATCACTATTCTCATTCGAAGCACTCTTTGACAAGTTTCATTTTTTTCTTCTTTTTTTTTTGATAAGTTCATTTTTTGTGTTGTTTATTTAGATTAGTAAATTACTTAATTGTTTAACCTTAATTTTGTTAAATGATGCATAAAAATATTGAATGCTTAAATAACATTAGTTAAAAAATTTCAATTTTTTTTTTTATTCCTTGTTAGAGGTACAATCTAGTTAAGAATGTCAGTTAATAAGTTACTCCAGTGTAAATTTCGAAAGAACTTACTGCTGACCTTGAGTTCTCCTCTGTATTTTATCTGTTGGAATTCCCCCACCATGACATCAGCATTGGGGTTCTTGTGTCCTGATTTTTTAGCCCATTGTGCAGTAAAGTATTGTTGTGGGCCCTCCTTTTCATCAAAAATCAAATTGTGGTTAAAATACGTTTGTGAAGGACTAGACACGAAATATTAAATAATTTTAGACTTCTGGGGGCTCACTGCAAACTCAAAGTGAGAAATCATATTTGTTAATGGGAATTGTTAGCCTTAACTGGCATAGTGGTTAGGCAGCCAGCGACTGTTCCAGCGAGGCAAACTTTGTGTGTTGTGTTTAGCTCTAACTAAGGCAGTGGTCAGCAGTGACTTCTGTGGTCGTAGTAGGGCATGTCCTTGTATGAGAAGGCCTGTATTAAGCTAGGAGTAGCTTCTAAGATTCTTCTATGTCCTATATGTCGCAAATAAAAAAAAAAATAAAAAAAATAGAGAAATATCATTAGCAGTAAAACCTTGAATTAACTTAATTAATTTTAAGCACACCAAGAATTCTTCAGTTTTCCAGTGCAATAAATTTGTGAATAATTGATGAAATTCTGTGATTTGACATTTATCTGCTTTTGCAAAAGTAAATTCATTAGATGCAATATTAATTAATAGTATCCTAAGTATGTTATGTATACACTTTTGGTAAAGTTTATTAGTTTGATGTTTTGCAATTATGTAAAGCAGTAACTAAGGAAGTATTTAACATTTCATGTAAGATATTTTCCTATATTTTGTCAGTACGAGGGGAGGGGAGGGGGGAGCAATGCCAAAAAATGTAAGTATCAGTTATAAATTAGATGTCAAAATTATAAATGCACAAAATGTAACCTGAGTAATGTTGCACAAGTACAACTCCGAATTAACAGTAGCCTGAAGAGCTGCTTTTTATTTCAGTTTAAAGCCTTTTTTGTTTCGGCAGATATTTAGCAAATGTTTCAGTTTTTATATATGATGAATAAGTATTCATGTTTGATCTAGAAATTGTTGAATTTATCAGTTTAATGTTTGCTCAATGTGTAGGAAATATTTCATTAAATTTTTTATGCAAAATCATAAATTCATAACGACATTTTTGATTTATAAACTATATCTGAAAACAGATTATTCATAATAGCCATAGAAATCACTATAGACTGTTTTACTGCTAAATTAAATCATTGTAAAATTTGGCCTTTGATTAACATCTTTACTATTTTTTTTGTCGTTAGTATTTTACTGATGTGTTTTTAGTCTGTAGGGAACAATTTCAAAGGCAGTTATGTAATCTAAGGGATCAATTATTTATTTGGAAAGTTTTCTAATTATTGAAATGGGTTTTTTTGCTATCCTTACTATTTTTGCATTTTATATCCAACAAGATATTTCCAGGGTCATCAGAATTATCAATTCAATATTTATTTCAAGTTTAGTAAATATCGAAATTCCTTTGCTCAAACAACTTGATATTGTTACCTGCTTTAGTTAATAAAAAAGTAGTAGCATGACCTGGTGTCGTTTTTTTTTTCTCTTGCACAAAATAAACTTTTTCTCTGAGTAATTTGCGTTCATCTGTTCATTTCTAATTCATGCCCACAATGCATGCTGGAAGTTTTACATTTGGTGCAATAAATTTGTGGAGCCATGATGAAATGAGATGCGCAATCCCCATTTACCATCTTCCTGTTGCTGTTGGCTCAACATCTGCTGGTTTGTGTTTATCAGGACAGTTGTTCCCTCACATCTTTTTTTACGCAAAGTCTGTAACAAATTGTGTGGCAAATGAAAGTTTTGTGACGTGGGGAGTGCAACAGATTATTAAAAAATGTTCCCCATGCTTTCTACACCACCATACACACATTCACCTTCCAAAAAAAAGTGAATGTAGTAAACAGCTGTTGTACTGTTCCACCAAATCTTCAAAACAGGAAGGCCAAGAGTCAAGTGTTAGGTGTAAAATGAAAGCTTGTGATGGCTATCATAGTACATGTCAACATGTGGTTTACAAGAGAATGCTAATATATTTTGACATCTTAGCAATGCGTAATTCAGTGGGTTAAATGCTATGGCTCTTTTTTGAACTTGCAACATAAGTCTGGTTCGGTCTCTGTTGTCATTATAGGTTTTTTTATGATTCATTTTATTACCATATCGCTTTTCATTAATTCCTTGTAAAATTAATTTATGTTATAAATTAATATTGTAAATGAGATAAAATCAAAACAGACAACTTTTCAAGTGATAATTTGCGACGAATAATTCAGTTTATTTATAATTGGAACGATGTCGAAAAATTATTAAACCTATATTAGATAATTTTCACGAATAGTTTTCTTAAAATACCAGTGGAGCTGAGAGGGAAAAATGCAAATATATGTGTGTGTGTGTGTGCATTTTATTATATATATATATAATTATCACAGGAGAGGTGCAAAATACTAAATCGAAGCAGAAAAGGCAAGACACCTTTGTGAGTTTTTTTCCCCCGAAATTTTTTGTTCAATACGTTTTGAGAATAGTTGAAAAAAAAAGAATTCTAAGCATTACGAAACGCGTTTCAGTTCTATTTCATTCCATTGAATATCAAACATCTCCCTAATTTTTTTCCTACATCCGGGACCTACCTGTAGTAGTCAAAGTACCCCACCTAAAATTTTAGTCACGATCCGCCAATGGCACAGATTTTTGGCTTTTTTAGCAGATGGCGTGTAATATGTACCCATGCTATGTAGACTATATCATTTAGTTTTATTGCTTTCGTAGGTTGTTGTTTTTTAATATTGTTGAATAATAAAGAAAAAGTGATGATTTTGGTAATCAAATCAGTTTAATAGAAATCACAGAGTCTATTTCTCACGGTTATATTCAGCAGGTTTTGCGAGTCTGAAAATCCCCCCAGACGAAAACAAAGCCAAAACAAAGCCCCGTGTCTCGCAAACTCCCTCAACGAGGGTGGAATTTTTGCAGACGCCTGCCAAACGGATCCATCCCAGAGAAGCCCCGAGGACAGACGCCGAAGCTCGTCTCGCGAGTCTGTTGTGGCTGCCACGTGCTTCAGAAACCGCGCGATCCCCTCACCCCCTCGCACCACCAGTGGGGAGGGATTATGACCCAAACACTAGCTGGCGTCCCTCTGTCTGAAGGTCACCCATCTAGGCCACGAGGAGAGGGAGGGGGAGCAGTGGAGGGGTGGGGAGAATTGGGTTCCCCAAAACAGTGACAGATTTGGACAGCTCGCGCATCAACAGCTGCGGCTACACCATACTTTGTTCTTCAGCTGACGTGCCACATGTAGATTTGTTTGCGTCGTATTGACAAAAGCGGCTTCCCGAAATAAATAAAAAAATAAATAAATACCCCCTCAAGCAGCTGCTTGCCACAGAGGTCTGACAGGATCCTGTCGGTTTATATGCCAAAGTAAAAGATCTGAGAGGATGGCAGGACCTCAGCAGAAAAACAACACATTCAACCATGCCTTATCCGGGGTTCGAACCCAGGTCCCTTAGATCAGTAGCCAAGCACGCTAACCACTCGGCCAAAGATAAACTTATTGCCAGTTTTACTTTAGCTTTATACACTGCATTGAGATAACTATTAGGACACTTCCATGTTATATGGGGATGGAAAGCTGCATTCAAACTTTACAGAAAAAGTTTTCATTAAAACATAATTCATGCTTGGCTACTGATCAAAGGATTCGGTTGTTTTACCTCTGAGCGGCCCTTTTTTTTTTGCGCACACTGGGAAAAATGGCCTGGTCAAGGGGACCATTTCATTCCATTGAATGGAACTGGAACAGCTGTTAGGAGACGGATGGTAGCCTCCCGTCAGGGCGGGGGTGGCTCAGTCGGTAGCGCGCCAGGCTCGTAATCTGTAGTTCCCAGGTTCGAGTCCCAGCTGGGTCAGCGTTGAGATTTATCTTCGCAAAAATTCCCCGCCCTGCTCACGGTCAGTAGGGATGTACTTGGAAAGGCCGCCGTCCGTCGGATGGGACGTTAAGCCGTAACCCCGTGTACGGGAGAGCCATACCCTGTGCACGTTAAAGAACACGCTGGATGGCCTTGACGGGAGGCTACCATCTGTCTCCCAACAGCTGTTCCAGTGGGTCCCCTCCCCCAACCTTCTCTGAGCCTTTGGGGTTCATGTGACCTGGCCATTTGGCCCATGGTGTGCAAAAAAGTCCGCTCAGAGGTAAAACAACCCAACCCGTCAAGGCCATCCAGCGTGTTCATTAACACACAAGGGGTATAATTCTACCACATAAGGGGCCACGGTGTCCCCTACTGACCGTTGGCAAGGAGGGGAATTTTGTGGAAATAAATCTCAACGGTGACCCATCTGGAACTCGAACCTGGGAACTACAGATTACGAGCCTGGCGCGCTACCGACTGAGCCACCCCCGCCCCTATACTGAAAGGCTCTTGTCGGATTTGTGAGACAAGCAGATGCTTGAGTGATAGGGGCGAGCGTGGTTCGTAATCTGCAGCTACCAGGTTCGGGTCCCACCTGGGCCAGCGTTGAAATTTATTTCCACGAAACTCCCCGCTCTGCCCTAGATTAGTAGGGGACACTGATGGGCTTTGAAATACAGCCGTCCGTCTAAAGGGACGTTAAGCCGTGTTCTGGAGAGCCATACCCTGTGCACGTTATAGAACACGCTGAATAGCTTGACGGGAAGTTCTATGTCTGAAGCTACTGTCTGCAACTACCAGGTTCGAATCCCACCTGGGCCAGCGTTGAAATTTATCTCCACGAAACTCCCCGCTCTGCCCTAGATTAATAGGGGACACTGATGGGCTTTGAAATACAGCCGTCCGTCTAAAGGGACGTTAAGCCGTGTTCTGGAGAGCCATACCCTGTGCACGTTATAGACACTCTGAATAGCCTTGACGGGAAGTTCTATGTCTGAAAGATTTAATTGAGATTTGCAATTTATTTTCAGTTAGGTTTGAATGTGGCTTTCCAAATAGCATGAAATTGTCACAAATACTCTTGGCAATATGGCGTAATTAAGGGAATCTATAAAGACGTGCAAACATATCTAGAAATAGTGAAGATTAGCGCCCTTGGTTATTGATCTAAAAGGACCTGGGTTCGAGCCCCGGGTAAGGCATGGATGTTTGTGTAGTCTTTCTGCTGAGGTCTCGTCATCTTCACAGGCCATCTACTGTGGCTTTTAACTCCTATCAGACCTCTGGCAAGCAGCTGTTTGAGGGGATGTTTATTTTAAATGCACAACTAACTTTAAGATTTCAGTACATCACGTTGAGTGTTGTGGTTTCAGTTCCACACGCACATAATAAACCGTGAAAGTATTCCTACCCACATGTAATAAAAAAGGTAGTGATATGGCAAAATACATCAATTCTATTGCAACCCCCCCCCCCCCCCCAAAAAAAAAATATATATATATGTTACCGCTAAAGCTCGAAAGCCGTTAATGTGCACATTACCTAGCTAATCTGCAGATTAACTGATTTGCTCCGTTAACGTGCGGAATCAAGAGTTTTCCGCATTTTACCTAGGTAATGTGCACATTAACGGCTTCCGTATCAAAAGTTTGTTTCTCTCATAGTGCTTGAATATGAATCTTCGTGTCTCGTGATTCACGCGTCCTCATTATAAAAAACACCCCGGATGAGCGGAGGCCAAGTGAGAACGAATCGGTAAAGTGATTCATTCTTGATAACGAATCACTAAAATGATTCGTTCTCACTTGGCCTGCTCATTTTGGGGGCGTTTTTTATAATTCGGATGACTGATTCATGTTGACAGAGGGATGACCCTGGTTTCAACTCTACTCTCGGACACTAGATAAATAACATTATGTTAATTTAAGCGTACAGAAACGTTCCTGCTGTTCCAGCAAAGATCTTATTTTCACTTTAACGAGTGCCTAGTAGGTAATGTGCAGATTATCCAGGTAATTTGCAGATTACCTAGGTAATTTGAGAAATGAAACAATTTCCCTCACGTTAACGGATCACCCTAGTTAATCTGCACAATACCTAGATAATCTGTAGAATAACTGATTTCTGCACTTTAGCGGTAACATATATTTATTTACCCGAAATAACACTGATGCCAAAGCGGAGTGTAACATGTCTGGTCTACCACCTTGAAGCAAGCAAACAGTTGCTTTGTTAATGAGAGAAAGAAATCATAACAGACTACAGAATAGTCTTGCCTATAATTGAGCTTTGTTTGTAAATGGAAATATTTTCACAAATCACTGACAACTGGAAACAAAAGAATTTGGAAAACGTCTCCGTTGAAGTTTAACCAACAAAAAAGAGAAGACAGATAAATTGGTTTAAATCAAATCATTTTAAATCGCATGAATGTGTTTTAAATGATTATAGGAGATAGAGATTTTCCATTTTCAGAACTTGTGGGACTCCGTCCTCTACCCCATTTCCACCACTGGTAGTATTTTTTTTTCTTCATATCAAATATATAAACATAATTAGAAGAACTGATTTCAGTGTTAAAGTAAAAAGTTCTTCGTTTTTATAAATTATAGTTTTTGCATATATTTTTTTCATTATGTAAAGTTAAGTGTGAATGTTGCCAAAATTATGTTGTTAAATAACTACATGAGCATAGATGCTGGTGGGTTAATATTTCAAATGTATGTAACATCATTACTTTAATAAGCTAACGATGATGAAAAACGCATATCGCCTCTGGCGCATACGGGAATATCGTTTTCAAAGAGAATAAAGTTTTTCGTTTACCTACTTTTTCACTTACCTTTAATTTCAGCTAATGGATGATGGGGAAAATGCTAATAGTGTTATTAGTATTTATACAACACTTGCCTTCCCATGGCCGAGTGGTTAGCACGCTTGGCTACTGATCTAAGGGACCTGGGTTCGAGCCCCGGGTAAGGTATGGTTGTGTGTGTTGTTTTTCTGCTGAGGTCCTGCCATCCTCACAGACCTTCTACTATGGCATATAAACTGACAGGCTCCTGTCAGACCTCTGTGGCAAGCAGCTGCTTGAGGGGGTATTTATTTATTTTTTATACAACAATCTTTTATTCCTTAAATTTAAAAAGTTGCTTTTCTCACACGTCTCTAAGGAGTCAGATTATTGCTCTTAGTCGAATATCTCGATACTCGACTGACGAATTAGAAATTTCTCCCGTAAACAGATCATTCGTTAAAAGTATCGCCATTTTCATATTCGGTTATCTCTAACGATATAAATTAAAACTAACAAAAGAGTTCAAAAATGGGAATTATAATATTTCATTAGTTCCGATCCAATTAAAAAAAGAGTTTTCCAATTATCTTTTAAAACAGTTGTTTCCCACCACACTGGGCATAAAGGGTCAACTCATTGTTACCAATTGAAACCTCGTGGCCTTCATATCCCACCACCAGAAATTCAAATTACTAGCATAAATACATCTTTGCAATATTCGTTAAAAAAAAATTTTTATTTTTATTACATCCGTTAGAGGGAGAAGTTGTACCTTTTGGGTGTTGATTGAAATGCGAAATATTTCATCAGTATCTCTCCAACACAAAATGAATTTTAATTTATCTCTGAAAACAAAAGAGTTCGATGGCTACAGGAGACAAAGTAAATAAGACATTATCTCGATATTTTTTTCAAACGGGATAAAAAAAAACTAACACTAAGGCAATTACAAGTCTAAAAGAAATACAAAAATGTTCCTTTACCAGACAGAGATGTTTCAAGAACTCTTTTGATCCCCGGCGTATTTTGAAAAGTGATACTAAGGGACCTGGGTTCGAGCCCCAAATAAAGGCATGAATGTGAGGTCCCGCCATCCTTACATGATACATAATAATGATGTTACATATATTAATAACAATGTTAATTACATACATTAATAAAAATTTTAAGTAATAATGATGCTACACATATTTGTACCACAAGCATCTAAAGCTCGTGTAAGTTAACATATAAGTTATTTAACATAATTTTGGCAACATTGACACTCAACTTTACATAATGAAAAAAAAGATATGCAAAAACTATAAATAATTTATAAAAAAAAAAGAATTAATGATTTTTACTTTAACACTGAAATCAGTGTGTCAAATCAGTTCTTCTAGTTATGTTTATATATTTGATATGAAAAAATAGAATACTACCAGTGGTGGAAATCGGGTAGGACGAAGTCCCACAAGTTCTGAAAATCTCCATCTTCCATAATCATTTACTACTACCATGACGTATTAAACTGGCAGGATTCTTGACGGGATATTTATTTAACATGCAGATCTATTATCGGAAACCGCGTGTAATTTCAAATAATACTACAATATATCGTATGGATATATTTTGAAATACAAGTGTAGAGGATTTGTTTACAAAATAAATGGGCAGAAAGGTATTGAATTTATTATTGAACATTGAACGTACAAAAAACTTTAGTAACAACAGCAATCAACAACACAAATACAGTACATGTACATTCTTAGAGATCTATCCGTATTGGCAGGTACAATGAGACATCGGTCTCTTTACATCCTGCAGCAATTCATTAATCTATAGTCCTTTTTTATATGAAAACAAAAGCTTTAAACACTAAGAAAACACAACAACATGTACAAAGAAACAAAAAAATTACTCTGATTAATAATATTTTTAAAATTTATTTAACATCCCTTCCCATTGATTTTGCTTATCATTTAATCATTTTTAGTAATAATTCTATATCCTCTATTTCCAAAATGCCATTTAGCCATTCTAAACTAATTTTTATATTTTTTACATTGTTATATTTATGGACAATTAATTATTATTTATACAAATATTACACAAATGCTTTTGTATATTTCGACGAGACAAAATCAAAAATGATTTCATTAAACTTTAATTATTTGAACGTGGTTGGTCAAATTGCTTCTTAGTTCATTTTTTTATGAATTTAAGAACAAGCGTTTACTGAAAGCATTTGTAACCAATCAAAAAACAAAAAACTTGCGTTGCAATTTCAACATTTGGAAAAACTGAAAACTTTTTTTTTCGTTGAAGATGAATGTATAATATTTGAATAATTGTTGATGTATTCTTCTTCTTGTAGAGCAAGGTGAAATTTAAAAAGACGAGTAGAATTTATGGATTTTGTTAACACGAGGCAACTGTGAAGAAATTTTAAAATCAATCACAGTGTTAGAAAACACTGATTTTGCATGAGAATCTAGCGAGGCCCAGGGGGCACTGTTACGTTAAGACGTCACTGATACCAAAGTCAATAATCGCTTAGAATAAATAAGGACACGGTAATTTTAACCATAATTGACACACTAGTTTTAATTACACCTAATTTCGAAATTCTGGGGCAGGCAAACTCTGAGAAGAGTTTATCGATATAATATGTCAGAGAGATCAATCCATAGTAAATACACAGATTACCTGGAGATATAGAATTCAATAAATATTTTTTTCCAAATAATTATTGAATGTGAGAGAGATGTTCTGCGAGAAATGGGAAAAACACCGTCGTTGAAAAAACGAAATAGTCTTCACGTCAAAAAAATTTAAACATCAATGCCACAAAAGAATGTTTTTAATGAAATAAAAATTTTTATCAAGCAGCTACTTGCCATAAATATCTGACAAGAGCCTGAATCTACTTTTATTTGTAACAAATCGTTTACCAAAATATAATTGAAAAGGAATTTTTTTAAAAGAAAATGTAGTTTTATAAAGTATTAAAATTATTATTCTAATAAATAAATTTTCCCACTGGCAGCTACTTGCAACAGAGGTCTGTAGCCATAGAGAAAAAGAGAGAATTCCAAAGTCTGTGTGCTTCAGATTGAAAACATTTGAGAAATGCTGAGCAGGCATAACCTCGATCAACACTCATTTTGTAAACAAATATGGACGAGGCTATCTCCTTATTACCAGTACACAAGAGGGAAGTCGGAACGGAAACGTCTGCAGAAGTCTGATTATATTCTTCAAACAGTCACGGTCACATCCGTCACAAAACAAGCCTAATTATTTTGCAATAATAAGACGAGACTTCCTTTTTTGGTTGCATGCGATGTATCTTTTATCAAAAACCTTTTTGTGAATTAGCCAGAAACCAAGATATTTTATTCATTTTTATTAAAAGAAAATATTACTTCTGAAGCAACTGCTTGCTACAGAAAAAAAAGCGAGACTTCCTTACAGAGAGACAACACAAAATTAAACATCTATAAAATGCATCCAAGAAGGAAATATCCGGGGTACTTAAGCACCACCAAGCACGCTAACCACTTGGTCACCGAACTGCAGGAAATATCTAACAAAACATATCTAGTCCATAGATATAGTACAGGAGAACTAGATAGTGCAAGATCGGTATTTTCCTGCTGTCAAACTAGAACCCATTTTTTTTATAACCTTGAGTGCAGTTTGACACCAAACTGGCGGTTCTTAGTTAATAGTAGCATTTGTATTCAGATTTGCAGAATTCCATATTGTTGTCACTTTGCGTCAAATATCACCCAGATATTGCAGCTAAAGTGAAATATTGTGCTTCTATAAAATGCTCCAAAAAAGCTGCGAAAAAATCTCCTTTTACAAGTACTCTTATATTTTGCTGTGAAAAATCCACTTTTTCTTACTGCAGATTATTATTTTTGTATACATTAACAGGATAAAACATTCTACTTATAGAAGAAACAAATTCAGACAGGACAGTTGCTATGTAATGTACGTAAGTCACTTTATACTACCCTTTTAGTTTTGGAAACATTTCAAACACTCAAATTTTTCTTTCTTTACAATTAATGCTATAAGCAGTTAACTTTGCAGGTCTCAAAAGGGAGAAATTTTGCTTCTCTTTGAAGAAATATTGCGAATCTGTTTGACAAATTCCATCATTCGGTCAAAATTAAAATAAAAGTCATCCCGAAAAATGAAAATAAAACACTCTTCTTTTGCTCCAGTATTATCCAGATGTATCCGCTATAAGATATGTTTCATTTAAATGCAATTTAATAATATTTAAATAGTTCAATAAATTGCTTACCAAAATGAGTTTCCTGTTACCAAATGGCGGTCGCGGTTTGTTGTCAATGCACTATCATTCTCTTTAACAATATCTACTGAGTTATAAAAGGTTTATTTTAAATATTTGAATATCGAATTGTATCATATTGGACTTACTATTAATGGTAGAATATTATTCACCGATCGTAAAATTTCAGCGATACTGCAAAATTTTAATATTAGCCTGAAAGATGCTAAAAACAATAACAGTTAAAAATATTCCTCTTAATGAAATATCTCGTTATATTGCAAAAATTTTCCCTAAAAGAGATTCCAATCTGATCTTGATGCTAATAAAGTAGCATTCATTGTTAATTCATTCAAGGCGATCCAATGAATTCTTTGGTGAGCATTTTAAACTAGACAAGAAAGTCTTATCTTTGCCCATGGACCTGGATTCTTTTTAGGACTTTATGCTGAGGTTCACGACATATTAAACTGATCGGCTTCTGTCAACTGCTTCAGGGGTATTTTTCATTTATAAAGGATATGAGGTTTTTTATGTGTTGCTATGTGTCAAAAGAATTTAACTTATAAACCAAACGTATGTAACAAGATTTGCAAGGTACGTAACAACGTTTTCTCATTCCTTTTGTCCCAGACCAAAATTTGTGAACAGAGGTGGTTGAAGCGCTGGCTGCCGATCAAAGGGACCTAGGGTTGGACCCCGGGTAAGAAGGCATGGATTGCTGATTGAGGAGTAATTTAATTTTAAAATGCTCGTCCCATGGCCGAGTGCTTAGCACGCTTGGCTACTGATCTAAGGGATCTGGGTTCGAGCACCGGGTAAGGCATGGATGTTTGTGTCGTTTTTCTGCTGAGGTCCTGCCATCCTCCCGGACCTTCTACTCTGGCATATAAACTGACAGGCTCCTGTCAGACCTCTGTGGCAAGCAGCTGCTTGAGGGGGTATTTATTTATTTATTTTTAAAGAGAGTAGTAAAAACTGAAAGCAAAGAAAAAAACGATTGCTCTATTTATTGTATAGATTTTTTTTCATCTTGATTTTATTTAGTATAATGCGAATGACTGTTAAATCTGAAGCGTACGTGATAAGCTCAAATTCCCCTCTTCGCATAAGCCAGCACTTCTGCAAACAAAGTTTCCTCCCACCCTTGAAAGTCGACCGATCCGTTTCCTACACGTCACGGACAATGGCTCCTTGCCAAGTCACGTGCCCGCCTGGTCACACAGGTTAGCATCTCCACGTGCAGGGTAAAAGGGCAAAGGAGTCCTCTCATCCGATTGGCTGGCACGGTGATCATGTGACTCGGGCTTCGTTGCTAGGGCCGAGCAGTGCAATGATATCCGTCGCCGCGCTCAGCGGGTGACGCCAGAGCAACGCACGAGGAGAACAAAGGAGGATTCAGGAAATTCTCGCTCTGTTTAACCGAGCTGCTGTCGGTTTAGTCAAGTTTAGAAGTATTTGCGATGTTTGTATACAAAAATGTTTTAACGTTCAAAGTCGAATTAATGTAACATCTGCTTAAATTTCAATCTCTTTAAACAAAGGATCGCACTACTTTTATTAACGAAAATTTTCCAACCCTGAAATCAAATTACGTCAATTGAGAAAATAAGTACTTTAATAAATTTAATTAGGTCTCTGTCAGGGACGTACCCAGGATTTTGTTCCATGGACGGGGAATGTGCTCCTCAAGATTTCGCTAAATTGCCTTAATTTTGCCAACTCGCCATAATTTTACCAAAAAAGTCCTAATTTTTACATCTTACTTCAATTTTACAAAAAAAAGTCCTAATTTTTACATCTGACCTCAATTTTACCAAAAAAGTCCTAATTACATTCCCCGCCCTGCCCACGGTCAGTAGGGGACACCGATGGGCTTGGAAAGGCCGCCGTCCGTCGGATGGGACGTTAAGCCGTGGCTCCGTGTGCGGGAGAGCCATACCCTGTGCACGTTAAAGAACACGCTGGATGGCCTTGACGGGAGGCTACCATCTGTCTCCTAACAGCTGTTCCAGTGGGTCCCTTCCCCCAACCTTCTCTGAGCCTTCGGGGTCCATGTGACCTGGCCATTTAGCCCATGGTGTGCAAAAAAGTGCCGCTCAGAGGTAAAACAACCCAACCCAACCTAATTACATCTTACCTCAATTTTACCAAAAAAGAGTCCAAATTTTTACATCTTACCTCAATTTTACCAACTCGCCATAATTTTGCCAAAAAAAGGCCCCAAATTTTACATCTTACCTCAAATTTACCAACTCACCATAATTTTACAAAAAAAAAGTCCCAATTTTTACATCTTACCTCAATTTTTTCGCCGTAATTCTATAAAAAAAAATCGCAACTTTTACATCTCACTGGAATTTTACCAACTCATTTCGAATTTTGGCAACTCCCAAGATGCCTCGATTTTGCCAGCTCTCCTTAATTTCCTAAAAATCATCCGGATTTTTACGACTCGCCTTATTTTAACCACGTCGCTTCGAATTTTACCAACTCCGATTTTCTTTGGGGAGGGTGATACCCCCCCCTCCCCACAGCTACACTCCTGCTGTCAAGTCATAGATAGCAAATTGCTGTGTGAAATCCCATTATTCGATTCTCTTTTAATTGTAATTTTATTACTATTTTCAATATAGAACAATACGAAACATATTTAACGAAATTTCCTTTGTTTTGACATCAGTATGAAAGAACGGAGCCGTTCCGTGGCCTAGTGGTCATCGTGTTTGGCTACTGATCAAAGATGAAAGGGTTGTTTGGATTGTTCTACCTCTGAGCGGCACTTTTTTGCACACCATGGGCTAAATGGCCAGGTCACAAGGACCCCGAAGGCTCAGAGAAGGTTGGGGGAGGGGACCCAGCTGTTGGGAGACAGATGGTAGTCTCCCGTCAAGGCCATCCAGCGTGTTCTTTAACGTTGTTAATTGAGTAGTTTTACCTCTGATCATCTCTTTTTTTGCACACAATGGGCTAAATGGCCAGGTCACATGGACCCCGAAGGCTCAGAGAAGGTTGGGGGAGGGGACCCACTGGAACAGCTGTTGGGAGACAGATGGTAGTCTCCCGTCAAGGCCATCCAGCGTGTTCTTTAACGTTGTTAATTGAGTAGTTTTACCTCTGATCATCTCTTTTTTTGCACACAATGGGCTAAATGGCCAGGTCACATGGACCCCGAAGGCTCAGAGAAGGTTGGGGGAGGAGACCCACTGGAACAGCTGTTGGGAGACAGATGGTAGCCTCCCGTCAAGGCCATCCTGCGTGTTCTTTAACGTGCACAGGGTATGGCTCTCCCGCACACGGGGCCACGGCTTAACGTCCCATCCGACGGACGGCGGTCTATTCCAAGCCCATCGGTGTCCCCTACTGACCGTGGGCAAGGCGGGGAAATTTTGCGGAGATAAATCTCAACGCTGACCCAGCTGGGACTCGAACCTGGGAACTACAGATTACGAACCTTGCGCGCTACCGACTGAGCCACCCCCGCCCCAAAAAGATGAAAGGGACCTAGGTTCGAACCCCGGGTAAGGCATATGGATGTTTGTGTCGTCTTTCTTCTGATGAGATCTCTCTGGCGTATTATACTAACAGGCTCCTGCCAGTTACTTTTATCTGGCGACTAGTTTTTAACCACTTTTTACGTTTTACAGGTTATTTTACACGTTTCTAGGATTAGAAACTTTTATTCGTTACAGTACCCTTTGCTTTACGTTTTGGACTAGAAACTTTTATTCGTTACAGTACCCTTTGCTTGCTAAGACCTAGTACGATTTTAAATATAAAGCAATATTTGTTCGAACTGATTCTACCTTTGTAATTAGTAAGAATAATGGAAATTTCTAAAACATGTTATAAACTGATAAATTTCGACTCTAAATCCCGCGAATAATTATCCTCTCTCTCTCTCTTGGTTGTTATGAAAGTGTTTTAAAAATGGTTTTTTATTTTGTTTTGGAAGCACGCAATTTATTTATTAATACGAAAAAAAAATTGTTTTCCTGCATTCTTAGTTGCATTATAGGTAGTGTGATGTATGCAGGATTTCTGTATTCGAAATTGCCCTCGTTAAATCAAAGGCTTTGGGTTGTTTTACCTCTGAGCGGCACTTTTTTGCACACCATGGGCTAAATGGCCAGGTCACAAGGACCCCGAAGGCTCAGAGAAGGTTGGGGGAGGGACCCACTGGAACGGTTGTTGGGTGACAGATGGTAGCCTCCCGTCAAGGCCATCCAGCGTGTTCTTTAACGTTGTTAATTGAGTAGTTTTTCCTCTGAGCGGCACTTTTTTTGCGCACCATGGGCTAAATGGCCAGGTCACAAGGACCCCGAAGGCTCAGAGGAGGTTGGGGGAGGGACCCACTGGAACAGCTGTTGGGAGACAGATGGTAGCCTCCCGTCAAGGCCATCCAGGGTGTTCTTTAACGTTGTTAATTGAGTAGTTTTACCTCTGAGCGGCACTTTTTTGCACACAATGGGCTAAATGGCCAGGTCACATGTACCCCGAAGGCTCAGAGAAGGTTGGGGGAGGGGACCCACTGGAACAGCTGTTGGGAGACAGATGGTAGCCTCCCGTCTAGGCAATCCAGGGTGTTCTTTAACGTGCACAGGGTATGGCTCTCCCGCACACGGGGCCACGGCTTAACGTCCCATCCGACGGACGGCGGCCTTTCCAAGCCCATCGGTGTCCCCTACTGACCGTGGGCAGGGCGGGGAATTTTGCGGAGATAAATCTCAACGCTGACCCAGCTGGGTCTCGAACCTGGGAACTACAGATTACGAGCCTGGCGCGCTACCGACTGAGCCACCCCGCCCCACTATATAAATAAGACTTCAATAGAAATGCTCAGGTTTTAGTCCATAAAATAATAAATAAATAATACCTCCTCATGCAACTGCTTGCCACAGAGGTCTGACAGGAGCCTGTCTCTCAACAGCTGTTCCAGTGGGTCCCCTCCCCCAACCTTCTCTGAGCCTTCGGGGTCCATGTGACCTGGCCATTTAGCCCATGGTGTGCAAAAAAGTACCGCTCAGAAGTAAAACTACTCAATTAACAACGTTAAAGAACACGCTGGATGGCCTTGACGGGAGGCTACCATCTGTCTCCCAACAGCTGTTCCAGTGGGTCCCCTCCCCCAACCTTCTCTGAGCCTTCTGGTTCCATGTGACCTGGCGATTTAGCCCATGGTGTGCAAAAAAGTGCCGCTCAGAGGTAAAACAACTCAACCCAACTTATTTATATAGATCTTTGTGGCGCATTATACTGACGCACTATTCTGAACTCGTTAGCATTTCAAAGATCTCTATCCTAGCTGAATCCTCTGTTGTCTGCCAACTCGTATACAAGAGCTCTGCATATATTAAGCATTTCTTCAGTTGACGAAAGAAGCATTAATTCTGCAATCTGCACAATTTCCTTTTTCTTATGCAATGATGACACGAATACATTATCTCCGCCATTCATTGAGAATCAGAGCGGGTGTGGTTGAGCAATGCTAAAGTTGCCCGACGACTCCATTTCAGCTAAAACAGGATCTCCACGTGTAACAATGGGAATTAGGCCTAACTAACTCTCATGGGACGAAGTCTTCAGTTCCATACACAAGAGTAACGCTTGCTGGGGGGAAGATCGTGACGACTACTCCCAACACGTCGTTGCCATGGTGATGCAGTGAAAACGCAGGGCGTTGATCCTCTTGAACCCGTTTCCTAGCTGGTACTCTTTCTACTTTTCTATTTACCATAATCCACATCCTTGAACCCGGCGCTGATACTCTATGCACTAGGCTGCAGAAAATGGCGAGGAATGATGGCTGGTAGCTCTGATTCAGGAAGAGTCGAGAACCCTCTTCTGCTTATATGGGGGAGGGAACGATCCATTCCCTGGATGGATGCAGATTGAACAGGGAGTTCTCTCTAGTTGACGGTCGGGGCGGGGGTGGCTCAATCGGTAGCGCGCCAGGCTCGTAATCTGTAGTTCCCAGGTTCGAGTCCCAGCTGGGTTAGCGTTGAGGTTTATTTCCGCAAAATTACCCGCCCTGCCCACGGTCAGTAGGGGATACCGTTGGGCTTGAAAAACCGCCATCCGTCGGATGGGACGTTAAGCCGTGGCCCCGTGTGCGGGAAAGCCATACCCTGTGCACGTTATAGAACACGCTGGATGGCCTTGACGGGAGGCTACCATCTGTCTCCCAACAGCTGTTCCAGTGGGTCTCTTCCCCCAACCTCTGAGCCTTTGGGGTCCTTGTGACCTGGTCATTTAGCCCATGGTGTGCAAAAAAGTGGCGTTCAGAGGTAAAATAACCCAACCCTCTAGTTGATGGAAATTCACTTTATAATGCAAAACAGAATTTGCTGAATCAACATGATGATGCCGTTAAATGATGAAAATACGCAAATCTAACATCAATGCAGCTCCAAGAGTCTAAAAAGTAATCTCCTGAAACGGTGGGGCGGGGGGTGGCTCAGTGGGTAGCGCGCCAGGCTCGTAATCTGCAGTTCTCAGGTTCGAGTCCCAGCTGAGTCAGCGTTGAGATTTATCTCCGCAAGATTCCCCGCCCTGCCCACGGTCAGTAGGGGACACCGATGGGCTTGGAAAGGCCACCGTCCGTCGGATGGGACGTTAAGCCGTGGTCCCTTGTGCGGGAGAGCCATACCCTGTGCACGTTAAAGAACACACTGGATGGCCTTGACGGGAGGCTACCATCTATTTCCTAACATCTGTTCCAGTGGGTCCCCTCCCCCAACCTTCTCTGAGCCTTCGGGGTCCATGTGACCTGGCCGTTTAGCCCATGGTGTGCAAAAAAGTGCCGCTCAGAGGAAAAACAACCCAACCCTAAAACGGTCTTAATTTACTGTCAATCTTTTTTACGTTTTAGCTGCTGCTAAACGAAATTACCCTTCGCATTTCTCCTATAGGACTCGAGAACTTGACGTGTTTATTGTTAATATTGCGACGATAGGGCCATTCCCGGCAATAATTATCTAAATACCTTATTTTCGTTGGTGCGATTGGAACAGAGTGCATGTATTGTTGGAATTGTAGCTGGGGAAAAAGTGAAAGATTTCTGGACTGGAATGTTATAAAAGTTTGTGATTCGCGGGCTTTTGAAAGTTGGAGAATGCCTCGTTCGACGCCAATGCTCGTGCTTCATTTGAAATTCATAGGAATTCAGTAAGTGATGTCGTATTTAATAATAAGTTTTAACTTCAAAGGTGTACATATAAAGGTTGAATGGGAGAGTTATTAATGCAGTTGAGTCTGATATTAAGGCAGAAGTGCAATATTGGGTCAGCCGCCATCTTGTTTTATTTCACCACAGTGAAAAAAAAGTGGTAAAAGTAATCTGCATCTACCTTGAGATGCGTGTTGAGGATATATATATATATGAATATATATCTCATCAAAACATGATTTTATTAGCAACACATCGCTACAAAATGAACGCTCGTTTCGCACTTAAAAAGAACCCCTGAAAATTTAACAATTTCATGAAAATTAGATTTTATTAACAACTCGTCGCTGAAGAATAAACCTTTCTGCACTTAAGAAAAGCCCGAAAAATTAATATTCTCATCAAAACTAGATTTCATTAACAGCTATTATCGCTAAAGAATAACTTCTTGTTCCTTACTGAAAAAAGCCCCAAAAATAAATAATCTCACCAAAAGATTTCAGTGACAACGCTTATCGCTAAACAATAAAACCTCGTTTCGCACTGAAAAAAAGAGCCCTTAAAATAACAAAACTTAATATTCCTTAATAACACTCATTGCTAAAAAATCAACTTAAGAAAAGCCCCGAAAGCAAATAATCTGATTACAGAGAACTATTTTATTGGCGGGGATGGCTCATTCGGTATTGCGCCAGGTTCGTAATCTGTAGTTCCCAGGTTCGAGTCCCAGGTGGGTCAGCGTTAAGATTTATCCGCAAAATTCCCCGCCCACGGTCAGTAGGGGATACCGATGGACTTGGAAAGGCCGCCGTCCGTCGGATGGGACGTTAAGCCGTGGCCCCGTGTGCGGGAGAGCCATACCCTGTGCACGTTAAAGAACACGCTGGATGGCCTTGACAGGAGGCTACCATCTGTCTCCCAACAGCTGTTGCAGTGGGTCCCCTCCCCCAACCTTCTCTGAGCCTTCGGGGTCCATGTGACCTGGCCATTTAGCCCATGGTGTGCAAAAAAGTGCCGTTCAGAGGTAAAACAACCCAACCCAGAGAACTATTCTAAACAGCATATATCAGTCGTAAACATTGGAACATGCGGATGGATATATTGCAACTCAACGTTACAGTCCTGGGGAAACATCCTGGAAAAAAGTATAACATGACGGCTGAGGACTCAATATTGCACCGTAGCCGATATTAGGAATACTTGAGTCTGATTTTAGGGGACTGTCTTAAAAATATATAAACATTTTCAAGGGCTTTTCTGAGCCCTTGGGGATCTGTACGACCTTATCGTTTATCACACTGTGTGCAAAACAATGCCACTCAAATGTAAAAGAACGCAATCGATGGCGAAATTCCTGATTTAATCAGCGATTGAGGGAAAAGCCGAGGATCTAGATAACATTTTTCGTTAGAAAAGTGTTTCCTAATCGAGAGCCATAAGTAAAGTCAAATGTCGGCCAGATTTATATCTCCGAAGTTCCTGTCAGGCCGTCATTTGATGTGCCAGTGATGCTCATGCAAGTTAAAGACAAGCTGGTGGCCTTGATGGGGGACTACCTTCTATTTCCTAACAGCTATCCAGTGGATCCCCTCCAACCTCTGGGTCCTTGTGACCTGGCCATTTACAGTAAGGGACACCGATGGCTTTGAAAGACCGCCGTCCGTCGGATGAGACGTTAAGCCGTGGCCCGTGTGCGGGAGAGCCATACTTTGTGCACGTTAAAGAACAAGCTGGATGGCCTTGACGGGAATCTACCACCTCTCTCCCAACAGCTGTTCCAGTGGGTCCCCTCACCCAACCTTCTCTGAGCGTTCGGGGTCCTTGTGACCTGGTCATTTAGCCCATGGTGTGCAAAAAAAGTGCCGCTCAGAGGTAAAACTACTCAATTAACAACGATAAAGAACACGCTGGATGGCCTTGACGGGAGGCTACCTGTCTCCCAACAGCTGTTCCAGTGGGTCCCCTCACCCAACCTTCTCTGAGCGTTCGGGGTCCTTGTGACCTGGCCATTTAGCCCATGGTGTGCAAAAAAAATGCCGCTCAGAGGTAAAACTACTGAATTAACAACGATAAAGAACACGCTGGATGGCCTTGACGGGAGGCTACCATCTGTCTCCCAACAGCTGTTGCAGTGGGTCCCCTCACCCAACCTTCTCTGAGCCATCGGGGTCCATGTGACCTGGCCATTTAGCCCATATTGTGCAAAAAAAGTTTCTCTCAGAGGTAAAAACAATCCAACCCAATCTTTTTCGGGGACCAAATTCCTTTCGTGATCCATAAAAAAACTGGAGACCGAAGTTACAGTCGCGACAGTGGGATCTACAGTCGCTCAAAAAAGTATCCGAACACTATGGTTGATTACAGAATTCAGAAAAGATATCTGGCAACAATTTTTTTAGAAATTAATGATCAGGCAACTACACGAAGATTGCCAGATCACTAATTTCTAAAAAAAATGTTGCCAGATATTTTTTCTGAATTCTGTAAACGATAGTGTTCGAATACTTTTTTGAGCGACTGTACTGTTGTGAATCATTTCCAGAACATTTTAATTAGTCACAATTTTTTGTACAAAAAACACTTATTCACGAAATAATTTCGTTTGTAGCAATGATTCTCAAAGTGTGGTCCACGGATATCTAATTTCTCATTATCGTTTTTGTATTTCTGTTGTAAATTAAAAAAATAATTGTCATTAAAACGAATGAGGTTAAAAAAAATCATAAAAGCTATTAAATGTTTTGTAGACATGATGCAAACATTAAAACATTTTAAATAACTTATTTGTATGTGTTTTAAGTTGATGCGCAGGAAATTTAAATATGGATGGATCGTTCAGTGTGCAATATGTTGCTAAGGTTTTCGTGGACTCGAAGAAAAGTTTGAGACCACTAGGCCATGGAGACAAATCAGAATATTCAACAACCAAAATATGTTGTTGACGCAGTGAGAAAAGGGACACCAATTGGATTGGGAGAAGTCGCCGTCCGTCGGATGGAATGTTTAAGTCGTGGATCTACATGCACGAGAAAAACACTCCCGATGACTTCCCATCTGTCTCCTTACAGTTATTCAGTGGATTCCTTCCTCAGCTCTTGGGGTTCTTGTAACCCGGCCATTGTGTGCAAATTAAAAAGTGCCGATCAGAGATAAAACAACCCAACTGAACAAACTTACACATTATTTTTGTTTTCGAAACCAAATTTACCTCCACCGTCATATTACATTCTACAGATCTTTATAATGAAGACATTTCCTGCTAGCAAACGATGCATTCAATACTTCAATCTCATTCGACGTCAATTGCGTAGCAAGAATCTTCTGTTGAGGAAACTGATATCAGAAAAAAGCTTCATCTTTTTTGAGTCGTGTTATTTTTAGTTCTCGAATCTAAAGTTTGGGAATAGCGATGCCAAGCAGTAGACAAAAACATTCTAAATTGACAGAAAAATCCTCTAACGGCCTCGAATTTAGGTATAGATTCTTTGATGGTGAAATGAGAGTTTAGGACATTTTTAGGTTGCCAGGTTTACAAGTAAAGATCACGTTAGCTTATTTTCCCATCTGCTTTGAACAGTGTGTTTGCAAAGTTTATTATATATTTTTCATGATAATCGGGACTTAATTAGTTTTTATTAGTATTTTTTTTTTTCCATTTCGGTAGATGTCCCGCTTCATAAATGGGTTTGTCATAAACTAAACTGATTAGCTGTACAAAAAATATTTTTCAAAGAATGTATCTTCGCAAAGAACTTCTGAATAATTTTTCCTATCAAAATATCTTTAGCAATATAATTAGCCATCATCAAATGCCAATCATTCAAACAAATATGCTCTAAAATTTTGAAAATATGTAATTCTGAGATAATCCAATAAGATCCGAAAACTGGAGTTAATTAGTTTAGCTGTGGACAAACCCAAATCAGACTAATTATTTGTAGATTATTTTATATGTGATAGCTTGATGTATAATTTGTCATACAAGAAATTGTCTAACAATTTATTCAGTTAAAACATTTTTATAAAATAATTAGCATAATTATTTATAACCTTTGAATATTACATAATATAGACCGTTGAATATTACATAATATAGATTTCATATACAAATAATTTTTAAAAATAAATTGTACATAATTTTGTTATTTTTTGAAAATTCAGATCTTTTATATCAAATTGAAAAAAATTAGACAAATCTGTAAATGTATCCAATTTAGTTTAAAATTTACATGTTTTATGCAATAAAATTTTAACACTTCTAATTTTTGCTTTGGCGAAGTGTTAAAATATAGCTTTCAATTTCAATCTTTCACGTAATTTTATACTCGAAAATCCCACTTTCACAATTCGGCTTTTAAATCTTATAACCTAGTTTTCCTCAGAAAGACCATAACACAGAAGTTGAAGTGTGGGAAAGGGTTCTCGCAAAACTATTACTTACAACTAGGGTTGATCTCAAACTTAATCTTCCTGTGGAGTACCGATGAGTCGCCCCACAAACCACCGCGTAACTCCTCCATCAAACCATAACTGCTTTCTGATGCCAGTTGCCGTCCCTTTTCTTAGCAAAGTCGAAAAATAACCCAGGAGTTTGGTCTTAGACTAAATATCACCTCAAAGGAACAATACTGCGACCCTCCCCCTACTCTTGTCCCCCCCCCATCTATCCAATTGATACTGGCTTGATCAAACTTGAATCAAAAACAATTGATCAACTTTGAATAGGGCATTTGAGCACACAGTTTATCACAAGATGGTTTTGTGCTTCTAAACCTGCTGATTTCGAATCCATGGTGATCATCAGGGTTCAGTCGTATAATTAGGGTCTAGATTTACACATGGGAGACGTGAGGGAGCGCTTTCTGATCTTTCCGATGACTTCAGTTAGGTGTATATAAGCATCAACCTTAAAATGTTGTAACAGACGATTCATGTGTTGAGGACTAAGATGATAAGGAAGAAAACAAAGTCTCTTTTTTACGATTTCTCAGCGTTTTTGCCGGGAGGGGGGGGGGGGTAGCCTTGAAAGTTCTTAATGCCACGGACTACCACCAACTGGTTACGAGATTATTCAAGTGGGACGATTCGTCTCAACTTAGTCTAACTTGGTCAGTTACTCTTGTGGAAGCATAAAGGAAATAGTAATTCAGGTTTATGACTAACAAAAGTCTTTGTATCACCATAAATGGGATCCGTAATCCTCTCTGCATACGAATAAATCTTTGCCCTACTTCAGTTTCCGTTACAGAAAAAAAAAATTCCAAAACAATCCTACCATTAATGTTTGCCTTTGTGTTTTAGCTCTCCTCTTAGAGCAACGCACAATGAATTCTGAGTGTTGACTTGGTTGATTGCTGCTGCTGCCAGATTCAAGTAGAGAGGTGTAGGAAGAAACAAAAGATCTGATGAACAGCCAGGGGTGGGATAGTGGTCGTGCTCGGTTAAACTCTCCTTGTCCCGTCAGCCTGAAAAGTTGGAAGCCGTTTTTCGTTGCTTCTATCTCAAATCCCCTGGCAATTGTTCACAGACATAAAAGAAGAGACTCTAAAATAGAGGCCCCAGGGGTCGTTGGTTGAGTGACTTTCATCTCAACAAGTAAAGGAGGATGGACAAGCTGGCAGAGGGGTCAACAGGTCGCCATGGTAACAGGAGGTGGACTCGGCTGTGTCATCCAGTGGTGACCTCGATTCGCTTGTACAAGTTGTCCGCCTTCTCTAAATAGACAGGACTTTGCAGAGTGAAGTAGGTGAGGTGTTCTTTAATGGGGGGAACGTGAGGAAAGGAAATCCCTCAAAGATGGAAAGAGGAGATAAAAATAGTGAGTAATGGATGAAAAAGATTGGAGGAAGAAAAGAACTGATGAGACTAAATGATGGAGAGGTAAGTTGTTACAACATCATTAGGCAGAGAACAAAAGACCATAGGGTGCAACAAGTTGAAGGATTACAAGGCAGGAAGAATAGAGGAGGAAATTTTTATGAAGGGAAGGTTTTATTATTTGAAATAGTCGAGCGGTCAGAAGGGGACACCGATGGGCTTCGAAAGGCCACCGTCGGATGAGACGTTAAATTGTGGCTCCCTGTGCGGGAGAGCCATACCCTGTGCACGATAAAGAACACGCTGGTGGCCTTACGGGAGGCTACCATCTGTCTTCTAAGAACTGTTCCAGTGGGTCCCCTCCCCCAACCTTCTCTGAGCCTTCGGGGTCCATGTGACCTGGCCATTTAACGCATGATGTGCAAAAAAAGTGCCGCTCAGAGGTAAAACTACTCAATTAACAACGTTAAAGAACACGCTGGATGGCCTTGACGGGAGGCTACCATCTGTCTCCCAACAGCTATTCCAGTGGGTCCTCTCCCGAGCCTTCGGGGTCCACGTGACCTGGCCATTTAGTCCATGGTGTACAAAAAAAGTGCCGCTCAGAGGTAAAAACAATCCAACCCAACTGTAAAAAAGAATTATATTTTCCGTTCAAATGACCCTATGGAAAAAACGTTAAATTTTTGTTAAGAAATTTTGATGATTTTTTTCCTGCTCTCAGTCATCGTGGTTACAGTCATCACTCCCATAATTAACATCATCTTCACCACTGCCATCCCCGTTACTACTACAATTATATTTCATCCACTCCTATCATTTATCTCTACACAATTATCAATAGCAGCAATTCGTCATCAGTGTCTGGAAAAATGTACAACTCGTCAGTGTTATACAATCGTCATTAGCACTAATTCGTCATCACCAGTGTTAGAAATCAATGGCGTCAACTCGTCGTAGTCAATAACCGTAACCATCACAATCATCAATAACCACAACTTGTTGGACATATAAATTGATTACACTGATGTCTCTGGATTAACTGCTTTTTTTTATCCCAGCTTATTCAGCCGTCCCATGGCCGAGTGGTTAGCGCTCTTGGCTTACTGATCTAAGGGACTCTGGGTTCGAGCCCCAGGTAAGGCATGGATGTTCGTGTCGTTTTTCTGCTGAGGTCCTGCCATCCTCTCAGACCTTCTACTCTGGAATATAAACTGACCTCTGTGGCAAGCAGCTGCTTGAGGGGGTATTTATTTATTTTTTTTATTTTATGGTCGATTACAGAATTCAGAAAAAACATCTGGAGCGTGTACAGCAACTGTACACGCTCCAGTTACCGTTCACAGCAAACTGGAGCGTGTGCAGTTACTGCACACGCTCCAGTTTGCCGTGAACGGTAACTGCACACGCTCAATATTTCCGTGAGTGAGCCCACACGATCCAGGTTTAAAAATTAGTAATCTGGCAACCTTCGTGACGAAAAAGTATCCGAACACTATGGCCGAGTGGTTAGCGCGTTTGGCTACTGACCTAAGGGACCTGGGTTCGAGCCCCGGATAAGGCATGGATGTGTGTGTCGTTTTCTGCTGAGGTCCTGCCATCCTCTCAGATCTATTATGACGTATAAACTGACAGGCTCCTGTCAGACCTCTTTGGCAAGCAGCTGCTTGAGGGGGTATTTATTTATTTATTTTTTTATGGATGATTACTGCACCTACGATGATGATGATAGTGATAGCAGCAGTGATGATGATGGCAACTTTTATAGTGTTCGCGATGATCGTGATAACAGTGATGATATACACGATGGACACATTAATATAATGAAGATGACAAAGGTGCTGAAGATGTGGTAAAGATTGTGGCTTTTTTTTACAATGATGGTACTAATGATGATAATTATGTAGGGATGATAATACTGATAATTGTTGGGAATGATGATCATTATGATGAGTTTAGTGTTTGGAAATGATTGTGAGGAAGACAAGTATTTGGGTAATAGGAGAATGATGATAAATGATAGTGGTGTTAGTAGGGATGACTATGGCGGTATTTGTAGGTATGACAATGTTGACTATGGCGATGTTTACTGGTAGGGATTAGAATACCATCATGTCAATGGTACGAATGATGATTTTAACTGTGATGGTACAGTCGCGCAAAACAGTATCCGAACACTATGGTTGATTACAGAATTCAGAAAAAATATCTGGCAACGATTTTTTTTTTATAAATTGGTGATCTGAAAACTTTCGTGTACGAACACGAAACAAGAATTAGTGATCTGGCAACCTTCGTGTACAGTCGCTGGAAAAAAAAGTATGTGAACACTGGTTGATTACAGAATTCAGAAATGGGGCGGGGGTGACTCAGTCGGTAGCGCGCCAGGCTCGTAATCTGTAGTTCCCAGGTTCGAGTCCCAGCTGGGTCAGCGTTAAGATTTATCTCCGCAAAATTCCCCGCCCTGCCCACGGTCAGTAGGGGACACCGATGGGCTTGGAAAGGCCGCCGTCCGTCGGATGGGACGTTAAGCCGTGGCCCCGTGTGCGGGAGAGCCATACCCTGTGCACGTTAAAGAACACGCTGGATGTCCTTGACGGGAGGCTACCATCTGTCTCCCAACAGCTGTTCCAGTGGGTCCCCTCCCTCAACCTTCTCTGAGCCTTCGGGGTCCATGTGACCTGGCCATTTAGCCCATGGTGTGCAAAAAAGTGCCGTTCAGAGGTAAAACAACCCAACCCAGAATTCAGAAAACATATCTGTCAAAGATTTTTTTTTTAGAAATTAGAGATTTGCAACCTTCGTGTCGCGTGACACGAAGGTTGCCAGATCTCTAATTTCTAAAAAAAATCGTTGCCAGATTTTTTCTGAATTCTGTAATCATCCATAGTGTTCGGATATTTATTTGAGCGACTGTACCAGTAGTGATAACAGGTGATGGCAACAGTAAAGATGATGACGGTATTAGCTATGGCAGCGATAATGTTAGAACTGGTGAAGTTTTAACATCTAACGGAAAGTGGGAGGACTGTAATCACCAAGGCAACGCTGCTTCCCTCGCTGCAAACGACAGAGAGAAGTGGTGAGCCGTGACTTCGAGACAAAGCCCGGCCCTTCCTCCCCCCATATCCTCCCCCATAGAGAGCATCGGGGTAGGCAAAGCAATTGGTCCGCACGTAACGGGACCTACGTGACCTGGCCTCCCGGCTCCATTGTAGCTCTAGCGGTGACTGTGGGTGCGCTTTTGCGGCCCCGAGAGCAGCATTGGCCATTGGTCGTGATACTGCGGGATCGGCAAGAGAGCGTGACCACGAGGATCGTCGACACCGGGAAAAAGAGATTAATTTCCTCTTGCCGAGGTAGGGGAGGGGAGGTTAGTTTTTCAAATCTCGACCCCAGCTAGTCCAAAAACTACTGCTTCCAGTTTACAGTTGAATAGTTTATCATTTAGGTAGTTTAACACGCTTTTGGATTAAGAGTGTGTTTCTCCGTGTGTTCTGGCTCGAACCTAGTCCGGGAGTTTGTTGGTAGTGCACGAGGCTCGGTGAGAAAGAGGGGGCTGATGGACTGGGAAAGGCAGCCGTTCATCGGTTGGGACGTTAAGCCGTGGACCCGTGTATGAAAGAGCCATACCCTGTACATGTTAAAGAACACGCTGGATGACCTTGACGGGAGGCTACCATCTGTCTCTGAACAATTATCCAGTGGTGGCTCAGTCAGTAGCGCGTAATCAGCAGTTCCCAGGTTCGAGTGGGGCGGGGGTGGCTCAGTCGGTAGCGCGCCAGGCTCGAAATCTGTAGTTCCCAGGTTCGAGTCCCAGCTGGGTCAACGTTGAGATTTATCTTCGCAAAAATTCCCCGCCCTCCCCACTGTCAGTAGGGGACACCGATGGGCTTGGAAAGGCCGCCGTCCGTCGGATGGAACGTTAAGCCATGGCCCCGTATGCGGGAGAGCCGTGCCCTGTGCACGTTAAAGAACACGCTGGATGGCCTTGACGGGAGGCTACCATCTGTCTCCCAACAGCTGTTGAAGTGGGTCCTCTCCCCCAACCTTCTCTGAGCCTTCGGGGTCCTTGTGGCCTGGCCATTTAGCCCATGGTGTGCAAAAAAGTGCCGCTCAGAGGTAAAACAATCCAATCCGTGGCCCCGTGTGCGGGAGAGCCATACCCTGTGCACGTTAAAGAACACGCTGGATGGCCTTGACGGGAGGCTACCATCTGTCTCCCAACAGCTGTTGCAGTGGGTCCCCTCCCCCAACCTTCTCTGAGCCTTCGGGGTCCTTGTGGCCTGGCCATTTAGCCCATGGTGTGCAAAAAAGTGCCGCTCAGAGGTAAAACAATCCAATCCAATCCGTGGCCCCGTGTGCGGGAGAGCCATACCCTGTGCACGTTAAAGAACATGCTGGATGGCCTTGACGGGAGGCTACCATCTGTCTCCCAACAGTGTTCCAGCGGGTCCCCTCCCCCAACTTTCTGGAGCCCTCGGGGTCCATGTGACCTGGCCATTTACACATGGTGTGCAAAAAAGTGCCACTCAGAGGTAAAACAACCCAACCCAGGTTCGAGTCCCAGCTGGGGCAGCGTTGAGATTTATCTCCGCAAAACTCCCCGCCCTGCTCACGGTCAGTGGGGGACACCGATGGGCTTGGAAAGGGCGACGTCCGTCGGATGGGACGTTAAGCCGTGTCCCTGTGTGCAGGACAGCCATATCCTATGCACGATAAAGAACACGCTGGATGGTCTTGACCAGAGGCTACCATCTGTCTAGAGGGTCATGTCCCCTAACCTCTGAACCCATGGGGTCCTTGTGACCTGGCCATTTAGCCCATTGTATGCAAAAAAAGTGCCGCTCAGAGGTAAAACTACTCAATTAACAACGTTAATGAACACGCTGGATGGCCTTGACGGGAGGCTACCATCTGTCTCCCAACAGCTGTTCCAGTGGGTCCCCTCCCCCAACTTTCTCGAGCCCTCGGGGTCCATGTGACCTGGCCATTTAAGCCGTGGCCCCGTGTGCGGGAGAGCCATACCCTGTGCACATTAAAGAACACGCTGGATGGCCTTGACGGGAGGCTACCATCTGTCTCCCAACAGCTGTTCTAGCGGGTCCCCTCCCCCAACTTTCTCGAGCCCTCGGGGTCCATGTGACCTGGCCATTTAAGCCGTGGCCCCTTGTGTGGGAGAGCCATACCCTGTGCACGTTAAAAAACACGGTAGATGGCCTTGACGGTAGGCTACCATCTGTCTCCCAACAGCTGTTCCAGTGGGTCCCCTCCCCTAACTTTCTCGAGCATTCGGGGTCCATGTGACCTGGCCATTTAACCCGTGACCCCGTGTGCGGGAGAGCCATACCCTGTGCACGTTAAAGAACACGCTGGAGGGCCTTGACGGGAGGCTACCATCTGTCTCCCAACAGTTGTTCCAGCGGGTCCCCTCCCCCAACTTTCTCGAGCCCTCGGGGTCCATGTGACCTGGCCATTTAAGCCGTGGCCCCGTGTGCGGGAGAGTCATACCCTGTGCACGTTAAAAAACACGGTAGATGGCCTTGACGGGAGGCTACCATCTGTCTCCCAACAGCTGTTCCAGTGGGTCCCCTCCCCCAACCTTCTCTGAGCCTTCGGGGTCCTTGTGACCTGGCCATTTACTCCATGGTGTGCAAAAAAGTGCCGCTCAGAGGTAAAACTACCCAACCCAACAACCTGGCCATTTAGTCCATTGTGTGCAAAAAAAAATGCCGCTCAGAGGTAAAAATTACCGAACCGATTAAGAGAAATAAAATCTGTTATTTTAATGAAGCCTATCTAACGATTTCGATGTGGATGATGATGATTTCGATGTGGATGAGCATGTCTGATGATGATTTCGATGTGGATGAGCATGTCTGATGATGATTTCGACGTGGATGAGCATGTCCGATGATGATTTCGATGCGGATGTGCATGTCTGATGATGATTTCCGATGTGGATGGGCATGTCTGATGATGATTTCCGATGCGGATGAGTATGTCTGATGATGGTTTCGATGTGTGATTCTGAACTCTTCCAGTTGATGAACAATTGCGTCATTTAACATAATCCACGTGTTTCCTACAACAACAGAAGCTCCCAACTGACCGCTTACAGTGGACGGTCCCTGATCCCGAGGGTCATTTACGAAGCGGTAACCATAGCAACAACTGATGATGCTGACCTCTCAAGCCTTCCGGATGGGGTGTCCGAGTAACAATAGACTGCACTCTGTGTGGAGGAGCTGAACCAAACCCTCTGCAACAACAACACCGCGGTGCACCATCCCATGCCGTATTTCCTGCTCCAGAAGATCTCCTTAAAATCTGACCAACCACTCGGCGCTTTCGAAACAGGTGCTGCGAGGGAACTTCCTCTTTCAAAGGCCAATCAACAGAACAAAGCTCTTCCTCTCGTATGGGATGCGATGGGGAATCCACGACCAGGAAAAGGATCCGCCTTTTGTCATTATTAGGACAATGGATTAGTTATAGTCGCGCAAAAAAAGTATCCAAGCACTAAGGTTGATTACAGAATTCAGAAAAAAAAATATCTGGAGCGTGTACAGCAACTGTGCACGCTCCAGTTACCGTTCACAGCAAACTGGAGCGTGTGCAGTTACTGCACACGCTCCAGTTTGCTGTGAACGGTAACTGCACACGCTCAATATTTCCGTGAGTGAGCCCACACGATCTAGTATCAAAATAATATGACCATCTACAGTCGCTCAAAAAAATATCGGAACACTGTGGTTAATTACGGAATTCAGGAAAAATATCTGGAGCGTGTATAGCAACTGTACACGCTCCAGTTACCGTTCACAGGAAATTTGAGCGTGTGCAGTTACCACACGCTCCAGTTTGCTGTGAACGGTAACTGCACACGTTCAATATTTCCGTGAGTGAGCCCACACGATCTAGTATCAAAATAATATGACCACCTACAGTCGCTCAAATAAATATCCGAACGCTATGGTTGGTTACAGAATTGAGAAAAAATATCCGGCAACTTTTTTTTTTTAGAAATTAGTGATTTGCCAATCTTTGTGATACGAAGGTTGCCAGATCACTAATTTCTAAAAAAAAAAAGTTGCCAGATATTTTTTCTGAATATTTGAGCGGATATTTGAGCGACTGTCATCATCATCATCATCATCATCGTCGTCGTCGTCGTCGTCGTTGTCGTCGTCCTCGTCGTCGTCGTCGTCGTCATCAAGCAGCCATGGGCTACGGAGGTCCAACCAGACCGTGCAATTTAGTTCTCCAAGCAAGTCTATCCTGAGCTACATCTACTGCATCTGGCCACTGCACACCAATTCTAACAAGGTCCTGTTTGACATTGTCTGCCCACCGCATCCTAGGTCTCCCCTTCTTTCTGAGGCCTTTAGGTACACTGTTCATAACCCTATTCGCCAATCTATAATTATTCATACGGGCAACATGGCCAAACCAACGGAGTCTCTCTCTGCACAATATGCTGCTTAAAGGAGGTTGCAAACTCCTTTGCCTAACCTCATCATTAGTTACGAAGTTGAACAACCTAATGCCCAAGATACTGCGTAAGCATCTGGAATCAAAAGCATCTAGTTTCCTGTTACCTTGTTTACAAAATGTCCAAGTTTCACTACCATAAGTAACCCTAGAAAGAACCAAACTATTATACAGTCTAATTTTAGTCTTTAGGTGTATACGCCTATTTCTCCACACTCTCCATAGATTCTTAAAAGTCCGGGCAGCAATCCCTATTCGTCTGTTAATCTCATGCCGCACATCACCATTATCTGTTACATAGCTCCCAAGATAACTAAACTGTGACACCTGCTCAAGACTGCAACCATTCAGATTAACTGAATCACAGCCTGCCTGACCAATTTTCATCACTTTAGTTTTCTCTCTGTTTATAACCAAACCTACTCTACTACCAGTCTCATCAACGGCTCGCATGAAAGAGTTCATAACATCATTTGCCAAAAGGGCTAAATCATCAGCATAATCTAAATCAGAAATTTTCGTATCTCCAGCCCATTTAAGGCCAAAATCTTTCCCTTGAAGTGAATTTCGCATAACATAATCAATAACCAAGCTAAAGAGAAAAGGAGACAAAATGCACCCTTGTCGAACACCAGAAGTAATTCTAAACCAATTGCTACAAGCCTTACCAACTCTGACACACGACTCAGTGTTATTATAGAGAGCATTCATAATGTTAACTAACTTGTCTGGTATACCATATGATCTCACAATCAACCACAAATTATGACGATCAACAGAGTCGAAAGCCTTTTTGAAATCAACAAAGCTAGCAACCAAAGGTTTCTGAAACTCTAAACATTTCTCAAGAATCTGCCTAAGTGAAAATATCTGATCCACACATCCCCTACCACTTCTGAATCCACATTGCTCATCACGCAATTGACTGTCAACCAGATTCTTAATTCTATTAAGCACAATCATGGAAAGAACTTTCCCTGGAACAGAGAGTAGGCTGATACCCCTATAGTTATCACAAGAACTGCGATCACCTTTTTTGAAAATAGGGATAACAATAGCTCTGGTAAAATCCTTAGGAACCATGCCTTTATCATAAAAGATATTCAGAATTTCAGTCATCCAAGTGGTAACCGAAACATTCCCAGCTCTAAGCATTTCGGTAGTAATTTCATCTACCCCTGGGGATTTATGTAGTTTAAGTTTACAAACAGCCAAAATAACTTCAGATTGTGTTATAGGGCCAACATCAAAGTCACCAATGCATTCATCATCACTGCAAACAATGGGAGCAGAACCAACTACATTGTTTAGAACATCACTGAAATGCTCAGCCCACCTAGCCATGACAGAATCCTCCCCTTCTATAACCTTACCTTGTTTATCCTTCAATCCTTGTATGCCTGTCCGTTTTCTACCACATAAAACATTAACTATCTGGTACAGCTCTCTGCTGTTGTGCTGTCTAACTGCTTCCTCGGCTTTGTCAGCCAAACCATCAAGCCAAAGATTCTTATCAGCAGCTAACTGATCTTTTACACGTTTATTAAGTTCTCTGTAATGCTTCCTATTAGGACTAGTAGGGTATTGATTAAAGACATTCCTGCAGTTCTTTCTTTCCGAAATAAGCTCAAGTGCCTTATCACTCAGATAATTCTGCCTCTTCTGCTCCTTTTTTCTTAAAAGAGTACTGTTAGTGTCCAAAAAAGCCTATTTAAAATGATCCCATTCTTCCTCAACTTCAGTAGTAAGCAAACCATGACTGTCATAATGACTAAGTAACCTATCATGGTAAGCTTTGGCTATAACTGGATCTTTCAGAGCTTCAGTATTAAAAGTAAATTTTTTAACCCTAGCACAACACTTTTTAAGTTTAAGTTGCAAGACACTTTTAACAAGGTAATGGTCAGATCCAATTTCAGCTCCCCTATATGCCAACTAGCCCATTTGCTGTTAATTAATATGTAATCAATCATATTCTTATGCAGCCCATCAGGTGAAACCCATGTGTACTTATGTATGTCGCGGTGTTTGTAAAAAGTGTTGGTTATTCTGAATCCATTGAGTTTACTTACCTGTAGGAGACGTTGCCCATTGCCATTGCAGCTACCAATACCAGAAGGGCCAATCACCCCTCCCCAAAGGTCAGAGTCAGTACCAACTTTGGCATTGAAGTCACCAAGAACAAGGGTAATATCTCCTTTCTTGACTGAATTCAAAATATCATGAAGTTGTTCATAAAACCTATCCTTCTCATCCTCATCGGCATCCTTAGTGGGGGCATAACAGCAGATAACATTCAAGTCTTTAACGCTTGTCTGAAATTTTGCTGTAAGAAACCTTTCATTAATGCACTCATATCCTAGAAGAGCATCACTAGCGTGTCTGCTGAGAAGCAGACGCACCCCTTGGTGATGCTTATTGTTGTCCCTCCCTGAAAAGAAAAATTTAAGATTATTTTTAAGAATCTGACCTTTATCTGTCCATCTGGTCTCTTGCAAGCCAACGGGGCGGGGGTGGCACAGTCGGTAGCGCGCCAGGCTCGTAATCTGTAGTTCCCAGGTTCGAGTCCCAGCTGGGTCAGCGTTGAGATTTATCTCCGCAAAATTCCCCGCCCTGCCCACGGTCAGTAGGGGACACCGATGGGCTTGGAAAGGCCGCCGTCCGTCGGATGGGACGTTAAGCCGTGTCTCCGTGTGTAGGAATGCCATACCCTGTGCACGTTAAAGAACACGCTGGATGGCCTTGACGGGAGGCTACCATCTGTCTCCCAACAGCTGTTCCAGTGGGTCCCCTCCCCCAACCTTCTCTGAGCCTTCGGGGTCCATGTGACCTGGCCATTTAGCCCATGGTGTGCCAAAAAGTGCCGCTCAGAGGTAAAACAACCCAACCCAACCCTTGCAAGCCAAGAATATCTAAATTATAATGGTGGAATTCTTGTGTGAGGACATCAAGAGAAAAAGCTCTGTGCAGAGTCCTCACATTCCAACTACCTATGGAGAGAAAATGGTTAGTGGGATGTTTAAAGAAACTATGTTTATTGAGAGAGGGAATGCCGACAATATCAAACAGCCCCCTAATCGCAGACATGGGGCAAAGACCCGTTCCCCCACTACTAAAGGCTGAAGCCATCTACACTGGAAGATTTCCTCCAACGTAGAATTTGACGATGCCAATAGAAGCAAAGAGTTCAGGTGCTGCGATGACTTCTGCTCAGGATTATCCACCAGCTGATAAACATATCCTGTGAATCTATTCACTTGGGGCTGTCAACCCACAAACAAACAGAAAACACAGCGGAAGATTTTCCCTCCACAGAAGCCCACCAGTGCAGCAAAATCAGGATCCATAATCAAGCTCAGAGCCATATATCTGTCCAGTCCAGTGGGTTTATATGGTCAGTACCAGGACCCTGTGTGGTTGACCACTCCTCAGCAGGGTAGAAAAAAAAGAAAAGTAGCCATAGTTGTCCAGATCAGTAGGCCACACTAATCTGGCAGCCCTCCCCTTCCGTTCACTTCCACAAGAGTATCTCTTTTGAAAGTTACTAACAGTCCGCACCACGAGAAGGCGGGGTCGGACATTAGGTGCTAGGCCTGAGCGACTGTACAAAAGTACAAATCTAGAGCATTACCTTCCCCCCTAACCTCGTACCCCCACATCTCCCATTTCATATATTCTCCAGAAGGCCGAGTGATTAGTGCTCGGTTATGTAGAAATGGGGCTTGGGTTCGAATCCTTGATAATACATGCATGATTGCTTTCACATGTTTATTTTTTCCTGAGCCATCGTTTACATCATAAATCTTTATCTCAGCATGATTCGCATTCTTGGTTGTGGAGTGAAAAGATCTGGGTTCGAATCTACATAAATCATGGATATTTTTTGGGACAGGTGTGACTCAGTTGTTAGCGCGCCAGGCTCCTAATCTGCAGTTCTCAGGTTCGAGTCCCAGCTGGGTCAGCTTTGAGATTTATCTCCGCAAAACTCCCCGCCCCGCCCACGGTAGTAGAGGACACCGATGGGCTTGGAAAGGCCGCCGTCCGTCGGATGGGACATTAAGCCGTGGCTCCGTGTGCGGGAGAGCCATACCTTGTGCACGTTAAAGAACACGCTGGATGACCTTACCCCAACCTCTGAGCCTTCGGGGTCCATGTGACATTGCCGTTTAGCCCATTGTGTGCAAAAAATGTCACTTAGAGGTAAACCAATTCCAACCCTCAACTCTTTGTCAGATCTTCGGGGATATCGGTTGATTGATGTTATCTTCTTGATTACCACACTCTAATCCCTAAATATCAAATTTCTCTTGAAAAGACTTGACACTGTTGGTTTAAAGTTTCGCCATTTTTCGACTTGAGAACCTTCTAAACGGTGGAAATTCAACTATTCAAAAGTAGCGTAGAGTAATATTTAATGAGTACCAATCCAACCCCCAAAATATTTTATCTCTTAAAAGAATAAGTTGCGCATTTACCACCCAACCAATGAGGTAAGGGGGGGGGGGGGGGAAATTGCTGCTTTGAGTCCCCTTTAACATTCTCCCACCTACCAACGAAATTTCTTGCACAAATAGATCTGAACCATTTTCTAACATTAGCTCCTCCAAGATGAAAATTAAAATTATTGGGAAAATAGAAAATGCTAATCCTAATATTTAATCAGTACCTGATTAATCTAAATATAATTTTCCATTTAATAACTAATTTTACTATCTAAAAATAAAGAAATTCGTTATCTGCAGACGGACAGAGAAACGGAAGAAAACAACCATCGTGTTTTGATAATGATCTAAAATATGACGATTTCATAATATTCAAATTTCGTGAGAAAAGTACATTGATTTTTGAGAGCATCCCAAATTTAGGTACGCGGATATCATATGCCGCAATTCACCATGGAATTATTATTATCCGCTTTAATATTATGCAGCGAAATTCGGTCCAGCTATCATTATGAATGCAACCGATATTATAATGCTAATATAAAGCTTTGATATCTGGCAGTGCGCTTGCAACAATACCTCTACCAAAAGAGATTGTCGCCACGCGCCAGTTCTTCGGTGCAATGACATTCTACCTCGTTCCACAATAAACACGTCACGAAAACGAATAAAAGTGCTACGTCACTGACAGCTAAATTTTTTTTATCTCGCAGATGACGTTTTATGAGAAGATTTAGAAGTCTTTGACTTGACTTTCCATGGCACTATTGAATTATGGTCCTCTCTCCAAAACTTCTCTCTTTTGTGCTTACTTATGGAAGCAAGCAATGCATGATGTATGACGTGTGAGATGTCTTTCGAAGCAAAAAAAGCTTTCTTTGTGTGTGCAGTGGTCCCTGTGGCCTAGTGGTTAACGAGTTTGGCTATTGATCAAAGGAGACCGGGTTCGGGCCCCGGGTAAGGTACGGGTGTTTCTTTTTTTGGATTGTATCCTGGAATTCTTCAGGAAACAATTGGGTAATGTATTGCTCAAAGTTAAAGCATTTTGTCTTAAATTTAAGATGGCTAAGGATTGGACTGAAAGAATCTCAGTAGGCGTCCAAGCCTTTCATTTTGTTGCATCTCTCTTGGATGGATAAATAACCAGACAAAAGATCCTTGATCTATTACGATCTCTTGGTTTTTCACCAGTTCAAGCGTCCAAAGATTTTGGTGTGTGACTCTCGCTTGTTTTACTTCTAGTTGTGCTTTTTTAGCAAATTTATTTTGCCCTTGTGGCCCCTTTGGGGTTTATGTATTTTAACTTTTGTTATTGGCAATCAGGCACTATTTTAGACTTCGAGATATAAGCCTAGGCTTGGAGCTCATAAAATTAATTAAAGATATCAGATAAGATTTTTTTGGATTGTCTTCCTCATATAATTTCTCTGTGTCGAATTATACTGTCTCCTGCCAGACCTCTGTAGCAAGTAATTGTAATTTGCATTGAAATTTGAATGAAAGGTGGTCATTCAAAGGTCAGTATTTTTTTTTTAAAGTAAGGTTTGCCAAGCTTCGGGAATAATTAAAAAAGTTATGCCTTTAAAATATTGAAAGTAACTCTTTTGGCAACATATTAACGGAACAGATAATTTTAAGGTTGGGTTGTTTTACCTCTGAGCGGCACTTTTTTGCACACCATAGGCTAAATGGCCAGGTCACATGGACCCCGAAGGTTCAGAGAAGGTTGGTGGAGGGGACCCGCTGGAACAGCTGTTGGAAGACAGATAGTAGCCTCCCGTCAAGGCCATCCAGCGTGTTCTTTAACGTGCACAGGGTATGGCTCTCCCGCACACGGGGCCACGGCTTAAAGTCCCATCCGACGGACGGCGGCCTTTCCAAGCCCATCGGTGTCCCCTACTGACCGTGGGCAGGGCGGGGAATTTTGCGGAGATAAATCTCAACGCTGACCCAGCTGGGACTCGAATTGGAAACTACAGATTACGAGCCTGGCGCGCTACCGACTGAGCCACCCCGCCCCAGATAATTTTAAGGTTTTGCAACTTTTTTCAGTAGAGAGTGATAAGCAAACATGTAGCTGTTGCCAAAAAAAAAAAATTTAAATTCGTCATTAACTACTGAAAATTAGGTAAAACAAAAGATTTATTTATTTAAATAAATAGAAGTAATTTCAATCGAGGGTAATCGTTTGACGGTACTTGTTTTTAAGTAAAGTTTGACAATCTTTATCAAGGGATCTGTTCCTGTCACGTGACACGAAGGTTGTCAGATCACTAATTTCTAAAAAAAATCTTTGCCAGATATTTTTTCTGGATTCTGTAATCAACCATAGTGTTCGGGTATTTTTTTGAGCGAGTGTACACGAAGGTTGCAGATCACTAATTTGTAAAAAAAAAAACGGTGCCAGATATTTTTTCTGAATTCTGTAATCAACCATAGTGTTCGGATATTTTTTTGAGCGACTGTACATTATGACATAGATAATTCTCAAACAGCCACAGGCTACAGAGGTTCAGCCAAACTCTGCAATTTGCTCCTCCATAAACGCCTATCCTGAGCTACAGCTATTTCATCAGGCTAATTATCACAACGTCGTGCTGAGGATAGCACTTAAAAGTCTGAATCTACTCTTTACAAATGAAAACCGTACCCGAGAATCAACCCGGTTGAGGAAAGGATTGATTGTTCCTTCCGGAAGTTATTGCGTCAATCATCACACACCGGAAACATTCACGGGACACTGACAAGCAGCTGCTTTACATAAAATATGCTAAGCTGTTTCCTGGTCCGGGCCTAGTGGTCTTTCTCCCTTTCAAGAGATGAAGTCATGTGGCATGGGGCTTTGGAATTAATGAGGGATTAGTCCTTGAGCTACAGTTCACCATCTGGCAGAGATGTAAGTCTTACTTCAGATGGCTCTTGCATTCGTTATGAGTTGAAACTTTGACCTTTCAGTAAACTTTAGTTCACAACTTGCATATTGTATCGACTGCATCGAGCAGACGATTCTCAGTGGCCTGAAAAGATCACTTTCCAAAGAGAAAGCTGACGAAAAAGAAAATAAAGAGATAATGTATACTCAGAGACCGAACCATAATATATTTCTATCAATTTAGAGCAGGATACCGAATTAATTTATTTACCAGTACAGAACACCAGCAAAAGAAGATTTTAAGAAATGCATATAAACTGAAAGGCTCCTGTCAGACCTCTGTGGCAAGCAGTTGCTTGAGGAGGTATTTATTTATTATTTATATTAGAAACAATAGGTGGCAGTAGCGGGTCGTGGATAGAATTTCAGGTGAGGCACTTTGACTAGCACAGGGCTTGGGTTGTGTTTTACCTCTGCAAAGAGACTCTAAATATAAGTATCTCTTTTAATTGAAATTTTTAAATTAAAAAAAAATTTAATTGGATTTACTTGAAATATAAGTATCTCTTGAATAATAAGTATCTCTTTTAATTATATTTACTTTGCATTATTAATTTATTATATATTTTATTGCATATATTAATTTATTTTACAAGGAATTGCAAAAAAATTGGTAATAAAAATTAATTATGAAAAAAATAATAGTATTTTTCTCTCTCTCTTTGCATACACAATAAATAATACTGCACAAATAGCTCGGCCATTTGTGCAGTAGAGTTTGGCTCTCAATTCTCGTTCGTGGTGGCGCTGTTGAATATATATTCATTACGACAGACTTTGTATTCATGGAGTGAATTGTGTATGCAAAGAGACTTGAAATATAAATAGTAATTTATGAGAGCTGCTTGGGATCGAACCGGAGACCTTTGACCTGCAAGTCAAAAAGAGTCATTTAGGACATTGAGTTAAACATTAATAAGAAAATATGTTAAAATATATTATTAATATTGTAGACAAAGGTTCAACACGTTTTATATCGTATCTAATGATCTGAAATTCTTCATACGAAATATCTTTCCTTGACAAAATATAAAAGTGATCAATTCATCAATAGTAAATACACAGAAGTCATTAAATCAAATTTTTTTGTGTACAATCCGCGAACTCGAACCCGCGTCTATTAGGATTCATGCCAGAGTGTTCTCTGGCGTGAAATTGGAATTTTTTTCGAAACATATAACCTCTGAAAAATACTTTAATAACAGTCAGTACTCTTTGACTGAAATACCGACTCTCCAATCATTAGGCAACTACCTACTCAACCTGCCCAAAACCAATTATGCTTACGTCACAGTGTGAAGACAAAATAAAACCTTTTTTTTACGCTTGGACTAAAGAAAGCAATTACGTTGTAAAACGCCTCAGCAGCAAACGGTAGGAAGCGAAACACAAGTCGGTTTCTGGGACCGTCCCACATTTATCACACGACTACCTTCCTGCTTTTGAAATCGGTGCTGCCAATATTTCCTGCAAAACTTTTGCAAGCAAGAACACATAGCCAAGCGTCCGTCAAGTGTGATAAAGTGTATTTGAGAAACAGTCTAGAGAGGGGAAAAAAAATCAATGCTGCGAGTCAATCACTTAAAGTAGCACACGTCACGCGAATTAAAGAAATAATTTTTGTTTTTACAAAGCTTACAATGTTCAAGCGACAACCGGCATCACCAATTATGTGATGGCTCGGCCATTTGTACAGTAGTTTGGCTCTCAGGTCTCGTTCGTGGTGGCGCTGTTGAATCTATATTCATTACGACAGACTCTTTGTATTCATGGAGTGAATTGTGTATGCAAACAGAGTTGAAATATTAATGCATTTGGAATAGAACGTATACTGAAAGCCTTTCTACAGCTACTTCGTAAATCGCGCGATGGTAATTGACCCCAATGACACTTTCCCGCTAATTGCATCAGCCTGGATTGAGTTATTTAACCCCTTAGAGACAACTTTTTTTATGACACAGTGGGATCAACTAGTAGGTCACGTACCAAAAGACATCTAGCAATTTTATTTATTTATGCAAATATCCTTGTTTTTAACACCTTTGTGGCGTTATTTTAACCAGTACACTGGACAGTACAGTCGCTCAAAAAAGTATCCGAACACTATGGTTGATTACAGAATTCAGAAAAAATATCTGGCAACGTTTTTTTAGAAATTAGTGGTCTGGCAACCTTCGTGTAACAGAATTCAGAAAAAATATCTCGCAACGGTTTTTTTTAAAGAAATTAGTGATCTGGCAACCTTTGTGTAACAGAATTCAGAAAAAATATCTGGCAACGTTTTTTATTTAGAAATTAGTGATCTTGCAACCTTCGTGTACGTATACGAAGGTTGGCAGATCACAATTCTAAAAGAAAAATTTGTTGCCAGATATTTTTTCTGAATTTTGCAATCAACCATAGTGTTCGGATATTTTTTTGAGGGACTGTACAAATGCTAGGTAAAAAAATTGTCGTTTCGTACTTCGCCGAGTTTTTTGAAGATACGCAACTAAAACAAGCGATGCGGATCGATGAAAGACTATCGATTACAGGGACCTCCATAATCGATACATCTGCAAGTCTGCAGCCGACCTTTGGTATTTTTGCCTTTTTAACCATTAAAGTCCATTCACCTCTAATGAATAAGTAACGCTCGTTTTCAAAGATAAAACGTCTTGTCATTTACCAATCACAGCGCCCTCCAACGACAAGATTTAAACTAATGGGATGAAAATATGTTTTGTTAGTACGTATTGAACCCAGATATTATTTTTCATTTTTCTCTTAAAAATTTCAATGTCTACGGACAAACGAGAAAATTAAAAAAATAGCTCGTTTTGTTAAAAATTATCTAAAAATAAAACACACTCTTTAAAAAATCTCTCTCCCATCTTCAACCAATATTTCTCTTCCTGTGCGGGAAACACTAGCCGATTGCTCTATCAAGTGCATCTTTGCATAAAAAACGAATTTATTAAAAATGTGAAAAATTTGCTTTTTTTCTCGTTATTACAGTCGCTCAAAAAAGTATCCGAACAATATGGTTGATTACAGAATACAGAAAAAATATCTGGCAACGATTCTTTTTAGAAATTAGTGATCTGGCAACCTTCGTGTACAGTCGCTCAAATAAATATCGGAACACTATCATTGATTACAGAATGCAGAAAAAATATCTGGCAACGATTCTTTTTTTTAGAAATTAGTGATCTGGCAACCTTCGTGTACAGTCGCTCAAATAAATATCAGAACACTATCATTGATTACAGAATTCAGAAAAAATATCTGGCAACGATTCTTTTTAGAAATTAGTGATCTGGCAACCTTCGCGTACAGTCGCTTAAAAAAGTATCCAAACTCTATGGTTGATTAGAGAATTCAGAAAAAATATCTGGCAACGATTCTTTTTAGAAATTAGTGATCTGGCAACCTTCGTGTACAGTCGCTCAAATAAATATCAGAACACTATCATTGATTACAGAATTCAGAAAAATATCTGGCAACGATTCTTTTTAGAAATTAGTGATCTGGCAACCTTCGTGTACAGTCGCTCAAATAAATATCAGAACACTATCATTGATTACAGAATTCAGAAAAATATCTGGCAACGATTCTTTTTAGAAATTAGTGATCTGGCAACCTTCGTGTACAGTCGCTCAAATAAATATCGGAACACTATCATTGATTACAGAATGCAGAAAAAATATCTGGCAACGATTCTTTTTTTTTTAGAAATTAGTGATCTGGCAACCTTCGTGTACAGTCGCTCAAATAAATATCAGAACACTATCATTGATTACAGAATTCAGAAAAAATATCTGGCAACGATTCTTTTTAGAAATTAGTGATCTGGCAACCTTCGTGTACAGTCGCTCAAATAAATATCAGAACACTATCATTGATTACAGAATTCAGAAAAATATCTGGCAACGATTCTTTTTAGAAATTAGTGATCAGGCAACCTTCGTGTACAGTCGCTCAAATAAATATCAGAACACTATCATTGATTACAGAATTCAGAAAAATATCTGGCAACGATTCTTTTTAGAAATTAGTGATCAGGCAACCTTCGTGTACAGTCGCTCAAATAAATATCAGAACACTATCATTGATTACAGAATTCAGAAAAATATCTGGCAACGATTCTTTTTAGAAATTAGTGATCAGGCAACCTTCGTGTACAGTCGCTCAAATAAATATCAGAACACTATCATTGATTACAGAATTCAGAAAAATATCTGGCAACGATTCTTTTTAGAAATTAGTGATCTGGCAACCTTCGTGTACAGTCGCTCAAATAAATATCAGAACACTATCATTGATTACAGAATTCAGAAAAATATCTGGCAACGATTCTTTTTAGAAATTAGTGATCTGGCAACCTTCGCGTACAGTCGCTTAAAAAAAGTATCCAAACTCTATGGTTGATTAGAGAATTCAGAAAAAATATCTGGCAACGATTCTTTTTAGAAATTAGTGATCTGCAAACTTCGTGTACAGTCGCTCAAATAAATATCAGAACACTATCATTGATTACAGAATTCAGAAAAATATCTGGCAACGATTCTTTTTAGAAATTAGTGATCTGGCAACCTTCGTGTACAGTCGCTCAAATAAATATCAGAACACTATCATTGATTACAGAATGCAGAAAAAATATCTGGCAACGATTCTTTTTAGAAATTAGTGATCTGGCAGCCTTCGTGTACAGTCGCTCAAATAAATATCGGAACACTATCATTGATTACAGAATGCAGAAAAATATCTGGCAACGATTCTTTTTAGAAATTAGTGATCTGGCAACCTTCGTGTACAGTCGCTCAAATAAATATCAGAACACTATCATTGATTACAGAATTCAGAAAAATATCTGGCAACGATTCTTTTTAGAAATTAGTGATCTGGCAACCTTCGCGTACAGTCGCTTAAAAAAAGTATCCAAACTCTATGGTTGATTAGAGAATTCAGAAAAAATATCTGGCAACGATTCTTTTTAGAAATTAGTGATCTGGCAAACTTCGTGTACAGTCGCTCAAATAAATATCAGAACACTATCATTGATTACAGAATTCAGAAAAATATCTGGCAACGATTCTTTTTAGAAATTAATGATCTGGCAACCTTCGTGTACAGTCGCTCAAATAAATATCAGAACACTATCATTGATTACAGAATGCAGAAAAAATATCTGGCAACGATTCTTTTTAGAAATTAGTGATCTGGCAGCCTTCGTGTACAGTCGCTCAAATAAATATCGGAACACTATCATTGATTACAGAATGCAGAAAAATATCTGGCAACGATTCTTTTTAGAAATTAGTGATCTGGCAACCTTCGTGTACAGTCGCTCAAATAAATATCGGAACACTATCATTGATTACAGAATTCAGAAAAATATCTGGCAACGATTCTTTTTAGAAATTAGTGATCTGGCAACCTTCGTGTACAGTCGCTCAAATAAATATCAGAACACTATCATTGATTACAGAATTCAGAAAAATATCTGGCAACGATTCTTTTTAGAAATTAGTGATCAGGCAACCTTCGTGTACAGTCGCTCAAATAAATATCAGAACACTATCATTGATTACAGAATTCGGAAAAATATCTGGCAACGATTCTTTTTAGAAATTAGTGATCAGGCAACCTTCGTGTACAGTCGCTCAAATAAATATCAGAACACTATCATTGATTACAGAATTCAGAAAAATATCTGGCAACGATTCTTTTTAGAAATTAGTGATCTGGCAACCTTCGTGTACAGTCGCTCAAATAAATATCAGAACACTATCATTGATTACAGAATTCAGAAAAATATCTGGCAACGATTCTTTTTAGAAATTAGTGATCTGGCAACTTTCGTGTACAGTCGCTCAAATAAATATCAGAACACTATCATTGATTACAGAATTCAGAAAAATATCTGGCAACGATTCTTTTTAGAAATTAGTGATCTGGCAACCTTCGTGTACAGTCGCTCAAATAAATATCGGAACACTATCATTGATTACAGAATGCAGAAAAAATATCTGGCAACGATTCTTTTTTTTTTTAGAAATTAGTGATCTGGCAACCTTCGTGTACAGTCGCTCAAATAAATATCAGAACACTATCATTGATTACAGAATTCAGAAAAAATATCTGGCAACGATTCTTTTTAGAAATTAGTGATCTGGCAACCTTCGTGTACAGTCGCTCAAATAAATATCAGAACACTATCATTGATTACAGAATTCAGAAAAATATCTGGCAACGATTCTTTTTAGAAATTAGTGATCAGGCAACCTTCGTGTACAGTCGCTCAAATAAATATCAGAACACTATCATTGATTACAGAATTCAGAAAAATATCTGGCAACGATTCTTTTTAGAAATTAGTGATCAGGCAACCTTCGTGTACAGTCGCTCAAATAAATATCAGAACACTATCATTGATTACAGAATTCGGAAAAATATCTGGCAACGATTCTTTTTAGAAATTAGTGATCTGGCAACCTTCGTGTACAGTCGCTCAAATAAATATCAGAACACTATCATTGATTACAGAATTCAGAAAAATATCTGGCAACGATTCTTTTTAGAAATTAGTGATCAGGCAACCTTCGTGTACAGTCGCTCAAATAAATATCAGAACACTATCATTGATTACAGAATTCAGAAAAATATCTGGCAACGATTCTTTTTAGAAATTAGTGATCAGGCAACCTTCGTGTACAGTCGCTCAAATAAATATCAGAACACTATCATTGATTACAGAATTCGGAAAAATATCTGGCAACGATTCTTTTTAGAAATTAGTGATCTGGCAACCTTCGTGTACAGTCGCTCAAATAAATATCAGAACACTATCATTGATTACAGAATTCAGAAAAATATCTGGCAACGATTCTTTTTAGAAATTAGTGATCTGGCAACCTTCGCGTACAGTCGCTTAAAAAAAGTATCCAAACTCTATGGTTGATTAGAGAATTCAGAAAAAATATCTGGCAACGATTCTTTTTAGAAATTAGTGATCTGGCAACCTTCGTGTACAGTCGCTCAAATAAATATCAGAACACTATCATTGATTACAGAATTCAGAAAAATATCTGGCAACGATTCTTTTTAGAAATTAGTGATCAGGCAACCTTCGTGTACAGTCGCTCAAATAAATATCAGAACACTATCATTGATTACAGAATTCAGAAAAATATCTGGCAACGATTTTTTTTAGAAATTAGTGATCAGGCAACCTTCGTGTACAGTCGCTCAAATAAATATCAGAACACTATCATTGATTACAGAATTCAGAAAAATATCTGGCAACGATTCTTTTTAGAAATTAGTGATCAGGCAACCTTTACACGAAGGTTGCCAGATCACTAATTTCTAAAAAAAAAATCGTTCCCAAATATTTTTTTTCTGAATCCTGTAATCAATGATAGTGTTCTGATACTTTTTTGAGCGACTGTACACAATAGCTACGAAATTTACTTAAAATCGTAGTTATTGTACAACAACTCGCAAACTGAAAAACTAAATGCTAAAATTTCCAACAGATGGACAACCTTTGCTTTTCCCAATGAAGAGATGAAAACCGGGGCCTCGTGAATAATAATTCTTTTGAGAATGGAAATCAAAATTCTTAAATATTTTCTGTCTCACTCTGTGAAAAATTAAAAATTCTGCCTTGGCATTTTTAAATTCATTGGCTGGAATCTTCAGCGAAAAAGAATTATTATTTTCTGAATCTCGTTTTGACGAATCAAGAGATCCGTAAAATTCCCCGCCCTGCCCACGGTCAGTAGGAGACACCGATGGGCTTGGAAAGGCCGCCGTCCGTCGGATGGGACGTTAAGCCGTGGCTCCGTGTGCGGGAGAGCCATACCCTGTGCACGTTAAAGAACACGCTGGATGGCCTTGACGGGAGGCTACCATCTGTCTCCCAACAGCTGTTCCAGTGGGTCCCCTCCCCCAACCTTCTCTGAGCCTTCGGGGTCCATGTGACCTGGCCATTTAGCCCATTGTATGCAAAAAAAGTGCCGCTCAGAGGTAAAACTACTCAATTAACAACGTTAAAGAACACGCTGGATGGCCTTGACGGGAGGCTACCATCTGTCTCTCAACAGCTGTTCCAGTGGGTCCCCTCCCCCCAACCTTCTGTGAGCCTTCGGGGTCCATGTGACCTGGCCATTTAGCCCATTGTATGCAAAAAAAGTGCCGCTCAGAGGTAAAACTACTCAATTAACAACGTTAAAGAACACGCTGGATGGCCTTGACGGGAGGCTACCATGTGTCTCCCAACAGCTGTTCCAGTGGGTCCCCTCCCCCCAACCTTCTATGAGCCTTCGGGGTCCTTGTGACCTGGCCATTTAGCCCATTGTGTGCAAAAAAGTGCCGCTCAGAAGTAAAACAACACAACCCAACCTAACGAATCAAGAGATCCTTAAACACTGTTGTTAACGACAGATCATTTATTACAGTCGTTTTTTCGAATAAATTTCAAATCAATAAAGGGAATATTAATTACGTCACTATCATTCGTCATTTCCGCTGAAATCCCCTCACCATCCAAAAAGATGTTGAAGATTAAACGCAAATCCTCTCCTCCACGTGACGCTGCCGCTGCGGACTTTTCCCCTGAAATCAAACGAATATGGATTTGCATCGAAACTTGCTCATTTGCATTGGACGCATGGTTGCGGAATTTAGACCCACTCCGCCCCCCCCCCCCCCCCGCCATTTGTTATTAATGCAGGTGAGTCACGTGGCCGTTTCCTGCCTCTTTCCAATCAGCTTTCGACATAGCGCCCAAATGAACACGCGCACCACGCCCCTGCCGCGTGTCCTCATCTCTCGGGGGGAAGGATGCGAGTCGTGTGTCTGTTGCTATAGCAACCTCCACCTCCCGTGCTAGCGCCAGCAACATGTGACGAAGCAACGTGATCTATTCCATGCATGAAAACTTTTAGTGAATTCATCATTAGCAATTTCCGGCGTTCGCAGTGGGTGTCTGGGACATGTGTTGACTCGGCAGCAGAATCGTTTACAATTTATCTCATTAAAAGATGGCAAATTGATAAAAAGTGCGCCGATTGAAAGAAAGAGTTTAATTCCAATTTCCTTAACATACCTCCTTAGGTATAAATAAATACCCCCTCAAGCAGCTGCTTGCCAAAGAGGTCTGACAGGAGCCTGTCACTTTATATGCCATAGTAGAAGGTCTGTGAGGATGGCAGGACCTCAGCAGAAAAACAATACAAACGTCCATGCCTTACCCGGGACTCGAACCCAGGTCCCTTAGATCAGTAGCCAAGACACTTCTTCAATTCTCTCTTCCCCGCCCTGCCACAGTCAGTAGGGGATACCGATGGGCTTGGAAAGGCCGCCGTCCGTCGGATGGGACGTTAAGCCGTGGCCCCGTGTGTGGGAGAGCCATACCCTGTGCACGTTAAAGAACACGCTGGATGGCCTTGACGGGAGGCTACCATCTGTCTCCAAGCTGTTCACCAAGCTGTTCTAGTGGGTCCCCTCCCCCAACCTTCTCTCAGCCTTCGGGGTCCATGTGACCTGGCCATTTAGTCCATGGTGTGCAAAAAAGTACCGCTCAGAGGTAAAACTACTCAATTAACAACGTTAAAGAACACGCTGGATGGCCTTGACGGGAAGTTACCATCTGTCTACCAACAGCTGTTCCAGTGGGTCCCCTCCCCCAACCTTCTCTCAACCTTCGGGGTCCTTGTGACCTGGCCATTTAGCCCATGGTGTGCAAAAAAGTACCGCTCAGAGGTAAAACTACTCAATTAACAACGTTAAAGAACACGCTGGATGGCCTTGACGGGAGGCTACCATCTGTCTCCAAACAGCTGTTCCAGTGGGTCCCCTCCCCCAACCTTCTCTGAGCCTTCGGGGTCCTTGTGACCTGGCCATTTAGCCCATGGTGTGCAAAAAAGTGCCGCTCAGAGGTAAAACAACCCAACCCAACTCTTCACTTCTCTTCCTTAATTCTTTCCCAACCCTCCCCAAGAGGCTGAAGCACCAACATGATTCTAACAATTTCTTAGTGGATGTAGAAATTCTTTTCAAATTACACTACGAGAAAGAAATTATCAAAACAGCAAATGTTTGTCTTAGAGTTCTAACAGGAACCTATCGGAAAATTATGGTAGAGCTGTAAAGAAGGCGAGATCTCAGCATAAAGACTTCCCCTGGGCAGTGCCGTCTTAACAGTATTCTACAACACTCGGCAAAGCAATGCACTGGGGCCCCCACCCACCAACCTACGGGTTGGGTTGTTTTACCACTGAGCGGCGCTTTTTTTTTTTGCACTCCATTAGCTAAATGGCCACGTCACAAGGACCCCGAAGGCTCAGAGAAAGTTGGGGAGGGGGGACCCACTGGGAACAGCTGTTGGGAGACAGATGGTAGCCTCCCGTCAAGGCCATCCAGCGTGTTCTTTAACGTTGTTAATTGAGTAGTTTTACCTCTGAGCGGCACTTTTTTGCACACCATGGGCTAAATGGCCACGTCACAAGGACCCCGAAGGCTCAGAGAAGGTTGGGGAGGGGGGACCCACTGGGAACAGCTGTTGAGAGACAGATGGTAGCCTCCCGTCAAGGCCATCCAGCGTGTTCTTTAACGTTGTTAATTGAGTAGTTTTACCTCTGAGCGGCACTTTTTTGCACACCATGGGCTAAATGGCCAGGTCACAAGGACCCCGAAGGCTCAGAAAAGGTTGGGGGAGGGGATCCACTGGAACAGCTGTTGGGAGACAGATGGTAGCCTCCCGTCAAGGCCATCCAGCGTGTTCTTTAACGTTGTTAATTGAGTAGTTTTACCTCTGAGCGGCACTTTTTTTGCACACCATGGGCTAAATGGCCAGGTCACAAGGACCCCGAAGGCTCAGAGAAGGTTGGGGAAGGGGACCCACTGGAACAGCTGTTGGGAGACAGATGCTAACCTCCCGTCAAGGCCATCCAGCGTGTTCTTTAACGTTGTTAATTGAGTAGTTTTACCTCTGAGCGGCACTTTTTTGCACACCATGGGCTAAATGGCCAGGTCACATGGATCCCGAAGGCTCAGAGAAGGTTGGGGGAGGGGACCCACTGGAACAGCTGTTGGGAGACAGATGGTAGCCTCCCGTCAAGGCCATCCAGCGTGTTCTTTAACGTGCACAGGGTGTGGCTCTCCCGCACACGGGGCCACGGCTTAACGTCCCATCCGACGGACGGCGGCCTTTCCAAGCCAATCGGTGTCCCCTACTGACCGTGGGCAGAATTCTTCAGGAGGAGAGCGACAATTTTTTAAAAACACTTCAGTCCTCACTCCTTAAAGGATTTAGCACTTCTGAAGCACTCCACGAATCTTTTTAACCCCCCTCCCCAAATAGAGAGGCGGGGGTGGCTCAGTCGGTAGCGCGCCAGGCGCGTAATCTGTAGTTCCCAGGTTCGAGTCCCAGCTGGGTCAGTGTTGAGATTTATCTCCGCAAAATTCCCCGCCCTGCCCACGGTCAGTAGGGGACACCGATGGGCTTGGAAAGGCCGCCGTCCGTCGGATGGGACGTTAATCCGTGGTCCCGTGTGTGGGAGAGCCATACCCTGTGCACGTTAAAGAACACGCTGGATGGCTTTGACGGGAGGCTACCATCTGTCTCCCAACAGCTTTTCCAGCAGGTCCCCTCTCTCAACCTTCTCTGAGCCTTAGGGGTCCTTGTGACCTGGCCATTTCGCCAATGGTGTGCAAAAAAGTGCCGCTCAGAGGTAAAACTACTCAATTAACAACGTTAAAGAACACGCTGGATGGCCTTGACGGGAGGCTACCATCTGTCTCTCAACAGCTGTTCCAGTGGGTTCCCTCCCCCAACCTTCTCTGAGCCTTCGGGATCCATGTGACCCTGGCCATTTAGCCCATTGTGTGCAAAAAAGTGCCGCTCAGAGGTAAAACAACCCAACCCTTGACAAAAGCCCATTAAATAAATAATGAAAGATAAATAACTCCTTCAATTAGTTGCTTGTCACAGATTCAGGAGCCATTCAGTTTATACACCACAGAGAAAGTCTGAGGAAGGCTAGACCTCAGCAGGAAGTAAATAATCAAATATAAATAACAGTGAATCATATACATACTTGCATCATGTTAGAAAAGAACAACCTTCTAATATCCCATTATTTCCATAATTTCGAAAGAGTTAATAAGAGTTTGATTTATTTGTGTCATGTGATGATTATTGACTCTAAAATCATCGTCACAAAAAAATATGATACTTCGTTGATGCAGGGCACAAGTCAAGGTCAAATCAATAATAAATTCAACTGGTTGTGAAGAGGATAGAAGGTTTCATCATAATGAACACGCTTTCAACTTCCTTATCGTTTGACCAAACATTTTGTCTGATTACTTATCAATGTCTGTAATCTTTTGCAATCAGTGAAATATTTAATGCTTCGGACACAGAAACGGTAGAGAACGAGATGTAGTTTGGAAATTTTAGTTTTCCGTTCCATGTGTTAAAATATTTCATTTTGTTGGCAACGCTAATAATCCTGCTCAAATACTGCGAGCTAAGTCAAATATTTCGAAATTAAAGGAGTCGCTTTCGCAGTTCAAATCAATGTTATAGTGCCTTTAAGTAATAGTGTGGCAATCGTCAATAGCCTAGCCATTAAAAAGTGGTCCAAATAATGTTCCCCTACCGACAGGGGGACTAGAGTCGCATCATAACTTCGTACATGCGCAGTGAAAAGATATTATGGGTATAGTTACCGTTTCACGCCAAATTACTCCGCCACAAGTAGTTCTAGGTAGAAAAAAGTAGTTCTACATAAAAAATTATATCGTGAAACATTATGGGCATGAAAAAACATGATACTCTATAAGCAACTAAAATGTTTCGTTAGTTTCCTCCAGAAATTTAAATATTAAGAATTAGCTTACATAATAAAAAATTGTTTAATTAGGGTGGCATCCTCACAAATCCCATTTGTACATCCATTTTAATTTGGTAAGTATAAAGTGAATAAACCTTTAATTTGTTTGATTTATTTAGCATAATTGATCGTTTATAGAAGTTTCAGGGCAATTTTCTTCAATTTTTTTGCAAATTTCAGTGTTGCTATGTTTAACGTTATGAAAAGGAGAGAATTATATTTGCTCGTATTTAACCTCAGGTGACATTTAATACAATTTCAAGTAAAACTTGCTGAATACTGTGTCGCCGTAAGAAATTCACCCCGCCGTGGCTAAAATATAAAGCGGCAAGGCATGATCGCGTCCCTTGTACTTTTAACGTAGTAAGGTGTGCTTTGCGTGCGGCATCTTGAAGCGATAGGAACCGCTAGACTCACGATTGCAACGAACAGTTTTAAAAGTATTTTTCTCAGTATAACAACTTTCTTTTGCACAGTGTAGTTAAGACGAGAATTTTTAAGAGTAATATGTAGAATTTTAGATTCTACTCAAATATAAATAAATTACTGAAGTTTTGTTTTTACGTTTAAGAACATTCAAATTCTAATATACATTGTGGGTACGGTAAAGCTGTTATTGGTTCCTGTCAACTCCATGACCTATGTTCCAGTACTTAACGGTAATAAAATGCTGTGGCATTCAGCACGGGATGGTAACAGCGTTTAACAATCCTTCATACTTTCCTGGACCACTTTGTAAAGGGGGCCTCAACCCTTGTATCATCTGGTCCAATCGCAAAATTCAATTTTGGGCGCTGTACGCAACGACTGGCGGGACCAGGACCGTAAAGTGCTGGTTATCCCACATTTCGGCGATTAGGCTTAATGGCTCGCAGGCGCCTAGATTGGGGCGGGGGTGGCTCAGTTGGTAGCGCACCAGGCTCGTAATCTGCAGTTCCCAGGTTCGAGTCCCAGCTGGGTCAGCGTCGAGATTTATCTCCGCAAAATTCCCCGCCCTGCCCACGGTCAGTAGGGGACACTGATGGGCTTGGAAAGGCCACCGTCCGTCGGATGGGACGTTAAGCCGTGGCTCCGTGTGCGGGAGAGCCATACCCTGTGCACGTTAAAGAACACGCTGGATGGCCTTGACGGGAGGGCGGGGGTGGCTCAGTCGGTAGCGCGCCAGGCTCGTAATCTGTAATTCCCAGGTTCGAGTCCCAGCTGGGTCAGCGTCGAGATTTATCTCCGCAAAATTCCCCGCCCTGCCCACGGTCAGTAGGGGACACTGATGGGCTTGGAAAGGCCACCGTCCGTCGGATGGGACGTTAAGCCGTGGCCCCGTGTGCGGGAGAGCCATACCCTGTGCACGTTAAAGAACACGCTGGATGGCCTTGACGGGAGGCTACCATCTGTCTCTCAACAGCTGTTCCAGTGGGTCCCCTCCCCCAACCTTCTCTGAGCTTTCGGGGTCCATGTGACCTGGCCATTTAGCCCATGGTGTGCAAAAAAGTGTCGCTCAGAGGTAAAACAACCGAACAAGCCGCCTAGATTCGTTGAAAAATGAAAGAAAAAGAAGCAAAGGGAAGGTGCTACATCGTAAAAAGTGTTAGAGAGTGGTGGGGAGTAGTTAAAATATCTTCCTTGATGGAGGGTGAAATGTATAATCCTTTTTGTGGGACATGCTGTGAGTTGGTGTCAATAAGATAGATTTTAGCGCTTGCGTTGCGTTACACAACGTAGCGTAACTACCTAGGAAATGGGATGGACTGTAGTTAAAGGTATGGGATTGAGAAAGTTATAAATTTTTAATGGTGTGGGGGAGGAGGGGTCTGGGGTCTTCAATAGGGGTGGAAATTTGTGTCCTAGGGGGGGGCTAAGATAGAACTTTTATACTCTTTAAATCCTCTTCCATTGGAGGGAATTAACTGTAGAAATGGAATTTTTAGGGGGGGGGGGGCTTTAATTAACTGCAATTAAAAATTTTAACATGTGCCATTAATTTAATGGGGATGTGAATTGAGGTATATGTGGGTAAGGAGATGGTTGTTAGCCAGTTAGATTAGCAATAATAATGAAGTGAAATGCAGGGAAGTAGACTCGAAGTTGTCCAGTGCAAACTGTATTCCTTGGGAATTAAAGGATATTTGATACCATAAAAAATTTTTTCCTTTATAGTGTGGGTTATGGGGATCTGTTTATGACCAAATGGTGAATTCAGAGTGGTGAAGTGGGAGTTGTGGGTTGACAGGGAGTAATAAAAATTTGAATTAATCGATAGGTTAGAGCATTTTAATACAGAATAATCACGATACTAATAATTTGCAGTATTACAATGGTCTAACCTATTGGTTAATTCAAATTTTTATTACTTGAAGTATATTTTATAATTTGAAGATGTGACAAATAACATACGTACTAATATGTGACGTTTGGATACTAATATGTGACGTTGGTTGAGTAGAGGACTTTTTTTCTACAGTTGAATTCTATATCTACAGGTAATCTGTGATTTTACTATGAATTAGTTTTTACCTGGAAACGGGAAAAAAACATGGTAATTTTTTTTTTTTTCAGTTTTTTTTTTATCGGATAATACTACTCTAACTTTAGGGAGAGGGTCCGCAGGATGATTGAGACTTCAAGGGGGGTGCAGTACCAAAAAGATTGAGAAATTATCATACGGCTCGAAATCTTTTTCATTTCTGATCTTGGCTGAATTTGCGTCGCAACCCAAAAACCGTAATCACCAGGAGATCTGTATTGTAAAATGAATCCTGCCTTCGCAACAATAGTGAACCTGGGAGTCGATTCCTTTCACATCAACCAACATCGGATACCACCACCTTCTTCCTACTCGATTCTAACAATAAGCATCTCCTTCGACGTCTTATACCGGTCGACGACCTCCCGCGCAGAGGTGTCGCTAGGCAACCGCCGCTCATGACGTCACCCACATATCTCTGTCAGCTGCAGAGAACAACAGCGCTAACCTCGTGCACCAGAGTCGGGTAAATATAACTGTTGAGAAAGATATTTGCTTTCGTAGATTAAAACTTCATAGCTAGCTCCGATATATGGATTGCTTTTCGGTCTGTTCTTTGGAAGCAGAATCTCTGATACGATCGACTAAGATTCAAAAAATAAAGTTAGCTCAGTAAAAATAAGCCATATTTTACACAGAAGAATATTGTAAAATGCAATCAATTAATGTAGATATAAATAAAATAAATACCCCCTCAAGTAGCTGCTTGCCACAGAGGTCTGACAGGAGCCTGTCAGTTTATACGCCATAGTCGGCCTGAGATGATGGCAGGACCGCAGCAGAGAAACAGCACACGCAACCATGCCTTACCCGGAGCTCGAACCCAGGACCCTTAGATCAGTAGCCAAGCCCGCTAACCACTCGACCATGGGATGGCATATAGATATATTGCAGTCAATAATGCTCCATAGAGAACCAGACATAACATTTCTGAGAGAAATTGCCCTGAATTTGCTGAATTATTTCACATTTTGTTTTTTTCTTTAACTCATGACGGTGGATTGGCTCAGTCGGTAGCGCGCCAGGCTCGTAATCTGCAATTCCCATGTTCGAGTCCCAGCTCGATCAGCGTTGATATTTATCTCCGCAAAACTCCCCGCCCTGCCCACGGTCAGTAGGGGACACCGATGGGCTTGGAAAAGCCGCCGTCAATCAGAAGAAGAAATAATAATCAATCAGAAGAATTAAAATCGTTAAGCCGTGACCCTGTGTACGGGAAAGCCTGTGCCCGTTAAAGAACACGCTGGATTGCCTTCTTGGGGTCCTTGTGACCTGATCGTTTAACCTATTGTGGATGGCCTTGACGGGAGACTACCATCTGTCTCCCAACAAGGACCCCGGAATCTGTCAACCAACAAGGACAGACTCCATCTGTCTCCCAACAGTTGTTCCAGTGGGTCCCCTCCCCCTACCTTCTCTGAACCTTCGGGGTCCTTGTGACCTGGACATTTAGCCCATAGTGTGCAAAAAAGTGCCGCTCAGAGGTAAAACTACTCAATTAACGTTAAAGAACACGCTGGATGGCCTTGACGGGAGGCTACCATCTGTCTCTCAACAGCTGTTCCCAGTGGGTCCCCCCTCCCCAACCTTCTCTGAGCCTTCGGGGTCCTTGTGACGTGGCCATTTAGCCCATGGTGTGCAAAAAAGTGCCGCTCAGAGGTAAAACTACTCAATTAACAACGTTAAAGAAGACCCTGGATGGCCTTGACGGGAGGCTACCATCTGTCTGCCAACAGCTGTTCCAGTGGGTCCCCTCCCCCAACCTTCTCTGAGCTTTCGGGATCCTTGTGACCTGGCCATTTAGCCCATGGTGTGCAAAAAAGTGCCGCTCAGAGGTAAAACTACTCAATTAACAACGTTAAAGAACACGTTGGATGGCCTTGATGGGAGGCTACCATCTGTCTCCCAACAGCTGTTCCAGTGGGTCCCCTCCCCCAACCTTCTCTGAGCTTTCGGGATCCTTGTGACCTGGCCATTTAGCCCATGGTGTGCAAAAAAGTACCGCTCAGAGGTAAAACTACTCAATTAACAACGTTAAAGAAGACCCTGGATGGCCTTGACGGGAGGCTACCATCTGTCTGCCAACAGCTGTTCCAGTGGGTCCCCTCCCCCAACCTTCTCTGAGCTTTCGGGATCCTTGTGACCTGGCCATTTAGCCCATGGTGTGCAAAAAAGTACCGCTCAGAGGTAAAACTACTCAATTAACAACGTTAAAGAACACGCTGGATGGCCTTGACGGGAGGCTACCATCTGTCTCCCAACAGCTGTTCCAGTGGGTCCCCTCCCCCAACCTTCTCTGAGCTTTCGGGATCCTTGTGACCTGGCCATTTAGCCCATGGTGTGCAAAAAAGTACCGCTCAGAGGTAAAACTACTCAATTAACAACGTTAAAGAAGACGCTGGATGGCCTTGACGGGAGGCTACCATCTGTCTCCCAACAGCTGTTCCAGTGGGTCCCCTCCCCCAACCATCTCTGAGCTTTCGGGATCCTTGTGACCTGGCCATTTAGCCCATGGTGTGCAAAAAAGTGCCGCTCTCTCTCAACAGCTATTCCAGTGGTTCCCCTCCCCCAACCTTCTCTGAACCTTTGGGGTCCTTGTGACCTGAACATTTAGCCCATTGTTTACTAAAAAGTGCCACTCAGAGGTAAAAATTACTCAACCCCCCCCCCCCCCGGGATAAAATACAAATGTTTTGCCTTAGTAGCTAAATGAAAAAATTTTCTTTATAATTATTATTTTTATTAATTATTATTTATTATTTTTATTTTTTTCCCCTATAATCCCATAGTTCTATTTCTTACTATTTGAGTGTAAATGAATCAAATTAAGTGAATGCAATGATCTTCTAGCTGTTACATCATCATCATCATCCTCAAGCAGCCATGGGCTACGGAGGTCCAACCAGACCGCGCAGTTTAATTCTCCAAGCATATCTGTCCTGAGCTACATCTGGCCACTGCACACCAATTCTAACAAGGTCCTGTTTGACATTGTCTGCCCACCGCATCCTAGGTCTCCCCCTCCTTCTGAGGCCTCCAAGCACACTGTTCATAACCCTATTCACCAATCTATAATGATCCATACGGGCAACATGGCCAAACCAGCGGAGTCTCTCTCTGCACAATATGCTGCTTAAAGGAGGTTGCAAACTCCTTTGCCTAACCTCATCATTAGTTACAAAGTTGAACCACCTAATGCCCAAGATACTGCGTAAGCATCTGGAATTAAAAGCATCTAGTTTCCTGTTATCTTGTTTACAAAGTGTCCAAGTTTCACTACCATAACTAACCCTAGAAAGAACCAAACTATTATACAGTCTAATTTTAGTCTTTAGGTGTATACGCCTATTTCTCCACACTCTCCATAGATTATTAAAAGTCCCGGCAACAATACCTATTCTTCTGTTAATCTCATGCCGCACATCACCAGTATCTGTTACCTAATGGCAAGATAATTAACTTAAGATAAATCTCACATTTTTTGAAATCAACAAAGCTAGCAACCAAAGGTTTCTGAAACTCTAAACATTTCTCAAGAATCTGCCTAAGTGAAAATATCTGATCCACACATCCCCTACCACTTCTGAATCCACATTGCTCATCACGCAATTGATTGTCAACTAGATTCTTAATTCTATTAAGCACAATCATGCAAAGAACTTTCCCTGGAACAGAGAGTAGGCTGATACCCCTATAGTTATCACAAGAACTGCGATCACCTTTTTTGAAAATAGGGATAATAATAGCTCTGGTAAAATCTTTAGGAACCATGCCTTTATCATAAAAGTTATTCAAAATTTCAGTCATCCAAATGGTAACTGAAACATTCCCAGCTCTAAGCATTTCCGTAGTAATTTCATCCACCCCTGGGGATTTATGAAGTTTAAGTTTAGAAATAGCCAAACTAACTTCAGATTGTGTTATAGGGCCAACATTAAAGCCAACAATGCATCTATCATCATTGCAAACAATGGGAGTAGAACTAACCACATTGTTTAGAACATCACTGAAATGCTCAGCCCACCTAGCCATGACAGAATCCTCACCTTCTATAACCTTGCCTTGTTTATCCTTCAATCCCTGTATACCTGTTCGCTTTCTACCACACAAAACATTAACTATCTGGTACAGCTCTCTGCTGTTGTGCTGTCTAACTGCTTCCTCAGCTTTGTCAGCAAGGCCATCAAGCCAAAGATTCTTATCAGCAGCTAACTGATCCTTTACACGTTTATTAAGTTCTTTGTAATGCTTTCTATTAGGACTAGTAGGGTACTGATTACGGACATTCCTGCAGTTCCTTCTTTCTGAAATAAGCTCAAGTGCCTTATCACTTAAATAATTCTGCCTCTTCTGCTCCTTTTTTCCTAAAAGAGTACTGTTAGTGTCCAAAAAAGCCTGTTTAAAATGATCCCATTCTTCCTCAACTTCAGTATTAAGCAAACCATGACTGTCATAATGACTAAGTAACCTATCATGGTAAGCTTTAGCTATAACTGGGTCATTCAGAGCTTCAGTATTAAAGGTAAATTTTTTAACTCTAGCACAACACTTTTTAAGTTTAAGTTGCAAGACACTTTTAACAAGGTAATGGTCAGATCCCATTTCAGCTCCCCTATATGCCCTGGTATTTCTAACAGAACTAGCCCATTTGCTGTTAATTAATATATAATCAATCATATTCTTATGCAGCCCATCAGGTGAAACCCATGTGTATTTATGTATGTCGCGGTGTTTGTAATATGTGTTAGTTATTCTGAAACCATTGAGTTTACTTACCTGTAGGAGACGTTGCCCATTGCCATTGCAGCTACCAATACCAAAAGGGCCTATTACTCCTGCCCAAAGGTCAGAGTCAGTACCAACTTTGGCATTGAAGTCACCAAGAACAAGGGTAATATCTCCTTTCTTGACAGAATTCAAAATATCCTGAAGTTGTCTGTAAAACCTATCCTTCTCATCCTCATCAGCATCCTCAGTGGAGGCATAACAGCAGATAACATTCAAGTCTTTAATGCTTGTCTGAAATTTTGCTGTAAGAAACGTTTCATTAATGCACTCATATCCTAGAAGAGCATCACTAGCATGTCTGCTGAGCAGCAGACCCACGCCTTGGTGATGCTTTCCATCCTCCCACCCTGTAAAGAGAAATTTAAAGTTATTTTTAAGTATCTCACCTTTACCTGTCCATCTGGTCTCTTGCAAGATTAGAATATCTAGGTTATAGCGCTGGAATTCCTGCATGAGGACATCAAGAGAATAATCTCTATGTAATGTCCTCACGTTCCACGTTCCTGCAGAGAGAAAATGATTAGTAGGATTTTTAAAGAAATTAGGTTTATTGAGATTGGTAGGGCCAACAATATCAAACAGCTCCCTGATCGCAGGCATGGGGCAAAGACCTGTTCCTCCTCCGCTAAAGGCTGAAGTCACCGATCATCAGGCACCACCTTTTCAAGTGGACTTTTTCAAGAACCATATGGCCTGCCTGAGACACATTACTCCAGTTTAGGCTTGACGATGCCCAACTAGCTAAGTAAGGTTCAGGTACCTGCGATGGCCTCTGATTAGGATTATCCACCAGCTGATATAAGGTATCCCATGCCTCTGTTCACTTAGAGCTGGCAACCCAGAAGCAAACAGAAAACACAGCGGCAGACTCTCCCTCAACAGAGGCCCACCAGTGCAGCAAGTCCAGGATCCATAATCAAGCTCAAATCCATAAACAAGTCCAGTCTAGTAGGTATAAATGGTCAGCACCAGGACCCTGTGAAGTTGACCACTCCTCAGCAGGGTTGAAAAAAAAGAAAAAAGTGGCCATAGATGACCAGATCAGTAGGCCATACTGAACTGGCAGCCCTCCCCTTCCGTTCCCTTCCAAAAGAGAATATCTCTTTTGAAAGGTACTAACGGCCTGCACCACGAGAAGGCGGGGTCGGACATTAGGTGCTAGACCTGGCCGGTTCTGTGCATCATCACTGGGGATTGGTACACAGCTCTCCTTCCAGTTACGCCAAGCTACCATTTACAGCTTTTACAGGAGCTTTATTTGTATATTTTTCGCGTCTTCTGATATTGGGCAACAAATGCGAAGAGATCAGTTGAAACTAAACTTAGTATCAACACTTCCTGGTATAGGTACGACACGCAAACCACTAGGCCATTGCAAAGTTGGGTTGTTTTACCTCTGAGCGGCACTTTTTTGCACACCATGGGCTAACTGGCCAGGTTGTTGTGGGTTGTTTTACCTCTGAGCGGCACATTTTTGCACACCATGGGCTAAATGGCCAGGTCACAAGGACCCCGAAGGCTCAGAGAAGGTTGGGGGAGGGAACCCACTGGAACAGTTGTTGGGAGACAGATGGTAGCCTCTCGTCAAGGCCATCCAGTGTGTTCTTTAACGTTGTTAATTGAGTAGTTTTACCTCTGAGCGGCACTTTTCTGCACACCATGGGCTAACTGGCCAGGTCACATGGACCCCGAAGGCTCAGAGAAGGTTGGGGGAGGGAACCCACTGGAACAGTTGTTGGGAGACAGATGGTAGCTCCAGTCAAGGGCATCCAGTGTGTTCTTTAACGTTGTTAATTGAGTAGTTTTACCTCTGAGCGGCACTTTTTTGCCCACCATGGGCTAACTGGCCAGGTCACATGGACCCCGAAGGCTCAGAGAAGGTTGGGGGAGGGAACCCACTGGAACAGTTGTTGGGAGACAGATGGTAGCTCCAGTCAAGGCCATCCAGTGTGTTCTTTAACTTTGTTAATTGAGTAGTTTTACCTCTGAGCGGCACTTTTCTGCACACCATGGGCTAACTGGCCAGGTCACATGGACCCCGAAGGTTCGGGGAGGGGACCCACTGGAAGAGCTGCTGGGAGACAGATGGTAGCCTCCTGTCAAGGCCATCCAGTGTGTTCTTTAACGTTGTTAATTGAGTAGTTTTACCTCTGAGCGGCACTTTTTTTGCACACCATGGGCTAACTGGCCAGGTCACATGGACCCCGAAGGCTCAGAGAAGGTTGGGGGAGGGGACCCACTGGAACAGCTGTTCGGAGACAAATGGTAGCCTCCCGTCAAGGCCATCCAGTGCGTTCTTTAACGTTGTTAATTGAGTAGTTTTACCTCTGAGCGGCACTTTTTTTGCACACCATGGGCTAACTGGCCAGGTCACATGGACCCCGAAGGCTCAGAGAAGGTTGGGGGAAAGAACCCACTGGAACAGCTATTGGGAGACAGATGGTAGCCTCCCGTCAAGCCCATCCAGCGTGTTCTTTAACGTGCACAGGATACGGCTCTCCCGCACACGGGGCCACGGCTTAACGTCCCATCCGACGGACGGCGGCCTTTCCAAGCCCATCGGTGTCCCCTAGTGACCGTGGGCAGGCCGGGAAGTTTTGCGGAGATAAATCTCAACGCTAACCCAGTTGGAACTCGAACCTGGGAACTACAGATTACGAGCCTGGCGCGCTACCGACTGTGCCACCCCAGCCCCCAGGCCATTGCAAAGCCTTCTCTGATTTCGCCGTTTATTTGAAAAAGGTGGCGTTGACATTTGCATTTAATAATCAACAAAGCAGAACCTCACGCGCTCTGTTTCCTAAACAACCGCCTGCTGCTATTCTAACGGTCACATCAAGCGATTCTTTTACCTTTTGGAGGAATCGAAAAACAGCTGCAGACGAAATAAACAGCACAGTTGCCAATGGCGACCTGGCCACGTGGGATGACGAAAGAAGAGGAACAATATGAGAGGGAGCTAGGTGAGGGCAATAGATGGGGGGGGGGGGGGGGGTTATAATAGGTGGAACTCAAGGAGAGGTGAGGGACGACCGTTGATTACGTCACTGCTGTTGGGATTGCCAGCTGGTAAACGAGTGGTGGCAACATTTAAATATTTCTCTCAAAACAATTAAATATTTCCCTCCTAGATTTTGTGAAAAATTTCTTCTGTAAAAAATGCATTGCACGTTATTCTGGTATGCGTAAGTACAGTCGCTGAAAAAAAGTATCCGAACACTCGTTGATTACACAATTCAGAAAAAATATCTGACAAATGATTTTTTTTTTAGAAATCAGTGATCTGGCAACCTATCGTGTCACGTGACACGAAGGTTGCCAGATCATTCATTTCTTAAAAAAAAATACGTTGCCAGATACTTTTTCTGAATTCTGTAGTCAATTCTAGTGTACGGATATTTTTTGAGCGACTGTACACGAAGGTTGCCAGATCACTAATTCCTAAAAAAAAAAAACTTTCCCAGATATTTTTTCTGAATTCTGAAATCAACCATATTGTTCGGATACTTTTTTGAGCGACTGTAGGTGGTCATATTATTTTGATACTAGATCGTGTGGGCTCACTGACGGAAATATTGAGCGTGTGCAGTTACCATTCACAGCAAACTGGAGCGTGTGCAGTAACTGCACACGCTCCAGTTTGTTGTGAACGGTAACTGGAGCGTGTACAGTTGCTGTACACGCTCCAGATATTTTTCCTGAATTCTGTAATCAACCATAGTGTTCGGATACTTTTTTGAGCGACTGTACCTGGCTACCCGGTCACTATGTTAATATGGCTCTGCAATATAATTAAGTGGACCTGGGTTCGAGCCCCAGGTAAGGCATCGATGTTTGTTTTGTTTTTCTGCTGAGGTCCCTGACATTCTCACAGACTTTCTACTATGGCGTATTAAACTGACAGGCTCCTGTCAGACCTCTATGGCAAGCAGCTGCTTGAGGGGGGTATCGCTTACCTGTGGGGTAATGGCACACTCATCCATTATAAATTGGGCGGGTGTGGCTCAGTCGGTAGCATGCCAGGCTCGTAATCAGCAGTTCCCAGGTTCGAGTCCCAGCTGGTCAGCGTTGAGATTTATCTCCGCAGAACTCCCCGCCCTGCCCACGGTCAGTAGGGGACATCGATGGTCTTGGAAAGGAAGCCATCCGATGGATAGGACGTTAAGCCGTGGCTCCGTGTGCGAGAGAGTCATACCCTGTGCACGTTAAAGAACACACTGGATGGCCTTGACGGGAGGCTACCATCTGTCTCCCAACAGCTGTTCCAGTGGGTCCCCTCCCCCAACCTTCTCTGAGCCTTCCGGGGCCTTGTGACCTGGCCATTTAGCCCATGGTGTGCAAAAAAGTGCCGTTCAGAGGTAAAACAACCCAACCCATTATAATTTCCCTAGTCTCGAAGGCTTAGTAATATAATAGAGATCATCTTGCATTTATTAATCAAATATATGCTGCACCTTTAGTTTTTCTTAAAAAGATATTTCTGTCATCTTAAAATCATTCCATATCAAAGTATTTTTTGAGAGCGGAAGGATACTTCAGTTTGAAAATGAGTTCTCGAAACTCGAACCTATACAACTTGTACACTTCCGACCTGAAATAGGTCTTAAACTAACCAAACGAGATTACCCTGCAATTCAACTTCATTATTTTGAATTGGCAACCATTAACAAGCAGAAGTCTGTTTACGACCTCATCCCGGTGTACTTACGCGTACCAAAATAACGTGCAATGCACTGCATTTTTTTTTTATCGAAGAGCTCCAAAAAAAGAGTCCTCCGTGGCTGCCACTTTCTCTCTCCTCGCGCAAATGCCTTCGAGACAAACCAAACAACAACAACCGTCGTTTGGCAGAGGATCCGGACGATTTGATTGCCAGACGTGTGGAGTGCAGAAGGCATCTTGGAGCAACAGCGCGTGACTCTCTCGTCACGAGGAACGTGGGAAACGGCACGCAGGTGAAACGCAACAGCCCAAGTCACGTGATCGCTCGCCATTGTGACCGAACACAAACCATCTGGTGAGCGTCTGTTTACTGACTACGGAAACCCTAGTGGACCATTCGCTTTGGCGGAGCGGGTTATCAAAGGTTTTTTTTTTGAGTTTTTTTCTTTCGTGTTGTTTACGTTTTTCAGACAGCTGCCACTCGATGAAATGAACAGCCGAAAGGGTTTTGCTTCAAGCAGATGGAATCGGATGGAAAATAATAACTATGTTCGGGAGAGAGATTTCGCTAATATGGCCAGTTATCGAGCGTGGTGGTTACTGTACCTCCTGCAGGGATCAGGATGAGGTTGTTTTTACCTCTCAGCGGCACTTTTTTGCGCACCATGGGATAAATGGCCAGGTCACAAGGACCCCGAAGGCTCAGAGAAGGTTGGCGGAGGGGACCCACTGGAATTGTTGAGAGACAGATGGTAGCCTCTCGTCAAGGCCATCCAGTGTGTTCTTTAACGTTGTTAATTGAGTAGTTTTACCTCTGAGCGGCACTTTTCTGCACACCATGGGCTAAATGGCCAGGTCACAAGGACCCCGAAGGCTCAGAGAAGGTTGGGGGAGGGGACCCACTGGAACAGCTGTTGGGAGACAGATGGTAGCCTCCCGTCAAGGACATCCAGCGTGTTCTCTAACGTTGGCTTGTTTTACCTCTGAGCGGCATTTTTTTGCACACCATGGGCTAAATGGCCAGGTCACAAGGATCCCGAAGGCTCAGAGAAGGTTGGGGGAGGGGACCCACTGGAACAGCTGCTGGGAGACAGATGGTAGCCTCCCGTCAAGGCCATTCAGCGTGTTCTTTAACGTGCACAAGGTATGGCTCTCCCGCACACGGAGCCACGGCTTAACGTCCCATCCGACGAACATTAACGTTGGGTCAGAGGTAAAACAACCCAACGTTAAAGAAACGCTGGATGGCCTTGACGGGAGGCTACCATCTGTCTCCCAACAGCTGTTCCAGTGGGCCCCCTCCCCCAACCTTCTCTGAGCCTTCGGGGTCCTTATGACCTGACCATTATTTAGTTCATGGTGTGCAAAAAAGTGCCGCTCAGAGGTAAAAGAACCCAACGTTAAAGAACACGCTGGATGGCCTTGACGGGAGGCTACCATCTGTCTCCCAACAGCTGTTCCAGTGGCCCCCCTCCCCCAACCTTCTCTCAGCCTTCGGGGTCCTTGTGACCTGGCCATTTAGCCCATGGTGTGTGGGGCGGGGGTGGTTCAGTCGGTAGCGCGCCAGGCTCGTAATCTGTAGTTCCCAGGTTCGAGTCCCAGCTGGGTCAGCGTTGAGATTTATCTCCGCAAAATTCCCCGCCCTGCCCACGGTCAGTAGGGGACACCGATGGGCTTGGAAAGGCCGCCGTCTATCGGATGGGACGTTAAGCCGTGGCCCCGTGTGCGGGAGAGTCATACCCTGTGCACGTTAAACACGCTGGATGGCCTTGACGGGAGGCTACCATCTGTCTCCCAACAGCTGTTCCAGTGGGTCCCCTCCCCCAACCTTCTGTGGGTTGTTCCTTGCGTGTTCTGAGCCTTCGGGGTCCTTGTGACATGGCCATTTAGCCCATGGTGTGCAAAAAAGTGCCGCTCAGAGATAAAAAACCCAACCCATGGTGTGCAAAAAAAAGTGCCACTCAGAGGTAAAACAACCCAACGTTAAAGAACACGCTGGATGGCCTTGACGGAAGGATACCATCTGTATCCCAACAGCTATTCCAGTGGGTCCCCTCCCCAACCTTCGCTGAGCCTTCGGGGTCCTTGTGACCTGGCCATTTAGCCCATGGTCTTGCAAAAAAGTGCCGCTCAGAGGTAAAACAACCGAACCCAAAGCAACGATCTAAGACCACCTGATCCACTCGAATCAGCGATCGAGAGGATGGTGTCTACATCCTTTGGCATCGAAAGGCTGTCCAATTGATCTTGTTCGTTGTTTCTGAATCTTTCAACATCGTTCCTGATTAAAAGTGGAATTCAGCCAAGCATAAAAAAAAATTCTATAATAGTTCAATAATGACTTTTCGTGAATTCTGCGATCATAAGTGACAGAAGGTTCCACAATCCATCAATTTGAACACGGAATTAAATCCCGGATTCTGAATTTTATTTCTTTGAAGAAAGTCTCTAGAAAAGAGTCTACTCAAACGAAATAACACCGTTTATCATCATCTGGTGCAGACATTGTTTTATCATCATCTGATGATTGTTTTTTTTTGTGTCCATCGCAGATAAATCTTTCTAGATAAGGAGTCGTCCGATGCAGCGAAATAATAAGGAGGTCATCATGGCGGATGTAAACAGGGACCACGCCATAAGATAAGACGAAACAGGATCAACTGCGTTGCGACTCGCAGACGATAACAGACAGCAAAACGGGTGATAAAGCAGACGGTTCTCGACTTGTTCTAAACAAGTGCACGCTCTGCTGAAACAAATGCGCATTTGCTGCCTGTGTTAAGTGGAGATGATGCAATCAATTGAGAATGACATGCATCCATTGCAAAGGATTTCCATCGTGTACCCTGGGCACGTTAAAGAACATGCTGGATGGCCTTGACGGGAGGCTACCACCTGTCTCCCAACAGCTGTTCCAGTGGGTCCCCTCTCCCAGCCTTCTCTGTGCCCTCGAGGACTTTGTGACCTGACCATTTAGCCCATTGTGTGCATAAAAGTTCTGCTCAGAGGTAAAACAACCCAAGCCTCTTTCTGAGGTTATAAATAATTCTTTGCCAAGCTCCATTCATTCTCTAATATCCTCTACACCTCTTTACTGGTTTCTATCCCTTCCGACCTCCCACATTTCCGAATCACATTTTCAGCCTCCGCCCTCTTCCAAAGTCCCCTCTATATCTCTTTCCTGCCCCCACCTCTTCCAATGTCTCCTCTACATCTCTTCCCTACCTCCACCTCTTCCAAAGTCCCTTCTACATCTCTTTCCTGCCTCCACCTCTTCCAATGTCCCCTCTACATCTCTTCCCTACCTCCACCTCTTCCAAAGTCCCCTCTACATCTCTTCTCTGCCTCCACCCTCTTCCAATGTTCCCTCTACATCTCTTCCCTACCTCCACCTCTTCCAAAGTCCCTTCTACATCTCTTCTCTGCCTCTTCCAAAGTCCCCTTTACATCTCTTCCCTGCCTCCGCCTCTTCCAAAGTCCCCTCTACATCTCTTCCCTGCCTCCACCTCTTCCAAAGTCCCCTCTACATCTCTTCCCTGCCTCCACCTCTTCCAAAGTCCCCTCTACATCTCTTCCCTGCCTCCACCTCTTCCAAAGTCCCCTCTACATCTCTTCCCTACCTCCACCTCTTCCAAAGTCCCCTCTACATCTCTTCCCTACCTCCACCTCTTCCAAAAGTCCCCTCTACATCTCATCTCTGCCTCCGCCACTTCCAAAGTCCCCTCTACATATCTTCTCTGCCTTCGCCCTCTTCCAATGTCCCCTCTACATCTCTTCCCTACCTCCACCTCTTCCAAAGTCCCTTCTACATCTCTTTCCTGCCTCCACATCTTCCAATGTCCCCTTTACATCTCTTCCCTACCTCCACCTCTTCCAAAGTCCCCTCTACATCTCTTCCCTGCCTCCTCCTCTTCCAATGTCCCCTCTACATGTCTTCCCTTCCTCCACCTCTTTCAAAGTCCCTTCAACTCTTTCCTGCCTCCACCTCTTCCAATTTACCCTCTACATTTCTTCCCTACCTCCACCTCTTCCAAAGTCCCCTCTACATCTCTTTCCTGCCTCCACCTCTTCCAATGTCCCCTTTACATCTCTTCCCTACCTCCACCTCTTCCAAAGTCCCTTCTACATCTCTTTCCTGCCTCCACCACTTCCAAAGTCCCCTCTACATCTCTTCCCTGCCTCCTCCTCTTCCAATGTCCCCTCTACATGTCTTCCCTTCCTCCACCTCTTTCAAAGTCCCTTCAACTCTTTCCTGCCTCCACCTCTTCCAATTTACCCTCTACATCTCTTCCCTACCTCCACCTCTTCCAAAAGTCCCCTCTACATCTCATCTCTGCCTCCGCCACTTCCAAAGTCCCCTCTACATATCTTCTCTGCCTTCGCCCTCTTCCAATGTCCCCTCTACATCTCTTCCCTACCTCCACCTCTTCCAAAGTCCCTTCTACATCTCTTTCCTGCCTCCACCTCTTCCAATGTCCCCTTTACATCTCTTCCCTACCTCCACCTCTTCCAAAGTCCCCTCTACATCTCTTCCCTGCCTCCTCCTCTTCCAATGTCCCCTCTACATGTCTTCCCTTCCTCCACCTCTTTCAAAGTCCCTTCAACTCTTTCCTGCCTCCACCTCTTCCAATTTACCCTCTACATCTCTTCCCTTCCTCCACCTCTTCAAAAGTCCCTTCTACATCTCTTTCCTGCCTCCACCTCTTCCAATGTCCCCTTTACATCTCTTCCCTACCTCCACCTCTTCCAAAGTCCCTTCTACATCTCTTTCCTGCCTCCACCTCTTCCAAAGTCCCTTCTACATCTCTTTCCTGCCTCCACCACTTCCAAAGTCCCCTCTACATCTCTTCCCTGCCTCCACCTCTTCCAAAGTCCCCTCTACATCTCTTCCCTACCTCCACCTGTTATAAAGTCCCCTCTACATCTCTTCCCTAATTCCACCTCTTCCAATGTCCCCTCTACATCTCTTCCCTACCTCCACTTCTTCCAAAGTCCCCTCTACATCTCTTCCCTGCCTCCGCCTCTTCCAAAGTCCCCTCTACATCTCTTCCCTGACTCCGCCTCTTCCAAAGTCCCCTCTACATATCTTCTCTGCCTTCGCCCTTTTCCAATGTCCCCTCTACATCTGTTCCCTCCCTCCGCCTCTTCCAAAGTCCCGTCTACATCTTTTCCCTACCTCCGCCTCATCCAAAAGTCCCCTCTACATCTCTTCCCTGCCTCCACCTCTTCCAAAGTCCCCTCTACATCTCTTCCCTGCCTCCTCCTCTTCCAATGTCCCCTCTACATGTCTTCCCTTCCTCCACCTCTTTCAAAGTCCCTTCAACTCTTTCCTGCCTCCACCTCTTCCAATTTACCCTCTACATTTCTTCCCTACCTCCACCTCTTCCAAAGTCCCCTCTACATCTCTTCTCTGCCTCCGCCTCTTCCAATGTCCCCTCTACATCTCTTCCCTTCCTCCACCACTTCCAAAGTCCCTTGTACATCTCTTTCCTGCCTCCACCTCTTCCAAAGTCCCATCTACATCTCTTCCCTACCTACACCTCTTCCAATGTCCCCTCTACATCTGTTCCCTGCCTCCACCTCTTCCAAAGTCCCATCTACATCTCTTCCCTGCCTCCATCTCTTCCAAAGTCCCTTCTACATCACTTTCCTGCCTCCACCTCTTCCAAAGTCCCATCTACATCTCTTCCCTGCCTCCACCTCTTCCAAAGTCCCCTCTACATCTGTTCCCTGCCTCCACCTCTTCCAAAGTCCCCTATACATCTCTTCTCTGCCTCCGCCCTCTTCCACAGTCCCCTCTAGATCTCTTCTCTGCTCCGCCCTCTTCCACAGTCCCCTCTACATCTCTTCCCTACCTCCACCTCTTCCAAAAGTCCCCTCTACATCTCTTCTCTGCCTCTGCCCTTTTCCAATCTCCCCTCTACGTCTCTTCCCTACCTCCACCTTTTCCAAAGTCCTTTCTACATCTCTTCCCTGCCTCCACGTCTTCCAAAACTCCCCTCTACATCTCTTCTCTGCCTCCGCCCTCTTCCAATCTCCCCTTTACGTCTCTTCCCTGCATCCACCTCTTCCAAAGTCCCCTCTACATCTCTTCCCTGCCTCCACCTCTTCCAAAGTCCCCTCTACATCTCTTCCCTACCCCCACCTCTTCCAATGTCCCCTCTACAACTCTTCCCTACCTCCACCTCTTCCAAAATCCCCTCTACATCTCTTCCCTACCTCCACCTCTTCCACAGTCCCCTCTACATCTCTTCCCTCCCTCCGCCTCTTCCAATGTCCCCTCTACATCTCTCCCATTCCTCCACCTCTTCCAAAGTCCCTTCTACATCTGTTTCCTCCCTCCACCTCTTCCAAAGTCCCCTCTACATCTCTTCTCTGCCTCCACCTTTTCCAATGTTACCTCTACATCTCTACCATTCCTCCACCTCTTCCAAAGTCCCTTCTACATCTGTTTCCTCCCTCCACCTCTTCCAAAGTCCCCTGTACATCTCTTCCCTGCCTCCACCTCTTCCAAAGTCCCCTCTACATCTCTTCGTTGCCTCTACCTCTTCCAATGTCTCCTCTACATCTCTTCTCTACCTCCACCTCTTCCAAAGTTCCCTCTACATCTCTTCCCTACCTCCACCTCTTACAAAGTCCCCTCTACATTTCTTCCCTACCTCCACCTCTTCCAGAGTCCACTCTACATCTCTTCCCTTCCTCCACCTCTTCCAAAGTCCCCTCTACATATCTTCTCTGCCTTCGCCCTCTTCCAATGTCCCCTCTACATCTCTTCCCTACCTCCACCTCTTCCAAAGTCCCTTCTACATCTCTTCCCTTCCTCCACCTCTTCAAAAGTCCCTTCTACATCTCTTTCCTGCCTCCACCTCTTCCAATGTCTCCTCTACATCTCTTCCCTACCTCCACCTCTTCCAAAGTCCCTTCTACATCTCTTTCCTGCCTCCACCTCTTCCAAAGTCCCTTCTACATCTCTTTTCTGCCTCCACCTCTTCCAAAGTCCCTTCTACATATCTTTCCTGCCTCCACCTCTTCCAAAGTCCCATCTACATCTCTTCCCTGCCTCCACCTCTTCCAAAGTCCCCTCTATATCTCTTCCCTACCTCCACCTCTTCCAATGTCCCCTCTACATCTCTTCCCTACCTCCACCTCTTCCAAGTCCCCTCTACATGTCTTCCCTACCTCCACCTCTTCCACAGTCCCCTCTACATCTCTTCCCATCCTCCACCTCTTCCAAAGTCCCTTCTACATCTCTTCTCTGCCTCCACCTCTTCCAATGTCCCCTCTACATCTCTTCCCTACCTCCACCTCTTCCAAAGTCCCCTCTACATCTCTTCCCTACCTCCACCTCTTACAAAGTCCCCTCTACATCTCTTCCCTACCTCCACCTCTTCCAAAGTCCCCTCTATATCTCTTCCCTGCCTCCGCCTCTTCCAAAGTCCCCTCTATATCTCTTACCTGCCTCCGCTTCTTCCAAACTCCCCTCTACATGTCTTCCCTGCCCCCGCCTCTTCCAAAGTCCCCTCTATATATCTTCTCTGCCTTCGCCCTCTTCCAATGTCCCCTCTACATCTGTTCCCTCCCTCCGCCTCTTCCAAAGTCCCGTCTACATCTCTTCCCTACCTCCGCCTCATCCAAAAGTCCCCTCTACATCTCTTCCCTGCCTCCACCTCTTCCAAAGTCCCCTCTACAATCTCTTCCCTGCCTCCTCCTCTTCCAATGTCCCCTCTACATGTCTTCCCTTCCTCCACCTCTTTCAAAGTCCCTTCTACAACTCTTTCCTGCCTCCACCTCTTCCAATTTACCCTCTACATTTCTTCCCTACCTCCACCTCTTCCAAAGTCCCCTCTACATCTCTTCTCTGCCTCTGCCTCTTCCAATGTCCCCTCTACATCTCTTCCCTTCCTCCACCACTTCCAAAGTCCCTTGTACATCTCTTTCCTGCCTCCACCTCTTCCAAAGTCCCATCTACATCTCTTCCCTACCTCCACCTCTTCCAAATTCCCCTCTACATCTCTTCCCTACCTCCACCTCTTACAAAGTCCCCTCTACATCTCTTCCCTAATTCCACCTCTTCCAATGTCCCCTCTACATCTCTTCCCTACCTCCACTTCTTCCAAAGTCCCCTCTACATCTCTTCCCTGCCTCCGCCTCTTCCAAAGTCCCCTCTACATCTCTTCCCTGCCTCCGCCTCTTCCAAAGTCCCCTCTACATGTCTTCCCTGCCTCCGCCTCTTCCAAAGTCCCCTCTACATATCTTCTCTGCCTTCGCCCTTTTCCAATGTCCCCTCTACATCTGTTCCCTCCCTCCGCCTCTTCCAAAGTCCCGTCTACATCTTTTCCCTACCTCCGCCTCATCCAAAAGTCCCCTCTACATCTCTTCCCTGCCTCCACCTCTTCCAAAGTCCCCTCTACATCTCTTCCCTGCCTCCTCCTCTTCCAATGTCCCCTCTACATGTCTTCCCTTCCTCCAGCTCTTTCAAAGTCCCTTCTACAACTCTTTCCTGCCTCCACCTCTTCCAATTTACCCTCTACATTTCTTCCCTACCTCCACCTCTTCCAAAGTCCCCTCTACATCTCTTCTCTGCCTCCGCCTCTTCCAATGTCCCCTCTACATCTCTTCCCTTCCTCCACCACTTCCAAAGTCCCTTGTACATCTCTTTCCTGCCTCCACCTCTTCCAAAGTCCCATCTACATCTCTTCCCTACCTACACCTCTTCCAATGTCCCCTCTACATCTGTTCCCTGCCTCCACCTCTTCCAAAGTCCCATCTACATCTTTTTCCTGCCCCCATCTCTTCCAAAGTCCCTTCTACATCTCTTTCCTGCCTCCACCTCTTCCAAAGTCCCATCTACATCTCTTCCCTGCCTCCACCTCTTCCAAAGTCCCCTCTACATCTGTTCCCTGCCTCCACCTCTTCCAAAGTCCCCTATACATCTCTTCTCTGCCTCCGCCCTCTTCCACAGTCCCCTCTAGATCTCTTCTCTGCCTCCGCCCTCTTCCACAGTCCCCTCTACATCTCTTCCCTACCTCCACCTCTTCCAAAAGTCCCCTCTACATCTCTTCTCTGCCTCTGCCCTTTTCCAATCTCCCCTCTACGTCTCTTCCCTACCTCCACCTTTTCCAAAGTCCTTTCTACATCTCTTCCCTGCCTCCACGTCTTCCAAAACTCCCCTCTACATCTCTTCTCTGCCTCCGCCCTCTTCCAATCTCCCCTCTACGTCTCTTCCCTGCCTCCACCTCTTCCAAAGTCCCCTCTACATCTCTTCCCTACCTCCACCTCTTCCAAAGTCCCTTCTACATCTCTTCCCTGCCTCCACCTCTTCCAAAGTTCCCTCTACATCTCTTCCCTACCCCCACCTCTTCCAATGTCCCCTCTACAACTCTTCCCTACCTCCACCTCTTCCAAAATCCCCTCTACATCTCTTCCCTACCTCCACCTCTTCCACAGTCCCCTCTACATCTCTTCCCTCCCTCCGCCTCTTCCAATGTCCCCTCTACATCTCTTCCATTCCTCCACCTCTTCCAAAGTCCCTTCTACATCTGTTTCCTCCCTCCACCTCTTCCAAAGTCCCCTCTACATCTCTTCTCTGCCTCCACCTTTTCCAATGTTACCTCTACATCTCTACCATTCCTCCACCTCTTCCAAAGTCCCCTGTACATCTCTTCCCTGCCTCCACCTCTTCCAAAGTCCCCTCTACATCTCTTCGTTGCCTCTACCTCTTCCAATGTCTCCTCTACATCTCTTCTCTACCTCCACCTCTTCGAAAGTTCCCTCTACATCTCTTCCCTACCTCCACCTCTTACAAAGTCCCCTCTACATTTCTTCCCTACCTCCACCTCTTCCAGAGTCCACTCTACATCTCTTCCCTTCCTCCACCTCTTCCAAAGTCCCTTCTACACATCTTCTCTGCCTCCACCTCTTCCAATGTCCCCTCTAGATCTCTTCCCTACCTCCACCTCTTCCAAAGTCCCCTCTACATCTCTTCCCTGCCTCCGCCTCTTCCAATGTCCCCTCTACATCTCTTCCCTGCCTCCGCTTCTTCCAAAGTCCCCTCTACATGTCTTCCCTGCCTCCGCCTCTTCCAATGTCCCCTTTACATCTCTTCCCTACCTCCACCTCTTCCAAAGTCCCTTCTACATCTCTTCCCTTCCTCCACCTCTTCAAAAGTCCCTTCTACATCTCTTTCCTGCCCCCACCTCTTCCAATGTCTCCTCTACATCTCTTCCCTACCTCCACCTCTTCCAAAGTCCCTTCTACATCTCTTTCCTGCCTCCACCTCTTCCAAAGTCCCTTCTACATATCTTTCCTGCCTACATCTCTTCCAAAGTCCCATCTACATCTCTTCCCTGCCTCCACCTCTTCCAAAGTCCCCTCTACATCTCTTCCCTACCTCCACCTCTTCCAAGTCCCCTCTACATGTCTTCCCTACCTCCACCTCTTCCACAGTCCCCTCTACATCTCTTCCCATCCTTCACCTCTTCCAAAGTCCCTTCTACATCTCTTCTCTGCCTCCACCTCTTCCAATGTCCCCTCTACATCTCTTCCCTACCTCCACCTCTTCCAAAGTCCCCTCTACATCTCTTCCCTACCTCCACCTCTTACAAAGTCCCCTCTACATCTCTTCCCTACCTCCACCTCTTCCAAAGTCCCCTCTACATCTCTTCCCTGCCTCCGCCTCTTCCAAAGTCCCCTCTACATCTCTTCCCTGCCTCCGCTTCTTCCAAAGTCCCCTCTACATGTCTTCCCTGCCCCCGCCTCTTCCAAAGTCCCCTCTATATATCTTCTCTGCCTTCGCCCTCTTCCAATGTCCCCTCTACATCTGTTCCCTCCCTCCGCCTCTTCCAAAGTCCCGTCTACATCTCTTCCCTACCTCCGCCTCATCCAAAAGTCCCCTCTACATCTCTTCCCTGCCTCCACCTCTTCCAAAGTCCCCTCTACAATCTCTTCCCTGCCTCCTCCTCTTCCAATGTCCCCTCTACATGTCTTCCCTTCCTCCACCTCTTTCAAAGTCCCTTCTACAACTCTTTCCTGCCTCCACCTCTTCCAATTTACCCTCTACATTTCTTCCCTACCTCCACCTCTTCCAAAGTCCCCTCTACATCTCTTCTCTGCCTCCGCCTCTTCCAATGTCCCCTCTACATCTCTTCCCTTCCTCCACCACTTCCAAAGTCCCTTGTACATCTCTTTCCTGCCTCCACCTCTTCCAAAGTCCCATCTACATCTCTTCCCTACCTACACCTCTTCCAATGTCCCCTCTACATCTGTTCCCTGCCTCCACCTCTTCCAAAGTCCCCTCTACATCTCTTCCCTGCCTCCATCTCTTCCAAAGTCCCTTCTACATCTCTTTCCTGCCTCCACCTCTTCCAAAGTCCCCTCTACATCTCTTCCCTGCCTCCACCTCTTCCAAAGTCCCCTCTACATCTGTTCCCTGCCTCCACCTCTTCCAAAGTCCCCTATACATCTCTTCTCTGCCTCCGCCCTCTTCCACAGTCTCCTCTAGATCTCTTCTCTGCCTCCGCCCTCTTCCACAGTCCCCTCTACATCTCTTCCCTACCTCCACCTTTTCCAAAGTCCTTTCTACATGTCTTCCCTGCCTCCACGTCTTCCAAATGTCCCCTCTACATCTCTGCCTCCGCCCTCTTCCAATCTCCCCTCTACGTCTCTTCCCTGCCTCCACCTCTTCCAAAGTCCCGTCTACATCTCTTCCCTACCTCCACCTCTTCCAAAGTCCCTTCTACATCTCTTCCCTACCTCCACCTCTTCCAATGTCCCTTCTACAACTCTTCCCTACCTCCACCTCTTCCAAAATCCCCTCTACATCTCTTCCCTACCTCCACCTCTTCCACAGTCCCCTCTACATCTCTTCCCTCCCTCCGCCTCTTCCAATGTCCCCTCTACATCTCTTCCATTCCTCCACCTCTTCCAAAGTCCCTTCTACATCTGTTTCCTCCCTCCACCTCTTCCAAAATCCCCTCTACATCTCTTCTCTGCCTCCACCTCTTCCAAAGTCCCCTCTACATCTCTGCCTCCACTCTCTTCCACAGTCCCCTCTACATCTCTTCCCTACCTCCACCTCTTCCAAAAGTCCCCTCTACATCTCTTCTCTACCTCCGCCCTCTTCCAAAGTCCCTTCTACATTTCTTTCCTGCCTCCGCCTCTTCCAATGTCCCCTCTACGTCTCTTCCCTGCCTCCACCTCTTCCAAAGTCCCCTCTACATCTCTTCCCTACCTCCACCTCTTCCAAAGTCCCCTCTACATCTCTTCCCTGTCATCAACTACCTCCACCTCTTCCAAAAGTCCTTTCTACATCTCTGCCTCCGCCCTCTTCCATTGTCTCCTCTACATCACATCCCTACCTCCACCTCTTCCAAGAGTCCCCTCTACATCTCTTCTCTACCTCCGCCCTCTTCCAATGTCCCCTCTACATCTCTTCCCTTCCTCCACCTCTTCCAAAGTCCCTTCTACATCTCTTTCCTGCCTCAGCCTCTTCCAATATCCCCTCTACGTCTCTTCCCTGCCTCCACCTCTTCCAAAGTCCCTTCTACATCTCTTTCCTGCCTCCACCTCTTCCAAAGTCCCTTCTACATCTCTTTCCTGCCTCAGCCTCTTCCAATGTCCCCTCTACGTCTCTTCCCTGCCTCCACCTCTTCCAAAGTCCCCTCTACATCTCTTCCCTACCTCCACCTCTTCCAAGAGTCCCCTCTACATCTCTTCTCTACTTCCGCCCTCTTCCAATGTCCCCTCTACATCTCTTCCCTTCCTCCACCTCTTCCAAAGTCCCTTCTACATCTCTTTCCTGCCTCAGCCTCTTCCAATGTCCCCTCTACGTCTCTTCCCTGCCTCCACCTCTTCCAAAGTCCCCTCTACATCTCTTCCCTACCTCCACCTCTTCCAAAGTCCCCTCTTCCAAAGTCCCCTCTACATCTCTTCCCTGCCTTCTGACGTCATCTCTGTACCCCTTCCCCAACCTCCATCTTTTTTTTCCCGACGACTCTTCTTCCTCAGCCACCCGAAGCCCTCCATCTTCCTCTCCAAACTCCATCCCTTCTGACAAGACTCCATATTTCTCTAAGTCCCATCTTCTCCGGATTCCATCATCTCTGAAAATTTCTCTTCCTCCTCCCCATCTACCATCCCTTCTGACGTCATATCTATCTTAAGTCACCATCTTTTCTGACACCTCCATCCCTTCCGAAGTCCCCTCTTTCTCTGACATCGATCTCTTACTCTCGTCTCAAATATCTTTTCAAGGATTCTTTCATCCGACTCCTCGCGCGAAGATCGGGGTAGTTGATGACTTCATACCACCTCAGGGTCACTTCCGGCCGTCCAACTCGCAACAACTGGAGAAGGTGATTGCGCGTGGGTGAGGAGGAGCAGACGCTGCGGAGACTCTCATCCCATCAAATGATAGACTTTGTTCTTTATGCACTGCAAGGGGCATCACGGGAGCCAGCTCGCTCTCCTGTGCAGAGAATTCAATCAACAGACGCATAATTCTCGCTCTCCTGTACAGTCGCTCGAAAAAATATCCGAACACTATGATTGATTACAGAATTCTGAAAAAATATCTGGCAAAGGTTTTTTTTAGAAATTAGTGATGTGGCAACCTTCGTGTCACGTGATTACAGAATTCAGGAAAAATATTACCAGTTACCGTTCACAGCAAACTGCAGCGTGTGCAGTTACTGCACACGCTCGTTTGCTGTGAACGGTAACTGCACACGCTCAATATTTCCGTGAGTGAGCCCACACGATCTAGGTCTTTGTGAGCTCACACGATCCAATGTGCTGTGAACATCAACCGCAACCGCTCCAGTTTGCTGTGAACGGTAACTGCACACGCTCAATATTTCCGTGAGTGAGCCCACACGATCTAGGTCTTTGTGAGCTCACACGATCCAATGTGCTGTGAACATTAACCGCAACCGCTCCAGTTTGCTGTGAACGGTAACTGCACACGCTCAATATTTCCGTGAGTGAGCTCACACGATCTAGGTCTTTGTGAGCTCACACGATCCAATGTGCTGTGAACATTAACCGCAACCGCTCCAATTTGCTGTGAACGGTAACTGCACACGCTCAATATTTCCGTGAGTGAGCCCACACGATCTAGGTCTTTGTGAGCTCACACGATCCAATGTGCTGTGAACATAAACCGCAACCGCTCCAGTTTGCTGTGAACGGTAACTGCACACGCTTAATATTTCCGTGAGTGAGCCCACACGATCTAGGTCTTTGTGAGCTCACACGATCCAATGTGCTGTGAACATCAACCGCAACCGCTCCAGTTTGCTGTGAACGGTAACTGCACACGCTCAATATTTCCGTGAGTGAGCCCACACGATCTAGGTCTTTGTGAGCTCACACGATCCAATGTGCTGTGAACATCAACCGCAACCGCTCCAGTTTGCTGTGAACGGTAACTGCACACGCTCAATATTTCCGTGAGTGAGCCCACACGATCTAGGTCTTTGTGAGCTCACACGATCCAATGTGCTGTGAACATCAACCGCAACCGCTCCAGTTTGCTGTGAACGGTAACTGCACACGCTCAATATTTCCGTGAGTGAGCCCACACGATCTAGGTCTTTGTGAGCTCACACGATCCAATGTGCTGTGAACATTAACCGCAACCGCTCCAGTTTGCTGTGAACGGTAACTGCACACGCTCAATATTTCCGTGAGTGAGCTCACACGATCTAGGTCTTTGTGAGCTCACACGATCCAATGTGCTGTGAACATTAACCGCAACCGCTCCAATTTGCTGTGAACGGTAACTGCACACGCTCAATATTTCCGTGAGTGAGCCCACACGATCTAGGTCTTTGTGAGCTCACACGATCCAATGTGCTGTGAACATCAACCGCAACCGCTCCAGTTTGCTGTGAACGGTAACTGCACACGCTCAATATTTCCGTGAGTGAGCTCACACGATCTAGGTCTTTGTGAGCTCACACGATCCAATGTGCTGTGAACATCAACCGCAACCGCTCCAGTTTGCTGTGAACGGTAACTGCACACGCTCAATATTTCCGTGAGTGAGCCCACACGATCTAGGTCTTTGTGAGCTCACACGATCCAGTGTGCTGTGAACATCAACCGCAACCGCTCCAGTTTGCTGTGAACGGTAACTGCACACGCTCAATATTTCCGTGAGTGAGCCCACACGATCTAGGTCTTTGTGAGCTCACACGATCCAATGTGCTGTGAACATTAACCGCAACCGCTCCAGTTTGCTGTGAACGGTAACTGCACACGCTCAATATTTCCGTGAGTGAGCTCACACGATCTAGGTCTTTGTGAGCTCACACGATCCAATGTGCTGTGAACATTAACCGCAACCGCTCCAATTTGCTGTGAACGGTAACTGCACACGCTCAATATTTCCGTGAGTGAGCCCACACGATCTAGGTCTTTGTGAGCTCACACGATCCAATGTGCTGTGAACATCAACCGCAACCGCTCCAGTTTGCTGTGAACGGTAACTGCACACGCTCAATATTTCCGTGAGTGAGCCCACACGATCTAGGTCTTTGTGAGCTCACACGATCCAATGTGCTGTGAACATCAACCGCAACCGCTCCAGTTTGCTGTGAACGGTAACTGCACACGCTCAATATTTCCGTGAGTGAGCCCACACGATCTAGGTCTTTGTGAGCTCACACGATCCAATGTGCTGTGAACATTAACCGCAACCGCTCCAGTTTGCTGTGAACGGTAACTGCACACGCTCAATATTTCCGTGAGTGAGCCCACACGATCTAGGTCTTTGTGAGCTCACACGATCCAATGTGCTGTGAACATTAACCGCAACCGCTCCAGTTTGCTGTGAACGGTAACTGCACACGCTCAATATTTCCGTGAGTGAGCCCACACGATCTAGGTCTTTGTGAGCTCACACAATCCAATGTGGTGTGAACATTAACCGCAACTGCTCCGTTTGCTGTGAACGGTAACTGCACACGCTCAATATTTCCGTGAGTGAGCCCACACGATCCAATGTGCTGTGAACATTAACCGCAACCGCTCCAGTTTGCTGTGAACGGTAACTGCACACGCTCAATATTTCCGTGAGTGAGCCCACACGATCTAGGTCTTTGTGAGCTCACACGATCCAATGTGAGGTGAACATTAACCGCAACCGCTCCAGTTTGCTGTGAATGGTAACTGCACACGCTCAACATTTCCGTCAGTGAGCCCACACGATCCAGGTCCTTGTGAGCTCACACGATCCAATGTGCTGTGAACATTAACCGCAACCGCTCCAGTTTGCTATGAACGGTAACTGCACACGCTCAATATTCATTGCATTATATATTCATACGCATTATATATATTAAAAAGTATCCGAACACTATGGTTGATTACAGAATTCAGAAAAAATATCTAACGATTTTTTCAGAAATTAGTGATCTGGCAACCTTCGTGTCACGTGACACGAAGGTTGCCAGATCACTAATATATCGATATCAAATCAGATCACTAATATATCGGAATATTTTTTTTGAGCGACTGTATAGAAAATTCAATCAGTAGACACAATTCTCACCGCAGTCTAAAATATATGAGATCTTGTCTCACTTTGAAAAACAATGTTTTCTACTCAGTTATTATTTTAAAATAAAGGTTTTCTGCGTGAGTAAATTTTTTGGAATTAGTCAATTGATATCTTGATCTGATTTTTCCGGGCGAATTTTAATGTCCCATGTAATTCTTTGATGAAAGTGTTAGTCCTCTTCATAAAGCGGGGCGGGGGTGGCTCAGTCGGTAGTGCGCCAGGCTCATAATCTGTAGTTCCCAGGTTCGAGTCCCAGCTGAGTCAGCGTTGAGATTTATCTCCGCAAAATTCCCTGCCCTGCCCACGGTCAGTAGGGGACACCGATGGGCTTGGAAAGACCGCCGTCCGTCGGATGGGACGTTAAGCCGTGGCCCCGTGTGTGGGGAGAGCCATACCCTGTGCACGTTAAAGAACACGCTGGATGGCCTTGACGGGAGGCTACCATCTGTCCCCCGACAGCTATTCCAGTGGGTCCCCTCCCCCAACCTTCTCTGAGCCTTCGGGGTCCATGTGCCTGGCCATTTAGCCCAATGTGTGCAAAAAAGTACCGCTCAGAGATAAAACAACCCAACGTTAAAGAACACGCTGGATGGCCTTGACGGGAGGCTACCATCTGTCTCCCAAAAGCTGTTCCAGTGGGTCCCCTCCCCCAACCTTCTCTGAGCCTTCGGGGTCCTTGTGACCTGGCCATTTAGCCCATGGTGTGCAAAAAAAAGTGCCGCTCAGAGGTAAAACTACTCAATGAACAACGTTAAAGAACACGCTGGATGGCCTTGACGGGAGGCTACCATCTGTTTCTCAACAGCTGTTCCAGTGGGTCCCCTCCCCCAACCTTCTCTGAGCCTTCGGGGTCCTTGTGACCTGGCCATTTAGCCCATGGTGTGCAAAAAAAGTGCCGCACAGAGATAAAACTACTCAATTCACAACGTTAAAGAACACGCTGGATGGCCTTGACGGGAGGCTACCATCTGTCTCCCAACAGCTGTTCCAGTGGGTCCCCTCCCCCCAACCTTCTCTGAGCCTTCGGGGTCCTTGTGACCTGGCCATTTAACCTATGGTGTGCAAAAAAAAGTGCCGCTCAGAGGTAAAACTACTCAATTCACAACGTTAAAGAACACGCTGGATGGCCTTGACGGGAGGCTACCATCTGTCTCCCAACAGCTGTTCCAGTGGGTCCCCTCCCCCAACTTTTTCTGAGCCTTCGGGGTCCTTGTGACCTAGCCATTTAGCCCATTGTGTGCAAAAAAGTGCCGCTCAGAGGTAAAACTGCTCAATTAACGTTAAAGAACACGCTGGATGGCCTTGACGGGAGGCTACCATCTGTCTCCCAACAGCTGTTCCAGTGGGTCCTCTCCCCCAACCTTCTCTGAGCCTTCGGGGTCCATTTGACCTGGCCATTTAGCCCGTGGTGTGCAGAAAAGTGCCGCTCAGAGGTAAAACAACCGAACCCAGTTCCGACGCTGATTTTTTTACCTTTTTCTGAAGTGAATAAATTTTGGATAATAAAACCAATCTGTTCTCGAAATGCTAAGGAAACTGAAGTGATGATCTTTGTGTGAAGTGATAACGAAGAGTGACAGAAGATCCATTTGAGCACTTCGTGTCCATGGTGATAAATGAAGTGTCGTCTGTCTTGTTTCTTGAGAACCAAATTCTCCCAACACAAAGATTTATTTACGTTTTTGTTGGAACCAAGACGCCTACGCTTTTCGGAGGAAACACCGTGGGGGAAATTTGGGGAGGGGGGGATCTTGAACTTCTCGGCACCCTCCATTCGTAATGAGCGAGATCATGTGACCTCAGCGTGGAGCGTATTTTGGTGGGGCCAGCGAAAGGGAGGATTTCGAAGCCACAGTTTGCAAGTTATCTCTCCCCACAGGGATGGTGAGTCATGCTGGAACCTTTACCGAGATTTCCAAGGGCAAAGGTCATTTTCCCAGTGTGTGGTATTTTGGGGGCCAGGCCGCAGGGCGTTGGCTTGTTCTGGCTTGTTGCACGACGACGCCGCAGAGCGAGCCTGGTGGGTTAGGTAAACATGAAACTGCTTCTTAGGAATATTAAAGAATTACAGTCGCTCAAAAAAGTATCCGAACTCTATGGTTAATTACAGAATTATTCAGGAAAAATATCTGGCAACAATTTTTTTTTTTGAAATTAGTGATCTGGCAGTCTTCGTGTCGGGATCCTTGTGACCTGGCCATTTAGCCCATTGTGTGCAAAAAAGTTACGCTCAGAGGTAAAACTACTCAATTAACAACGTTAAAGAACACGCTGGATGGCCTTGAGGGAGGCTACCATCTGTTTTCCATCATCTGTTCCAGTGGGTCCCCTCCCCCAACCTTCTCTGAGTCTTCGGGGTCCTTGTGACCTGGCCATTTAGCCCATGGTGTGCAAAAGAAGTGCCGCTCAGAGGTAAAACTACTCAATTAACAACGTTAAAGAACACGCTGGATGGCCTTGACGGGAGGCTACCATCTGTTTCCCAACAGCTGTTCCAATGGATCCCCTCCCCCAACCTTCTCTGAGCCTTCGGGGTCCTTGTGACCTGGCCATTTAGCCCATGGTGTGCAAAAGAAGTGCCGCTCAGAGGTATACCATCCGTCTCACAACAGCTGTTCAGTGGGTCCCCTCCTCCAACCTTCTCTGAGTCTTCGGGGTCCTTGTGACCTGGCCATTTAGCCCATGGTGTGCAAAAGAAGTGCCGCTCAGAGGTAAAACTACTCAATTAACAACGTTAAAGAACACGCTGGATGGCCTTGACGGGAGGCTACCATCTGTTTCCCAACAGCTGTTCCAATGGATCCCCTCCCCCAACCTTCTCTGAGCCTTCGGGGTCCTTGTGACCTGGCTATTTAGTCCATGGTGTGCAAAAGAAGTGCCGCTCAGAGGTAAAACTACTCAATTAACAACGTTAAAAACACGCTGGATGGCCTTGACGGGAGGCTACCATCTGTCTCCCAACAGCTGTTCCAGTGGGTCCCCTCATCCAACCTTCCTGAGCCTTCGGGGTCCTTGTGACCTTGCCATTTAGTCTTTGTGCCCAAAAGTGCCTCTCAGAGGTAAAACAACCCAACCCTTTGTTTAGTAGTCAAGCACACTAACTACTTCGCCATTTTTATTAATTATAAAGTGAGTCATACAACCAACCAGGCGTAGATCTATCAAAATATTGAGGGGGCGGGACCAAGAATCAATCGAGCCAGAAAAATATGGGGGGGGGAGGGGCAGCGAAATAGATTTTCAATTTAGTATAACATTTAGCCCATCGTTTTACAAGTTTTCTAAAAACTTCTTGATGAATGCATGGAATATAAATAAGTTTAACATTTTTTTTTACTTTATTACCCTTAACCAGCATTCTGAAAGGGTGGGGGGTGATGACATCTCCTTGATCTGGCCCTGCATACGACCTTTAATGTTATCTAAGAACAAATAAATAAATAAATACCCCCTCAAGCAGCTGCTTGCCAACAGAGGTCTGACAGGAGCCTGTCAGTTTATATGCCATAGTAGAAGGTCTGAGAGGATGGCAGGACCTCAGCAGAAAAACGACACATACAATCCATGTCTTACCAGGGACTCGAACCCAGGTCCCTTAGATCAGTAGCCACCCGGGGCTCGAACCCAGGTCCCTTAGATCAGTAGCCAAGCGCGCTAACCACTCGGCCATGGGATGCCAAAAATCCTGTACAATTGAAGACTTGTAAAACAAAAATCCACCTTTTGTTCGTAGCTGTTGAAAAAACTTTGTCTATGACCGCAATGACCTCTAGATATGATTTATTTTTTGTCCTATTCTTCCATTATCGAAAAAACCTGTACATTCTCGTACTTCTCTGTAATTACTCTAAATGCAGAGAATTCCCACACGATATTTTTGTTATTTCACAGCAATTTCCTTTATTCTGGTATTTCTTTTTTTCCGATGTCATTTTTTTAACGAACACTGTGTAAGAAAAAAAAGAATAGTGAGTGAAGCGGGGGGAGGGGGGTGGGCAGGAGAACTGGAAAGGAAGGCTGACTTCCGTTTCTAATGAGAAGAGCTTCTTCGGTTGGCTGCAGCAGGGAACGTGACACTGCCCTGCAAACAATGCCGAGCAGGCCTAGTGGTCGGCCAGCTTTGTTAGCAGCAGCCGAAGCGGTCACCTCGCCGCTTCCTGTTGCATAAATCAGCTGATGACGTCATCTCGGCATTACCAAATATAGGAACTGGTGTTCTGCATCTGTTCGTTTTCTAGAGACGTTCGAGACCGCTTTAAACCGGTTTAGTCTGATTAAATTCTACGCATAAATGTTTCAGAATGAAGTGGTTATAACTTCTTCATGGCCGAGTGGTTAGCGCGCTTGGCTACTGATCTAAGGGACCTGGGTTCGAGCCCCGGGTAAGGCATGGATGTATGTGTCGTTTTTCTGTTGAGGTCCTGCCATCCTCTCAGACCTTCTACTATGGCATATAAACTGACAGGCTCCTGTCAGACCTCTGTGGCAAGCAGTTGCTTGAGGGGGTATTTATTTTTATTAATAAATACCCCCTCAAGCAGCTGCTTGCCACAGTAGGTCTGAGAGGATAGCAGGACCTCAGCAGAAAAACAAGAACATCCATGCCTTACCCGGGACTCGAACCCGGGTCCCTTAAATCAGTAGCCAAGCGCACTAACCACTTGGCCATGGGACGGTAACCAAAAAAAAAAAACTATTTGATCTCCATTGATGAAATAATTCACTTGCACAAAGTTTTCGTTCTTCATTTTTAATATGCAAGAACTGGAGAGAAAAAGGGAACATCCCGATACTAAGTCAAATTCAAACGCCGATACTACTAGCACAGTCGCTGAAAAAAAAATACGAATACTACAGTTGATTACAGAATTCAGAAAAAATATCTGGCAAAGATTATTTTAGAAATTAGTGATCTGGCAACCTTCATGTAAGTAGACGAAGAGTTGTACTCCCAAACGTCGGATTCATAGGTACAGTCGCAAAAAACAAATATCCGTCTACGTACGTACACAAAGGTTGCCAGATCACTAATTTCTAAAAAAAAAAAATCGTTGCCAGATATTTTTCCGGAATTCTGAAACCAACCATAGTGTTTGGATATTCTTTTGAGCGACTGTACACGAAGGTTGTCAGACCACTAATTTCTAAAAAAAAAAAAATTGTTGCCAGATATTTTTTCCGAAATTTGTAATCACCATAGTGTTCGGATATTTTTCTGAGCTACTGTACACGAAGGTTGCCAGATCACTTTCAAAAAAAATAGTTGCCAGATATTTTTTCTTGATTCTGTAATCAACCATAGTGTTCGTATACATTTTTGAGCGACTGTACAAGAAGGTTGCCAAATTACTAATTTTTCAAATAAAAAAAAAAATCATTACCAGATATTTTTTTCTGAATTCTGTAATCAACCATAGTGTTCGGCTACTTTTTTGAGCGACTGTACACGAAGGTTGCCAGATCACTAATTTCTAAAAAAACGTTGACAGATATTTTTTCTCAATTCTGTAATCAACCGTAATGTTCGGATATTTTTTTGACCGACTGTACATTATTGCTGTCAGTGGAATATCCCTTAATATCTACCACTAATTTTTCAAATTTCTATACATACTATTTCTAAAACTCGATAACAGCTCTGCAGTTTCATCATTCCAGTGATTTGTAAAGATACTAGAAAACTGCGAATTTCATTATCACCAATTAAATTTAAAACGTTTTCTAATAATCATTTTCATTGTTTCCAATGGAAACTTCATGACGTTCGCATTACACTACCAAAATTTCATATTCCTAATATATCCCCTCCCCAAACTTTCTCTGAGCCTTTGGGGTCCATATGACCTGGCCATTCATTCAGCCCATGGTGTGCAAAAAAAGTGCCGCTCAGTGGTAAAACTACTCAATTAACAACGTTAAAGAACACGCTGGATGGCCTTGACGGGAGGCTACCATCTGTCTCCCAACAGCTGTTCCAGTGGGTCCCCTCCAACCTTCTCTGAGCGTTCGGGGTCCTTGTGACCTGGTCATTTAGCCCATGGTGTGCAAAAAAAGTGCCGCTCAGAGATAAAACTACTCAATTAACAACGTTAAAAAACACGTTGGATGGCCTTGACAGGAGGCTACCATCCGTCTCACAACAGCTGTTCAGTGGGTCCCCTCCCCCAACCTTCTCTGAGCCTTCGGGGTCTTTGTGACCTGGCCATTTATCTCATTGTGGGCAAAAGAAAAGTGCCGCTCAGAGGTAAAACTACTCAATTAACAAAGTTAAAGAACACGCTGGATGGCCTTGACGGGAGGCTACCATCTGTCTCCCAACAGCTGTTCAGTGGGTCCCCTCCCCCAACCTTCTCTGAGCCTTCGGGGTCCTTGTGACCTGGCCATTTAACCTATGGTGTGCAAAAAAGTGCCGCTCAGAGGTAAAACTACTCAATTAACAACGTTAAAGAACACGCTGGATGGCCTTGACGGGAGGCTACCATCTGTCTCCCAACAGCTGTTCCAGTGGGTCCCCACCCTTCTCTTAGCCTTCGGGGTCCATGTGACCTGGCGATTTAGCCCATGGTGTGCAAAAAAGCGCCGCTCAGAGGTAAAACTACTCAATTAACAACGTTAAAGAACACGCTGAATGGCCTTGACGGGAGGCTACCATCCGTCTCACAACAGCTGTTCAGTGGGTCCCCTCCCCCAACCTTCTCTGAGCCTTCGGGGTCTTTGTGACCTGGCCATTTATCTCATTGTGGGCAAAAGAAAAGTGCCGCTCAGAGGTAAAACTACTCAATTAACAAAGTTAAAGAACACGCTGGATGGCCTTGACGGGAGGCTACCATCTGTCTCCCAACAGCTATTCCAGTGGGTCCCCTCCCCCACCCTTCTCTGAGCCTTCGGGGTCCATGTGACCTGGGGATTTAGCCCATGGTGTGCAAAAAAGTGCCGCTCAGAGGTAAAACTACTCAATTAACAACGTTAAAGAACACGCTGGATGGCCTTGACGGGAGGCTACCATCTGTCTCCCAACAGCTGTTCAGTGGGTCCCCTCCCCCAACCTTCTCTGAGCCTTCGGGGTCCTTGTGACCTGGCCATTTAACCTATGGTGTGCAAAAAAGTGCCGCTCAGAGGTAAAACTACTCAATTAACAACGTTAAAGAACACGCTGAATGGCCTTGACGGTAGGCTACCATCTGTTTCCCAACAGCTGTTCCAGTGGGTCCTCTCCCCCACCCTTCTCTGAGCCTCCGGGGTCCATGTGACCTGGCGATTTAGCCCATGGTGTGCAAAAAAAGTGCCACTCAGAGGTAACACAACCCAACTGCTGAACTGAAATTTGAGATAAACATATATATAAATAATACTTGAACCGTATGTCTTATTCGTAAGGACTTTTTCGGAACCTATCTATCTAGGGATGTGGGATAGTTCCTTTTTTTAATAGGTATCTGTTTATTCGATCATTAATAATTTTTGTTAGTGTTTAATAGACCTGGCCTGGTTGCTTTCTGTTGGCTGCTTTTGCCTCGTGCTCTTCTGAGGAAGTGCAAATTAAAGCTAATGGCGGCGTCACGGTGCGTGTGCACTCTGCTTTTACTGCATGCCATCTGGAAGTTGCTTCGACTGCTGCGGTTGGCGTCATTTCTCCAAGAATGTCGCTGCAGCCAGTTACGTCTTCAATAGCCGATTCCTGTTCGAATTCTTGCGAATGTTTTTGCTTGCGGCAGCTGCCTTCCGTGTTGTAAAATGCGTCTTTGTTTGACAAAATATGCGCGACATTGACTTCTTCCCTCACGTGAAAGTTTGTTTCCGAAATCTTTCTAGGTCCGCACTTACGCCGAAAAACGTATGTTGGCTGTGTTTTTTACCTCTGAGCGGCACTTTTTTTTTTGCACACAATGAGCTAAATGGTCAGGTCACAAGGATCCCGAAGGCTCAGAGAAGGTTGGGGGAGGGGACCCACTGGAACAGCTGTTGGGAGACAGATGGTAGCCTCCCGTCAAGGCCATCCAGAGTGTTCTTTAATGTTAATTGAGTAGTTTTACCTCTGAGCGGCACTTTTTTTGCACACAATGGGCTAAATGGCCAGGTCACAAGGATCCCGAAGGCTCAGAGAAGGTTGGGGGAGGGGACCCACTGGAACAGCTGTTGGGAGACAGATGGTAGCCTCCCGTCAAGGCCATCCAGAGTGTTCTTTAATGTTAATTGAGTAGTTTTACCTCTGAGCGGCACTTTTTTGCACACAATGGGCTAAATGGCCAGGTCACAAGGATCCCGAAGGCTCAGAGAAGGTTGGGGGAGGGGACCCACTGGAACAGCTGTTGGGAGACAGATGGTAGCCTCCCGTCAAGGCCATCCAGAGTGTTCTTTAATGTTGTTAATTGAGTAGTTTTACCTCTGTGCGGCAGTTTTTTGCACACCATGGGCTAAATGGCCAGGTCACAGGGATCCAGAAGGTTGGGGGGAGGGGACCCACTGGAATAGCTGTTAGGAGACAGATGGTAGCCTCTGTGAAGGCCATCCAGTGTGTTCTTTAACGTGCACAGGGTATGTTTCTCCCACACCCGTGGCCACTGCTTAATGTGCACAGGGTATGGCTCTGCCGCACTCTGAGACAAGGCTTAGCTTCCCATCCGACGGACTTGTCCAAACCCATCGGTGTCCCCTACTGACCGTGGGCAGGGCGAGGAATTTTGCGGAGATAAATCTTAATGCTGACTCAGCTGGGACTCGAACTTGAGAACTACAGATTACGAGCCAGGCGCGCTACCAACAGAGCCAGTCCCGCCCACTGGTTAAGCGGACTGAGAAATTACAAAAGTATTTTGTTAGGCATTATTATTACGTCACCTTTTACGGTGAAGAATTGTTTGGTCGAAAAACAAACGGTACAGTTGATCTGAATAATTTACGCACCCCAATTTCGCGGCATGAGAAATCGGAAGCACATCTCCATGATTTTATTGAATTAGTAACATGCAGTAATAACCAAACTGGGTTGGGTTGTTTTACCTCTGAGCGGCACTTTTTTGCAAACCATCGGCTAAATGGCCAGGTCACATGGACCCCGAAGGCTCAGAGAAGGTTGGGGGAGGAGACCCACTGGAACAGCTGTTGGGAGACAGATGGTAGCCTCCCGTCAAGGCCATCCAGTGTGTTCTTTAACGTGCACAGGGTATGACTCTCTCGCACACGGGGCCACGGCTTAACGTCCCTTCCGACGGACGACGGCCTTTAGAAGCCCATCGGTGTCCCCTACTGACCGTGAGCAGGGCGGGGAATTTTGCGAAGATAAATCTCAACGCTGACCCAGCTGGAACTCGAACTTGGGAACTACAGATTACGAGCCTGGCGCGCTACCGACTGAGCCACCCCCGCCCCAATAACCAAACTGACGTGCAACTTAATTCTCAGAGGGAAAATATTTTGAGACATAATGAGTTAGTAAGACGAAACAGAGAATAGGCTGATTAATGCTATTCGCTTTTGAGTCGATCAGGTTTTACGTTTTCGCAGACATCCTACTCTTTCCTTAGAGTAGGGATTCTCAAAAGTCGCTAGAATACATGCCACCTTCATTTTCAACTTTTTCCATTGGTTTGGTTATATGAAAATATGGTAAGCCTTATAACTAATAGTAGTGGCATTTTAACAGTTAAAAAACGAGTGGCACAGTCTTAATGTTGCTTTCTACTATATCTAAGAATGCAAATATTGTGCTGGCAAAAGAGCAGAAGACATACATCTGATGCTATTCTACATCTCCAACCCTCCCCTCTTACCTTAGCTGCAGTCAGGTTTCAACCTCTTCTATCTCTGTGACACAAATATATCAACTATGCAATAATATTCGCCTATCATGTGACATTTCTCCAAGATTCTTGAAGACCCATGGGGACTAGTGTATTATAAATAAAATATTAAATTACTCTTAAACAGAGGTTACAGAGGTCTGTAACAAAGAAGTTTTTCACGGAGGTCTGACAAGAATCTGTCAATATAAATAGGGTAAGATCTCAGCAGAAAAACACCAGATGAAGAGAAACATCCATGCCTTATCCAGAAGTCAAACTTAGGTCCCTTTTATCAGTAACAAAGCATGGTAATCACTCATTCACCAATATACACCTGCAAAAGGACCATTAATGAGTATTACTGATAGTTACCAACATCATACTTCAGCGGCAGATCCAGAGGGGCAACATCTTTTGAAAATTTATTAGATTACCTATTGGAACCACTCAGTATGACCTCCCTGGCAAGGGGGCAGGGGTGGCTTAGTCGGTAGCGCGCCAGGCTCGTAATCTGTAGTTCCCAGGTTCGAGTCCCAGCTGGGTCAGCGTTGAGATTTATCTCTGCAAAATTCCCCGCCCTGCCCACGGTTAGTAGGGGACACCGATGGGCTTGGAAAGGCCACTGTCCATCAGATGGGATGTTAAGCCGTGTCCCTGTGTGCGGGAGAGCCATACCCTGTGCACGTTAAAGAACACACTGGATGACCTTGATGGGAGGCTACCATCTGTCTCCCAACAGCTGTTCCAGTGGGTCCCAACCTTCTCTGAGCCTTCGGGGTCTTTGTGACCTGGCCATTTAGCCCATGGTGTGCAAAAAAGTGTCGCTCAGAGGTAAAGCAACCCAACCCTCCCTGGCAAATTTTCCTAAATCTGCTACTGCATCAGTTGGTGGTTAATCAGTTTACTACCAAAGGCATACCTATGACAAGGCATTGGCTTGGGGCCCCAGTTCCCAGGGGCCTCAAGAAGGTGTTGTTTTACATTGCATGTATATTTTAATTTTTTTTTTTCAGAACCTCATTTTAATCTTTTGTTTTGGGGCCCAAAAACTGAAGTTTGACTTCTGTATATTGAACTGCATAAATGATACCCATATTTAGGTAATTATATTGTCTTACATATATTGCAAACTGTTGACATTTTAATGGCATAAGAACATGATAGTGGCTATGCAATTTTTTTTATACAATATGATATATCAGTAAATATATTTTTAATTTGATTATTGCAGTGCGAGAATTTTTATCTAGGTGCATCATTTCTTTCCCAGATTACAGGCAATAAAAATACTGTTATGAATTCACTATGACACAGGTTTTATCCAATTAATTAGGCAATAATAAAAATACTGTTATGAATTCACTATGACACAGGTTTTATCCAATTAATTAGGCAATAATAAAAATACTGTTATGAATTCACTATGACACAGGTTTTATCCAATTAATTAGGCAATAATAAAAATACTGTTATGAATTCACTATGACACAGGTTTTATCCGATTAATTAGGCAATATGCTTACACTCTCAACTTGCAAAATCTAAAGTTCAAAAAACATCTGAGTTCATAAAATATTTAGCAACTTCAGGCATCTGCTTCTCTTGCACCATTGATATCTGGTGCAGTCCAGTTCCACCGTCGTCTATCTCACTGACTGTTACCTGTGCTTCATTATGGGGTGTGTTTTCTGCAGGCACTCATATTTCACTGTGCAATTCACTAGCTCAAGTCTTTTACACTCTAACGGAGGCTGACTGCATCAGATGCTAACAGTACAAAGGAAGCAGATGCCAAAAGTTGATAAATCTTTTCTAACCTTTTTCGAACTTCAGATTATACAGATTCAGAATGTAAGCATATTGTAGAATATTGATTGCAATTTGCTTCAATGTTGCTAACAGTGTAATAGAACTACAATTTTCAACATATAGCCAAAAACAATCCATGTCTAAAACTGAAGGTTGTTAAAAAAACAAAGAATTAATCAGTTTTCCTCTATGTAGATTCAATAGTGGAGAGGGTTGGGTTGATTTACCTCCGAGTAACACTTTTTTGCACACCATGGGCTAAATGGCCAGGTCACATGGACCCCAAAGGCTCAGAGAAGATTGGGGGAGGGGACCCACTGGAACAGCTGTTGGGAGACTGATGGTAGCCTCCCGTCAAGGCCATCCAGCGTGTTCTTTAACATGCACAGGGTATGGCTCTCCCGCACACGGGGCCCACGGCTTAACATCCCATCCAATGGACGGCAGCGTTTCCAAGCCCATCGGTGTCCCCTACTGACCGTGCGGAGTTTTGGGGAGAGAGGTCTCAATGCTGACCCAGCTGGGACTCGAACCTGGGAACTACAGATTACGAGCCTGGCGCGCTACTGACTGAGCCACCCCCGCCCCATAGTGGAGAGGCACAAGTTACTTGTAAACATAGAAATATTTTACTGAATGGGTTATGAACTGTCTTCTGATTATATGCCAGGTGTTCTAACAGCTAAACTATCATGGTTAGAATACCTGGCACATAATTAGGGAATGTGGGTTTGTATCGCACTAGTGGCAAAACTCATTTTTTTTAGAAAAATATTTCTGTGTAGATATCACAAGTGTTTGAATGCACTCATACTATTATATTTAACACCTTGCATAATTAAGTTGAACCATATTTCTGTGATCTAAGATGACCCCAAATTTTAAGAAATTGATATATAAGGTAAAAAAAAATTGTCAGTTACTTTATGTAACTAATTATAGCCAATTTCAGCATTCTTCCCCACCACAAATGTTAAAAACCTCCCTTTGTATAAAACTTACACAGCCAATATAATTTCAATGTTTGCGAACTACACTTTGGATTAGTTTCGAAAATTTTGTTTTCTCTTGCTCACCAAAAATTAGCTGCTGCTTACATAATTTTTAGTGAATAAAGACATCACCAGTACATATGTATATAAAATTAAACTCTATCCAGAAAAGTAAATTTAACCACTTCTAATTTTTGTTTTCTTGAAGTTAATCATGTCCATGAAATAACTTGCAATTTGTGCAAAAAACAAAACATTCTTCTTTGTAATATTTACTATCTGAAAGAATTATGGAATTTAATTTTTATTTTGAATTATGGAATCTTAGTATGCTTTACATATATCCTAGAACAAAATTAGGAATATTTTAATTCTTTAAACTAGCATTTGTATTACTTTTTCTGGTGGCCTTGGGGCCAAAATGACCTCAACCTATTCTCAAACTTTAAAGTTTATTTCTGAAATTTATTAATATTTTTTCTAGATTTCTTGAATTTACTCAAATAATATAAATAAATTATCACACACAGAAATAAAAATATTTTGTTTGGCTGCCTGTATCAGAGTTACAAGAACAGAACAGAGTGCATTTACATTAGATGTGAATCTTGAGAAAGTCTCATCACAAATTTATAAATGCAGCTGTTGAATTTCAAAATCCAGTTTTTTTAGTAGTTGTTTTACAAAAACCTGCATTTTGAATTACCGGATTCAATAATTACCATTTAAGAGGTGAATTTTAAGATTATTAATAGGTCACTGATTAAAATGTCAACATGACCAAACTGCCTAAAAACCCTTTGGATTAAACACTTTATTAAAGACACTTGGATTTTACATATGAAGTACTTGAATGTTTTGCAGAAATTGGTTAAATAGTAATATCTTTTACATGTTATTCCTAAAAAAAAGAGAGTCAAAGTATTAATAAATATGTTCCAAATGTGTAACTAAGGTTTGTTTGTATCAAAGTCATTCTTTTCATTCATTAGTGTGGGTTCAAATATCCGAAATTCAAAATACTCTAGTTTTCCTTAACGCATTTATGCATTTTAGAACAATTATCAGAAACTCAAATGGTACTCATTCCTAGATGATTTGGCTAAAATATATTTCAAATGTAGTTTTTTCTCATGCACCACAAATGCATGATAAACACATCATAATAGTAATTTTCATTTCAGAAACTTGTTTTAATTAGTAGAAAATTTTTACTTAAAGTTGTACTATAGTCTCAGCCGGAACAAATATTTCAATTACATCATTTCCGAAGCAGAAACGCAAAGGCAATCATTAATTACCAAAGCCATCCAGCGCCATGGAGAATCGAAACAATATTGTAGGTAGGCTTAATTTCCGAACATACGACTTGCAACTGGGTGGGACCAGATATATTTTAGGAATCCAAAGCATATCCTTTCATTATTATTAATATGACATTAAGCAAAACATTTATGTTAAAGACTAAGTCCCAATAACGATGGATCCAGCATTTTACAACCAGGGATGAAATAACACGTAACTACATTTCAAAATGGCGGAGGCGGCTCCATTATGGTGGAAACGTAAAATGGCTGTTCCAAACAACTGCGATTCTAAACGCAAAGCTTTTTATTAACTGTTTTTTTTCCTCCCCAACTTCTATTATTATTTTTTCACGTTTATTTCATAGCCTACACAATATCAAATCTTAAGCATTTCTGTTTACTAAACTTGACTAAGAAACGTATGGCTGTATTCTCTTATTCGTAGTATCCACTACTACAAGAAAACGAAGTAGAAATTTCTCAGCAGGCATTCATCGTTTTTATAGAATACAAAGGGAATTTTAAGATACAAGCAATAAATATCAGTAGCATTTGTGAAATTAAAAACTGCTGATTCACTAAAAATGATCAAAACGAAAATTGGATCTTTTTTTTGGCAACCTAGCAGTTTTAGTGTTATAAATAGGTATTATCTAAAAAGAATTGTCATTCGCTTTGCGATTGAAAGAGAATAGTTAAAATAATCAAACAATTTTGAAAACAAGACTAGTTATGAAACAACGAGAAAGAAATGATGTGCAGAACCTGTTTCGATAAGTTCTATAAACGAACAGTTAAGATGACTTTTTTTTTTAATTAGGCCTTAAAAACGTTATTGCCACTTGAAATAGTGAAATAATAGTGATTCCATTTAAGAGGAAAAAGTCAGTCGTAATTTCCATTTATTTAAATTAAGTACTTGTACCAAAAACTTTTAATTATTTTTAAGATTTTACGTTACTAGAAATTTTGTATTTTAACATAGTTTAAGAAATACTAAGTCTTCCCAATTTACTTATGTTTCGGGTGAATTTTTCAATATATATATATGAGATATTGTGTTGTTTGAATAGTCGCTTTTTGCAAAAGATTTTGAAATCTGATATGCAGAAAATAATTACAATCCAGAGAAATTTTTGGCAACCTCAAAATATGTTAAATAAAGGCTACCGATTTGTTTCAGAAAGAAAAAAAATTATATTTTAAGTGTCAAAATGAGTACCAACGATATTTTTTTATTTGAATAAAAATTGCGATAAGTGAGGAATAAAAATGACATACTCTTACAGAATAAAAGCCATGTTTATGGCTGAAGATATCCATATCCGATAAGAGAAGAATATACACCATTCTCAGCATAATTTGAGATTTCCCTCTTATTCCACAAGTAAAAGGAGAGAGAGAAATGCCCACGATTGAGTTAGGATATGGACACAAAGGAAATACGAATTACTCGTTTTAAAGGGGAAAAAAATGCTGCTTGAATTCCTACTACTTTCGACACACACAACCATCAAACTACACGGAAGCTGGTAGAAACAGCTCACCGTGCCAGGGCTTGAGCACCGAGATGTTTACCTCAGCCAATCGGGAACCGCCAAGGGCTCTTGGAGGGGAGAAAAAAAAGCTGCGACGCTATGCGAAGCCCTGCGATTGGTCGAACTTGACGTCGCTTTGGAGTGCAACGCTAGTGACGTCATGGCGTCAGGAGCCAAGAGTTGAGTGGAATAAAAACTGTCGATATGTAGCTGGCAGTTTGCGAGAGGAACACACTGGAGTAGTACGACAAAAGATAGTCGGAGGCGGGAGAACGCCGCTGTGTGAAACTTTGCCGTCCAGTTTAGTCGGGTCAAGAACGGGAAAGAAAGACCTAGAGTTGCTTATCTGTGATGTAAAGTGAGCTTCCTGCACAGTCCCATTACGAAACGCCAAAGAGAGCATAATCGGCCTGCAACTGCTCCTACCAAGTCGCAAATTTTGCTCACAGCAGTTGCACTTCGGCACAGCTTGTTGTCTGTTAGCCGCCACCATTATTCCTCCAATAAAGCTGGCCATCCAGAGGACTACCGCCATACTACACAACAACCATCCGGCAAGATGAGGTTAGAAATCAAAAGTGCTGCCAATTTCCTTACGAATCTGCTCAGGATGAAAGTCGGGAACTCCATGAACCACCAGCAGCTGGAACTGTTCTGTGCCAAGTTGGAAGACATGTTGTGTCTTCACTATCAAAAGCACTGGTTTCCAGAGAAGCCGTTCAAAGGATCCGGATATCGGTGCATTCGAATAAACCACAAGATGGATCCAATCATATCCAGAGCTGGATCGGAGTGTGGATTCGACGAGGCGAGTCTTCGACAACTGTTTCCCAGCGAGCTGACACTGTGGATCGATCCGCTTGAGGTATCGTACAGAATTGGAGAAAATGGAAGTATCTGTGTGCTCTTCGACGGGGCTGCCGCCAAGTGCCAGTTTCTAACTGACTCTTGGGATAGGCCTCAAAGGACTGTCACCATCACTGTGAATAACAACGTAATCGACAACACCCTGGGTTGCCAGATGGGTGCTTCGCCCCCTCCACCCCCTTCGCCAATGTTCGATCGTATACCGAGGTCTTCGTGTAAGGAAAGTATGCGTGTAGGTGGTGGATGGGATTCCTACATCATGGATCCAAGGAATATGAACTTTGAACAACTTGCGGCCTACGTTTCAAGCTAGAGGCGACAATTGCCAAAACGACCATCAATCCTCCTCCATTGTCTTTTTCTAGACTTATGGAGGAGGTAAAGGTATTGTGATCTTCGGAACTCTGTAATATATACCATTTTTCCATACCATCATCAACCAAATCAACTCTCCTATTGGCCAAATTCCGTCAGCACTTAAATCGATCCCAGTGAACATAATCACGCCATGTTCCAAAAATGGAAAAAAAAATATGAATGTGACAAATCATAAAGTACAAAACCGCAGCAAAATAAAATTAAGGGACCACCCATGTGATAGGATCCATAAAACCCACCTGTATGTTCAACGTCTTCTTACATCTGGGAATAATGGAAAATTAAAAATTCAGGATTTGTCCATTTCCTCCTCCCACCTCCCTGCACCCATTATCTGCATTTACTTGGGACTGCCCCCTTTGGATACCGACTCGGAATGGATTACAATTGATCGTTGTTTAATTGCCTTCTACAGTGGATAACGTCTGCTTCAATGAGATTGATGCACAAAAGATACGAGACACGTGGCTACATCCTGAAAAAGAATCTAGTGTGGAGAACTGTGATGCATTTTGCTTTGTTTTTTTTTTTTAAAAATGCGAAATATTATTTTCCTGAAAAAAAAGCCTTTTTAATGATTTTCTTCCCAATTTTGCCTTCAGATTTTCTTCAGTGGATTTTGACGAAGTTACATGGCAGCGACCACAGTATTACGTAGAGCCTTCAGTACGTTACCAAGGTGATAGCATTTTTCTTAAAATTATCTATTTTTTTCCGCATTGCCATTAGCTCTTAATTTAGTCAAGTCAGCACAATATTTTGAATATTTTTTTTCTTGATTGTGAGATTATTTTACATATTATGTAGAAGATAAAGTCTGTTGTCAGTCATTAGCAGGGATGGAATTAAGAAACGACAAAATATCAAGCCTCGCTCTGTGTTGTTCATTGTTCTGCACTTTGGAAGTGCCTCGTGGGTATAATATCGGTTATTTTCGATTCTTTGTCATAATCTGAGCTGGGGCTCATGTGTTGTGTGTGTGTGTGTATTGTGGGTAGTTAATTGTGCTCGTAGATCTGTTGAAATATGTTCCAATTACGAGTTTAAAAATTAGTTATGCAGTAATTTGATAAGAGTTAAAATTTCAACTTAATAAAAGCAGATGTGTTCGGTGTACTAGTAACTGAAATAACTTTATTCCCAACTTTCCCTTTGATTACGAATAAGGAAAAGGTTCAATTTTCATGACATTAGAAGATAAAAAGTGAAGAGTAGAGGTGCAACTTTTTTTTTTGCAGGGGAAGAGGTTACTGCAGAATGAGACATTTCAGTTGTCAAGAAACTAAATTCTGATTTTTTTTTAAATCTAATTCAAGAATAACTTTCTTGAAATATTACAAAAGAATTATATACTATATTTGTTATCTATTATAATGCCAGATATAAGAGAAATTGGGGTTGGTCAAGAATCCACCAGCCACATTAAAAAAAAATAGACCCTGTAATGAAGTTTCAATACTTGATGCTGCATCAAAACTCTGCTAATAAATATCATTTACAAAATAGCAATATGCTAACAAGGGCAAAAACCCAGTTTACAGATACTGTTTTGCCTTTGCTAAGTAATGATGGGCTGCAGAATTATGACAAGGATGGCATACTTTGATTTCTGCCTACCATATTGCAAATAAAATTTGAGGCTATTCCACTAAGTAAATTCTGAATTTTTTTAATGATGCATTCAAGCTTTCATAATGGCTTTCACCCACATTCGGTAAATTGGTGGTTTTTTTTTATAATCTGGAATTTTGTCTTTTACCAACACCCTTGATATGTATAGATGATTACACATGTTCACTCTACAATTAAACATGTTTAAGGTTAAGAGTTGTACCTCTAAACTACACTGTACTAAAAAAATGTAGTTATGACTGCAGTAATTGCCTATAAAAATACTTAAAACCAGATTAATTGAATTGCAGAATCTTTAAAGTTAGAAAGCTTTTTCATATAAGAAAAATTTGTGAAGGATGGACATTTTAATTATTAGTTATTGAAGCATTTGAATTGGAAGTAAACCATACAAATTACATTCTTTAAATATTAATGAATTTCCCTTAGTAATGTCAACCAGCAAGGAAATATTAGCAAACTTTCTTTAGTGACATATTAAGGAAAGTATCTTGCTGAAACATAATAAATGAGGAATTAACTTCAGAATAATTTATATTTGATTCCAAGTTTATTTTTTTTATATCTAGTGTGCATAAATTTTAACATTTTTGTGAAATGGAAGGTTTGTTTTCAGTAATAGGTTTAAATTAGTTGTAATACAATATTAACAAACCAAAACAAATAGGAGTAAAAATTACATGCTGCACAAGTTTTTTTTTAAAGAGAAATTTAGATTTTTCCTGATTGGATTTAAAGAATTTTTTTTCTGGAAAAAAATTGTTTTAAATTATATGAAAATTTAAAAATGACAAATTAGAAAGTTAACCCCCAAACTTAGAACTGTTGATAAGGCAGTTGTTTCTTTGTTTTGATTTATAAAATCAAAAAAAATTTCATTGGAAATCCTCTTCCGTAATAGCAATTAAGTTTTTAAATGATCTGAGAACTTTTATTTGGAGCAATAGTGGATCCACTGCAAGACCAAAGCTGGCTGTAGCCTGTGGGGTAGCATAAATATTTTTGAATATATTTGTGTGTAAAACAAATTCCTTTCCTATTAAAAAGGAAGAAATGTAAAATTCGACCATTCCGAATGGAAGAAGTAAAACATTTAATGTTATTTTGTGGCAGGAAATTTTTTATTAATATGTAATACAAAAAACAGTCAATTCTATCATATTTGAATGGCTTGGTAATGTATAATTATTGTAGATAACTGAAAGTCAAAAAAACTAAAAGTTTAATTCCTTTCAATTTCAAATGTTTTTGTAAATGCAATCGGGCATCTTACCCAGTATGTGGTATGATTAATAAGGCTGAAGAAAAAGAGTACTATGTAATGTGTCCAAAATACCTAACAAATGGCAGATTCCCAAAAACAGCATCAAAATTTAAGTTATGGAAAACTTGCATTAAATGATCAATTAAGATTTTTGTTTAAAAATGCATTTTACTTGAGCCATTTGGTAAAATCTTCAGATAGTGTGAGAATTAATAAATTCTCATTATGGTATATAGTCTGTTAAAAAAAAATTTTTTACTCCTCTGGTTCCATCCCAAATTAGTTTTAAAATAAATTTTTTGATTATATTTTTTAATGGTTTTAAACTAACTTGTCATTTATATTGAAAGTATGATGAATTTCAAGGGGGAAAAAAAATCAAAACCATAAAAAGCATGAATACAGATTGTCAGTATTTTGTTCCTGTATACTTTATGGATGAGAGTATATTTAACCTTTGCATTATAGAACAAAACTACGGTCCATTTTGGTCCAGGTTTTTAAAATTTTATTTGTGGGGTGGGGGGAGAATTGTTTTAAACACAGTTTCATTTTAAAGTAACTCGAACAATAAAAATAACCAAGGGGGGCGGGGAAAGACCTGGATGAAATTCTTGAGAATGTACTTTCTGGTCTGATGCAAAGGTTAATGAACTTAATCAAAAACATTATACAGCAAAATGTTTTCTGTTATGTGTATGTCTTCATAAGAAGTAAAAAGTTTTTATATATTTTTAGCTGTGAAAGATTCTAAAAAATATTATTTGTAAAATTTAATATGTGGAAAAAATCAAAGTAAATGCAATGTAAAATTTAATACCCATTTTTTTTACATGACAGTTTAAATCCTTATATTGAGGATAAGCAAATGAAAAATATTGCATTACATTCTCGTACTTGAACTGCGCAGGAATATTTAATGGTTAAATTAATGGTGACCAATGATATCTGATATAATGTTCCATTGTATTTCAAAAATAAGTTTTGCAATTTTCTGAACAAAAAATTCCAGCGTTCAAAAATTAGCATTTTTTTTTAAAGGCCACTAATGGCTGAAAGGCCAATAATTAAAATTAACTTTATTCATAATTCTATTTTTGGTTCAATGAAAGGAAAAATTTGTTAGAAACATTTTTCTGGCTGCAGTTTTAAACATTTTTTTCCCCAGAGAAATCATAAATTTGTTTACTAAAGTAGAATTTTTCCTTATGTATTACCTTTTAAAGTCTTTCACATTTTTACTAAGCCATTGTGAAGATAGTCACATTAGTAATCGTGTTTTGATATAAAAGTTTAATAATATATATGCTCAGACTTTGTAAGATTTCTTAGTGACTGAAGAAGTCTGTAAACATATCTATAAACTGTTCGCACTAGTCATGGTGCATGTGTTTCCTCGTAATTTGATTGGTGTATATTCAATGCAGACTCGAGTGATAAAGTACGAGAAAGTTGACAACATGTGTGTGTGGCTCAGGGAATTGAATGTTTGCCACTGACAATACAGGGTTGATGACAGCAAAGAAATTTTTATACCCATTTCATAAATGTTGTCTATAAATGAATGCTAGTTCTCTGAAAATGCAATCGCACAGTTGAATTAACAAAAAACAAGACTACTTATGATCGAGTATAATCTTTATTGTGTGAATGTTTCACATTGAATAAAAATTTAAAATCTCCTATTTTAAGTATTTCAAAGCAATTTAGAAATTTTACAATTACTTAAATTAATTTCCATTATCTTGAATGCATTGGTAATGAGCACAAAATTTAGAATCAATAGAGTTCCCCTAATTCTGAAACGGAAAGCATTTAGGATATTAGTAAGTAAAAACTTGATTATCTTGCTAGTTTGCAATATTGATACAGTTGGTTCTTTCCCTGATTTTGGTATAAACTTCCATATGCATCACCAAAAAGTAGTAACTTCCTTTATCAGCTAATTTGATTTATAATCTATAGACACAAGTGAAAAAAATTTCTGGGCAACTAAAAATAAACCAGGATTTTAGCATATTAGGACTATTCCCCCCAACACCTAGAATTTACAGAAATTTCTCGCCCTCAAATCGGTATTTTCACTAATTTTTGAAACATACAATGCATAATAAAAAGATATAAAAGATTCATTTCTGTCAGAACTATCAATTTACTCTGGCAGGAAAATGTTTTTAGTTAAATTGGTATTTAACAAAAAATGTCTCCTGGCAAAAGGTTTTTTACATTAACCTTAAATCATGCAAAACATAATTGTACATTTTATCTATTGCAGAGATATTTAGATTGATATATTGATCAAAAATAATTCACCTAGCAATTTTTGCTCACCTGATATAATATATCAGTTTGAATTTCCCAGTGTACAGAGTGATGGCAAAAAGAAAATTATCTCGTGGCATTTGAATTGTTAAGTTCTTGCTACTATATACTTTAAAAGAAAATATTCCGCAATTTGGTTTCCATGAAACCTATGTAAAGAATTGAACTGTTCATAACAGTATAAGAAAAACCAAGATCCAATCTTATACAGAGCAATATTCAAGTAATAAAATACATTAAATATCTATTGACTATCTAATTAGTTGTCCCAAAGACATTTATTGAAGAATTAATATATTAAGAATGATTGTATCCATTTTTTACTAGCTCTTGAAAGCTATTTTTTTTGTTTCCATTTCTAATCAGATGCCCAGAATCCTCTCAAAATATTGAGCAAGAAATTGTTTTTGCACAGTCTACTTTTACTTCTGCTATACACACACATTCTAGGTTGCCCAGTTTTTCTCATACAAGTTAGGCTCTCTGATAACTGCATCAATTTTCAGACTAACCCAAAGCCCCTTCTGGAACAGTAACTAGGTTCTCTATCCACTATACCAGTTAGGGCTAATACCTAAATACCAAAACTAGAATATGAGTAATCATATATGGGGTTGAACATACCAAATCATTCCAATCTTGGCCAGAAGTCAATGTGTGTAGACTTTTTCTTAAACTTTTAATGTGGAGATGTTTATTCATCTCAATATCCTATTCTCGTGACGGGTCAACTTGTTCCATCCCTGCTGCAACGGAGTGTCTATGCAGTTTATTGAGTACAGGCCAGGGAAAAACTTTGTTTACTCAACGAAAACAAATTAGTTACTGCATGCTAACTCATTGTTCTGGACTGGCTCTGGAAGGTTGTGTGTATTCGTTTGTACGTACATGTGTGTGTGTAAACCCTTGTGGTGGCAGTCAACTGTACAATTCTTCCTGTACAAATTCTGTAAAAAGCTATTTTTTTCTTTGTATAGTGACTTAAAAAAATAGGAGGTTTTGTACAGTGAAAAATAAAATGTATCTATCATGCAGAATATCATCTCATGTTTTTTTTTTATCTAGTGGCGTTTTTTTTTTTTGACAAAACTTGATTCTGCATAAAATTTTTTTTATACAGGTTTTCAGAAGTTCTGAATTTAAAATTCATGATGAGTAATATGCTTAAGTTATTCACTCATGAGGTTATAATGATCAGTAGGTGTATCTTTTGAAGAAAAAAATTATGCAGCAAGAAAAGATTTCTCAAAAGTTATAAGACTTGAATGAACACCAACGTCCAGTTAATGATGAATCAGAAATTTCAACAGAATTATTCAAAAAGAATTTTGTAGCTGGGAAATTGTTTTGAATAATTTCAATTCATTTGGGTCTCTGCAATTATCTAGAGTTTCAGTAATGAGTGACAAGGAGGGAGATTTTGAACTGATATTTCGACAGTTCCCGTAAATCCAGTCACCTTTCAAGTATGGTCATCAATGGGGAGCAGTTATCCTCTCATCTGGATAAGATGAAAAAAAATTATGTTGAATAAATAACATCAGGTAATAATAATAATAAAAAATGTATTTTCGTTGACGAAATGTACACTTAATTTTTTTTCTTTTGGAAACATTTTATTAATACAAAAATATCAAACTCTTTTATGTGTATTTTCAATAATTCCACCCCCCCCCTTATGTTTTTTAGTAACCTTAGTTGGACTATATGGTCAGATGAAAGGATGGATCTGGGCTATCCCCTATGCTAGCAATTGTATAATAAATTCTCCCTCAAGCAGTTGCTTGCCACAGGTTTCACAGGAGCCTGAGTTTATATGCCATAGTAGGTCTGAGTGGGTGGCGTTCTCGAAAAATCTTGTTATTCAAGACTATTAAAACGAAAGTGAATAGTTAATTGCATAGTCTGTCAGTAATGCCAATATTAGTAGTATTTTGCACTGATGCAAAAAAAATTTTTGAAAACTGCACATATAATAGCCCAGTTTTTACCCATAGGAATATTTGTATTATATAAGTTTTTTTTGTCATACTAGGGAATTTCTTTTGGGGGAGGGGTACATCGTTTTGTATACCTTAAAGTTCCTACCTACTGACTTTAAACGAATAATTCAATTTAAAAATGCACCTTGAAATTCGCTAAAATTACTGTGCATGAAAGTACTTCAATGCCAATGGCCGTTCACTTTAGGTAGGAAATCGTATTTTGATTCTAATAAGCGAAAATCGTAAGAATTGGATTATAAAATATGGATATAGAGTAAAAAAAAATTACACCTGGCTGTGAACTCCAAACACACTTTCGTTATGGCTGTCCGTGCGTTGTTCGCCCGACATTGCCGAAGAAGGTGGGGAGGTTGATGGATACAAGTGGTCAGAGCAAAAACTAAATGTCTGGTCTTCAAATGTGTCTTTATTCTGCAACCTACCAAATGTTACTGAAATTTTGTTTCGTAAACTTTGATGACATGTTTATAAAAAAAATATTTTACCGAATACCGACCCTGTTTAAAAATGAATTGTTCCAATATTTATTCTAATAACCGAACATGGGAGTCCAGTAAAAGACTATAAAATATAATTCAAAAAATAATTATGTGGAAAAAGTTATGGCAGTCTGTTCTGGATTCGAACCTACAACTTTCTAGATGCATGCCAGAGTGATCTACTGTTAAATCAACCCTCTGACGGTCTGGCATGCATATTTGGAGAGTCGTGGGTTCGAATCCCGCATCTTCGTCAATAATTTTTTTTTCAACATAATTTTTTTGGATTTTTTTTTATCTACAGGTGTATTTGCTATGGACTAAAATATAGCGCATTTTGATTAGTTGACTACGTTCTCTGAAATTTGATTCTATAAAAAGACAGATTCTAATAAGCAGTAATCGCAATAACTGGAGTTAACCCTATTTGTATCGCAAAACGCTAGTGATACCAAAGAACACATTCGTAGCTAACAGTGACATCGCGTTCATTTGGACGACGCCCCAAATTCGCACTGCATAAAACTTGATCTTTTAAATAACAAAACATTCGTAATATTTTGATTGAAAATGTCTGAGCTAATATTTTAAGCATAAAAACTCTGCCATGCTTACTTTACGACCAGGATCTCCTTCCAATAGCGTTTCATCGCTCAACCGTGATCTTGTTTGGCTTTCAAGTGTCTCGGGTACACTCGTTTCAAATGTACAGTTGGCAGTTCTGTTTCTTGTGAAGTATTTTATAGTGTCATCAATGTATTTTTTTTTCTTGTATATTTATAACAGTAATGAATAAAGTTGATATTTTTTTTAGAACACACATTTAAGTCATCAGGAAAACCTCAACGAAAACTTCAGGACCAGGCTATCGAAATATTTATACGTTTCAGAGGTAAAATTCAATTTAGGTCTTTCATCAACGTGGATTGGTATCAATGCTTCTCCGGAGAAAATTGGGGCGGGGGTGGCTCAGTCGGTAGCGCGCCAGGCTCGTAATCTGTAGTTCCCAGGTTCGAGATCCAGCTGGGTCAGCGTTGAGATTTATCTCCGCAAAATTCCCACCCTGCCCACGGTCAGTAGGGGACACCGATGGTCTTAGAAAGGCCGCCATCCGTCGGATGGGACGTTAAGCCGTGGCCCCGTGTACGGGAGAGCCATACCCTATGCACGTTAAAGAACACACTGGATGGCCTTGACGGGAGGCTACCATCTGTCTCCCAACAGCTGTTCCAGTGGGTCCCCTCCCCAACCTTCTCTGAGCCTTCGGGGTCCATGTGACCTGACAATTTAGCCAATGGTGTGCAAAAAAAAGTGCCGATCAGAGGTAAAACTACCCAATTAACAACGTTAAAGAACACGCTGGATGGCCTTGACGGGAGGCTACCATCTGTCTCCCAACAGCTGTTCCAGTGGGTCCCCTCCCCCAACCTTCTCTGAGCCTTCGGGGTCCATGTGACCTGGTCATTTAGCCTATGATGTGCAAAATAAGTGCCGCTCAGAGGTAAAACAACCCAAGCCGGAGAAAATTTGTTTAGTTGGTTGATACATCTCCGATGCAATTCTGATATTCCTACCTAACCTCCAAATATATGGAAATTCAAAGTAGCTTCAGAATTCTGTAACAATTTGCATGCAATTAACTGACCATTATTGAAAATATTTCCATCTCTGTGTTGCTATAATTGCACCATTGAAATTTTCACTTTATTTAACGCAGTGAATTTAAAAACTGGTACAACTGTAACTTTAAAAAAATATATTTGGGGACAAACGGTTTGAAACCTTTATAGATCAAAGATTTATAGATTATAGCTTTCGAATTACGTAGTCGGTTACGGTTCTTCAACTTGGGAAAACATTGATTCTTAATAATGGCGTCATTCGGTCGAATAGGTTTTAAAAAGGTCTAAATATGGTAGCAATATAAAGTATAATTATTGGCAATAAAAGATATTCACCTACAGAAAGAAAATCTATTTGGTTGATCCTTCTCAAACTTCCAAAGGTGATTCTTTTAAATGAGTTTCGTATTAAAAATAAAAAAAAATACCCCCCTCAAGCAGCTGCTTGCCACAGAGGTCTGACATGACCCTGTCAGTTCATATGCCATAGTAGAGGATCTGAGAGGATGGCAGGACCGCAGCTGAACAACGACACGCATTCATACCTTACCCAGGTCCCTTAGATCGCTAGCCAAGCGCGCTAACCACTCGGCCACTGGACTGCTTGGTATATAAAGAGTATGGAAGTTTGAATATATGATAGCAGTAATATGCAATTCTTAAGAAAGTTTAAAAATATTACATTGAAAAAGTTTATATGAATAATGAATGTCTTATATTAAATGGTTTGAAATAATGAGTCAATCAAATTACAATTAACTTCTCTGCTAAATTCTTAGGTTTGGCTTTCTGATGTTAAATATTAAAACTTTCATAGAGGGTTGGATGTACGGAGGGGGGCACATAACCCCTCCGCTTTGAGAATGCTAATACACGAGAAGAAAACGAAAACCAAATTCTTTAAAATATGCTTTATAAAGACCCCTAAAGCGGAGGGGAAAGAAGTAAATATCGCAGTTGCGTTTCTGTTCGAACTTGGCCACCCGTAATTTTTTTTTTTTCCAGATCCGTGCCTGCTTCCATGACTAATTCAAACCAATCTAGTGAGAAGCTTTTACTGAACTGTTGAGACTATTATTTTACGAAATGTACAAAAGGCCGAAGGAAAGACAGAATTTTACATTTATCATGATTATAATTATGCAGTAATGAAAACCAAATGAATATCCTAAATTTATTATAAGAGTGAAATATATCCAAAGTTTCTTGAAACTTTTGATCATGTTTGTTGGCAATCTGAAATTATAGCCATCATTTCGATTGCTGAAGACTGTGTTGTCCATATTGATAAGATTGAAATTTTCAATCAGCAGTAATAACAGCGACGCCTACAATAGCATTTAGCGTAATATGCTCTTCTTCGTATGCCTCAGTCCGAAGAGTAATCTTTGCCTAAATTTGGAAAGACATTAAATATGCTAAGAAAAACACCACACGGTAGAAAAAGAGTAGGGTTGTTTTACCTCTGAGCGGCACTTTTTTGCACACCATGGGCTAAATGGACAGGTCACAAGGACCCCGAAGGCTCAGAGAAGGTTGGGGGAGGGGACCCACTGGAACAGCTGTTGGGAGACAGATGGTAGCCCCCCGTCAAGGCCATCCAGCGTGTTCTTTAACGTGCACAGGGTATGACTCTCCTGCACACGGGGCCACTGCTTAACGTCCCATCCGACGGACGGCGGCCTTTCCAAGCCCATCGGTGTCCCCTACTGACCGTGGGCAGGGCGGGGAATTTTGCGGAGGTAGAAAAAGATTTCAAAATGATTTCTCATGTTTAAGAATATCAATAACCGGAAATGAGGGGAAAAAATATTGAACATTTAACAAAATTTGCAAGAAATTTTCAATTACTGAATCTGGAAAGAAACCTACAAGAATAAAGTCATCTTCCAGCTCTATTGAATCGCTTCCCCCTGCATTTCCCCCCCCCCTTTATTTTGCCAGAGTGGGCAGCATTATTTTAAAACGGGCGTGTCCAAACTTTTGACTTCCCTGGGCCATATTGAGTGAAGATGAATTATTTTGGGCCGCATATAATATAGTTAATGTATATGAATAATAAAACTTCATTTATTTTCTTATGTAAAATTAAAAAAAGGGTAACAAAACTAGTAGCTTATATCGTAAACACGTAAACTTTACGATTTTGTGGGTCGCATTATTAGCTGTCCAGGACCGCGGGTTGGACACGCCTGTTTTAAAAGGACTGAATGCTCTGGTTTTATGTCGGTTACAGAACAACTAAGCACACATTCTCAAAAGTTTGCCTCTATGGTGAGGGGACGCAGATTCTTATTTCGTCGCATGTGATTACGTATGCAGACCGAAGTGCGCCAAATGTGTTATGATATCGATGACATAAATATCGCTCTTTAGCAGAGGAGATCGTTTAGTGCCTTATTTAAATTCAATATAACCTAGGTGAAATCACAGGTTCGAGGGTTGTTACACCCGAGCCCACATATTCCTTGCTGCTCCAAGTGATGTGTAGAAAGATATCCAACAATTCGAGCACGAGAGTAGTATATGGACGACACAGTTTATATATACATTCATATACAATCACGTGCTGGGGTCGCTCAAAAATATATCCGAACATTATGGATGATTACAGAATTCAGAAAAAATATCGCAACGATTTTTTAAAAAAAATTTATCTGGCAACCGTGTCACGCGATTACAGAATTCAGGAAAAATATCTGGAGCGTGTACAGCAACTGTTTGTTGCTGTACACGCTCCAGATATTTTTCTTGAATTCTGATATTTTGCTTCCAGATATTTTGCAGTAACTGCGTGTGCAGTTACTGCAAACTGGAGCGTGTGCAGTAACTGCACACGCTCCAGTTTGCTGTGAACGGTAACTGCACACGCTCAATATTTCCGTGAGTGAGCCCACACGATCTAGGTCTTTGTGAGCTCACACGATCCAATGTGCTGTGAACATTAACCGCAACCGCTCCAGTTTGCTGTAAACGGTAACTGCACACGCTCAATATTTTCGTGAGTGAGCCCACACGATCTAGGTCTTTGTGAGCTCACACGATCCAATGTGCTGTGAACATTAACCGCAACTCGCTCCAGTTTGCTGTGAACGGTAACTGCACACGCTCAATATTTCCGTGAGTGAGCGCACACGATCTAGGTCTTTGTGAGCTCACACGATCCAATGTGCTGTAAACATTAACCGCAACCGCTCCAGTTTGCTGTGAACGGTAACTGCACACGCTCAATATTTCCGTGAGTGAGCCCACACGATCTAGGTCTTTGTGAGCTCACACGATCCAATGTGCTGTGAACATTAACCGCAACTCGCTCCAGTTTGCTGTGAACGGTAACTGCACACGCTCAATATTTCCGTGAGTGAGCGCACACGATCTAAGTCTTTGTGAGCTCACACGATCCAATGTGCTGTAAACATTAACCGCAACCGCTCCAGTTTGCTGTGAACGGTAACTGCACACGCTCAATATTTCCGTGTCACGTGACACGAAGGTTGCCAGGTCATTAATTTCTAAAAAGAATTTTTTTTTCCCCTTGGGCCTTCGTTGCTTTGCTACTGCAAACAATCATGCAATGAGATGGAGATCTGCGCTTTGCAGATTTTCGCTTTAGCGACCTCACAGTTGGCGAGAGGACAGTAAATCCCGCCTGCTACCAGGTTCACACAGAACCGTACCTCAACTCACACAGAACTGAACCCTCTCCTTAAGGGTTTTTGAGCAAGAGTGGCGTCCTTTGATGCGTGTTAAAATGTTTGAAAATTTTAAAATCTGAAATTTCGCAGACTATAAAGAGAAAGCTCCATTTTAGTGATTCCAAAAGTGAATGTAATGCCTATCGACCTTGGGGGTGGGAGAGCGCATCTCCCCAACCTCGAGCGGCAGATCATTACTTTGTTTTTCTCGGCCTCGCAAACGTCTTTCGAACGTAACGTAAAACGCTTACGTCAGCCAGACTGTTTTACACACACCATACTTTCAAAGAAAGAGACAAATATTCCTTTCAAAGAAAGGAAAGGGAGCAGAAACGGGGAAAAAAAAGTGATAGACAGTTTAAAAGATAAACAATCAATCCGTGAAATATTCCTTTACAGTGATAGATATAAAATCCAACATACATTCGCAAGAAACAGGCGCACAAAACGGCTATAATGCGCAAAACGGGGTCAGCCTAATAGAGAAATTAGCAAATACTTCATTAATATTTTCTGTGCCAAAAATTTCCACCCCACTGACTGGATCAGTGATGGAGATGACTTCTTTTGATTTTGGGGCCGCATGTTCGAAAACAGAGGTTAAATTTTCGTCCAACTCGATTCGTTTTGCTCCTAGGCCAGTAGAAGAATAAATATTGATTTCATTACGAATAGATTGCACTAGTAGGATGGGTTGTTTTACCTCTGAGCGGCACTTTTTTGCACACCATGGGCTAAATGGACAGGTCACATGGACCCCGAAGGTTGGGGAAGGGGACCCACTGGAACAGCTGTTGGGAGACACATGGTAGCCTCCCGTCAAGGCCATCCAGCGTGTTCCTTAACGTGCACAGGGTATTACTCTCCCGCACACGGGGCCACGGCTTAACGTCCCATCCGACGGACAGCGGCCTTTCCAAGTCCATCGGTGTCCCCTACTGACCGTGGGCAGAGCGGGGAATTTTTGCGGAGATAAATCTCAACGCTGACCCAGCTGGGACTCGAACCTGGGAACTACAGATTACGAGCCTGGCGCGCTACCGACTGAGCCACCCCCGCCCCATTGCACTAGTAGACTCGTAAAAATACTTTCGACTTTTGAGCATGTACGCAGACCGAAAACATCTCGTGCGCACTTGAAAAAAAAAACAATACAGATATATATTTACAACAATAAAAATAACAAGATTATAATAAAAAAATAAAACAGGGGGACATGACTGTCTCATTTATTTTGATCTTTTAATACAGCTTTTTAAACAAGAGTACAGTCGCTCAAAAAAATATCCGAACACTATCCTACTAATCATTTTCTCTCTGGGGCGGGGGTGGCTCAGTCGGTAGCGCGCCAGGCTCGTAATCTGTAGTTCCCAGGATCCAGTCCCAGCTGGGTCAGCGTTGAGATTCTCCGCAAAAATTCCCAGCCCTGCTCACGGTCAGTAGGGGACACCGATGGGCTTGGAAAGGCCGCCGTCCGTCGGATGGGACGTTAAGCGGTGGCCCATGTGCGGAAGAGCCATACTCTGTGCACGTTAAAGAACACGCTGGATGGCCTTGACGGGAGGCTACCATCTGTCTCCCAACAGCTGTTCCAGTGGGTCCCCTCCCCCAACCTACTCTGAGCCTTCGGGGTCCTTGTGGCCTGGCCATTTAGCCCATGGTGTGCAAAAAAGTGCCGCTCAGAGGTAAAACAATCCAATCCAACCCTGTGACCTGGCCATTTAGCCCATGGTGTGCAAAGAAGTGCCGCTCAGAGGTAAAACTACTCAATTAGCAACGTTAAACACGCTGGATGGCCTTGACAGGAGGCTACCATCTGTCTCCCAACAGCTGTTCCAGTGGGTCCTCTCCTCCAACCTTCTCTGAGCCTTCGGGGTCCTTGTAACCTGGCCATTTAACCCATTGTGTGCAAAAAAGTGCCGCTCAGAGGTAAAACTACACAACAACGTTAAAGAACACGCTGGATGGCCTTGACGGGAGGCTACCATCTGTCTCCCAACAGCTGTTCCAGTGGGTCCCCTCCCCCAACCTTCTCTGAGCCCTCGGGGTCCCTGTGACCTGGCCATTTAGCCCATGGTGTGCAAAAAAGTGCCGCTCAGAGGTAAAACTACTCAATTAGCAACGTTAAACACGCTGGATGGCCTTGACAGGAGGCTACCATCTGTCTCCCAACAGCTGTTCCAGTGGGTCCCCTCCTCCAACCTTCTCTGAGCCTTCGGGGTCCTTGTAACCTGGCCATTTAACCCATTGTGTGCAAAAAAGTGCCGCTCAGAGGTAAAACTACACAACAACGTTAAAGAACACGCTGGATGGCCTTGACGAGAGGCTACCATCTGTCTCCCAACAGCTGTTCCAGTGGGTCCCCTCCCCCAACCTTCTCTGAGCCCTCGGGGTCTCTGTGACCTGGCCATTTAGCCCATGGTGTGCAAAAAAGTGCCGCTCAGAGGTAAAACTACTCAATTAGCAATGTTAAACACGCTGGATGGCCTTGACAGGAGGCTACCATCTGTCTCCCAACAGCTCTTCCAGTGGGTCCCCTCCTCCAACCTTCTCTGAGCCTTCGGGGTCCTTGTAACCTGGCCATTTAACCCATTGTGTGCAAAAAAGTGCCGCTCAGAGGTAAAATTACACAACAACGTTAAAGAACACGCTGGATGGCCTTGACGGGAGGCTACCATCTGTCTGAACAGCTATCCAGTGGGTCCCTTTTCTCCCAACCTTCTCTGAGCCCCTGGGGTTTTAGTGACCTAACTATTTAGCCCATTGTGTGCAAATAAAATGCCACTCAGAAGTAAAACAACCCAACCTATGGAGAAACGTAAAAATATAAAATGGCAAGGAAATTTGCGGTATATTTTTTACACTTTCTGACTGGCTAAAATTTTGCTGCGAATGGCCCTTTTAACTTCGACCCCCAGGTCATATAGGGGAGCAGAAATTGGATCTGATGATTGCTTTAAGTTGCAAGACACTTTTAACAAACTTAAAATGTGTTGTGCTAAGGTTAAAAAACTTACCTTTAATACTGAAGCTCTGAAAGACCCATTATAGCTAAAGCTTACCATGATAGGTTACTTAGTCATTATGACAGTCACGGTATGTTTACTACTGAAGTTGAGGAAGAATGGGATAATTTTAAACAGACTTTTTTGGACACTAACAGTACTCTTTTAGGAAAAAAGGAGCAGAGGAGACAGAATTGTTTGAGTGATAAGGCACTTGAGCTTATTTCAGAAAGAAGGAACTGCAGGAATGTCCTTAATCAGTACCCTACTAGTCCTAATAGAAAGGATTACAGAGAGCTTAATAAACTTGTAAATGATCAATTAGCTGCTGATAAGAATCTTTGGCTTGATGGTTTGGCTGACAAAGCCGAGGAAGCAGTTAGACAGCACAACAGCAGAGAGCTGTACCAGATAGTTAATGTTTTATGTGGTAGAAAACGGACAGGTATACAGGGATTGAAGGATAAACAAGGTAAGGTTATAAAAGGTGAGGATTCTGTCATGGTTAGGTGGGCTGAGCATTTCAGTGATGTTCTAAACAATGTGGCTAGTTCTACTCCCATTGTTTGTAATGATGATATTATATATGCATTGGTGGCTTTAATGTTGGCCCTATAACACAATCTGAAGTTATTTTGGCTGTTTCTAAACTTAAAACTTCATAAATCCCCAGGGGTAGATGAAATTACTACGGAAATGCTTAGAGCTGATAATGTTTCGGTTACCACTTGGATGACTGAAATTTTGAATATCTTTTATGATAAAGGCATGGTCCCTAAGGATTTTACCAGAGCTATTATTATCCCTATTTTTAAAAAAGGTGATCGCAGTTCTTGTGATAAATATAAGGGTTTATGCCTACTCTCTGTTCCAGGTAAAGTTCTTTCCATGATTGTGCTTAATAGAATTAAGAATCTAGTTGACAGTCAATTGCGTGATGAGCAATGTGGATTCAGAAGTGGTAGGGGATGTGTGGATCAGATATTTTCACTTAGGCAGATTCTTGAGAAATGTTTAGAGTTTCAGAAACCTTTGGTTGCTAGCTTCGTTGATTTCGAAAAGGCTTTCGACTCTGTTGATCGTCATAATTTGTGGTTGATTGTGAGATCATATGGTATACCAGACAAGTTAGTTAACATTATGAAAGCTCTCTATAATAAAACTGAGTCATGTGTGAGAGTTGGTAAGTCTTGTAGCAATTGGTTTAGCATACTTCTGGTGTTCGACAAGGGTGCATTTTGTCTCCTTTTCTCTTTAGCTTGGTTATTGATTATGTTATCCGAAATTCACTTCAAGAGAAAGATTTTGGCCTTAAATGGACTGGAGATACGAAAATTTCTGATTTAGATTATGCTGATGATTTAGCCCTTTTGGCATATGATGTTGATGAGATGAACTCTTTCATTCGAGCTGTTGATGAGACTGGTAGTAGAGTAGGTTTGGTTATAAACAGAGAGAAAACTAAAGTGATGAAAATTGGTGAGGCAGGCTGTGATTCAGTTAATCTGATTGGTTGCAGTCTTGAGCAGGTGTCACAGTTTAATTATCTTGGGAGCTATGTAACAGATAATGGTGATGTGCGCTGTGAGATAAATAGAAGAATAGGGATTGCTGCCGGGACTTTTAAGAATCTATGGAGAGTGTGGGGAAATAGGCGTATACACCTAAAGTCTAAAATTAGATTGTATAATAGTTTGGTTCTTTCTAGGGTTAATTATAGTAGTGAAACATGACGCTTTGTAAACATAATAACAGGAAACTAGATGCTTTTGATTCCAGATGCTTATGCAGTATCTTGGGCATTAGGTGGTTCAACTTTGTAATTAATGATGACGTTAGGCAAAGGAGTTTGCAACCTCCTTTAAGCAACATATTGTGCAGAGAGAGACTCCGTTGGTTTGGCCATGTTGCCCGTATGAATAATTATAGATTGGTGAATAAGGTTATGAACAGTGTGCCTAAAGGCCTCAGAAGGAGGGGGAGACCTAGGATGCGGTGGGCAGACAATGTCAAACAGGACCTTGTTAGAATTGGTTTGCAGTGGCTAGATGCGGCAGATGTAGCTCAGAACAGACTTGCTTGGAGAACTAAATTGCACGGTCGGTTGGACCTCCGTAGCCCATGGCTGCTTGAGGATGATGATGATGATGATGATGATGAATAGGGTTATGAACAGTGTGCCTAAAGGCCTCAGAAAGAGGGGGAGACCTAGGATGCGGTGGGCAGACAATGTCAAACAGGTCCTTGTTAGAATTGGTGTGCAGTGGCCAGATGTAGCTGAGGACAGACTTGCTTGGAGAACTAAATTGCACGGTCTGGTTGGACCTCCGTAGACAATGGCTGCTTGAGAATGATGATGATGAATAGGGTTATGAACAGTGTGCCTAGAGGCCTCAGAAAGAGGGGGAGACCTAGGATGCGTTGGGCAGACAATGTCAAACAGGATCTTGTTAGAATTGGTGTGCAATGGTCAGATGTAGCTCAGGACAGATATGCTTGGAGAATTAAACTGCACGGTCTGGATGGATCTCCGTAGCCCGTGGCTACTTGAGGATATTGATGGTTGATTACAGAATTCAGAAAAAATCTTTGCCAGATATTTTTTCTGAATTTTTTAATCAACCATAATGTTCGGATACTTTTTTTGAGCGACTGTATTTTTGAAAAAGGGGACGTGATTTTGGGGGAGCTAGAAGCGTTTTTTGTGGTTTGGATTAGGGTAGACACTAGCAGAACTCTGGGTCACTTTAGATCACTTCCTGTTTATTTTTGGGTCACTTCCGGTGAATTTATGACGTTTTGGGGCATTTTGAATACTGCTGACCACTTTTGAGCCAGGGGTCACTGTGGGTCGTTTTGGGTCATGTCAGGGTTTGGGTCACTTCCGGTTTCCTGTTGTGGGTCTATTCAACTTTTATTAAGATTGAGATCATTTACAGCAGTTCTCTTTCTGTGTGTATATTGTTTCATCATTATAATTTTTTTATACGCCTGACTACTGATCAAACGGACTTGGGTTCAGTCCCGAATAGTTGGGTTGACCACTGAAAGGCATTTTTTTGCACACAATGGCTAACTGGTCAGGTAACAAGGACCCCGAAGGCTCAGAGAAGGTTGGGAGAGGGGACCCACTGGAACAGCTGTTGGGAGACAGATGGTAGCCTCCCGTCAAGGCCATCCAGAGTGTTCTTTAATGTTAATTGAGTAGTTTTACCTCTGAGCGGCACTTTTTTGCACACAATGGGATAATTGGCCAGGTCACAAGGACCCCGAAGGCTCGGAGAAGGTTAGATGAGGGGACCAACTGGAACACCTGTTGAGAGACAGATGGTAACCTCCCGTCAAGGCTATCCAGCTTGTTCTTTAACGTGCATAAAGTTTCGGTCTCTTGCACACGGGGGCACGGCTTAACGTCCCATCCGACGACCTTTCGAAGCTTCTCGGTGTTCCTTACTGACCGAGGACAGGGTGGGTAATTTTGCGGAGATAAATCTCAACGATGACCCAGCTGGGATTCGGATAATGCATGGGTGCTTCGGTCTCTCCTTTTTCTCTGTGGCGTATGGCACTAACAGGCTAGGCTACTATCAGACCTCTTGGCAAGCAGTTGCTTGAGGAGTAAATTTATATGCAAAAAAAATTGTATAATTTAGTCCTCAATGAGCTTCCTCGCACATGATCAGATGGAAGCCTCTAACTCTAAATATCCCATGGGAAAAAGGTGAGACCTCAGTAAAAAGACAGAAGTCTCAGTATATATATCCCATAGAGAAAATGGTGACACCTCAGCAGCCATAGGGAAAATGGTGAGACGTCAGCAAGAAGACTGGAGTCTCAGTGTATATATCCCATAGAGAAAATGGTGAAACCTCAGCATAAAGGTAGGAGCCTCAGTATAAATATCCCATAGGGAAAAAGGTGAGACCTCAGCAGAAAGACAGGAAGGAGCGTCAGTATAAATGTCCTGTAGGGAAAAAGGTGACACCTCGGTAGAAAGACAGGAGCCTCAGTATAAATATCCCATAGGGAAAATGGTGAGACCTCAGCAGAAAGACAGAAGCATCAGTGTAAATATCCTATAGGGAAAATGGTGAGACCTCAGCAGAAAGACAGGAGCATCAATGTAAATAACACATAGGGAAAATGGTGAGACCTCAGCAGAAAGACAGGAGCATCAGTGTAAATATCACATAGGGAAAATGGTGAGACCTCAGCAGAAAGACAGGAGCATCAGTGTAAATATCCCATAGGGAAAAAGGTAACACCTCGACAGAAAGGAGCCTCAGTATAAATATTCCATAGGGAAAATGGTGAGACGTCAGCAAGAAGACTGGAGTCTCAGTGTATATATCCCATAGAGAAAATGGTGAAACCTCAGCATAAAGGTAGGAGCCTCAGTATAAATATCCCATAGGGAAAAAAGTGAGACCTCAGCAGAAAGACAGGAAGGAGCGTCAGTATAAATGTCCTGTAGGGAAAAAGGTGACACCTCGGTAGAAAGACATGAGCCTCAGTATAAATATCCCATAGGGAAAATGGTGAGACCTCAGCAGAAAGACAGAAGCATCAGTGTAAATATCCCATAGGGAAAATGGTGAGACCTCAGCAGAAAGGATCATCAGTGTAAATATCACATAGGGAAAATGGTGAGACCTCAGCAGAAAGACAGGAGCATCAGTGTAAATATCCCATAGGGAAAATGGTGAGACTTCAGCAGAAAGACAGGAGCATCCGTGTAAATATCACATAGGGAAAATGGTGAGACCTCAGCAGAAAGACGGGAGCATCAGTGTAAATATCCCATAGGGAAAATGGTGACACCTCAGCAGGAAGACTGGAGCCTCAGTATAAATATCCCATAGGGAAAAAGGTGAGACCTCAGCAGAAAGACAGGAAGGAGCGTCAGTATAAATATCCTGTAGGGAAAAAGGTGACACCTCGGTAGAAAGACAGGAGCCTCAGTATAAAGATCCCATAGGGAAAATGGTGAGACCTCAGCAGAAAGACAGAAGCATCAGTGTAAATATCCCATAGGGAAAATGGTGAGACCTCAGCAGAAAGGATCATCAGTGTAAATATCACATAGGAAAAATGGTGAGACCTCAGCAGAAAGACAGGAGCATCAGTGTAAATATCACATAGGGAAAATGGTGAGACCTCAGCAGAAAGACAGGAGCATCAGTGTAAATATCCCATAGAGAAAATGATGAGACCTCGGCAGAAAGACAGAAGCATCAGTGTAAATATAGGGAAAATGGTGAGACATCAGCAGAAAGGAACCTCGGTATAAATATCCCATGTGGAAAATTCCCGGGGCTCGAACTCAGGTCCCGTAGATTGCATAGAATAAGGAAAGTAATCTGTGCGTAGATTAATAGCAAAGTGCGCTAACCACTTGGCCATGGAACGACCTTTGCAATACCGAACAATATATTCTTGTTTATAAAATTTTGATGCTAATTCGTTAATATATCATACATATATGTATCAATTTTATTTTTTTGCTCAATAAATGCCCTTACTTAATCTGTTCATATTTTTAAATGCAAAGTTTAGAATTATTTTGGTTACGACAAAATAGCATGGCATATCATACATTTGCTATTTCTGCTATAAGACTAACTGGAATCTGGCAGCGCTAAGCTTAATTAATGAAATGTCACGTTAAATTGAGGTTATCAATTTATTATGTCGTACGTGTTTAAATTTGACATTATTCTTCGACATCTGCCATCTTTACCTCTTGCTAGTAGGTTGCAACTGTTCCTCAGGCTGTTTGCCTAGGTAAGTATTGATAAGAAAATGTTTACATAGCTGGAAAAGGCCGTTATACTTAGTCTGGCGATTTGCTTGTTTTTCCAACTGTTGCTATCAGAGTTGTCATTGTGGCCTCACAAGATTACGTCAGGAAATTGAATCTCTAAAGCCTCGAGCTAAGAGCAGTTTCGTGGAAGGGCGATAACGGACATCCTGTTGGTCTGTTGCCATATACAAAAGCTATATACGTCTGTGTATGGAGGTAAATACTCTTTTTTTTTACATATTTTCGTAGCTTATTGAAGTCATTTAGAATTTCGTCATGGATTTATTCAATGTAACTAAATATCTTTGAGGCAGGCATTTTTTTTTAATTAACCGTAATGAAATTAAATTATATTAGTGGTAAAGAATCACAGGTTATGTCCTGTAGACATGGAACTCGTGAAATAATAACATTAAAAAAAATTGGTTTTGCCATGACTGGGACAAGCTGAGAAAAGGTTAGCCATTCGTGGTGTAGTGGTAGTATAACAGACATGTTTCCTGGAGTCGTGGGTTCGAATCCCACTGATGGCAAAACCAATTTTTTACAGCTTATTATTTCTTAAATTATATCTTTTAGCTTACACAGCAAATAATGTGTTGGGGGAGGGTGAACTCAAAATATTTTTGCAATGGTTAAAGTTTCATTTACCAAATTTGATTCCACAAAATTCCCCGCTTTGCCCTCAGTCAGTAGACGAGTTGTTGGGTTGGGTTGTTTTACCTCTGAGCGGCACTTTTTTGCACACCATGGGCTAAATGGCCAGGTCACATGGACCCCGAAGACTCAGAGAAGGTTGGGGACCCACTGGATCAGCTGTAGGGAGACAGATGGTAGCCTCCCGTCAAGGCCATCCAGCGTGTTCTTTAACGTTGTTAATTGAGAAGTTTTACCTCTGAGCGGTACTTTTTTGCACACCATGGGCTAAATGGCCAGGTCACAAGGACCCCAAAGGTTCAGAGAAGGTTAGGGGAGGGGACCCACTGGAACAGCTGTTGGGAGATAGATGGTAGCCTCCCGTCAATGCCATCCAGCGTGTTCTTTAACGTGCACAGGGTATGGCTCTCTCTCACACACGGGGCCACTGCTTAACGTCCCATCCGACGGACGGCGGCCTTTCCAACCCATCGGTGTCCCCTACTGATCGTGGACAGGGCGGGTAATTTTGCGGAGATAAATCTCAACGCTGATCCAGCTGGGACTCGAACCTGGGAACTACAGGTTACGAGCCTGGCGCGCTACCGACTGAGCCACCCCCGCCCCCCAGTAGACGAGAGCGATGGTCTTGGAAATGCAGAAGTCTATCGCATGGGACGTTGAGCCGTGGTCCAGTGCGCGGGAGAGGCATGACCTGTGCACATTAAAGAACATGCTGGGTGGCCTTCACGGGAGGCTATCATTTGCCCCCTGGGTCCACTCCACCAACCTTCTCTGAGTCCACGGGGGCCCTTGTGACTGGCCATTTAACCCATTGTGTGATGCCACTCGGAGGTAAAGCAAACAAGTTTGTTTCACCGCTAAGAGTCACTTTTATGAACACAAAAGGCCAGGTGACAAGAAGCCCATATCAAACTTTTTTTTTTTCAGAAAAAAAAAGTGAATTGAGATGTTATATATGTCAGCGCTACTCCTGTGCACACAATCGGCTAAACTGCCAGGTCACAAGGACCCCATAGACTTAGGGGAAGGGGTTCCATTAGACAGTTGTTAGTAAAAAAGTGGAAGTCTCCCATCAAGGTGGGGCGGGGGTGGCTCAGTTGGTAGCGCGCTAGTCTCGTAATCTGCATTTCCCAGGTTCGAGTCCCAGCTGGGTCAGCGTTGAGATTTATCTCCGCAAAATTCCCCGCCCTGTCCACGGTCACTAGGGGACACCGATGGGCTTGGTAAGGCCGCCGACCGTCGGATGGGACGTTAAGCCGTGGCCCCGTGTGTGAGAGAGCCATACCCTGTGCACGTTAAAGAACACGCTGGATGGCCTTGACGGGAGGCTACCATCTGTCTCCCAACAGCTGTTCCAGTGGGTCCCCTCCCACAACCTTCTCTGAGCCTTCGGGGTCCTTGTGGCCTGGCCATTTAGCCCATGGTGTGCAAAAAAGTGCCGCTCAGAGGTAAAACAACCAACCAACCAACCTTGTTGCAAGGTAGGTATGCAATGGTAACTCCCAAAAGTTAATCTCTGACGTCTTCTTAATGACAGCCGAACTCCTTCTAAGCAATTGCCATGCGGTGTTCATCAGAGTATAGAAGAGATTGGGCGTCATGCGAACGTTGGCATTTGTTTCATTTGGGAAGTTTCTTTTTTTTCCAAAGTTCATGCATAGCAACCTGTCACTAACACGGACGACACCTATTTGTCCTTCCCGAACTTTCAACAAGGCATCATTCACAATGGCGACGTCCACCCAAGTCGGTAAATATCATCGGGTAAGTAGGGAGAGGCCCATTGGTTGAGTTGACCTTCAGTAGAAATGCGGCGAAACCTGACAGAAACACGAACCTTTTTGTTAACCCCCGAAAAACAGAAGTTTAAAAATTACATATAAAGAAACACAACTGAAAAAGAAATTGCAGTAGCCTATATCGCGACCTTTAGCGTATAGACGGTCAAAAAAATATACGAAAACTATGGTTAATTACAGAATTCAGAAAAAATATCTGACAACGATTTTTTTTAGAAATTAGTGATGTGGCAACCTTCGTGTTACGTAATTACAGAATTCAGGAAAAATATCCGTGAATGAGCTCACACGATCCAATGTGCTGTGAACATTAACCGCAACCGCTCCAGTTTGCTGTGAACGGTAACTGCACACGCTCAATATTTCCGTGAGTGAGCCCACACGATCTAGGTCTTTGTGAGCTCACACGATCCAATGTGCTGTGAACATTAACCGCAACCGCTCCAGTTTGCTGTGAACGGTAACTGCACACGCTCAATATTTCTGTGAGTGAGCCCACACGATCCAATGTGCTGTGAACATTAACCGCAACCGCTCCAGTTTGCTGTGAACATTAACCGCAACCGCTCCAGTTTGCTATGAACGGTAACTGCACACGCTCCATATTCAGACAATGTCAAACAGGACCTTGTTAGAATTGGTGTGCAGTGGCCAGATGCAGCAGATGTAGCTCAGGACAGACTTCCTTGGAGAACTAAATTGCACGGTCTGGTTGGACCTCCGTAGCCCATGGCTGCTTGAGGACGATGATGATGAATAGGGTTATGAACAGTGTGCCTAAAGGCCTCAGAAAGAGGGGGAGACCTAGGATGCGGTGGGCAGACAATGTCAAACAGGACCTTGTTAGAATTGGTGTGCAGTGGTCAGATGTAGCTCAGGACAGACTTGCTTGGAGAACTAAATTGCACGGTCTGGTTGGACCTCCGTAGCCCAGGGTGCTTGAGGATGATGAATAGGGTTATGAACAGTGTGCCTAAAGGCCTCAGAAAGAAGGGGAGACCTAGGATGCAGTGGGCAGACAATGTCAAACAGGACCTTGTTAGAATTGGTATGCAGTGGCCAGATGCAGCAGATGTAGCTCAGGACAGACATGCTTGGAGAACTAAATTGCACGGTCTGGTTGGACCTCCATAGACCACGGCTGCTTGAGGATGATGATGAATGTATGATAAGCTTTTAGCTATCTCTTAACATTGCCAGACCATCAGGTATCCTCACTTTATTAGGGCAAAATATTGTTTTACCTCTCAAGGCTCAGAAAAGGTTGGGAGGAAGGTGACTCAGTCGACAACTCTTTGGAGACGGATGGTAGTTCCATGAGAGCAGGTTGTCAGCTTAATTCTCCAGAGAGAAAATCTGCGAGGAAGTCAAGATCTCAAGAGAAAGATAACACAAGGAAAGTTAAGGAGAAATCTCTGCTATTAATGGGGCGGGGGTGGCTCAGTCGGTAGCGCGCCAGGCTCGTAATCTGTAGTTCCCAGGTTCGAGTCCCAGCTGGATCAGCGTTGAGATTTATCTCCGCAAAATTCCCCGCCTTGCCCACGCCGTCCGTCCGTCGGATGGGACGTTAAGCCGTGGCCCCGTGTGTGGGAGAGACATACCTTGTGCACGTTAAAGAACACGCTGGATGGCCTTGACGGGAGGTTACCATCTGTCTCCCAACAGCTGTTCCAGTGGATCCCCTCCCCCAACCTTCTCTGATCCTTCGGGGTACTTGTGACCTGGCCATTTAGCCCATTGTGTGCAAAAAAAGTGCCGCTCAGAGGTTTGGTTTGGTTTGTTTTACCTCTGAGCGGCACTTTTTTTGCACAGCATGGGCTAAATGGCCAGGTCACATGGACCCCGAAGGTTCAGAGAAGGTTGGGGAAGGGGACCCACTGGAACAGCTGTTGGGAGACAGATGGTAGCCTCCCGTCAAGGCCATCCAGCGTGTTCTTTAACGTGCACAGGGTATGTGCTATCCCGCACACGGGGCTACGGCTTAACGTACCATCCGACGGACGGCGGTCTTTCCAAGCCCATCGGTGTCCCCTACTGACTGTGGGCAGGGCGGGGAATTTTTGCGGAGATAAATCTCAACGCTGACCCAGCTGGGACTCGAACCTGGGAACTACAGATTACGAGCCTGGAGCGCTACCGACTGAGCCACCCCCGCCCCCTTGAAAAAAGGAAGTTGATATATCTACAGACAAGAGTAAATATCTCATTTTTCTAAAAAGTAGTTAAGAAAGATAAAAAATATATCTGTCTTTAAACTTCTATTACGTCAGCGCCAATAACTGTTCAGAAAATCGTTAATTAAACGGTAACAACTCATTTAACGATTACTACGCAGTAGTCTTTTATAAGAAAAGTCTTAAGTTACCGTTGAAATATACTTAAAAAAACGACATTTTGAAAAATAACCACAAAGCACACCAGTTTAAAATGACGATGCCATTTATGACGGCCACAGCAGATAGTATGATTTAAAGTCTTCCTAATAGCGAAAATTTCAACTAATCTTCTAAGACGATCTTTGCAAAGCAAGATTTATTTAAACCTTTATCTACGAAACTGGAACTGCCAGTTCCACATTTTTCATTAGCCCCGGTCCCGAGATGTGCCATTACATACTCCAGGTAAGAACGAGCTTCGTGTCTCCGCTCTCCACGAGCTGGCTCGCACGTAGATGATAGATAACTCTGACGTCATAAAGTGGCTGCTGCGACAGGCAGACTGTGCGAGTTGAACAACGAAGGCTTTCATTCCCTTGAAGAGAGGAAGGCTTTGTGCAAAATGCAACTGCTGAAAAGCAGAGTGTGGGACTTGAGTTTTGTTTCGTGCTTCCGTGACGAAGAGACGTAATCGCCTCTGGTTGCATAGCAACAGTGGGCTATTGTGAAAGAAACCCACGTTCAAGAAATGTTTTTGATCACTCATATTGCTCAATATAATGGCATGTCATTTCCGTTGTAGACGTATTAGCTGAGGAACATGTAGCCACTTTCCGTTACCAGATGTAGGTGTCGAACAAAACAAAATGCAACAGTTTGATATTATGTCAATAAGGTTCGTACAGTCGCTCAAAAAAAATCCCGACAGTTGATTACAGAATTCAGGAAAAATATCTGGAGCGTGTACAAGCAATTGTACACGCTCCAGTTACCGTTCACAGCAAACTGGAGCGTGTGCAGTTACTGCACACGCTCCAGTTTGCTGTGAACGGTAACTGCACACGCTCAATATTTCCGTAAGTGAGCCCATACGATCTAGGTCTTTGTGAGCTCACACGATCCAATGTGCTGCGAACATTAACCGCAATCGCTCCAGTTTGCTGTGAACGGTAACTGCACACGCTCAATATTTCCGTGAGTGAGCCCACACGATCTAGGTCTTTGTGAGCTCACACGATCCAATGTGCTGTGAACATTAACCGCAACCGCTCCAGTTTGCTGTGAACGGTAACTGCACACGCTCAATATTTCCGTGAGTGAGCCCACACGATATAGGTCTTTGTGAGCTCACACGATCCAATGTGCTGTGAACTTTAACCGCAACCGCTCCAGTTTGCTGTGAACGGTAACTGCACACGCTCAATATTTCTGTGAGTGAGCCCACACGATCCAATGTGCTGTGAACATTAACCGCAACCGCTCCAGTTTGCTGTGAACATTAACCGCAACCGCTCCAGTTTGCTGTGAACGGTAACTGCACACGCTCAATATTTCCGTGAGTGAGCCCACACGATCTAGGTCTTTGTGAGCTCACACGATCCAATGTGCTGTGAACATTAACCGCAACCGCTCCAGTTTGCTGTGAACGGTAACTGCACACGCTCAATATTTCCGTGAGTGAGCCCATACGATCTAGGTCTTTGTGAGCTCACACGATCCAATGTGCTGTGAACATTAGCCGCAACCGCTCCAGTTTGCTGTGAACGGTAACTGCATACGCTCCATATTCATTGCATTATATATTCATATGCGTTATATATATATTAAAAAATATCCGAACACTATGGTTGATTACAGAATTCAGGAAAAAATATCTGGCAACGATTTTTTTTTAGAAATTAGTGATATGGCAACCTTTGTGCACAGTCGCTCAAAAAAGTATCCGGACGCTATGGTTGATTTCATAATTCAGAAAAATATCTGGCAACGATTTTTTCTGAATTCTGAAATAAAACCATAGTGTTCGAATATTTTTTTGGGCGACTGTAAGAGGATTTAAATTAAACTTTCCAAAATAATGCGAATAGAAATGAAAGATTTCTGCAAATCCGGGTAGGTATTTCAATTGAAATATCTAAGCGGTTAAGGCAAATAGAAATTCAAAATTTTCACCACCGATTGGTGAGTGGGAGGTTTGACTAAGTAGGTAGCGCGCCAGGCTCCTAATCTGCTAGTTCCCAGGTTCGAGTCCCAGCTGGGCCAGCTCCCTGCCCTCAGTTTGAAACAGGGTTGGGTAGGGTTGTTTTACTTCTGAGCGGCACTTTTTTGCACACCATGGTCACAAGGACCATGAAGCCTCAGAGAATATTGGGGGAGGAGACCCACTGGAACAGCTGTTGGGAGACAGTTGGTAGCCTCCCGTCAAGGCCATCCAGCGTGTTCTTTAACTTTGTTAATTGAGTAGTTTTTACCTCTGAGTGGCACTTTTTTTGCACACAATGGGCTAAATGGCCAGGCCACATGGACCCCGAAGGCTCAGAGAAGTTGGGGGAGGGGACCCACTGGAACAGCTGTTGGGAGACAGATGGTAGCCTACCGTTAAGGCCACCCAGCGTGTTCTTTAACGTTCTTAATTGAGTAGTTTTATCTATGAGCGGTACATTTTTGGCACACCATGGGGTAAATGGCCAGGTCGCAAGGACCCCAAAGGCTCAGAGAAGGTTGGGGGAGGGGACCCACTGGAACAGCTGTTGGGAGACAAATGATAGCCTCCCATCAAGGCCATCCAACGTGTTCTTTAACGTTGTTAATTGAGTAGTTTTTCCTCTGAGCGGCATTTCTTTTGCACACCATGGGCTAAATGGCCAGGTCACAAGGACCCCGTAGGCTCAGAGAAGGTTGGGTGAGGGGCCTCACTGGAACAGCTGTTGGGAGACAGATGGTAGCCTCCCGTCAAGGTCATCCAGCGTGTTCTTTAACGTGCACAGGGTATGGCTCTCCTGCACACGAGGCCACGGCTTAACGTCCCATCCGACGGACGGCGGCGTTTCCAAGACCATCGGTGTCCCCTACTGACCATGGGCAGGGGGTGGAATTTTGCGGAGATAAATCTCAATGCTGATCCAGCTGGGACTCGAACCTGGTAGCGCGCTAAGTTCCAATCAGCAGTTCCCAGATAGCGTTTCAGCTGTGCCAGGATTGAAATTTACCTCCGCTAAACCCCAAATTGAATGGATATATTCATCATCATTATCAAGCAGCCATGGGCTACGGAGGCCCAACCAGACAGCGCAGTTTAATTCTGCAAGCATATCTGTCCTGAGCTACATCTGCTGCATCTGGCCACCGCACACCAATTCTAACAAGGTCCTGTTTGACATTGTCTGCCCACCGCATCCTAGGTCTCCCCTTCTTTCTGAGGCCTTCAGGCACACTGTTCATAACCCTATTCATAATCATCATCATCCTCAAGCAGCCATGAGCTACGTAGGTCCAACCAGACCGTGCAATTTAGTTCTCCAAGCAAGTCTGTCCTGAGCTACATCTGCTGCATCTGGCCACTGCACACCAATTCTAACAAGGTCCTGTTTGACATTGTCTACCCACCGCATCCTAGGTCACCCCTCTTTCTGAGGCCTTTAGGCACACTGTTCATAACCCTATTCATCATCATCATCATCATCATCATCATCATCATCATCATCATCATCATCATCATCATCATCAAGCAGCCATGGGCTACGGAGGTCCAACCAGACCGTGCAATTTAGTTCTCCAAGCAAATCTGTCCTGAGCTACACCTACTGCATCTGGCCACTGCACACCAATTCTAACAAGGTCCTGTTTGACATTGTCTGCCCACCGCATCCTAGGTCTCCCCCTCTTTCTGAGGCCTTTAGGCACACTGTTCATAACCCTATTCATCATCATCATCATCATCCTCAAGCAGCCATGGGCTACGGAGGTCCAACCAGACCGTGCAATTTAGTTCTCCAAGCAAATCTGTCCTGAGCTACACCTACTGCATCTGGCCACTGCACACCAATTCTAACAAAGTCCTGTTTGACATTGTCTGCCTACCGCATCGTAGGTCTCCCCCTCTTTCTGAGGCCTTTAGGCACACTGTTCATAACTCTATTCGCCAATCTATAATTATCCATACCGGCAACATGGCCAAACCAACGGAGTCTCTCTCTGCACAATATGCTGCTTAAGGAGGTTTCCGACTCCTTTGCCTAACCTCATCATTAATTACAAAGTTGAACCACCTAATGCCCAAGATACTGCGTAAGCGTCTAGAATGAAAAGCATCTAGTTTCCTGTTACCTTGTTTACGAAGTGTCCAAGTTTCATTACCATAATTAAACCTAGAAAGAACCAAACTATTATACAGCCTAATTTTAGTCTTTAGGTGTTTACGCCTATTTCTTCACACTCTCCATAGATTCTTAAAAGTCCCGGCAACAATCCCTATTCGTCTGTTAATCTTATGCCGCACATCACCAGCATCTGTTACATAGCTCCCAAGATAATTAAAGTGTGACACTTGCTCAAGACTGCAACCATTCAGATTAACTGAATCACCCCCTGCCTGACCAACTTTCCATTGGAATCCAGTGGAACCCAAAAATATAAAGGGTGAGAATTCTTAAGTCAGATTCAAAACATGGTAATTTTTTCTGAATATTTTAAAATAACTTGTTCTGAAAAAAGCATTCAAAATTCAATAATTGTGACAGAAACTGTTAAAAATATGTACTTACAGATTTCAGTAAAGTTCAATATAATGGTCATTTTCGTTCATATTAATCTGTTTGGATTAACTTTCCTGAAGAATTATGTTAACTCATTGGTTTGCAAATAGTGAATCGCGAGCAGCTTGAAAGTGGTTCTGATAGTTTTATATTGCTACTATTATTAGTGAATTTTTTTTGCAATTTAATTTGAGTTGTTGGGTTGGGTTGTTTTACCTCTGAGCGGCACTTTTTTGCACACCATGGGCTAAATGGCCAGGTCACATGGACCCCGAAGGCACAGAGAAGGTTGGGGGAGGGGACCCACTGGAACAGCTGTTGGGAGACAGATGGTAGCCTCCCGTCAAGGCCATCCAGCGTGTTCTTTAACGTGCACAGGGTATGGCTCTCCCACACACGGGGCCACGGCTTAACGTCCCATCCGACGGACGGCGGCCTTTCCAAGCCCATCGGTGTCCCCTACTGACCGTGGGCAGGGCGGGGAATTTTGCGGAGATAAATCTCAACGCTAACCCAGCTGGGACTCGAACCTGGGAACTACAGATTACGAGCCTGACGTGCTACCGACTGAGCCACCCCCGCCCCAATGTTATTTGAGACTAAGTGTGTTTGTTTTTAAAAAAAAGTGTTTTGTTATAAATATATTATGGTAAATGCAAAAATATAATTTTATTTCATTTTATCGTCTCAAAATATATTGAAATCATTTAACTACGTAGGTCCTGCATTTTAAGGAACAGTTAACTGCTGTGTTAAATTATTAAATCTTCTAAATTTCACTACCCACTGAAAAAAAAAAATTAAAATCGTGATTTAGACAGGTTTATTTGTAATTATTTTATATTCAGTAATATTTTTCCGCTTATTCATTTTATGTTTATACATTTTCTTGAAGTTTGAGGGTTATTTGCTTTCGTCTGAATGTTTTTGAATTAACTTTTAAAATTAATTGAGCGTTGGTTGCAAAAATTATATTATTTTAGTATTTTCGCAAATTCAAACTGGCAGCATTGAGAAGTTGAAATCTTTCAGCATTGTTGTGTGAATCCAAAAGCGTTTGTAAGGAACCATTTAGCTAAGTTAGAAGTTTAAAAATTTCGCTGATTGTGTTATTTATATTGACAATAGTAATTTTCTCCTTTACTCCAAATAGTGGGAACAAAATAAGCACAACTGTTTTTGTTATTAACAGATAATTTCCGAGACTGATTATTGTTTAAAATGATTCGGCAGCCTGTAATATTCGTACACTCCCGAAATGGTTAAGAATCATTACTGTTGGACTGTTTTCGTCCATACCGTGGGGTTGGCCACTTCTAGTCTTGGGAAAACTTCGGTTAACGACAGAACATCATAACTCTGCCTCTTCTATCCCATTAGTGAATGATGGCTTCGCCACTAATCCACTTAACGGCGACTTCTGTGGCGTCTGAGAGAGTTTGGATTACAAACTGAGCCGATCGTCCAGATGGCCGAGCAGTTAACGTGCTTGGCTACTGATAAGGGACCTAGGTTCGAATTCCCTGATAAGACATGGATATTTCTTGTTTTGTTTCAGCTTAGGCTGTGCCTTCCTCACAAACCTCTATGGCGTACTGGACAACAGGCTCCTTATCACGCCTTAGTGAAAAGCAGCTGTTTGAGAGTAATTATCTCCGAAAACTCTCCGCCCTGCTCTTGGTAAGTAGGGGACACAGAATGGCTTGGAAAGATGTGTTGGATGGGACGTTAAGCCATGGCCCCGTGTGCGGAAGAGCCATACCTTGTGCACGTTGGGGGCGGGGCTGGCTCAGTCGGTAGCGCGCCAGACTCGTAATCTGTAGTTCCCAGGTTCGAGTCCCAGCTGGGTCAGCGTTGAGATTTATCTCCGCAAAATTCCCCGCCCTGCCCACGGTCAGTAGGGGACACCGATGGGCTTGGAAAGACCGCCTTCCGTCGGATGGGACGTTAAGCCGTGGTCACGTGTGCGAGAGAGCCATACTCTGTGCACGTTAAAGAGCACGCTTGATGGGAGGCTACCATCTGTCTCCCAACAGCTGTTCCAGTGGGTCCCCTCCCCCAACCTTCTCTGACCCTTCGGGATCCATGTGACCTGGCCATTTAGCCCATGGTGTGCAAAAAAAGTGCCGCTCAGAGGTAAAACAACCCAACCCAACTCTGAGGGCTCAGAGACCTGACCATTTAACCCATTGGCCACCTTACTTAACTGTGGCCTGGCCATTTAGCCAATTGTGTTCAAAAAGTGCCGCTCAGAGGTAAAACAAAACCCCGCCTCTGAAAGGCATTTTTGTGCACACAATGGGCTAAATTATCTAGGTCACAGGAAAAGTTGCGAAAAGGGGTCCACTGGATAGCTGTTACATTAAGGATGAATTCTCTCTCAAAGGCCATTCCAGCAGTGGTGAATTATCGAATAAGCGCTGGCCTATGGCCTCAAAACGTGAAAACTTAATTTTTTTAAATATTTTATTTAGTGAAATATTTCACAATCAATATAATCGTATATTTGCGTACATATCCTGTGTTCCCTACTTAGATTAGTACCAAATAAAATGTGAGTTTTGTAAATATGTAAAAAAAAATATATTTATTTTTTGGTTAGCCGTCCCGTGGCCGAGTGGTTAGCACGCTTGGCTACTGATCTAAGGGACCTGGGTTCGAGCCCCGGATAAGGCATGGATGTTTGTGTTGTTTTTCTCCTGAGGTCCTGCCATCCTCACAAACCTACTATGGGATATAATCTGACAGGCTCCTGTCAGACCTCTGTGGCAAACAGTGCTCGTGCGTTTGCCAAAACAGTTGTTCTACCATATCTTTCGAACGCGACGGAGAAACTTACGATTTATGTGTCAAACGAAAGCTTATAACGCGGGGAGTATCGTAGACTATAAAAAATTGACCCACCATGCTTTGCCCACCCCCCCAAAGAAAAGGAAAATATGAAACGATTGTATCTTTCGGACGCGAGGGCCTAAAATTACGAGTTAGGTATCAAATGGGAGCTCACCTGGCGAACATCTACCACCATTCTATCCCCATGATAAAGAGGGGGGGGGGGGGGGGCGAGGACTTTTGGCATGGCCCACCACCTTAACGAATCATATCTCAGATTAAAGCTTCTAACGTCTACGTCAGTGGTTCCCAACCTTTTTTACACCAGAACCACATTCCCAAATTACATTTGACTTTTGCGGATACCCACTACACATTTCACAGTTTAGTGACTTAAATTAAAAACTTTAAATGCTGACGAATGAAAGAATAGGCCTATATTCAATCATTGAATTCAATCAATGAAATAATAGGCTTATAATACAAGTTGTTATATACTGCAACATAACAAGTAAAATGCATGGATGTAGAAAAAAAAACTAAAAATTTAATATTATTGGCACCGCAATCACGGACCACTGGTTGGGAAACATTGGTCTATGCCAGGGGTGGGCAATTGTTTTCGTATCTACACTGCGCATGCGTATTGACGTGGCAGTCCTAGTGGAAAATACGAGACGAATCTTCGGTCGCGCATGGGAAGGAAATCTCGGTTCAAGGCGGATTTTTCTGACTGTCTTGGCGGGCCACAAAAAACTCTTAGCGGGCCGCTATTTGCCCACTCCTGGTCTATGCCATGGGCAATTTCAGACATGCTCCAAAAGGGAGTAAAATGTGGTCAATTTTTATTAGTCATATAGCAAATGAAAGTTTCTGAAGCTAAATGTTTTTATAATAAATAAATAAATACCCCTCAAGCAGCTACTTGTCAAAGAGGTCTGACAGCAGCCTAGTCAGTTTATATGCCAGAGTACAAGGTCTGCGAGGATGGCAGAAACTCAGCAGAAAAACGACACATACATCCATGCCTTGTCTGGGATTCGAACCCAGGTCCCTTAGATCAGTCGCCAAGTGCGCTAACCACTCGGCCATAATAATAAAAAAAAATATTAGTGAACTTAAAAAAATAAAAACACCTGTTTTCCTACATTCGGCCTAAAAAGTAGAAAATAAACCTAAATCATATCGAAAGTACAATCTGTCACTGAGTTCGTATTCACTTCAAAGGAACATAGGGCGCCGATTTACCTACTCAACAAGATTGCAGGCGCCCTATCTTCCTTTGAAGTGAATACGAACTCAGTGACAGATTGCACCATCGATATGATTTAGGTTTATTTTCTACTTTTTAGGCTGCATATAGGAAAATAGGTATTTTTTAAATTTATTTACATTTTAATTGTTCGACTAAAAAGCTTAAATCTTTACCTAAAGAGATCATATTTCTACACCTTTCTTTTCGCACAGTTAGAAGCAGAATCGAGTATTTAAATTATGATTCAGTTAAGCTTCGCCTCAGACGCTAGATGACATTGACAGACATCATGAAATTGTGTTTTTAGCGAATGAGAATCGTCTGCCTTGCCGATTCGAAATTCAAGACCTCACACCGCATTTCCACAACCTCATCATTCATGTTTAACACCAAAAATAAATCAAAATACTCTCAATTTCACATCTAAGCCAAAAAAACAGTCGTAAATTCAGGAATTTTAACAATCTAAGTTCAACACAACACAAGAAAAAAGTACAGCAACTTAACTCTCAAGAAATGGAATTCGTATCTCTTTCCTGGTGACATTATGACACCTACGAGGCAAATTGATGCCGTTCCATAAATTTAATTATACATATCCGCGAGGAACGATTTTTTCTCCCCCTATGTGTTTACGTCAGAGCTTTGAAGCATGAATACATAAATATTCATTTGCGAACACGGTCATAGCGGAAATGAGAGTCATTCCTGCAAGGGAATAAATTAAAACTGCCGATTGACTTCGAAGAGGTGAAAAGTAAACGCTCCAGGTGAAATACGAAAACAGTTTGAGATCGAAAATGGAAATGTTAGGCTTAGTGTCAATAGACCGTGTAGCATAATGTGAGTTGAAATTCGAAACTGTTTTGGGTTTTAGAACGTACAATGACTTGTAAGTCGAATGTCCGCAAGCCTTTGAGATCTTTTTTTTCTTGTGTTTTTCCAGGGAATTATCGTCAACTCTGCATATGATTAAAGAAGAAGGAAAAAGAGGTCAGGCAAGTTGCTTCTGAGTGTGGGTTGCATGCCCACGTCGTCTTTTGCATGCAAAAGACTTGGAGGTAGGTCGTTAATTCCTGACTGAGTGCTGTTTTTTTTGTTTTGTGGGAAGATATTGCAAGTTCTCTTTTGCTTTATCTGATAACGGCAAGCGAAATGTTAAGGTTTGAGAATGAAATGGTACTTGAGATTTTAAGACCTCTACTCAACTATTTTTTTATGTGACTCTTAGTGGTGATCCTGACAAATCACCTGATCATGAAAGCCAATAAAAAAATGGCAACTTCAAAAAGGCTCGACATAAGAAAGATTTAACATGGGGGAGTTGGGTAGTTTTACCTCTGAGCGGCACTTTTTTGCACACCATGGGCTAAATGGCCAGGTCACAAGGACCCCGAAGGCTCAGAGGAGGTTGGGGGAGGGGACCCACTGGAACAACTGTTGGGAGACAGATGGTAGCCTCCCGTCAAGGCCATCCAGCGTGTTCTTTAACGTGCACAGGTTATGGCTCTCTCGCACACGAGATAAGACTTAATGTGCCATCCGACGGACGGCGGTCTTTCCAAGCCCATCGGTGTCCCTTACTGACCGTGGACAGCGGAGATAAATCTCAACGCTGACCCAGCTGGGACTCGGACCTGGGAACTGCAGATTATGAACCTGGCGCGCTACCGACTGAGCCATTCCAGCCCCAGGAGAACCAGGGAGTCCAGAAAAATGTTACCCGGTAATGGAAATTTTCTACCTGCCTGGATACAGTTATTAATAGCTCGAAATCTGCAAAAAATTTCATCCTTAAAATTAACAGATGGGCTTGAAATGTCGTTTTCCGTCTTAAAAAAAAAATACCCCCTCAAGCAGCTGCTTGCCACAGATGTCTGACAGGAGCCTGTCAGTTTATATGCCATAGTAGAAGGTTTGTGAGGATGGCAGGACCTCAGCAGAAAAACAACACACACATCCATGCCTTACCCGGGGCTCGAACCCAGCTCCCTTAGATCAGTAGCCAAGCTTGCTAACCACTCGGCCATGGGACGGCTTAAAAATTTGTCAACTGCACGCGGTGTTCCCATGTGGTCACCCTCCCAAGTACTGACCGCGCCCAAAGCTGCTTAACTTCGGGGATCAGACGAGAACCGGTGCTTTCAGCTTGGTTACGGGACCTTAAAAAGCTTTGCCCAGGAAACTCGTACTCACGCTGCAGAACATACTGGAAAATTTGACAATCCCTGCAGACTTGAAACTTACGATAGTCTCTGGTCTAGTTTCTTAGTCCACTGTGTACAGAAAGGTCCCTCTTAGAGAAAAAGATCACCCCATGTCCAATAAATTACGAAATAAAATCGACAAAAGAATTTTTATTTGATGAGACTATGAAAAAGAGATAATCTGACTTAATATCTTTTAATTCCTGCTGTGATGACTACACCCAACATCTGGCCTCCTCTCCTCAACTGGAAAATGAAAGACGACAACAGCCCATTCCAAGTTCTTTTATGTCTCCTCGCCTACTGCATTCTCCACCCTGCAGCGAATTTTAGTGGCAATTCCCCGTGGGGGTCGGGCTTTCCTGTTCCCAGCATGCCACACGCATCTCCCTTATTACTCACAGTTACGACTTTGTCCCCCATAACAGCCTGTCTGTTTCTCTCTCCCCTCTTATTCCGTCCCCACCCATCCCTCGAACGAGCACGTCTCCCCCCTCTCCCCCCCCCCCTGCCGCTTCTAACAGCTCGGACCGGTCCGTGCGGGCGCTCTCATGTGTTGGGTTTCACGGGGTAGCAATCCCCTTCACGGGGATAAAAAGAAGGCTTTCAAACTCATCATCATCTTCAGAAACCGGTCCCGCATCACCCAACCCAGCTGCTGCACGCAAACAAACCTCAGCTTCATTCCGACCCCCCCTACCTCTTGACAGTCCCCAGTGCTTCCTGTGAGCTCATCATTATCAGCTGGTTGCGCCTAGAGGTGACCTTTGCAGATGCTTGCTTTGCCTGAATGTGCCCTTACCGTTCCTTGCCTTTCCTATACTTTCTTCTTTTCCCAACCAGTCATTGTCTATCTTTTATTGCTGCCACTAAATTCGTACGTAATCCGTCTCTCTCCACTGAATTACAGACAGATACCGTCTCAGTCTCAACAGACGAGAAAACTCGCCGAGTTTATTTACAGCAGCTAAAGTTCATTAATTACCGTGTTGTGGACGCAGATTTTATTCGTAAGTCTGTTGAGATGAATATAACGAAACGCGGACGGTCCGAGTTTATCAGGGATAAATGGCAACACCCTCGAGTTTGTATATACATAATAGCGAAAGTTTAAACTTTTGGAGTTAGTCCAATTTACAAATACATTATAAATGTAAAATAAAATAAATACCCCCTCAAGCAGCTGCTTGCCACAGAAGTCTGACAGGAGCCTGTCAGTTTATATGCCATAGTAGAGGGTCTGAGAGGATGGCAGGACCTCAGCAGAAAAACGACACACACATCCATGCCTTACCCGGGGCTCGAACCCAGGTCCCTTAGATCAGTAGCCAAGTGCGCTAACCACTCGGCCACGGGACGGCTTATAAATGTATAGTCGCTCAAAAAAAAATATCCGAATACTATGGTTGATTAAAGAATTCAGGAAAAATATCTGGCAACGATTTTTATTTAGAGATTAGTGATCTGGTAACCTTCGTGTACAGTCGCTCAAAATAATATCCGAACACTATGATTGATTACAGAATTCAGGAAAAATATCTGGCAACGATTTTTATTTAGAGATTAGTGATCTAGTAACCTTCGTCTACGTACACGAAGGTTGCCAGATCAGTAATTTCTAAAAAAAATTATGCCAGATATTTTTTCTGAATTCTGTAATCAACCTTGGTCTGTAAATGGTAGCTAGGTAGTCACTGGAAGGAGAGCTATGCACCAATCCCCTGTGATGATGCATAGAACCGGCCAGGCCTAGCACCTAATGTCCGACCCCGCCTTCTCGTGGTGCGGACCGTTAGTAACTTTCAAAAGAGATACTCTCTTGTGGAAGTGAACGGAAGGGGAGGGCTGCCAGATTAGTGTGGCCTACTGATCTGGACATCTATGGCTACTTTTCTTTTTTATCTACCCTGCTGAGGAGTGGTCAACCACACAGGGTCCTGGTGCTGACCATATAAACCCACTGGACTGGACAGATATATGGCTCTGAGCTTGATTATGGATCCTGATTTTGCTGCACTGGTGGGCTTCTGTGGAGGGAAAATCTTCCGCTGTGTTTTCTGTTTGTTTATGGGTTTGACAGCCCCAAGTGAATAGATTCACAGGATATGTTTATCAGCTGGTGGATAATCCTGAGCAGAAGTCATCGCAGGCACCTGAACTCTTTGCTTCTATTGGCATCGTCAAATTCTACATTGGAGGAAGTCTTCCAGTGTAGATGACTTCAGCCTTTAGTTGTGGGGGAACGGGTCTTTGCCCCATGTCTGCGATTAGGGGGCTGTTTGATATTGTCGGCATTCCCTCTCTCAATAAACATAGTTTCTTTAAACATCACACTAACCATTTTCTCTCCATAGGTAGTTGGAATGTGAGGACTCTGCACAGAGCTTTTTCTCTTGATGTCCTCACACAAGAATTCCACCGTTATAATTTAGATATTCTCGGCTTGCAAGAGACCAGATGGACAGATAAAGGTCAGATTCTTAAAAATAATCTTAAATTTCTCTTTTCAGGGAGGGACGACAATAAGCATCACCAAGGCGTGGGTCTGCTTCTCAGCAGACACGCTAGCGATGCTCTTCTAGGATATGAGTGCATTAATGAAAGGTTTCTTACAGCAAAGTTTCAGACAAGCGTTAAAGACTTGAATGTTATCTGCTGTTATGCCCCCACTGAGGATGCCAATGATGATCAGAAGGGTAGGTTTTATGAACAATTTCAGGATATTTTGAATTCTGTCAAGAAAGGAGATATTACCCTTGTTCTAGGTGACTTCACTGCCAAAGTCAGAACCTTTGGGGAGGAGTAATAGGCCCTTTTGGTATTGGTAGCTGCAATGGGCAACGTCTCCTACAGGTAAGTAAACTCAATGGATTCAGAATAACTAACACTTATTACAAACACCGCGACATACATAAGTACACATGGGTTTCACCTGATGGGCTGCATAACAATATGATTGATTACATATTAATTAACAGCAAATGGGCTAGTTCTGTTAGGAATACCAGGGCATATAGGGGAGCTGAAATTGGATCTGACCATTATCTTGTTAAAAGTGTCTCGCAACTTAAACTTAAAAAGTGTTGTGCTAGGGTTAAAAAATTTACTTTTAATACTGAAGCTCTGAAAGATCTAGTTATAGCCAAAGCTTACCATGATAGGTTACTTAGTCATTAGGACAGTCATGGTTTGCTTACTACTGAAGTTGAGGAAGAATGGGATCATTTTAAACAGGCTTTTTTGGACACTAACAGTACTCTTTTAGGAAAAAAGGAGCAGAAGAGGCAAAATTATCTGAGTGATAAGGCACTTGAGCTTATTTCGGAAAGAAAGGACTGCAGGAATGCCCTTAATCAATACCCTACTAGTCCTAATAGAAAGCATTACAGAGAACTTAATAAACGTGTAAAAGATCAGTTAGCTGCTGATAAGAATCTTTGGCTTGATGGATTGGCTGACAAAGCCGAGGAAGCAGTTAGACAGCACAACAGCAGAGAGCTGTACCAAATAGTTAATGTTTTATGTGGTAGAAAACGGACAGGTATACAGGGATTGAAGGATAAACAAGGTAAGGTTATAGAAGGTGAGGATTCTGTCATGGCTAGGTGGGCTGAGCATTTCAGTGATGTACTAAACATTGTGGTTAGTTCTATTCCCATTGTTTGCAATTATGATAGATGCATTGGTGGCTTTAATGTTGGCCCTATAAGACATTCTGAAGTTGCGTTGGCTGTTTCTAAACTTAAACTTCATAAATCCCCAGGGGTAGATGAAATTACTACGGAAATGCTTAGAGCTGGGAATGTTTCTGTTACCACTTGGATGACTGAAAATTTGAATATCTTTTATGATAAAGGCATGGTCCCTAAGGATTTTAAAAAAGCTATTATTATCCCCATTTTCAAAAAAGGTGATCGCAGTTCTTGTGATAACTATAGGGGTATCAGCCTACTCTCTGTTCCAGGTAAAGTTCTTTCCATGATTGTGTTTAATAGAATTAAGAATCTGGTTGACAGTCAATTGCGTGATGAGCAATGTGGATTCAGAAGTGGTAGGGGATGTGTAGATCAGATATTTTCACTTAGGCAGATTCTTGAGAAATGTTTAGAGTTTCAGAAACCTTTGGTTGCTAGCTTTGTTGATTTCAAAAAGGCTTTCGACTCTGTTGATCGTCATAATTTGTGGTTGATTGTGAGATCATATGGTATACCAGACAAGTTAGTTAACATAATGAAAGCTCTCTATAATAACACTGAGTCATGTGTGAGGGTTGGTAAGTCTTGTAGCAATTGGTTTAGCATTACTTCTGGTGTTCGACAAGGGTGCATTTTGTCTCCTTTTCTCTTTAGTTTGGTTGTTGGTTATGTTATGCGAAATTCACTTCAAGAGAAAGATTTTGGCCTTAAATGGGCTGGAGATACGAAAATTTCTGATTTAGATTATGCTGATGATTTAACCCTTTTGGCAAATGATGTTGATGAGATAAACTCTTTCATTCGAGCTGTTGATGAGACTGGTAGTAGAGTAGGTTTGGTTATAAACAGAGAAAACTATAGTGATGAAAATTTGTCAGGCAGGCTGTGATTCAGTTAATCTGAATGGTTGCAGTCTTGAGCAGGTGTCGCAGTTTAATTATCTTGGGAGCTATGTAACAGATAATGGTGATGTGCGGCATGAGATTAACAGACGAATAGGGATTGCTGCCGGGACTTTTAAGAACCTATGGAGAGTGTGGAGAAATAGGCGTATACACCTAAAGACTAAAATTAGACTGTATAATAGTTTGGTTCTTTCTAGGGTTAGTTATGGTAGTGAAACTTGGACCCTTTGTAAACAAGATAACAGGAAACTAGATGCTTTTGATTCCAGATGCTTACGCAGTATCTTGGGCGTTAGGTGGTTCAACTTTGTAACTAATGATGAGATTAGCCAAAGGAGTTTGCAACCTCCTTTATGCAGCATATTGTGCAGAGAGAGACGCCGTTGGTTTGGCCATGTTGCCCGTATGAAGAATTATAGATTGGCGAATAGGGTTATGAACAGTGTGCCTAAAGGCATCAGAAAGAAGGGGAGACCTAGGATGCGGTGGGCAGACAATGTCAAACAAGACCTTGTTAGAATTGGTGTGCAGTGGCCAGATGCAGTAGATGTAGCTCAGGATAGACTTGCTTGGAGAACTAAATTGCACGGTCTGGTTGGACCTCCGTAGCCCATGGCTGCTTGAGGATGATGATGATGATGTAATCAACAATAGTGTTCGGATATTTTTTTGACCGACTGTACCGACTTTGTTCATTTAGACAATAGTTAGTTAATAATCAAATTTTAACTCTTCCAGTTTATTAATAATGAAATTATTAATAACGTTCTGTATGTATTAAGTGGCCGTCCCGTGGCCGAGTGGTTAGCACGCTTGGCTACTGATCTAAGGGACCTGGGTTCGAGCCCCGGATTAGGCATGGATGTGTGTGTCGTTTTTCTGCTGAGGTCTTGCCATCCTCTCAGATCTCCTACTGTGGCATATAAACTGACAGGCTCCTGTCAGACCTCTGTGGCAAGCAGCTGCTTGAGGGGGTATTTATTTTATTTATATGTATTAATAATAAACTGGCAACATTCTTGAGTTTGTTCATAATAGGGATAGTTTAAATATTTGCATCTTGTTCAATTCATAACTATATAGTACAGTGCTGTCCAACTTCTCTAAGACCGCGGGCCATTTTTTCTTTCGCCATTTTTTCGCCAATTTTTCGCCAATTTTTCATTTTGTAATCAATGTAATCGTTCTTTTGCCCGTAATCGTACTTTTGCCAATATAGCGAAATATTGGCAAAAAGAACGATTACAGTATCCCGTAATCGTTCTTTTGCCAATATTTCGCGAGGCAAAAAAAGAATAGGACGGAATAGGTAATTGAAAAGCCAGTTCATGTCACCTCAAAAAATTATTTATAGGAAAAATAATAAGTAATAAAAAACCAATATAAATTTTCTGAACCTTATCAAATATTTAATAAATTTAACGGGAGCATTGTGGCCGTAGTTGTTGGGCAATAAGAATATAATGAGTAAGTTGAAATATTGCAATGATAATTGCAAATAGAATGAGTAAGTTGGAGATTGCATATCAAGTAAAATAATATAAGTTGCAAAAAATTATAAGGTGGATTACAGGTATTTATTTAAAATTTCAAGTAAAAACTTGATTTTGTTCGCGGGCCGCTAGTTGGACAGCGCTGTATAGTACATTACTGTGGCATATAAACTGACAGGCTCCTGTCAGACCTCTGTGGCAAGCAGCTGCTTGAGGGGGTATTTATTTTATTATTTATTTAAACTGTGTTTATTAGACACTTCTGAATAGAACTTTCTAATTAGTAACTAAATTCCAAACATCTGAGTTTATTAATAATGGAATGGCAACACTATTTAGTTTGTTTATAGAACGAAACTTTAAATTTTTGGAGTTCGTTCAATTTATAACAATTATTCAAAGCAACTGAAGCACCATCTGCCTGACCAATTTTTATCACTTTAATTTTCTCTCTGTTTATAACCAAACCTACTCTACTACCAGTCTCATCAACAGTAATAATGAAAGAGTTCATCCCATCAACATCATTTGCCAAAAGGGCTAAATCATCAGCATAATCTAAATCAGAAATTTTCGTATCTCCAGCCCATTTAAGGCCAAAAGCTTTCCCTTGAAGTGAATTTCGCATAACAAAATCAATAACCAAACTAAAGAGAAAAGGAGACAAAATGCACCCTTGTCGAACACCAGAAGTAATGCTAAACCAACTCTCACACACGACTCAGTATTATTATAGAGAGCTTTCATTACGTTAACTAACTTAATTAAATGTATACATTTCCAAATAGAAATTGCTAATATATAACTAAATTCCAACCATCCGAGTTAGTTAATAACGAACCAACAACACGAACCAACAACTTAAAATAATAAAACAGCAATATTCTCAGTTTATAAATAATAAGCCACATTTTAATATTGCTCATAGTACAAAAAAAAACTAAATTTTCATAATCAAGTTTGTTAATAGGAAAGAAAGTACATCTTTTCGAGGTTATTAAAAATTAAGTGGCAACCTTTTGAGTTTATTAATAACGAAAAAATTCTAAATAAAAAAACTGCAACTGATTTGCTAATAATAAAACTGAAGAATCTGAGTTTGTGAATAATAAAATGGCAACATGAAACTGAGCCACCCCCGCCCTGTTGGGGGAAGGGACCCACTGGAACGACTGTGGGACACAGAAGGTAGTCTCCCGTCAAGGCCATCCAGCGTGTTCTTTAACGTTGTAAATTGAGTAGTTTTACCTCTGAGCGGCACTTTTTTTTGCACACCATAGGCTAAATGGCCAGCTCATAAGGACCCCGAAGGCTCAGAGAAGGTTGGGTGAGGGGACCTTGTGACCTGACCATTTAGCCCATGGTGTGCAAAAAAGTGCCACTCAGAGGTAAAACTACTCAATTAACAACGTTAAAGAACACGCTGGATGGCCTTGACGGGAGGCTACCATCTGTCTCCCAACAGTCGTTCCAGTGGGTCCCTTCCCCCAACGGGGCAGGGATGGCTCAGTCGGTAGCGCGCCAGGCTCGTAATCTGTAGTTCCCAGGTTCGAGTCCCAGCTGGGTCAGCGTTGAGATTTATCTCCGCAAAATTTCCCCCGCCCTGCCCACGGTCAGTAGGGGACACCGATGGGCTTGGAAAGGCCGCCGTCCGTCGGATGGGACGTTAAGCTGTGGCCCCGTGTTTGGGAGAGAGCCATACCCTGTGCACGTTAAAGAACACGCTGGATGGCCTTGACGGGAGGCTACCATCTGTCTCCCAACAGCTGTTTCAGTGGGTCCCCTCCCCCAACCTTCTGAGTCCTTGTACCCTATCCAATTAGCCTATTGTGCGCAAAAAAGTGCCGCTCAGAGGTAAAAACAAAAGAGTGTTTCAGAATTTTTTGTATAGACTGGTTTCCATAAATTAAGGAAAATTCCTATGTTAAGTCAAAGGAAAGCCAACGTCAAAGCTCTATAACTTCTAAAATAAGTTTTTTTGTGTTGAAAAATGTGATTGCAGATAAAGATCTCAATCCAATAAATCAATATTTCGATTTTGAATAATATTCGTTAAATATTTCATGAGTTATGGAAGTTCGAATATTTAGCGATGCCAGTCACAAAAATTGACTTCCGAAGTTAATTAAAATTTAGTAATAAGTATTGTATCAAAGTGTTCAATAAAATAAGTTTGTATTTAAGAACTTTGTGTAAAGAATTCTTTCACTATTCTTCAGTTTTGTATAAGTTTCTTAAGACTGCTGTTGTTGGGGCGGGGGTGGCTCAGTCGGTAGCGCGCCAGGCTCGTAATCTGTAATTCTCAGGTTCGAGTCCCAGCTGGGTCAGCGTTGAGATTTATCTCCGCAAAATTCCCCGCCCTGCCCACGGTCAGTAGGGGACACCGATGTGCTTGGAAAGGCCACCGTCCGTCGGATGGGACGTTAAGCCGTGGCTCCGTGTGCGGGAGAGCCATACCCTCAATTAACCTGTGCATGTTAAAGAACACACTGGATGGCCTTGACGGGAGGCTACCATCTGTCTCCCAACAGCTGTTCCAGTGGGTCCCCTCTCCCAACCTTCTCTGAGCCTTCGGTGTCCTTGTGACCTGGCCATTTAGCCCATGGTGTGCAAAAAAGTGCCGCTCAGAGGTGAAACAACCCAACTGCTGTTGTTAAATATTCAAATAACTCATTAAATACTGAACGAATATTGTTGAAAATCGAGATATTGATTTATTGGATTGAGTTCTTTATCTACCATCACTTTTATAAAAGAAAAAAAAAGCCATCGATGTCCCCCTAATGAACTCTAACCCAGCTGGGACTCAAACCTTAGAACTATAGATTACGAGCCTGGCGCGCTCCCGACTGAGCCACCACCGCCTACCCCATTATGAAACCATTTTTATCATCACCTGAAAAACTTCTGCAGACGTTCATAGACAGAATATTTTTTTGCATAATTTTATTCAAAACATTACATCATATATAGCAATCTTTGTAGAATTACTAATATTTGTTTTATGAAGTATTATGGGCAATTTCTCGGAATATTATCCACTACCGAAAATACACTTCACCTTAGAATTTGCCGCACTAGGCAGTTTTTTATCGGAAAAGTTGCCCCTGCCTACGTTATTACCATAATTATGAACTCACTGGGAAATACTACTACTTACAGCCATTGCTAACTAAGAAAGAAAACTAACTCCTACCAACGCTTTGTAATGTTGCCGATAACAGTTGGGAAATTCTTTCATCAGGAATTGTTTCCGTGGATGTTCCATGTGAACCAGTCACAGACAGACAGCCATCTGACTGTTTTTATTTTGCAAAGGTGACCTTTACGCGTTGTTTAGAAGGTCGTGATGTCCTTCCATGACTTTCCCCTTCGCATCGTAGCTTCTTTCAAGCTATCAATCTGATCGTGCTTCAGCCATTCACATTTCGACTTTCTTTTGGATTCATTTCTTGTTGCCACCTATTTTTTCGTAACTTTCATTATCCGTTGTGTATTATTAACCGTGACGTCACTTTGAGCAATGGATAAGATGCCGAGAGAGATCATTAAAAGCAATATACGAAAAAATAAGGATAAAAAAATCTATTTCGCTTTTATTTGCTGGAAAATATTAACTTCAATAATTATCTCTTCTGTCTAATGTGGGATTATTGTTATTTCAAAGAGGATGAAGTTTGTTTTCCACCTTTAGCTCTCTTATAACAAAGTAAATTCGAACTAGATGTATGATTGGGAAATTGCAAATTGTAGTATTTTATTAGTACTTAAAATTAAAAAATTCTTTTTGTGTTATATGTCTTATCCACTGTACAGTCGCTCAAAATAATATCCGAACACTATGGTTGATTACAGAATTCAGAAAAAATATCTGGCAACGATTTTTTTTTAGAAATTAGTGATCTGGCAACCTTCGTGTACAGTCGGCCGAAAAATATCCAAACACTATGGTTGGTTACAGAATTAAAACAATATCTGGCAACGATTTTTTTTTTAAGAAATTAGTGATCTGGCAACGATTGGCCGGCAATTTTTTGTATACAACGGGCTAAATGACCAGGTCAGAAGGGTTGGGTTGTTTTACCTCTGAGCGGCACTTTTTTGCACACCATGGGCTAAATGGCCAGGTCACATGGACCCCGAAGGCTCAGAGAAGGTTGGGGGAGGGGACCCACTGAAACAGCTGTTGGGAGACAGATGGTAGCCTCCCGTCAAGGCCATCCAGCGTGTTCTTTAACGTTAATTGAGTAGTTTTACCTCTGAGCGGCACTTTTTTGCACACCATGGGCTAAATGGGCAGGTCACAAGGACCCCGAAGGCTCAGAGAAGGTTGGGGGAGGGGACCCACTGGAACAGCTGTTGGGAGACAGATGGTAGCCTCCCGTCAAGGCCATCCAGCGTGTTCTTTAACGTGCACAGGGTATGGCTCTCCCGCACACGGCGCCACGGCTTAACGTCCCATCCGACGGACGGCGGCCTTTCCAAGCCCATCGGTGTTCCCTACTGGACTCGAACCTGGGAACGCTGACCCAGCTGGGACTCGAACCTGGGAACTAGATTACGAGCCTGGCGCGCTTCCGATTGAGCCACCCCCGCCCCTTTCTGACAGATCTTTCTCATATATATTTACAGGTTTTGCTGCTTTTGCGGTAAGTTGAATATCGTCTAAGTTCTGGAAGCTCAAAATGGGTGAGAACAATTCAGATATAGTATTTGCTGCTTCAAATATTGTCTTTAAATCATTAATAATAAAATCTAATACTGGGTAAACTATAGAAATTCTGAAATCTTGTTCAGGTCTATAGAAGTTTTTCGGTTTTTTAAATTGTTTATAACATTAGTTTACAATCTCGCGTAATAAAACTTTGTAGAAAATCTTCAGCTTCTTCAGGTCAACTTTATGAACTTAATAAACCTGCATCGAAAAATAATCACAATAGTAGCTTATTGAAAATATTATCAACCGAAGGGCAGTCATTGCAAGAATGAAGATTTTGCTTAGAAGTTGGGGCGGGGGTGGCTCAGTCGGTAGCGCACCAGGCTCGTAATCTGTAGTTCCCAGGTTCGAGTCCCAGTTGGGTCAGCGTTGAGATTTATCTCCGAAAAACTCCCTGCCCATGGTCAGTAGGGGACACCGATGGGCTTGGAAAGACCGCCGTTCGTCCGATGAGACGTTAAGACGTGGCTCCGTGTGCGGGAGAGCCATACCCTGTGCACGTTAAAGAATACGCTGGGTGGCCTCAACGGGAACCTACCATCTGTCTCCCAACAGCTGTTCCAGTGGGTCCCCTCCCCCAACCTTCTCTGAGCCTTCGGGTTCCATGTGACCTTGCCGTTTAGACCATTGTGTGCAAAAAAATGCCGCTCAGAGGTAAAACAACCCGAAGCCATATCCTATGCACGTTAAATAACACGCTGGATGGCCTTGACGTGAGGCTACCATCTGTCTCCCAACAGCTGTTCCAGTGGGTCCCCTCCCCCAACCTTCTCTGAGCCTTCGGGGTCCATGTGACCTTGCCGTTTAGACCATTGTGTGCAAAAAAATGCCGCTCAGAGGTAAAACAACCCGAAGCCATATCCTATGCACGTTAAATAACACGCTGGATGGCCTTGACGGGAGGCTACCATTTGTCTCCCAACAGCTGTTCCAGTGGGTCCCCTCCTCCAACCTTCTTTGAGCCTTCGGGGTTCTTGTGACCTGGCCATTTAGCCCATGGTGTGCAAAAAAGTGCCGCTCAGAGGTAAAACTACTCAGTTAACAATGTTAAAGAACACGCTGGATGGCCTTGACGGGAGGCCATCCAGCGTGTCTAGTTATATTGAGCGTGTTAGAAAAATATGTCTTCCAACTGCTGTTCCTGTGGGTCCCCTCCCCGAACCTTCTATGAGCTTTCGGGGTCCTTGTGACCTGGCCATTTAGCCCATTGTGTGTAAAAAAAAAGTGCTGCTCAGAAGTAAAACAACCCCCCCCCCCCACCTCCGAAAAAAAAAAGTTTAATATCTACAAACGGACGACAAAGTGAAAACAAGAAGCTAATAATTCTCCGAAAATCGAACGCCATCAGGACTGAGTCCGAAGTTTATTTTTCGAAAGATTCTCAACGATTTGGTGCTATTGGTGACATACAGAAAAAGACAAAATATGCCGTGTATAGCTTTATCAGAGATCACTATCAAGGAGACCGGTATGGATCTGACGGTTACGGTTGGATGCGAACTCCTGAGTTACTATTTATGGCTTATGGCATCGTCAACTGGCCTGACCTTCACTCTTCTCCAGTTCTTATGGAAAGAGACGAAAAGTGGCAACACCACGACGATAGGAAACAGTCGCCATATGGCGTGTTGCTAATGTCGTGCATCGATAGGTACTACGTAGTCGTCTGCAGGAAAACCACGGACAATCCGTTTCCTTTGCAGTGTGCTGTATCTTGCATCATATATCCTGCACAGAAATGTAATGAAGTATCCTGTTTCCTTAAGTAAAAGCGTGCTTCAAACCCAGAAGTTTTTTTGTGTGCGTTGTTAAACAAATTTTGGGGTCTATAGTGTGGTCCATTCCGTACCAACCTTAACTAGAAGTAGGTATGTACAGTCGCTCAAAAAAAGTATCCGAACACTATGGTTGATCACAGAATTCAGAAAAAATATCTGGCAACGATTTTTTTTTAAAGAAATTAGTGATCTGGCAACCTTTGTGTACATTCGTTCTAAAAATATCAGAACACTACGTTTGATTACAGAATTCAGAAAAAATATCTGGCAACGATTTAAAAAAAAAAGAAATTAGTGATGTGACAATCTTCGTGTACAATCGCTCAAAAAAGTATCCGAATACTATGGTTGATTACAGAATTCAGAAAAAATATCTGGCAACGTTTTTTTTTTTAGAAATTAATATCTGGCAACCTTTGTGTACATTCGTTCAAAAAATATCAGAACACTATGTTTGATTACAGAATTCAGAAAAAATATCTGGCAACGATTTTTTTTTTAGAAATTAGTGATCTGGCAACCTTCGTGTACGTACACGTCATTGACTAAGTAACACCAACCCAACACACCACTTCTTTAATATTTTTAAAAACAACAAAAAACTTTGAAATCGTTAATTTAAAAAATTTCTTTATAGTAAATGGACCAATAAACTGTCCTCATAGATACTTCCTAAACTCAGAAATCACAGCTATACAAAATCTAAAATATCCCAGGAAATTCTTATCAGTCTATTATCGCCTAAGAATAGGCTTTATAGAATTAAACTATTACTTATATTCATTTAAAAAAAACAACCACAATCCGATGTACAACCTGCAATTCCCCTGAAACAATCCAGCACACCTTACTAAATTGTAAAAAATATAATTCTGAAAGAAAAAAAAAAATTTGACAACCTAGAAAAGCTATCACTTACTGACGTAACAAAAAAGAAAATATCCTCAATATACCAAAAACTCAGAATCAGAAAAATAAACTGGAGCAACTGTTTTGCTTCTTGTCTGATATTAATTCCATCCACAAACTATTTCCAACTGACCATTTTAACGATCAAGCATATTTTAATTCATTGTCCATGTTTTAATTTTGAACGTCGTTTACATTTTACTTTTCACGATTTTACGTGCGAGCCACTTACACTCGGACAACTTTTATCCGATGACTCACTTTTATTGGGCGGGGGTGGCTCAGTCGGTAGCGCGCCAGGCTCGTAATCTGTAGTTCCCAGGTTCGAGTCACAGCTGGGTCAGCGTTGAGATTTATCTCCGCAAAACTCCCCGCCCTGCCCACTGTCAGTAGAGGACACCGATGGGCTTGGAAAGGACCCGTCCGTCGGATGGGACGTTAAGCCGTGGCCCCGTGTGCGGGAGAGCCATACCCTGTGCACGATAAAGAACACACTGGATGGCCTTGACGGGAGACTACCATCTGTCTCCCAACAGCTGTTCCAGTGGGTCCCCTCCCCAAACCTTCTCTGAGCCTTCGGGGTCCATGTGACCTGGCCATTTAGCCCATGGTGTGCAAAAAAGTGCCGCTCAGAGGTAAAACAACATTAAACAACACAAGACACTTTTAACAGCTGTCTTTGATTTTTTTTTTTTTTACTTTTTACTGGGTATTTTACACGTTTATTAACCTTTTTACTTTGTTAACTTGATTTTACACTTGTTTCTGATTTTTAATGGGTCCTATACACCCATTTTTATTGTCGATTTTTACACTTGTTGATATTTTTTATTCGCCCTTTTTTTAGTTTCTTGTGCTGGTTTTGTTTCTGTGTCTTTTAAATTTGGTTGTGGGTTAAATGACTTTTATAAGTTTCTATCTTTCTGTTTGGCGCAATATAGCCCTGTTGCTCTTGCGCCAAAAAACCCCAAACAAACAACCAACTATTTCCAACTGTGTTTGCTTACTATTATCTTTCTTTGTTTTCTCACTCAAATTTTCTACACCAAAAATGTTTGTAATAAAAAATAATAATAAATACCCCCTCAAGCAGCTGCTTGCCACAGAGGTCTGACAGGAGCCTATCAGTTTATATGCCAGAGTCGAAGGTCTGAGAGGATGGCAGGCCCTCAGCAGATAACGACACAAACACCAGCGTGAGCTGAGAGGATGGCAGGCCCTCAGCAGATAAACGACACAAACACCACGGACAAACGTCCAGCGTGTACAGCAACTGTACACGCTCCAGTTACGTTCACAGCAAACTGGCATACAGTTACCGTTCACAGCAAACTGGAGTGTGTGCAGTTACTGCACACGCTCCAGTTTGCTGTGAACGGTAACTGCACACGCTCAATATTTCCGTGAGTGAGCCCACACGATCCAATGTGCTGTGAACATTAACCGCAACCGCTCCAGTTTGCTGTGAACGGTAACTGCACACGCTCAATATTTCCGTGAGTGAGCCCACACGATCCAATGTGCTGTGAACATTAACCGCAACCGCTCCAGTTTGCTGTGAACGGTAACTGCACACGCTCAATATTTCCGTGAGTGAGCCCACACGATCTAGGTCTTTGTGAGCTCACACGATCCAATCACACAATCCACACGGGGACCTCACAAAAGTGGCCTGATGATGAAATACCCGAACAGATGTTGGGAGACAGATAATAAATAAATAAATAAATACCCGCTCAAGCAGCTGCTTGCCACAGAGGTCTGACAGGAATCCTGTCAGTTTATATGCCAGAGTAGAAGGTCTGAGAGGATGGCAGGACCTCAGCAGAAAAACGACACGAACATCCATGCCTTACCCGGGGCTCGAACCCAGGTCGCGTAGATCAGTAGCCAAGCGTGCTAACCACTCGGCCATGGGACGGCAAAATGTTTGTAGCTAGGATAAAACTATATGTGGGTAGGAGGTGCTGGTTCACCGAAGTCCCAGAGGGGTGTTATGTAATAAATAAAAAAAATAAAATAATAATCCGCAGCCCGGAACTACGGCTTATTATATAATACGTTTTTTTCCCAAAAATGCAATATATTATTGGCGTTATGATTTCGTCCAAAATTGTTCCGTAATAAATAAGAACATCAGTATTCCATTTGGAAATTGATGACGAAAAATGGACGAAAAATCATCCTTACAAAAATAAGCAGACGTTTCGGTGGCTGAGTGGTTAGCGCGCTTGGTTACTAATCTAAAGGATTTGCGTTCGATCCCCGGGTAAGGCATGGATGTTCGTGTTTTCTGCTGAGGTCCTGCCATCCTCTCAGATCTTCTACTATGGCATGTAAACTGAGGGGCTCCTGTCGAACCTCTGTCGCAAGCAGCTGCTTGAGGTTTTTTTTCTATTCTTTTCTATCCCTTTTGAAAAAATCAGTAACTGAAATTTACCATATGAAAACTTGAAAGCCATTGTTCGGCATGATGGCCCAAATGCTAACTGATAGGCCACCACTGTCCTACACGAGTAACTGTGTGAGTAGACCGTAACAATAGCTGATATTCTGGTGAACCACAATTGTAAATATTCGTTAATGTTTGCTCAGAGTTTTCTGAAACTCTTCACGATAAGTTTCATCGACGTAATACTACAGAATAATATACGAGGTCACTGACACGAAATTGAAATCAGGAAATATTGAGGAATTTTGTTTTTATTTCCGTTCGCGATTACTAAGGAGGTCGGACGTGGCCTAACGGTTATGCAGTTGACCGGTTTGGTTTGAGAACCTGAACGGGAGTCTTCTGATCTCACGATTAATGTCAGATGAATAAGAAGCGTCGAAGTTCCAAATTGACTTCCCACTTCCAAACAACGGTTACAGCTCACTAAGCTGAGAAAACTCGAACTCTCTCGTCTGAAATGGTCGGGGGGTGGTTCAGTCGGTAGCGCGCCAGGCTCGTAATCTGTAGTTCCCAGGTTCGAGTCCCAGCTAGGTCAGCGTTGAGATTTATCTCCGCAAAATTCCCCGCCCTGCCCACGGTCAGTAGGGGACACCGATGGGCTTGGAAAGGCCGCCGTCCGTCGGATGGGACGTTAAGCCGTGGCCCCGTGTGCGGGAGAGACATACCCTGTGCACGTTAAAGAACACATTGGATGGCATTGACGGGAGGCTACCATCTGTCTCCGAACAGAGAAGGTTGGGGGAGGGGAACCACTGTTCCAGTGGGTCCCCTCCCCCAACCTTCTCTGAGCCTTCGGGGTACATGTGACCTGGCCATTTAGCCCATGGTGTGCAAAAAAGTGCCGCTCAGAGGTAAAACAACCCAACCCAACTCGTCCGAAATTTTAAATGCAAGTTAAACTAGGAGTTCGAGTATTCTCCCAAGCAGAGTTTAAAAAAAATAATATTCCATATTTCAGAAGTTATCGGTAGTATTTATGTTTAAAAAAACACACCTGGTTCTTTAAATTTACAGGGGCCCATTCTAAACAATCATGTTGGACAGCCCAAAACGAAATAGTGATAAAACTTTAAATTTGAGTTAAATTATTCAAAAGTTAGAACACTTAGTATGGTAATCAAATCTTAATCCGTCAATATTGAATTTAAACATCATATTTATTTATATATCAGAACATGAATATAAACTGTAGATAAGTTATAGATGTTTTTTTACTGGTGTTTTTTTGCCGAGGTCTTGGCTTCTTCACAGATCTTCTAAATTGAGTATTATAATATAGGCTCGTGTCAGACCTCCGTGGCAAGCAGCTGCTTGAAAGTTGGATTGCTTTACCTCTGAGAGGCACTTTTTTTGCACACAATGGGCTAAATGGCCAGGTCACAAGCACCCTGAAGCCTCAAAGAAGGTTGGGGGAGGGGACTCACTGGAACAGCTGTTGTGAGACAGATGGTAGCCTCCCGTCAAGGCCATCCAGCGTGTTCTTTAACGTTAATTGAGTAGTTTTACCTCTGAGCGGCACTTTTTTGCACACCATGGGCTAAATGGCCAGGTCACAAGGACCCCGAAGGCTCAGAGAAAGTTGGAGGAGGGGACCCACTGGAACAGCTGTTGGGAGACAGATGATAGACTCCTATTAAGGCCATCCAGCGTGTTCTTTAAAGTTGTTAATTGAGTAGTTTTACCTCTGAGTGGCATTTTTTTGCACACCATGGGCTAAATGGCCCGGTCACAAGGACCCCGAAGGCTCAGAGAAGGTTGGGGGAGGGGACCCACTGGAACAGCTATTGGGAGACAGATGGTAGCCTCCCGTCAAGGCCATCCAGCGTGTTCTTTAACGTTGTTAATTGAGTAGTTTTACCTCTGAGTGGCATTTTTTTGCACATCATGGGCTAAATTGCCAGATCACAAAGACCCTGAAGGCTCAGAGAAAGTTGGGGTAACCTCTGAGAGGCACTTTTTTGTACACAATGGGCTAAATGGCCAGGTCAAAAGCACCCCGAAGGCTCAAAAAAGTTGGGGGAGGGGACCCACTGGAACAGCTATTGGGAGAGAGATGTCTAAATAGTCAGGTCACAAGCACCCCGAGGGCTCAGAATGTTGAGGAGAGGGGACACACTATACAAAAGACCGAAGATATCTTCCTGTCAAAGCCATTCAGCGTGTTATTTAATGTAACACAGGATCTCTTCCGCACAAGGTACCACGGCTTAATGTCCCATCCAACGGACGGTGGCCGTTTCACGTTTATCGGTGTCGCCTTTCTGACAGAGGGTAGGGTTTGGCGGTTTGGGTTGTTTTACCTCTGAGCGGCACTTTTTTGCACACCATGGGCTAAATGGCCAGGTCACAAGGACCCCGAACTCAGAGAAGGTTGCGGGAGGGAACCCACTGGAACAGCTGTTGGGAGGCAGATGGTAGCCTCCCGTCAAGGCCATCCAGCGTGTTCTTTAACGTTGTTAATTGAGTAGTTTTACCTCTGAGGGGCACTTTTTTTTGCACACCATGGTTAAATGGCTAGGTCACAAGGACCCCAAAGGCTCAGAGAAGGTTGGGGGAGGGGACCCACTGGAACAGCTGTTGGGAGACAGATGATAGACTCCTATTAAGGCCATCCAGCGTGCTCTTTAAAGTTGTTAATTGAGTAGTTTTACCTCTGAGCGGCACTTTTTTGCACACCATGTGCTAAATGGCCCGGTCACAAGGACCCCGAAGGCTCAGAGAAGGTTGGGGGAGGGGACCCACTGGAACAGCTGTTGGGAGACAGATGGTAGCCTCCCGTCAAGGCCATCCAGCGTGTTCTTTAACGTTGTTAATTGAGTAGTTTTACCTCTGAGCGGCACTTTTTTGCACACCATGGGCTAAATGGCCAGGTCATAAGGACCCCGAAGGCTCAGAGAAAGTTGGAGGAGGGGACCCACTGGAACAGCTGTTGGGAGACAGATGATAGACTCCTATTAAGGCCATCCAGCGTGCTCTTTAAAGTTGTTAATTGAGTAGTTTTACCTCTGAGCGGCACTTTTTTTGCATACAATGGGCTAAATGGCCAGGTCACAAGGACCCCGAAGGCTCAGAGAAGGTTGGGGGAGGGGACCCACTGGAACAGCTGTTGGGAGACAGATGGTAGCCTCCCGTCAAGGCCATCCAGCGTGTTCTTTAACGTGCACAGAGTATGGCTCTCCCGCACACGGGGCCATAGCTTAACGTCCCATCCGACGGACGGCGGCCTTTTGAAGCCCATCGGTGTCCCCTACTGACCGTTTGCAGAGCGGGGAATTTTGCGGAGATAAATCTCGACGCTGACCCAACTGGAACTCGAACCTGGGAACTGCAGATTACGAGCCTGGCGCGCTACCCACTGAGCCACCCCCACCCCAGGGTTTGGCGGTGATAAATCGGGAAATGCACAGCGATACCGACTGTGCCCCCCCCCCCCCGCCCCCCTAGCAGCTATATAATACAACTCCTTCCCCAACCTTATCTGAGTTTTTGGGGGTCTTTGTGACCTGACTATTCAGTGCAAAGTGCGCAAAAGAATCGCCGGCAAATGGACGATAATATTTTAACTCTTCCACCTAAGTTTAGCTGCCAACGCCCATACCATTTCTATTTATATTCTATCCCAATTCGAATGCCACTATAGGCAGTTATTTTTAAAATCTCTCCAGAATTGCACGGCGTAGGTGACTTCCGTACTCGGGACATCTTCACGAGGTACCTTTTCCAAAGAGAGAGAACTTCCTGTGATTTCACAAGATTCGCGAATTAACGAAATGGTTACATCTGTGAATTCCTCTAGTGAGTCACCATTGGAAATCATGCGACCAGTTGGAATTCGGCCAACTTGGTCCGTTTCCAAAACAAGCACGGATGGGAGAACGATTTTCGATTGCCACAGATCCTAAACTCCACGTTACCCGGAAACTCTAATTATCGCACTCGTGCTGCTTACCGACAATGGTATCGTTTGGGGCTTTCCACGATGCAAATGATTCTGTAGTTGAATCGTTTGGGAAATAACGAATCTTTTGGAGGAAACGTTAGTTAATGATCTGTTTAAATACGAATTCCCACGTTATGTCATTGGGAACCTAACTTCGTAATTTTATGACTTCTAAAATATGCATTTAATGAGGATATATGAATGAAAATAAAGATCATAATCAAATGTATTTAAATATCAATTTCCAACATTATTCGTCCAGCATTTAAAGGGTTTATGAAAGCTGGAATATTTCATAATAGTAATGGGTCATCCCGTGGCCGAGTGGTTAGCGCGCTTGGCTACTGATCTACGGGACCTGGGTTCGAGCCCGGATAAGGCATGGATGTATGTGTCGTTTTTCTGCTGAGGTCCTGCCATCCTCACAGACTTTCTACTATGGCATATAAACTGACAGGCTCCTGTCAGACCTCTGTGGCAAGCAGTTGCTTGAGGGGATATTTATTTAGTTTTATTTTTTAATGGGTCATAGTAATGGTCATTTTTTCTCAGAAAATAAATCCTAAGTATTGTTTCAAAGCATTTAATAATATCTATGTTTGGCCGAGTGGTTAGCGTGCTAGGTTACTGATCAAAAGGACAGGTTCGAGCCCGTTTAAGGCATGGGTGTTGCTTTTCTGCTGAGGTCCAGCCATCTTCACAGAACTTTCTACTATGGCGTATAAACTGGCAGGCTTCTGTCAGACCTCTGTGACAAGCAGCTGCTTGAGGTGTTATTTATTTTACTAAAATTTGGCAAATATATATATATTTCCTTCAACAGTTCATATGGGGGGGGGGGGGTCTCACGCCCGGCTCGTAATCTGCAGTTCCCAGGTTCGAGTCCCAGCTGGGTCAGCGTTGAGATTTATCTCCGCAAAACTCTCCGCCCTGCCCACGGTCAGTAGGGGACACCGATGGGCTTGGAAAGGCCGTCGTCCGTCGGATAGGACGTTAAGCCGTGGTTCCGTGTGTGGAAGATCCATACCCTGTACACGTTAAAGAACACGCTAGGACGGGAGGCTACCATCTGTCTCCCAACAGCTGTTGCAGTCGGTCCCCTCCCCCAACCTTCTCTGAGCCTTCGGAATCCTTGTGACCTGGCCATTTAGCCCATTGTGTGCAAAAAAAGTGCCGCTCAGAGGTAAAACTACTCAATTGACAACGTTAAAGAACACGTTAGATGGCCTTGACGGGAGGCTACCATCTGTCTCTCAACAGCTGTTCCAGTGGGTTGTTGTTGGGTTGTTTTACCTCTGAGCGGCACTTTTTTGCACACCATGGGCTAAATGGCCAGGTCACATGGACCCCGAAGGCTCAGAGAAGGTTGGGGGAGGGGACCCACTGGAACAGCTGTTGGGAGACAGATGGTAACCTCCCGTCAAGGCCATCCAGTGTGTTCTTTAACGTGCACAGGGTATGGCTCTCCCGCACACGGGGCCACGGCTTAACGTCCCATCCGACGGACGGCGGCCTTTCCAAGCCCATCGGTGTCCCCTACTGACCGTGGGCAGGGCGGGGAATTTTTGCGGAGATAAATCTCAACGCTGACCCAGCAGGGACTCGAACCTGGGAAGTACAGATTACGAGCCTGGCGCGCTACCGACTGAGCCACCCCCGCCCCTGTTCCAGTGGGTTCCCTCCTCTAACCTTCTCTGAGCCTTTGGGGTCCTTGTGACCTGGCCATTTAGCACATGGTGTTCAAAAAAAGTGCCGCTCAGAGGTAAAACTACTCAATTAACAACGTTAAAGAACACGCTGGATGGCCTTGACGGGAGGCTACCATCTGTCTCCGAACAGCTGTTCCAGTGGGTCCCCTTCCCCAACCTTCTGTGAGCCTTCGGAGTCCTTGTGACCTGGCCATTTAGCCCATTGTGTGCAAAAAAAGTGCCGTTCAGAGGTAAAACTACTCAATTAACAATGTTAAAGAACACGCTGGATGGCCTTGACGGGAGACTACCATCTGTCTCCCAACAGCTGTTCCAGTGGGTCCCCTCCTCCAACCTTCTCTGAGCCTTCAGGGTCCTTGTGACCTGGCCATTTAGCCCATGATGTGCAAAAAAGTGCCGGTCAGAGGTAAAACAACCCAACCGAACAAACGCATTCTGATATGTTAATCGCCAAAAGATCCGTAAGGTTTAGGGATCATCATTTAAATGTGTTACTAACAGTGTGGCTTAAAAAATCTAAGATTTAAATTACCCCAACCCCCACCAAAAAAAAAACCCTGAATGGAATCTCTACAAAAGACGTTCTTCTTTTAGTATTCTAGAATCATTTCTGCCTACCCAAAAGCAAACGTTGCACTTTTGCCCTTCACTGCTCCGCGAGGCATGTGCAGTCGTCCACACCTGGGTAATTTCTCGATTGCTTTGACACGAATGACCTTCACGAAATCCTTCGAATTCAATAGACGATGTTTATTTTTAGAACAAAAAGCAACAACAGTGTGATGACTGTCGATGCACATATTAACTCTCAAAAATAATGCCCAAAGTTTCGCTAGGCAAGCGATTCTAGATGTTGTGCAAGTAGCATAGGTGAGAGTGGGTTTGGAATCGTTCGTGTGAAGTTTGAAGCATTTCCAATTAGGGAACAGATGTTTGTGGCTAGAACGGTAAACATTTAGAATCTTTCGAATATTTGTTTTGGAAATATAGTAAAACGTCTTTTAAAGTAATGAAGTTGGCAACACTGGCTAGCGATAAATTTCATAATTCGAATTTCGTAACAAAGTATTTGAATTAAAAATCTGTTGAAACTTAATTTCCGGCAGTCCTTGTAACGGTTACTCTTTCATATCTATAAGTGGTATTCACATGATTGTAAATAATATTTGTATCGGTTGTATAATAAGGTACTGTGCCGAGTGGTTAGCACGCTTGGCTACTGATCTAAGGGACCTGGGTTCGAGCCCCGGATTTAGGCATGGATGTGTGTGTGTCGTTTTTCTGCTGAGGTCCTGCCATCCTCTCAGATCTCCTACTGTGGTATATAAACTGACAGGCTCCTGTCAGACCTCTGTGGCAAGCAGCTGCTTGAGGGGGTATTTATTATTTTTATTTTTATACATGTATGTACTATATGCTTGTGTGGGGCGGGGATGACTCAGTCGGTAGCGCGCCAGGCTCGTAATCTGCAGTTCCCAGGTTCAAGTCCCAGCTGGGTCAGCGTTGAGATTTATCTCCGCAAAACTCCCCGCCCTGCCCACGATCAGTAGGGGACACCGATGGGCTTGGAAAGGCAGCCGTCCGTCGGATGGGACGTTAAGCCGTGGCCCCGTGTGCGGGAGAGCCATATCCTGTGCACGTTAAAGAACACGCTGGATGGACTTGACGGGAGCTACCATCTGTCTCCCAACAGCTGTTCCAGTGGGTATCCTCACCCAACCTTCTCTGAGCGTTCGGGGTCCATGTGACCTGGCCATTTAGCCCATGGTGTGCAAAAAAGTGCAGCTCAGAGGTAAAACAACCCAACCTATATGTTTGTGTAATAACGAACTATTTTAGTTGAAACACTTCATAGAATTTGAAAACAGACATTTCCAGAAATAGAAGTAAACAATTTATGAGTTACTTCTTTCCAAAAGATATTTGGAAGCCATCATGAATGATAGAATGAAATATGTTTAACCCTGATTTTGATTTACGGACAATAGTAACAGAGACATAGTGTCATCAATTTGGACTTTCAGTAAGGTAGGTGTTTTCAGAGTTTGTAACTAATATTTCATATCGAAATGCGAATTCAGAAGTTCAGTATTTTTGAAAGTGCTGTATATTATGGAATACGTACGTGAAAACTTAGCTGAAAAAAAAATTTAGCGTTTCGAGTGGGATTTTCATCTAATTTTTAAATAGTTGTACCATTATAGGATATTTCCTAAGAATCTATTATAATGAAGTTGTGTATTATTTTAAGTTTTGAACTTTTAAGTGTAATAAATATCCCCTCAAGCAGCTGCTTGCTACAGAGGTCTGACAGCAGTCTGTCAGTTTTTATGCCATAGTAGAATATCTATGAGGGTGGCGAGACCTCAGCAGAAGGAAAACACAGACATTCATGCCTTAACCCGGGGTTCGGAAACCCAGGTCCCTTAGATCAGCAGCCAAGCGCGCTAATCACTCGGCCACGGGACGACTTTAAATGTAACTGCATAATTATTTCATAAAACTGAATTCAAGACAGGAAATTTCAAATATACTGCTCGCAAAAATTAGGGGATATTTCAAAATGAATATGAAGAAGAAATATTTCCTAATTTTTGTGACCAGTATAATTCACTAAGATTTATAAAAAATGCTTTGTTTCACATTTTTATTAAGCACGATGTTAATGTTTGCATAATATATATATGTTGCTTCGTTTAAAGCCCATCAGTAAAACAATTTTATTTTTATCAGCATTTTATATAATTCTCATGTACATATCTTAGGCTCTGTAGTTATGTATTGTATATATAGAGAGAGTTATTACCGTCTATTTTAAGGAAATTTTACAGCTATCATCATATCAAAATGACATCATATGAAAGAAAATAAACTTTTTTTAAATTAGGAAATATAATACTTCACAGAGCTGTGATCAGAAGAAAATACAAAATTGTAAATTTTATAATAGAGTTGGTGGTTAGCGCGCTTGGCTGCTGATCTAAGGAACCTGGGTTCGAGCCCCGGGTAAGGCATGGTTGTGTGTGTTGTTTTTCTGCTGAGGACCCGCCATCCTCACAGACCTACTCTGGCGTATAAACTGACAGGCCCCTATCAGACTTCTGTGGCAAGCAGCTGCTTGAGGGAGCATTTATTATTATTTATTAATAATAGACGAGAACGTATTATACGTTAGAAATTGAATGAGTAGAATTAAAAAATAATAAATACCCCCTCAAGCAGCTGCTTGCCACAGAGGTCTGACAAAAGTAGAATTATATAAATAAAATATTCAATCAGTAAAACAATTTAATTTTCTTCGGAAATATATCACTGCTGTTTGTTTCTTTGTAATTCACCAGATTTTAAAATGACCCCTTTTTTAATATTACTGAAGTGCTGCTCTGATATGATTTCGGCTTCTAAAATTCCAATAATGCATAAATTAGCAACTGAAAAAAGCTAAATTTGTAAGTGAACATTGGACTTCTAAAACTTAGCCGACGTGTTAGAGCTGCCCTGATTGATATAACGATAAAATATCAAGAATAATTTAATCGACCTGAATGTTTCAGTCGGTTTTGCGTACAGAAGATTCCGATCTCTTACTGGGTTGGCTTGTTTTACCTCTGAGCGGCACTTTTTTGCACACCATGGGATAAATGGCCAGGTCACAAGGACCCCGAAGGCTCAGAGAAGGTTGGGGGAGGGGACCCACTGAAACAATTGTTAGGAGACAGATGGTAGCCTCCCGTCAAGGCCATCCAGCGTGTTCTTTAACGTGCACAGGGTATGGCTCTCCGGCACACGGGGCCACAGCTAAACGTCCCATCCGACGGATGGCGGCCTTTCCAAGCCCATCGGTGTCCCCTACTCACCGTGGGCAGGGAATTTTGCGGAGATAAATCTCAACGCTGACCCAGCTGGGACTCGAACCTGGGAACTACAGATTAGATTACGAGCCTGACGCGCTACCGACTGAGCTACCCCCGCAGTAGTTTAGTGGCACTCCACCGATTCCCCTTTGCACAGTGCTTCCCCCCCTATGTAGCAATCGTCCACGTTGCCTTCTTGACTTGGACCCCCTATGTCGCAATCGACCGGAAATTAACCTGTGCTGGGCCACGCTGCCTTCTGAACTTTGACCTCTATGTCGCAATTGACCGGAAATTGACCCCTACGTCACAATCGACCGGAAATTGACTCGTAATTTTCCAACGACCTTGAAAAGCCCTCCAAGGTCACGGTTCTGGATGTATATAACCGCTGAAAAAGGTTTGACATTTATTCTGAGCCACACGTTATGGACGACGACGACAACTTGGATTTTGGTCATAATTGGACGAGTGATGTAGACTCCGGCTACGAGAGTGATCCACAACACTTTCGAACGCGTATTCGTCGATTGCTACGTCGACCTGTGATTGTGCCTCCCCCTCCACCGCCGCCGCCACCTCCGGCAGTCACTATTAAGATGTTGCCGCGACCTGGGATTGGTGGTCCGATGCTACGGGCTGTTGTCGTGGAGGACACTACCCCACCACCACCTACAAGACTACGTGGACCTCTGGTGATGAAGCCGCCCGAAACCTGGCCCCCGGGATTACCGCAGAACATCGTTCAGGCTCTGAGACGTAAACGACAGAGACGTCTGTAGCCTGTGTGAAGACGTCAAGTGTTTTTGTCTCCAGATACTCGAACTAGTGCAACCATGCAAAACATCTGTATGGTTCTAGATCTCGACGGTTTCCATGTAAATGGTCGTTTCCTAGTGCGCGAACTTGGATATGCAACTCTGAATGGGAAATGTGGTGTCTACCGTTTCAATCTTCGGCAACACCAACCTTTGTCAGTAAAAGACAGAAGGACAGTCAACTACGTATCTAAATATGTGATAGGTCTACCCTTTCGTCCTCTGCCTCGTGAAAAGGTGTGGTCGTTAGATCACGTTCCTAACATCGTGAAATATGCTTACAAACTTGCACGTACTGAAGAAGCTACTGTGGTGGGTTACAAAGGAGGTACTGTGGAAAGAAATCTCTTGGAACAATTAAATCTGCCCAGTGTTAATCTCGAACTTTACGGCTGTCCCAAATATTGTGATCTCCCAAAAGTTTCCGAGTTCGAGTGCGGATATCACACCGGAGAGGACGTCCACTGCTCTTTAGCCGAAACAGCTGCTTTCTTCGGATGGATCGATCGTCGTCGAGAACATGTCCCAACAAACACTCGCTTATCAGATCGTTCCTGATTGGTCACCCCAGGTGACGCGGTTCTCTAGTTAAATAGGGAGCGAGCGCTGTGTGCGTCATTGTTCACGATGCAGCCTAGCAATCCAGATGTGTGGTGTCTCGGTGAAGATGTTTACGTTGTACCTACACTGTTCAAAAATAAGTTTTCTGTGCACGTACGCCGCTACAAGAAATATGAAAATTGTGAACTCATCTACCCTACACCTGCAGGGGTTAGCCTCTCCATACCTGAATGGGAGGCTTTGTGTGCCACGGTCCCCCACATAGAGGATCAAGTGAAAATTGGCCCCGATCAACAGACATGGTACGTGACGCATGGTTTACGTGTCTACATGTATCGAACTGTGGATGGCGAACGTTGTGTCGACTTCATCAAAGAATCCGCTGACCAAAGAACTCTACAGTTCCGTGTTGTGAGACGTTGTATAACACTGAATGCTTCGCAGTGGTTCACGCTGGCTATCCACGTAGACGAGGTGATGCGCATTGTGCATGGCGTGTGCGGGACTCCCAAAGATCACCAACTCCGTACAGCTATTATGGAACATTCAGAATCCATTCGTCCTTTCCTACTGGGTCCTGTTTTCGACGATCCCGTTTGTGTTTACCCGCTGCTGGTGAATATTTTTCAGCAAGAACTTATGCGTGTGATACCGTTAGATGGACTGCAACCCGAAGAAAAAATACCGACCATCGTAGGGTGGTCTGGTGACTTGGACATTAATGCCTTAGCACAGGTATTTGTGGATACTGCCTGGAAACGAGGTCTGTTGAATTTTGTAGATTCTGGTTTTGTTTGCACTCTAAAATATAACGCTATTGTCGACGAGGCAAAAAATGAAATGTATAAATTAAATAAATAATTGTAACCTTATATAATGTGTCTGTCTTTTCATCCAATGTCATTTTAGTCTTGGTATGGATAGGAGAAAGAAGGTGTTAGCTAGTGTGGGTAGTGTAATCGTGACAGTGTTAACGATAGCAGTGCTTGTATTAGAAATTGTAGCTCCTAGTAAAAATATTCAGTGTGGAGAGTCAAAAGCCTTAGACGGCGAATACAAAATTCGTGTGTGTAACTTAACAGTGGACATCAGACAGTTTATAGGTGACATTCCTACAGTGACAGGTGTTACACTTTCACTACATCAATGGCAAAACCTGGTGGGGTACGACGCCTGGGTGCAGCAGAAAACAAAACTTTGGAGTCCAATTATTTCGACCCCGAAAGAGGATTCGGTAGTGTAAAAAAGTTAGCACAGAATACGGGACTGCCACTCAAACTCGTCCGTGAATGGTTAGAAAAGCAACCTGCCTACACGCTACATAAACCTGTTCGCAGAAAGTTCCCCCGTAACAAAGTTTACGTCACAGGGTTAGACGAACAATGGCAAGCCGACCTCATGGTGGTGAAAAATCTAACTCGCTTCAATGACGAGTATCGCTACATATTAACAGTCATCGATGTGTTCTCGAGGTACGGGTGGGCGGTTGCCATGAAGGCTAAAACAGGGAAAGAAATGGTATTGGCTTTCAAAAAAATCCTTTCCAAGGGTCGGTCTCCAATTAATTTAAATACGGATCAGGGTACGGAATTTACCAACAGAGTGTTCCAGAAATTCCTGAAAATGAAAGGTATTCGGTTCTTTGCCACCTACTCTGACAAAAAAGCAGCTTTGGTGGAGAGATGGAATCGTACCCTACGCGAGAGACTGGGTAGATATTATACACGCAATAACACCTACCGCTACCTGGACGTGCTACCGCGCGTTGTACGGGGATACAATGCCACCGTTCACAGTGCCCACGATATGGCTCCCAAGGAAGTGACCTTACGCAATGAAGACGTTGTGTGGGTTCGACTCTATCGCAATCCGACCGTAGTAAAAGAAAAACCAGCATTTAAAGTGGGGGACACGGTTCGACTAGCCAGTGTAAAAGTACCCTTCAAGAAGGCAGGAACGCATTTGTGGACCGAAGAAATATTTATAGTCGACAAGGTGTTACAGCGACAACCCCCTGTGTATGTCATACGGGATTCCGAGGGAGAAGTGTTGAAAGGTACATTCTATAAATCGGAACTTCAAAAAGTGACAGAACCCGAACTTTACACTGTCGAGAAAATAATCGAGCGTAAAGGTCACAAGGCACTGGTCAAATTTCGTGGTTATCCTAAACCTTCCTGGATCCCTAAAAAATGGATAGTTTCTACCTGACCCTACCCTCCACGGCTAGTCAGAATATTTACCCAAACAATTCGCAGACTGATTTCACGGTTCGTCTAGCACAACCCCTAAGACTGAGCGGAAAATGGAAAGTGGGACTAGCAGAAGTTCACTTACCCGTGAGCTGGTACAATGTGGACGGTTCTAATGACACATATGAATATTACGCTCCCACCGAAGAATACAGGAAAATCAAACTTAAACCGGGTAAAATAACTCGAATGGAACTGTTGTCTCTCCTCACCACCCAACTCCCAAAAGAAATAATAGTTTCCTATAACAGCGGTTACTGGGTATTCAAACCGAGTGAGGGATACGGTTTGATGTTTCCTAAAGCGAATTTCGGTAAACTTCTGTGTATCGGGGAGGGTGAAGTTGACAAACCCTTCCACCAACGATTTGCCAGCAAACTTTGCAATACACCAACGTTCGACATAGATGACGAGTGTTATTTCTATGTGATCCCTCCAGGTAGTTTCCAAGAACGAAAGGTGCCCCACGGGCGATACGAAACTGCCGAATCATTATTCGATGCAATGAACCAGATGTTACCCTATAGGCTGAGAAAAGCTTACCGTTTCAAGCAGCAGGCAGATCACACCGTATTGATGGATACAGACAAGTCGCATTACATTAAATTTCCTCGATCGAACCCCGGATTAGGAGACATGCTAGGAATTACTAAATTAGATATACCACTGAATAAAGTTCAGGGTGACTATCCCATCGATATGAACAGAGGAATGTATGGTATTTATTTGTATTCAGACCTGATTGCGCCTCAGTTGTTAGGTGATACTCACGGCGAACTGTTGCGTGTCGTGAACCCCGCCGTCAGAACCAGTAATAACGAAGCCATTGTTGCAGTGTATCAGCAACCTGATTACTACCCCCTTGCAAGGAACAGTTTCGAGAGTGTGAGAATCTTCCTTCGTACCGACACTGGAGAACCTCTGCATTTTAAATTCGGTAAAGTTTTAGTCAAGTTACATTTCCGTCATGAGGGTTAAATTCGTTCCCCCTTCTGCAGATGCCTACGTGAGCTACTACAAGAGCCAAACGGGGAAGGGTGTGTTCCGTGGTCCTCGTTATCAGAGAGGTGATGGGCTAGGAAGCATCTTTGCCACTATTGGACGTTTCATCAGCCCTCTCGTACGACCTGCACTGGCTACCCTACGTAAGGGTGGGCTACGGTTCGTTTCAGAGATGTCCCAGGGGCAAAATTTCAAATCTGCAGCCAAAGCGGGACTCCGTGAAGCGGGCGCCGACCTCTTGCAACGTGCCAGTTCAAAGCTGCAGGGAGGAAAAGGAATAAAACGCCGCCGTCAACATCCCAAGGTTCATAAAGTGAAGAGACACTGTACTGTGCAGGACGTGTTTTCATCATGAGCATTCAGAAAATTCACGCTGATTCTGGCGACTGTGTCAATTCAGAACTGGACCTGTTTCTGATCCCTCCCACAGTCTCACAATTAGAAAGAGGCTGCTATGTCAATTATTTACCTGTGGCTTCCTTGGAAGGTAATGCTCCACTTGAATTCATCGTGAAAGGAACAGACGATTACATTGATCTATCCCGATGTCACCTACGTCTCGTCTTGAAAATTGTAAAATCCGATGGTACAGCACCGTCGGAAGTGATTGCTCCCTGCAATCATTTCTTCCATGCCCTCTTCAGCCAGGTAGACGTCTTCCTCAATGATCACCTAGTGAGTGCTTCTCACACTCTGTACCCCTACAGGGCATACCTAGAGACTCTATTGAATTACGGTACCGATGCCACACGAAGCCAGCTCGGCACCTCGCTCTGGTACCTCGACACCCCCGGTAAAATGGAACTGACCAGTCGGGAGAACGAGGGATGGCATCAGCGCAAGGGCTACGTCAAACCAACAGGTATCGAACTCATCTCGTGGATCCACGCTGACCTGTTTAATCAAGATCGTTACCTGCTCAATCAAGTCGACCTGAGACTGCGTTTATTGAGATCCAAACCCGAATTCTGTCTCGTGACAGGTGAAGCGGACCCCTCTTACAAAGTACAGATACACGAAGCCGAATTTTTCGTGCGTAAAGTCAAACCCACTTCGGGTGTGATCCTCGCACACGCTCGCCTGCTGGGTTCAGAGAGTGCCAAGTACCCTCTGCGAAGAACGGATTTACGTATGTTTTCCATTGCTTCGGGACTAACGAGTGTGAACCGTGACAATTTATTTCTAGGTCAGCTCCCCGTACGTCTGGTACTGGGTATGGTGGAAAGCACCAGCCTGAATGGATCGTACGAAAAAAATCCCTTCAACTTCCAACATTTCGACTTAAACTACATCAGTCTTCACATTGACAGCGATCATCAGTCCTACACCCCCGACTTTGCGAATGGGCGCTATCTCCGCTGTTACCAAGGATTATTGGAAGCTGTGGATGCCTGGAAATCCGATAGTGGTATTAACTTATCGCGAAAAGCTTATGGAGAAGGTTTTACATTGTTCGGATTCCAATTGACCCCTGAGCAACGTGAATGCAATCAAGTGTTTTCTTTAATAAAGAGTGGGAGTGTGAGAGTCGAATTAAAGTTTGCCAAGCCGCTATCCGCATCGGTCACTGTGATCCTGTATGCCGAATATCAGAATTTGCTGGAAATCCCATTGGATCGTAAAGTCCTGTTTGACTACAGCTCATGAATACCTATCAGCTAGAATCCATCCTTTCGATGTTACCCACAAGTCTCGGAGTGTTCCCCAGTGACAGACTACCTCGCAGAATCAATCAATCAGAAGCCTTGTTTATCTACAATACCGATCCGTCCTCCATGCCTGGAGCACACTGGATAGCAGTTTACAAGAAAGGAATGCACGTGGATCACTTTGACCCCCTAGGTACGAGTCCCGATGTCTCCATGCAAGAATACTACAGTCGACTAGGCATACGTCACGTCTTACATCCTTCAATACCTCTGCAGGACCCCCTGGGAGACACTTGCGGTGCTCACTGTCTGTATTTCCTGTTTAAAAGAGCGTGTGGTTCGACTCTTCCCACAGTACTGCATCGTGATTACACGTGTCGAGTAGACTTTAACGACTGTATGGTGTTGCGATGGCTCTCCGAACTCCTTCGAATATTATAATTGCTGCTCCTTCACAGTGTGGAAAGACGACTTTCACTCTGAAACTCATCAGAGAAGCAGCTCAAGTATTCGAACCCCCACCCCAACGTGTCGTTTACTGCTACGGGGAGTGGCAGCCTGCCTTTGAACCCTTCAAGAAAACGGTGGAATTTTATGAAGGACTACCTACGGATCTGGAATTTGATCCCCTCAGACCTACACTTCTGGTACTGGATGACTTGATGGAACAGTCTGTAGCCAGCGAACGCATATCACAATTGTTTATTCGTGGTGGTCATCATAAAAATATCACGATTGTCCTGATATTACAAAATCTGTTTTTAAAGGGAAGACATTCGAGGACTATATCGCTCAATGCTCACTACATGTTTTTATTTCGCAACTGTCGGGATGCTTCACAAATAACCCACCTGGCGAGACAAGTATACCCCCATCAATCTAAACTCCTGACGGATGCTTATAGGTTAGCTACACAAGCAACCTGTGGCTATTTGTGTGTTGACCTTCATCCCAGAACGTTAGATACTGAAAGGCTCCGTGCAAAGATTCTTCCATCAGAAGAACCCGAAATACTTTACGTTCCAAATGAAAGTTAAATCTCAAGGCCCATTCCTTCAGTGCTTACCGAAACTAGGGGGAAAGCAGCGTGCAGCACTGATGAAGCACATCTCCGACCCCCAGATGTATGCTCTATGTGAAGTGTGTTCCAATTTCTTAAAAGGAAATATACCTGTTTCCCACAGAGTATTAAAGAATTTACGCCAGCACAAGACGGTCATAAGGAGTCTAGCATCCAAACGTGCATCTTTACGCCACAAGAAGCATCTCCTGCAGCGTGGTTCAGGGTTCATTATACCATTACTGACTGCTGCCCTCCCCCTGCTGGTATCGTTATTTAGAAAAAAATGATTTCAGTGAAAGCAGTGCAGAGGAGAAACATAAGAAAAAAAGTGTGTGATTTAGACTCAGAGATGAAGAAAATATTAGAGTCTGGTGATGCTGACGATAAGTCTGAAAAATATCTGACTGCTTTGAAAAATTATTTATTATTCTCAAAACAGCTTGACACTCCACAGGAAGTAAAAGTCAACATTCCCAGAAATCATATAGCTGAAGAGCGGCCCCCAAAAGACATTGCTGTTCCCATCCGACGTAAGAAAAGAAAATTATCCGAGTGGACGGCGTATTGAAAATATCTGTAAAAAACTTTCCAAGACTTGTGTGCTTGAAGACTTGTGTTAAAAAACCATGTATTAAAAATCTGTATCCAATAAAAGAAAGTAAAACTGATAATATGCCTTTTGTCATTTTTATGTCTCTTCCCATTCAATGTTTTCACACTGATAGTTCATTCAATGTTTGACATCCGGAAGTGATCTGCATGACGGGGCGCAGTTGTACGAGTGCTGCTACACTCGGGAGTACAGCAGAGGGCGTTAGTGTCGATGGGCGGGGAAATGAAAATGCTGCAGCAGCGAGACTTGGAGGGGAGCAGCGCATTGTGCAGATCACTGATAAGACTTACGGAGCACCTGAAAAACAAAGTTACCTCGTGCTTTCTCCCACCATAGTGTCTTCCAGTTCTGAGAAATAAAGAGACGGATTTTTTGAAACCTTTTTTATTAAAAAATTTACATGACAGATCCACTGTTGCTTTCACATGACATAACCACTGTTGGTTTCACATATCCAATGCTGGACAGTAACATATTGTAGGTTTCAAAAATACAAGCTTCAAAAGCTGCTGACGACGCCGAGTGCAAGGTCATTACGCGTGATAAATTAAGATCCATTAAGGATATTGAAATAAAAGGCGTACAGTGAAATAATAAATAAAGGTGTAATAAATAAAGATGTAATAAATAAGTTGAAAACTGTACAATGTAATAAAGGTGTAATATGAAATAAATAAGTTGAAAACCGTACAATGAAATAAATAAAGGTGTAATATAAAATAAATAAAGGTGTAATATGAAATAAATAAGTTGAAAACTGTACAATGAAATAAATAAAGGTGTAATATGAAATAAATAAGTTGAAAACTGTACAATGAAATAAATAAAGGTGTAATATGAAATAAATAAGTTGAAAACTGTACAATGAAATAAAGGTGTAATATGAAATAAATAAGTTGAAAACTGTACATTTACTCATCCATGAGTTGGATAAGGGTATCCAGACCCAGGTCATTGTAACCATAAGGTACAGTGAGAGTTGAACCCGGGCTGAGATACCGCTTATCTAGGTTAGCCTTAAACCTTTTCACCATGGGCTTATTCGTAAGTGACCCATCCACTTTATTACGAATTACATTGAAAGGGACTTCGAAGGTCTCACTGGTTGGGGAGTTCCCTAGCACCATGGATTTCAGTAGTTCAAAATTGTATGTGCACCGGTTTTTCTTCGTGAGTGATATGCCCTTGGCGCGGAGAATTTCATCCCCGTTGCTCAGCCGAAGGGCATAACTTTTTGCTCCGGCGCTGACATAGTCAGTGATGTGTACACCGGAGCCGTACTTTGAAGAAATTTCATCTACGAGACCTCCGAGAAAGGGATGTTGTGGTGGTGTGTAGGTGTCGCGAGGAGACGTTGTATAAATTACTGAATCCGTGTCAGAATACATTGCACGACTGTCTAATTTTGATAGAAGCTCGTACAGTTTTAGTCTGGCGTGACTCGTCACCATTGCGGCGAGAATCAGGCTTCCACGGGTGTTCGCTGGAGTGGCAGACTCCGCCGGCTTGTGCGTGACAAGCACGGCCTGATCACTGATAACAGCGACGTCAGTGATGACTAGCGATGCGTCCGTCAAGAGCTCCATGTACTTGACAGGACAACTCACAATGGTCGTCTGGGTTCGACTCATGTTCTGCGCATGCTTCCCCCATGACGAATTAAGCGAGACCTTGGAAAGTGTACGCTTAAGGTTGTTTTTTTCAACTTCCGAGGGGAGGATCCGAACCCCCTCCGCCTGGAAGAAGGCCTCACAGAAGGCTTCCTTTTGCTCCTCGGTCTGCACGTCAGGGGGAAACCCGGAGTAGCGCTGCTTCAGCCCCAGAAAAGTATCTATGTACCCAGCATAGACACCTCCCTTTTTTGTTGCAGGATCGTATTGCAGGATGGTATTGAAATGCCACACATCATGGAATTGAAGAAGTTTATATCCAGCACGCATCGCAGCGTAAATTTCGAACGTTGGCCAAGATCCTGTCAATGCGCGCTGGTTCACGGTGTGCTGACAAGGGGGTGCCAGCTGACCATCTGCACAGCTCCTGCAAAGGGGGAAAAGCAGCTTCCCATTACACCTGTAGGGCAGTACAGGGATGAACAAATCGTCGGGGGCTAACAGTGTGGCGTGTGCAATGCCAAAATAGTGGTCGAGGTCCGTGGCGAAATCGGAGGTGAACCGAACCGGGTGACCTTTACCGAATGGAGCCTTCTTGCAAACGTAAGGGTACAGGCTATTGTAATCAACGTAGTTAAGGCTACATCCTAGGTCCGCCGATGCAAAGATGGAAAACACCTCCACGCGCCCTCCGTAGAGGTAGTCACGGGCCCCTATACGCCTGATAGGCTCGACGGATTTATAAATTAATGCGACGGGTGGGTTTTTGCGCATCAACTCGTCGAATTCGTGCTCCCACATAATTTTGCATGTGTACCCGTTCATCAGCACTTTCAAGGTCTCAAGACGATCCATGGTCCGGGTGTTTAGCAGACCAAATGGCTTTCTCGTGCGCTGATCTATTTTTTCAGGGTTGAAACATTTCAAGCAGTGATGATAGTAACACCCTAAAAATTCGTAATAACAACGGGTACTGTGGCACACGCCGTCTAATTTGTACTGCCCTATCTTATACTCACCTCCGGGTGATCGCGCAGTTTGAATTACGATATTGTCCTTGGAAGACTCATACTCTAACCATGCGAGAGCTTTCAAGGACTGCCGGTCGTTACTTGCCGAATACCCTTGGGCGGGACACACACCGAGGGTATTCTTTTGCAGAAACTTCCCACGGAAAATTCGAAGACAAGCACCGGCAATAGTCAGGTCACGTGCAAATGGGTCTACGCCTGTGAGATTTAAAAATTCCTCGCGGAAAGCTTGGGCGCCTCGCCGCAACAACTCTGTATCTGCCTTGCAGTAATACAGAAGCTGTTGTTGAAAATCCCAGGGTTCAAGGCTTGCTGCGGCATACCATTCGTTGAATGCTGACAGAGTTTCAGGCTCCATGTCTTCCGGCTGGAAAAAAAGCCGATCAGGGATGGGTCCTGCATACTGTAGATTTTCCTCCTTCACGAATTTAAAGGGGAAAAAGCCTTTCACCGTCTCCAAGTTGAAGGTCTTCGTGAATGATCGAAGAGGAGCCTGAATAAAGGATAACGTGTCAATGAACCTTATTTTAAGGCCAGGTAAAAAGATACCTAAAATCTTGGATCCATCGAACACGAGATCCGGTTTTAAAAATTTTCTGTACAGGTAACTAATGATGAACATGCCGTCAAAGCCTTTCAGATTATGTGCGAGGACTGTGGCGTCCTTGAATCTTTGAACTCCGGGACGTTCTTCGGCGAGAATCCAATCCATAAAGGCGTCCGTTTCCGGGAATGAAGCATAGACCCACTCGTCGTCCACTTGGTATGTGACCACACATAGTATCGGTTTTAGCAACCCGTCGGCACACTGCACAGTCTCTACGTCAAAGTAGAGGTAAGTCTGACCGACAGGGTCAATTTTGCAGGGCTCGACGAATTTTAAGGTGTCAGCCTTGCAAACGTGCTTTTTCAGGGGATCGTAAATGCTAATGCACTTAACACAGCGATGCCGTGTCTGACATGCCTTCAGCAGGTGCGCCTGAAAGCATTCAGCCCCGCGCAAATACACACAGCACACCGTGCAAAGCAACAGCTCCCCTGTATGAAGCACATTGACTGACAGGCACCTGTTGCATGTTCCCTTGCAAACGTGCCCATGATTATAAGTTTTTAAACACTTATGACAGAATGGTCTACCCCCGAAAAACCCTGATGGTTTAGTAATCACGTCGTAATGCCCCGCACTGAACAATAAATAAATGTTGTCCCCACCTTCGGGGCCAATGAAGATGGGGAGAAAGGCATCGTCAGCAGAATACACAACAATCCTGAACTGTGTCAGGTGAGCTTGGAAGAGCCGTACTTCCGGGAGTCCACAAGGACCCTCAGGAATAGCCGCATCCTGGTGAAGTTGATGGGCTTCTTGGCGTTGTAAAGGGTAGCGATAATCAGCAATTTTGGTGTAGCTGTTTGCCAACCCTTTATTTTTCAAGCAGAGCTCTCGTGCGACGACGAGAGCTCTTGCTAGACAGACACTGTCATTATTTATGATTCTCAAGACACTCCCCTTCTTGACAATGAATGACCCAATGTCAGCGACGTGACGAGTCTCAGGAGCTGTGCGACCGCTGCCAGCCCGGTCCAGGTTGGCACAAACGAAGTCAAACTCTAGTTCGCTCCCGGGACCGAGAGACTCATTTGACTGCACTACTTTGTCTAGTGCAGCCATGAATCTCTCCCCCGTCAAGGCATTACGCCGAATTAGAGCCAAGTTGACGGGGTTTTTCAAATCCCGGGAGCGTAAACACAGCCGAACATGGCTATACTCCCCTGTGGGGACGACTTCAGCCAACATTTTCTCGTGCAGGTCGTGTAGGACCGGAAGGAAATTATAAGGTTCCACATTCTCCATACCTCCAAGTCGCACACTCGTGGAGATGAATTCTGTCTTGAATTTTTTCGAGTTGTACCGCCGAGTGTGCGACACTGTGAAGTGGGGAGACTCTGTAGAGCTGACAGGAACGTTGGAGAATCCACTGACAGGAACATTGGAGAATCCACTGACAGGAACGTTGGAGAATGCGGACCTAGAAAGATAATTTATTTTTCAGAATATGTAGTACTTTACAAGTTTTTATCTTAGAACAGAAAATGAAAAACCAATATGCTTCAGTTTGCTAACTTGATCAAAAAATCTAACTAAAGTTTGAAAATTATCGTTTAGAATAAAAAAAAAAAAAGTAAAATGACAGGGTAGAAACAAATAAAAAAATCTATATTGAACTGAACAGTTGTAAAAAAAAAAAAGCACACTTGACTAGCTTGATCAAAAAATCTAATATTTAACTAAAGTTTGAAAATTATCGTTTAGAATAAAAAAAGTAAAATGACTTTACATGGTAGAGAAATCTATATTGAACTGAACAGTTGTAATAAAAGCACACTTTGCTAGCTTGATCAAAAAAAAAAAAATCTAACTAAAGTTTGAAAATTATCATTTAGAATGACTTTACTAGTTAGAAACAAATCTATATTGAACAGTTGTAGTAAAAGCACACTTGACTAGCTTGATCAAAAAATCTAACTAAAGTTTGAAAATTATCGTTTAGAATAAAATGACAGGGTAGAAACAAATAAAAAAAAAAAAAAATCTATATTGAACAGTTGTAAAAAAGCACACTTGACTAGCTTGATCAAAAAATCTAACTAAAGTTTGAAAATTATCGTTTAGAACAAAATGACAGGGTAGAAACAAATAAAAAAAATCTATATTGAACAGTTGTAGTAAAAGCACACTTGACTAGCTTGATCAAAAAAAAAAAATCTAACTAAAGTTTGAAAATTATCATTTAGAATAAAATGACAGGGTAGAAACAAATAAAAAAAAAAATCTATATTGAACAGTTGTAGTAAAAGCACACTTTGCTAGCTTGATCAACAAAAATATAACTAAAGTTTGAAAATTATCATTTAGAATGACTTTACTAGTTAGAAACAAATATAAAAATCTATATTGAACAGTTGTAGTAAAAGCACACTTGACTAGCTTGATCAAAAAAAAAAAATCTAACTAAAGTTTGAAAATTATCGTTTAGAATAAAATGACAGGGTAGAAACAAATAAAAAAAATCTATATTGAACTGAACAGTTGTAAAAAAGCACACTTGACTAGCTTGATCAAAAAAAAAAAATCTAACTAAAGTTTGAAAATTATCATTTAGAATAAAATGACTTTACTAGTTAGAAAAACAGATACAAATATAAAACTCTATATTGAACGTTAGTATGTGGTACAGTTGAGCGCCTTAAGGGCAACATTAAATAAAATTACATTTACCTGGTAGCGGTGGAGGTACCAGCGGCGATAGTGAATGGTGTCCTTATGTCGGGAACACGAACGCTCGAGGGTCCGGCACCAGCGGCGATAGTGAATGGTGTCCTTATGTCGGGAACACGAACGCTCGAGGGTCCGGCACCAGCGGCGATAGTGAATGGTGTCCTTATGTCGGAGGAGACGGGAACACGAACGCTGGAGGGTCCGGTACCAGCGGCGATAGTGAATGGTGTCCTTATGCCGGTGGAGACGGGAACACGAACGCTGGAGGGTCCGGTACCAGCGGCGATAGTGAATGGTGTCCTTATGTTGGAGGAGACGGGAACACGAACGCTGGAGGTTCCGGCACCAGTGGAAGGGATAGACCTGGATAGATAATTTAGTCTCAGAATATGCAGTACTTTACACGTTTTTATCTTAGAACAGAAAATGAAAACCAATATGCTTCAGTTTGCTAACTTGATCAAAAACTAAGTAACTAAAGTTTGAAAATTATCATTTAGACTAAAATGATTTTACTAGTTAGAAAAATCTATATTGAACCGAACAGTTGTAATAAAACCACACTTGACTAGCATGAGCAGAAAACTAACTAAAGTTTGAAAATTATCATTTAGAATAAAAAAAAAGTAAAATGGTTTTACAAGGGTAGAAAACAAATACATTGAACAGTTGTAATAAAAGCATAGTTTACTAGCTTGAGCAAAAAATCTAACTAAAGTTTGAAAATTAACATTTATAGAATAAAATGACAGGGTAAAAACAAATATAAAACTCTATATTGTACGTTAGTAAGTGATTCAATTGAGCGCCTTAAGGGTAATATTAAATAAAATTTCATTTACCTGGTTGCAGTTGAAGGTACGACGGGGACGTAGGGATTTCCCATACCCGCTGCGACAGTGGATTGACGACGCTTCTTGAGGGAAAGTTTCGATGTCCTTTGCCTTAATTCCCTGCCACCTTGTTGGAGTATGCAAAGGCGCTTCGACTGTTCAGGAAGCTCAGGTGTAGGAGGTCTTTTGGCTGCCGCCTCTAGAGTGCGCACTGCCGTGAGTAGCTCTTCAAAGCAGTCGGCATCAGTGGAAGGACCAGCATCAGATCTGGATAGATAATTTAGTCTCAGAATATGCAGTACTTTACATGTTTTTTTAACTTAGAACAGTTATGTTGTAATAAAGGCACACTTTACTAGCTTGATCAAAAAATCTAATATTTAACTAAAGTTTGAAAAATTATCGTTTTAGAATAAAATGACAGGGTAGAAACAAATATAAAAATCTATATTGAACAGTTGTAATAAAAACACGCTTGACTAGCTTGATCAAAAAAAAAAATCTAACTAAAGTTTGAAAATTATCGTTTAGAATAAAATGACAGGGTAGAAACAAATAAAAAAATCTATATTGAACAGTTGTAAAAAAGCACACTTGACTAGCTTGATCAAAAAATCTAACTAAAGTTTGAAAATTATCGTTTAGAATAAAATGACAGGGTAGAAACAAATAAAAAAAAAAATCTATATTGAACAGTTGTAGTAAAAGCACACTTGACTAGCTGATCAAAAAAAAAAAAATCTAACTAAAGTTTGAAAATTATCATTTAGAATAAAATGACAGGGTAGAAACAAATAAAAAAAAAATCTATATTGAACAGTTGTAGTAAAAGCACACTTTGCTAGCTTGATCAACAAAAATATAACTAAAGTTTGAAAATTATCGTTTAGAATAAAATGACAGGGTAGAAACAAATAAAAAAAAAAATCTATATTGAACAGTTGTAGTAAAAAAGCACACTTGACTAGCTTGATCAAAAAATCTAACTAAAGTTTGAAAATTATCGTTTAGAATAAAATGACAGGGTAGAAACAAATAAAAAAAATCTATATTGAACAGTTGTAGTAAAAGCACACTTTGCTAGCTTGATCAACAAAAATATAACTAAAGTTTGAAAATTATCATTTAGAATGACTTTACTAGTTAGAAACAAATATAAAAATCTATATTGTACGTTAGTAAGTGATTCAGTTGAGCAACTTAAGGACAATATTAAATAAAATTTTATTTACCTGGTATCAGTTGAGGATCCAGCACAGGAAAATTCTCGCATAGTGGACATCTCAGGTAGAGAAGAGGATCGACGAGCTAGCAGGTAGAGAAGGAGAGCGAGCAGGGTTGACAGGTCGCAAACTGACAGATGAACACAGTGACAGTCGCTGAGAAGTCGGTGTTTATATACACCCTCCCCCACGGGACTTTGACCGTTGTGCAATGTGGATTCTAGGAATCATCTATTTTTAAACCTTATCTGTGTCAAATGCAGACACAGTGAAGCGCTGGACATTTGACCTTTTGACCCTCCAGCTGATAAAGAATTGCACCATATCGTGTGATGTGGCGAAAGTGCTGTTGCTACTCTCCTAATAAGCGATCTGAAGGATGTCTACAGGAAACGTACGATTTCCGATACACTGATAACGGACTTGGAAAACTTTTAGCCTGTTGAACGTCTATTGCAAGCTAGATCTTATATACAAGTCCTACGAACAATTTAAACCAAATTTTATTAATTTTTCTGTGAAACAGTTACTGTGTCATTCTTCTAGTAAAATACGTGAACCTTGGATCCGATGAGGCTTTTTCCCGAAATTAACGTGGAGGTACGCTAGCGACGGAATTATTTTTTTTTTTTCCCCGATTAAACAGATTTATTACGAGCGCTGGATGATTTTAATAAAGGTAAGTGAGAGTTTTTATTTACTAGGGGATCGATTAACGGGTTGGAAAAAATAAATACCAGAGTTTTAATAAAAGGGAATCGTTTAGCAGTCCTGGCAAAATGAACACCAAAAGATTTTTAATAGAAGTAACTTTTAATAGAAAGGGTTTTAATTAATAAGAATACAACTTTGAGAGTTGATTTTTACAATTGAGACTTGTGTCATCTTTTTCTGCGGAATTATTCTGAGACTTGTAATCCGAGGGAAGGAGGGGCCTTAAAATATAGGTCAATCAGGGGGGTCTTTTTGGAGGTGTTTTTACAATTGAGACTTGTATCATCCTTTTTTGTGCAATTATTCTGAGGCTTGCATCAGCCGTTCCGAGGGAAGGAGAGGGGGGTTTAAAATATAGGCAGGGTTTAAAATATAGGTCGACCAGGGGGTTTGCAAAATGGAGGTTTTAAAATAAAAGGTTAGTCTGAAATAAAGAAAAATCGAGACTATTCGAGAAGGAGGACTTAAAATATAGCTCAACCAGGGGGTTTGCAAAATCGAGGTTTTAAAATAAAAGGTGAGTCTGAAATAACGAAAAATCGAGACTATTCGAGAAGGAGGACTTAAAATTAGAGTTAAAAACTAGATAGCACAAGGGTTTAAAAGGGGGGAGGAATTTTTAATTATGAATTATTAATTATGAATTATTAATACCACGACAGTTGCTACGCCAGGGTCAATTTCCGGTCGATTGCGACATAGGGGACAAAGTTCAGAAGGCAATGTGGCCCAGCACAGGTCAATTTCCGGTCGATTGCGACATAGGGGGTCCAGGTCAAGAAGGCAACGTGGACGATTGCTACATAGGGGGGGAAAGCACTGTGCAAAGGGGGATCGGTGGAGTGCCACTAAACTACTCCCCGCCCCATCTCTCACTGGTAACCTAGCAATAAACAATAAAAATTTAGCTTTTGAGTAGTGGGAAGTAAACAATTCTGCTGTAACTAACAGAATGAGACATCTTGCACGTTCGCTTCCTTTTTGTCTCAGTTATCGATTGTTCTGGGAATGAAGAATTTCGTGTTCGTCTTGTACTTGCAGACGACAAAGTGGAAAAAATATCTCACTTTCCGTTTTCGAAAGCGAGATAAAAAAAAGAACCCTAAATGGAAAAAACATGTAAATTCGGTGGATGGAAATTTTCTACTCAAAAAAAAGAACAAGGAGTTGGAACGCTGATTAGAAATATTCGCATTTAAAACGTTCTTTGGGAACGAAGAACGAAACTTTGATAAAAGAAAAAGTAATCGGAGACATATAAAGACTGGAATTACAAGAAAATCTCGAAAGAAATCAGTTTAAAAAAACTACACAGTTTCGAGAACGAAAATGGAACATCGAGAAATTGGAGAAAAAACATGACTTTGATGGTTGGGAAAAGAAAGACCAAAGATTGTAATTATAATATTCTTTAAAAAAGAGAAACGATGCAGAAGATTATTAAGCCAGGAATTGGAATGGCATTCCTAAGAAACAAAGAAAGAGTCAGTTAAAATTACTTAAAAGAGAAGGCTTTCTTTTTCTAAAAGGGGCGGGGTTGGCTCAGTCGGTAACGCGCCAGACTCGAGTCCCAGCTGGGTCAGCGTTGAGATTTATCTCCGCAAAATTCCCCGCCCTGCCCACGGTCAGTAGGGGGCACCGATCTTGTAAAGGCCACCGTCCGTCGGATGGGACATTAACCCGTGGCACCGTGTGCAGAAGACCCATACCCTGTGCACGTTAAAGAACACACAGGATGGCCTTGACGGGAGGCTACCATCAGTCTCCCAACGGCTGTTGCAGGGGGTCCCTCCCCCAACCTTCTCTGAGCCTTCGGGGTCCATGTGACCTGGCCATTTAATCCATTGTGTGCAAAAAAGTATTACTCAGAGGTAAAATTACTCAATTAACAACGTTAAAGAATACGCTGGATGGCCTTGACGGGAGGCTACCATCTGTCTCCCAACAGCTGTTCCAGTGGTCCCTATCCAAGGACCCTATCCCAACAGCTGTTCCAGTGGTCCCTATCCAAGGACCCTAAGGAGGGTCCCCTATCCCAACCTTCTCTGAGCCTTCGGGGTTCTTGTAACCTGGCCATTTAGCCATGGTGTGCAAAAATGTGCCGCTCAGAGGTAAAACTACTCAACAACGTTAAAGAATACGCTGGATGGCCTTGACGGGAGGCTACCATCTGTCTCCCAACAGCTGTTCCAGTGGGTCCCCTAACACAACTTTCTCTGAGCCTTCGGGGTCCTTGTGACTTGGCCATTTAACTCATGGTGTGCAAAAAAGTGCTGCTCAGAGGTAAAACTACTCAACAACGTTAAAGAACACGCTGGATAGCCTTGACGGGAGGCTATCATCTGTCTCCCAACAGCTCTTCCAGTGTGTCTCCTCCCCCAACCTTCTCTGAGCCTTCGGGGTCTTTGTGACCTAACCATTTAGCCCATGGTGTGCAAAAAAGTTCCTCTTAGAGGTAAAACTACTCAATTAACAACGTTAAAGAGAACGCTGGATGGCCTTGACGGGAGGCTACCATCTGTCTCCCAACAGCTGTTCCAGTGGGTCCCCTCCCCCCAACTTTCTCTGAGCCTTTGGTGTCCATGTGACCTGGCCATTTAGCCTATGGTGTTCAATAAAGTGCCGCTCAGAGGTAAAACGACCGAACCCAACCTTATATAGATAGATAAAACTATAGTTATAGTATAATAATGCCAACTTAACTACTTTGTTACTGGATCTAGCGATTTTACCGCGTACCCCACTTTGAGAACCCCTCGCCTCTGTCAAAATTTTATTCACGACCGTGATTAATATATATTAATGGTTAGCATAGTAGGCTACTGATTCAAACGGACCTGGTTTCCAGCCCCGTGTAAGGCATAGAATGGATGTCGGTGTTCTCTTTCTAATGAGGTCTCGGCTTTATCTCAGATTATGTTTTTGTCATATTGCACAGGCTCCTGCCAGACCTCTGTGGAAAGCAGCTGCTTGAAGGTAATTTGTTTCTATCGTAATAAATAAAGAACACAATAAGAACATTTTCAGACGACAAAAACAGAAGTATCCTGTTGATTCGCAATGCCAGATTTACAAAACAAATAAAAAGAAGTAGGCTTTTTGCTAACACCCCCCCTCCCAAAAGAGGAGGCAGAATCGGAAGAATGACTTTCTTCCTCGTCTTTGCTCTCTGACATTCTTAGTTCAGAGACCCTCAGAGGAGGAGGATTCGCCATTGACGCACGCGCCACACCAGCGGGATGACCTTCCTCTTGGCTCATTCCGTCAATGTCTGGCATTCTGCCAACTCGCAAAGCGAGGCTTCGGCCTCTTGGAGCAGACAATCCATTTCCAAATCGGGTTTGTCTTTTTCTCTGTGCCTCCCTCGCCTACTTTCTCGAGATCTGCCAGCGACAGAATCGCCCCTACGCCTCACGATGGCTTCGAAGCAGACGGTTAAGACAGAAACATTTCCCACCGGGTGGCAGTTACAGCAAACGGATCTTCACAAGGGAGGAGATGTACACTATACCACCAAAAGGACGAACACTTTTAGGTTATCTCCATGGACACATAAACCATATATAATATCACTACACACCAATTCTAACAAGGCCCTGTTTGACATTGTCTGCCCACCGCATCCTAGGTCTCCCCCTCTTTCTGAGGCCTTTAGGCACACTGTTCATAACCCTATTCATCATCACCATCATCCTCATGCAGCCATGGGCTACGGAGGTCCAACCAGACCGTGCAATTTAGATCTCCAAGCAAGTCTGTCCTGAGCTACATCTGCTGCATCTGGCCACTGCACACGAATTATAACAAGGTCCTGTTTGACATTGTCTGCCCACCGCATCCTAGGTCTCCCCCTCTTTCTGAGGCCTTTAGGCACACTGTTCATAACCCTATTCATCATCACCATCATCCTCAAGCAGCCATTTGCTACGGAGGTCCAACCAGACCGTGCAATTTAGATCTCCAAGCAAGTCTGTCCTGAGCTACATCTGCTGCATCTGGCCACTGCACACCAATTCTAACAAGGTCCTGTTTGACATTGTCTGCCCACCACATCCTAGGTCTCCCCCTCTTTCTGAGGCCTTTAGGCACACTGTTCATAACCCTATTCATCATCATCCTCAAGCAGCCAAGGGCTATGGAGGTCCAACCAGACCGTGCAATTTAGTTCTCGAAGCAAGTCTGTCCTGAGCTACATCTGCTGCATCTGGCCACTGCACACCAATTCTAACAAGGTCCTGTTTGACACTGTCTGCCCACCGCATCCTAGGTCTCCCCCTCCTTCTCAGGCCTTTAGGCACACTATTCATAACCTATTCATCATCACCATCATCCTCAAGCAGCCATGGGCTACGGAGGTCCAACCAGACCGTGCAATTTAGTTCTCCAAGCAAGTCTGTCCTGAGCTACATCTGCTGCATCTGGCCACTGCACACCAATTCTAACAAGGTCCTGTTTGACATTGTCTGCCCACCGCATCCTAGGTCTCCCCCTCTTTCTGAGGCCTTTAGACACACTGTTCATAACCCTATTCATCATCATCCTCAAGTGGGGCGGGGGTGGCTCAGTCGGTAGCGCGCCAGGCTCGTAATCTGTAGTTCCCAGGTTCGAGTCCCAGCTGGGTCAGTGTTGAGATTTATCTCCGCAAAATTCCCCGCCCTGCCCACGGTCAGTAGGGGACACCGATGGGCTTGGAAAGGACGCCGTCCGTCGGATGGGACGTTAAGCCGTGGCCCCGTGTGCGGGAGAGCCATACCCTGTGCACGTTAAAGAACACGCTGGATGGCCTTGACGGGAGACTACCATCTGTCTCCCAACAGCTGTTCCAGTGGGTCCCCTCTCCCAACCTTCTCTGAGCCTTCGGGGTCCATGTGACCTGGCCATTTAGCCCATGGTGTGCAAAAAAGTGCCGCTCAGAGGTAAAACAACCCAACCTGTGCACGTTAAAGAACACGCTGGATGGCCTTGACGGGAGGCTACCATCTGTCTCCCAACAGCTGTTCCAGTGGGTCCCCTCCCCCAACCTTCTCTGAGCCTTCGGGGTCCATGTGACCTGGCCATTTAGCCCATGGTGTGCAAAAAAGTGCCGCTCAGAGGTAAAACAACTCAACCCATCATCCTCAAGCCGCCATGGACTATGGAGGTCCAACCAGACCGTGCAATTTAGTTCTCCAAGCAAGTCTGTCCTGAGCTACATCTGCTGCATCTGGCCACTGCACACCAATTCTAACAAGGTCCTGTTTGACATTGTCTGCCCACCGCATCCTAGGTCTCCCCCTCTTTCTGAGGCCTTTAGGCACACTGTTCATAATCCTATTCATCATCATCATCCTCAAGCAGCCATGGGCTACGGAGGTCCAACCAGACCGTGCAATTTAGTTCTCGAAGCAAGTCTGTCCTGAGCTACATCTGCTGCATCTGGCCACTGCACACAAATTCTAACAAGGTCCTGTTTGACATTGTCTGCCCACCGCATCCTAGGTCTCCCCCTCTTTCTGAGGCCTTTAGGTACACTGTTCATAACCCTATTCATCATCAACATCATCCTCAAGCAGCCATTGGCTACGGAGGTCCAACCAGACCGTGCAATTTAGTTCTCCAAGCAAGTCTGTCCTGAGCTACATCTGCTGCATCTGGCCACTGCACACAAATTCTAACAAGGTCGTGTTTGACATTGTCTGCCCACCGCATCCTAGGTCTCCCCCCCTCCTTCTCAGGCCTTTAGGCACACTGTTCATAACCCTATTCGCCAATCTATAATTATCCATACGGGCAACATGGCCAAACCAACGGAGTCTCTCTCTGCACAATATGCTGCTTAAAAGAGGTTGCCGACTCCTTTGTAACTAATGATGAGGTTAGGCAAAGTTAAACCACGTAATACCTAAGATACTACGTAAGCATCTAGTCTCCTGTTATCTTGTTTACAAAGTGTCCAAGTTTCACTACCATCACTAACCCTAGAAATAACCAAACTATTATACAGTCTAATTTTAATCTTTAGATGTATATGCCTATTTCTCCACAATCTCTATAGATTCTTAAAAGTCCCGGCAGCAATCCCTATTCGTCTGTTAATCTCATGCCGCACAACACCCAACACTGTTACATAGCTCCCAAGATAATTAAACTGACACCTGCTCAAGACTGCAACCATTCAGATTAACTGAATCACAACCTGCCTGACCAATTTTCATCACTTTAGTTTTCTCTCTGTTTATAACCAAACCTACTGTACTATCAGTCTCATCAACAGCTCGAAAGAAAGAATTCATCTCATCAACATCATTTGCCAAAAGGGCTAAATCATCAGCATAATCTAAATCAGAAATTTTCGTTTCTCTAGCCCATTTAAGGCCAAAATCTTTCCCTTGAAGTGAATTTCTCATAACATAATCAATAACCAAGCTAAAGAGAAAAGGAGACAAAATGCACCCTTGTCGAACACCAGAAGTAATGCTAAACCAATTGCTACAAGCGTTACCAACTCTCACACACGACTCAGTGTTATTATAGAGAGCTTTCATAATGTTAACTAACTTGTCTGGTATACCATATGATTTCACAATCAACCACAAATTACGACGATTAACAGAGTCGAAAGCCTTTTTGAAATCAACAAAGCTAGCAATCAAAGGTTTCTGAAACTAAACATTTCTCAAGAATCTGCCCAAGTGAAAATATCTGATCCACACATCCCCTACTACTTCTGAATCCACATTGCTCATCACGCAGTTGTCCATCAACCAAATTCTTAATTATAATATTCTTTAAAAAAGAGAAACGATGCAGAAGATTATTAAGGCAGGAATGGTAATGGCACAATGTAGTCCTTTTAAGAAACAACGTTAAAGAACACGCTGGATGGCATTGACGGGAGGCTACCATCTGTCACCCAACAACTGTTCCAGTGGGTCCTCTCCCCCAACCTTCTCTGAGCCTTCGGGATCTTTGTGACCTGGCCATTTAGCCCATGTTGTGCAAAAAAGTGCCCCTCAGGGTTAAAACAACTCAACCTTCTCTAAGCCTTAGCATTCTTGTGACCTGGCTATTTAGCCCATTGTGTAGAAAAAATTGCCGCTCAGAGGCAAAACAACCCAACTGATCAGTAAGACCTGTGAGTCATGGCAGACCTTATTTGAAAACGATAGAGAAAAGAAATACCATATTCGGGAGGGGGGGTGGCTCAGTGGGTAGCGCGTCAGGCTCGTAATCTGTAGTTCCCAGGTTCGAGTCCCAGCCGGGTCAGCGTTGAGATTTATCTCCGCAAAATTCCCCGCCCTGCCCACGGTCAGTAGGGGACACCGATGGGCTTGGAAAGGCCGCCGTCCGACGGATGGGACGTTAAGCCGTGGCCCCGTGTGCGGGAGAGCCATACCCTGTGCACGTTAAAGAAATACGCTGGATGGCCTTGACGGGAGACTACCATCTGTCTCCCAACAGCTGTTCCAGTGGGTCCCTTCCCCCAACCTTCTCTGAGCCTTCGGGGTCCATGTGACCTGGCCATTTAGCCCATGGTGTGCAAAAAAGTGCCGCTCAGAGGTAAACCAACCCAACAACCATATTCGGGGCTTGAATTCTTTGATTAATAATCAATCTCTCTGCCCAGATCAAAGACCAAGTAGCATTAAAATGGATATTTAATTTGTGGATGGATTTCTGTGTTTTTGCCAAACTCGGAGAGAGATCTCTGGCGTCCCACTCAACTGTTAAATACAACCTTCAACTTTGTATATTTGTTGCGCCACATCCAAGTCAACTCAGCTCGAGGCATTAGCAATCAAGTTGTTACCACACATTTGGCTGTTGAAGTCAAGAGATTGTCGTAGAAAGGTACGCCTACTCGATGTATGGCCACACACGAAGAAGTTTAACTTTATAAACGTCTCCAGACTTAGTTCGGTCTTAAAACAAATCATTATGCCACCAGCGAAAGTGACTTGTCAACCACCTACTATATGATACTGTACTAGACCGAATTTACTGTGATGTCTTCCCGTTATTGAACAGTTTAATTCTAAGACTTCTCAAAACTCTAAAGCAGTTCAAATAGCATTGTGTGTGACCGTAACCGTACGCCTACTCTGTTGCCTAGCAACGAAAGCGATGCGAACGTGACGGCCCACACGCCACGGGCGCTTGTTCATTACGAGCAGGCGCAGCATTCATGAGGTTTGCGTTGGGTTCAGTGTCTTGCGTCGATTTCTGACGAAGTACGGTTTCCCGAAATGCACTTCGCGCTCCGCGGAGCTTCTGCTGGGAGAATCCGAGCGACCTAATTGGTCGATTTGTACTCGTTGGTCTGGGGGGGATGCTCCTTTGTGAGGGGGGGGACGGAAAAGTGGCGTGAGGTGACGTCGCTGCTCGTGTTGTTTTTTCTCTCACTGACGTATTTAGTACGTTTCAAGGTTAAAGAGGTTGTTGCAAACGATTTTCACTCGTGCTTTTTTCTAATCTGGGAATCTTTTGATTTTTGTTAACTGTTGCTTTTCCTATGTTTTAATAAAGTCAATTTGGTAAGTGGCGGGGGTGACTCAGTCGGTAGCTCGCCAGGCTCGTAATCTGCACTTCCCAGGTTCGAGTGGGTCAGCGTTGACATTTATCTCCGGAAAATTCTCCGCACTGCTCACGATCACTAGGGGACACCGATGGGCTTGGAAAGGCAGCCGTCCGTCGGATGGGACGTTAATCCGTGGTTCCGTGTGCGGGAGAGCCACACCCTGTGCACGTTAAAGAACACGCTGGATGGCCTTGACGGGAGGCTACCATCTGTTTCCCAACAGCTGATCCAATGGGTCCCCTCCCCCAACCTTCTCTGAGCCTTCAGGGTCCTTGTGACCTGACCATTTAGCCCATGATGTGTAGAAAAGTGCCTCTCAGAGGTAAAAGTGCTCAATTAAGAACGTTAAAGAACACGCTGGATGGCCTTGACGGGAGGCTACCATCTGTCTCCCAACAGCTGATCCAATGGGTCCCCTATCCCAACCTTCTCTGAGCCTTCGGGGTTCTTGTAACCTGGCCATTTAGCCATGGTGTGCAAAAATGTGCCGCTCAGAGGTAAAACTACCCAATTCAACTCTGCTGTAGTGTTATATTTTGGTCTCTTTATTTGCATAGACTGATGTGATTGTAGATTTGCACCGATTAAACACGAGAGTCGGCATTTCATCGTATAACTCAAGATGGGAAGGGGGGTGGGACCATGACGACTGCATCAAGCCAAAATAAAAAAAAATAGTGAGAGCGAGAAGTTTGCTGCAGCAAGTGACTGAAAAAAAAGGTGTGTGTGTTGGAGGGGAGGGGGAGAGATCATGTGACTGGGTGAAGCAAGAATTATATGAGTTTGGGGGCAGTGGTTGGATTGTCACTGTTGGCTGGAGTGGTGCTTAACAAATTTATTAAAAGTACTTTTAACGTTTACACGACTTCAGGTATGTATCTGGTTTCGCGCGTTGCTTTGGTTTCTGATTAAAATCCGATTATTCAGTAAGGCTTCATCGGAAGATTGGAGTCGTTTGCTGATCTCTTCATCTTAAAGGTAAGACAATTGATGGGAACAGGTCACTACACGTCTCTAGTTCGGATCAGTTTATTTAGAGCGAAAAAGAGGCCGAGGTAGTTCACTGAAAGGACTTTTTCGGTTGGGTTGTTTTACCTCTGAGCGACACTTTTTTGCACACCAAGGGCTAAATGGCCAGGTCACATGGACCCCGAAGGCTCAGAGAAGGTTGGGGGAGGGGACCCACTGGAATAGCTGTTGGGAGACAGATGGTATACTCCCATCAAGGACATCCAGTGTGTTCTTTAACGTTGTTAATTGAGTAGTTTTATCTCTGAGCGGCACATTTTTGCATACCATGGGCTAAATGGCCAGGTCACAAGGACCCCGAAGGCTCGGAGAAGGTTGAGAGACAGATGGTAGCCTTTCGTCAAGGTCATCCAGCGTGTTCTTTAACGTGCACAGGGTATGGCTCTCCCGCACACGTGGCCACGGCTTCCCATCCGACGAACGGCGGCCTTTCCAAGTCCATCGGTGTCCCCTACTGACCGTGAACAGGGCGGGGAGTTTTGCGGAGATAAAAATCTAAACGCTGACCCAGCTGGGACTCGAACCTGAGGACTTTTTAGTGTCAAAGGAGCTTTTCTCCTCCTCCTCAAGCAGCCATGGGCTACGGAGGTCCAACCAGACCGTGCAATTTAGTTCTCCAAGTAACTCTGTCCTGAGGTGCATCTGGCTACTGCACACCAATTCTAACAAGGTCCTGTTTGACATTGTCTGCCCACCGCATCCTTGGTCTCCCCCTCTTGATGTGGCTGCAGTGTTTCGAATGTGACGTTAAGCCGTGTGTGGGAGAGCCATACCCTGTGCGCATTAAAGAATATGCTGGATGGTCTTAACGGGAGGCTACGATCTGTCTTGTAACACCTGTCCGGTGGATCCCCCCTCACCATTCTTCTCAGATCCCTTGGGGTCCTTCTGACCTACGGGGGCGGGGGTGGCTCAGTCGGTTGCGCGCCAGCTCGTAATCTGTAGTTCCCAGGTTCGAGTCCCAGCTGGGTCAGCGTTGAGATTTATCTCCGCAAAATTCCGCGCCCTGCCCACGGTCGGTAGGGGACACCGATGGGCTTGGAAAGGCCGCCGTCCGTCGGATGGGACGTTAATCCGTGGTTCCGTGTGCTGGAGAGCCACACCCTGTGCACGTTAAAGAACACGCTGGATGGCCTTGACGGGAGGCTACCATCTGTCTCCCAACAGCTGTTCCAGTGGGTCCCCTCCCCCAACCTTCTCTGAGCCTTCGGGGTCCATGTGACCTGGCCATTTAGCCCATGGTGTGCAAAAAAGTGCCGCTCAGAGGTAAAACAACCCAACCCTTCTGACCTGGTCATTTAGCCCGTTGTATAGAAAAAATTGCCGGCCAAAGGCAAAAGATCCTGACGTTATATCACGTGCGTAAATGGGCTTTAAATTTTCTACACTTATTTTCTGTTGGTGTATATAATTTTTGTGGAATGTTAAAATAAATATATGCATTAATTTTTTTAACAAACATCATTAAATTTAAATGGTTTTATTTGAAAATCAATTGTGTCACATTTTGTTGACAATTAGACCCCTTTATCAGGTGGTTGCTTGAAAAAAAATTTTTTTTTTAAAACGACATAAGTTTATTTTGATTGTGATACTATTTTTAAAATCTGTCTGTTATTACTTGTTACCAGCTATCTTTATTTTGAAATGTTTTTTATTTTCAAATCCCGTTTTATTCAGTAACATATTTTATCAGTAAATTGTATAACTAATATAATATTATAGTTATATTATTATATTAATAACATTATGTGTCTTGAGTGCAGCTCTGTATGCCATCTGGAACGTCAATAGCCAATTTGTGGCTGCGAGACACAGGTTGGCCACCCCTGGTTTATATGTGCGAATTACTTTTCCTTCTTTCAGAGCTTTAAAATTTGTTCTCTTTAACTACTTCTTAGTTTACAATTTAATAAGTGTAATAAAATGTTTGTTTTGAAAGTTTATATACGTAATGATTTTTTTTCTCTAATAGCTATGTATTTTGCATGAGACATAGACAAAATAACAGGTAATGGTAAGTAGTAGTTTACTATATTTTAATATTACTCATGGTACTTGTGGTAACACCGCTCAAGTTACCTCATTTGGCTTTAACCGCACTTCCAGTCGTTGCTTCCAGTGACCCTTATGAAAAAAAATCTTGTCCACCAATCTAGAAAGTTTAGGAAAGTTCAAGGTCCTTCCCTCTATTCCAAATAAGTGGATTTAAGGAATTTTTTTCACTAATTGACAATTTCATCATATTATTTAAACAATTCATCTATCCAGTAAATAAAAATATATTCTAAAAACCTTAGTTATAAATCTGGCAACAACATTAACTTTTAATAGGTGACATCACGTCAACCATTTGCAATGTATCGTTCAACAGGTTTAGATTAGAATTACTTAGGAAATTTAAGGTAACTTTGAATTTAGGAAAATTCCCTTTGATATTCTCATCATCTGTAAATTCCGTAGTTCCTATCTTAGTAGATTAAAGTAATTCTGTCTTCCTTGAGTGTATTTACTGCAGCGAAAAATAACATGAGAGTGCATTTTGTGACACGGATTCTCGCGCTTCCCCGACATTCTGTTGAAATCCTTCCTTCCAATTGGCCCATTTGTATTCGTGAGGCGATTTGAAAGAGTGACGCGCAATGACGTAATCTGGATGCTTTCATAACGTAACGATTCTCTGATGTTTCAAGGTTGGGAGAAGAACGTGGATTTAATCGTTCTTGTTTGAGGAATTTTTTGTTGTTATAGAGAGCCACAAAGACAAAAAAAATTGAATGATACGAATTTGAACATCGAAAAGGAAATACTCTTAGTTTTTATAATTTGTCATTGTTAAATGTAGGAAATACCAGTAGACACGGTTGCCAGATTGATTGTGGAATTAGTTGCTGGAGACCTTGACTTTCTGACTTTTTGTCCTGTTCACGTATTTAACTATCGTACGTTGAACAGGTGATGTTATCAGCGTAATTTATAGCCGATGCTGTGACAGTCAGTTGCAACAAGAAAGGGCAGATTGCAAAGGAAAGTCTTACAGGCTACCGTGCATTCTTTGTATATTATTTCTTTCAAGCGGATAGCTATTGTCAGAATGACAGTGGTGAATATGCTAAAAGAGACAATATCGGTGCTTTCAACTGGAGGGCTATTCATTCCCTCCAATCCATTCTTCTTTCTATCTGCGGTTCCTGTGACCTCCCCAACGGCAATTCGAAGCTAATAAAGCAAGGTTGACGATTTTGAATAGCGTGATACTAAAGCTTGAATTTCATTGAAAGCAATGATGTCGCAGTGGTAATTGGCGGTTCGCGGTTTTCCTTTCCGTATCATCCGAGAGCCAGTGGTGGCCTTAAGAGAGATCACATCTATCGGCTATCCCTAAATTAAAATTTGTCAAGTGATTAATATATTAGAGGGAGACAAGTCTTATTAAAATACTCTAAAACTTAGATACATTATCCATGGCATTACTAACATTTTAAATCACAGCCCTTAACAACTTTTTGAATACTATTATGCAGTAGGTGAGCGTGGGCATAGAATAAAATTGTCTTCAGATGGCTGAGATCTGAACCTACGACTTTCGTCAATTTTCCTGTATGCCCACGTTCACCTACAGCATAATAGTATTCAAAGCATTGTTGATCCTAAAAATTATATATAATATATTGGCAAGCAGCTGCTTGAGGGGGTATTTATTTATTAGTTTTTATTTATTGATTCGTATCGAATTTCAAACTAATTTCCCAAAGCTTTTACTGCGTCGCTTGGGAAGGGAGGGGGGGGGGGGGTAGGGCCCCCAGCTCGTAATCTTCAGTTCCCAGGTTCGAATTCCAGCTGGGCCAGCGTTGAGGCTTATCTTCGCAAAATTCCCCGCCATGCCCTCGGAGTAAGGGATACCGATGTGCTTGGAAAGGGCGCTGTCCGTCGGATGGGATGTGGCCCGTGTGCGGTAGAGCCTTACTCTGTGCACATTAAAGAACCCGCTGGATGGCCTTGACGGGAGACTACCTTCTGTCTCCAGTGAGTCCCCTCCCCCAACTTCTCTGAGCCTTCGGGGTCCATGTGACCTGGCCATTTAGCTCATGGTGTGCAAAAAAGTGCTGTTCAGAGGTAACTACTCAATTAACAACGTTAAAGAACATGCTGGATGGTTTTGACGGGAGTCTAACAGCTGTTCCAAGCCGTCCCATGGCCGAGTGGTTAGCTACTGATCTGGGGGGGGTTAGCTACTGATCCGAGTGGTTAGCTACTGATCGTCCCATGGCCGAGTGGTTGGCTACTGATCTGAGGGACCTGGGTTCGAGCCCCGGGTAAGGCATGGTTGTATGTCGTTTTTCTGCTGAGGCCCTGCCATCCTCTCAGACCTTCTACTTTGGCATATAAACTGACAGGCTCCTGTCAGACCTCTGTGGCAAGCAGCTGCTTGAGGGGGTATTTTTTTTTTAACAGCTGTTCCAGTGGGTTTCCTCCCCCAACCTTCTCTGAGCCTTTAGGGCCCTTGTGACCTGGCCATTTAGCCCATGGTGTGCAAAAAGTGCCACTCAGAGGTAAAACTACTCAATTAACAACGTTAAAGAACACGCTGGATGGCCTTGATGGGAGGCTACCATCTGTCTCCCAACAGCTGTTCCAGTGGGACCCCTCCCCCAACCTTCTCTGAGCCTTCGGGTTTCTTATGACCTGGTCATGTAGCCCATTTTGTGCAAAAAAGTGCCGTTCAGAGGTAAAACTACTCAACAACGTTAAAGAACACGCTGGATGGTTTTGACGGGAGTCTAACAGCTGTTCCAGTGGGTTCCCTCCCCCAACTTTCTCTGAGCCTATAGGGCCCTTGTGACCTGGCCATTTAGCCCATGGTGTGCAAAAAAGTGCCACTCAGAGGTAAAACTACTCCATTAACGTTAAAGAACACGCTGGATGGCCTTGACGGGAGCTACCATCTGTCTCCCAACAGCTGTTCCAGTGGGACCCCTCCCCCAACCTTCTCTGAGCCTTCGGGGTCCTTATGACCTGGTCATGTAGCCCATTGTGTGCAAAAAAGTGCCGTTCAGAGGTAAAACTACTCAATTAACAATGTTAAAGAACACGCTGGATGGTTTTGTCGGGAGGCTACCATCTGTCTCCCAACAGCTGTTCCAGTAGGTCCCCTCCCCCAACCTTCTCTGAGCCTTCGGGTTTCTTATTACCTGGTCATTTAGCCATTATGTGTAAAAAAAAAGTGCCGCTCAGAGGTAAAACCATCTAACTATATTAGTTTAATGGCCGCTATTTTACTGAACAGCAATGTGCCTGGTACATTGCAAAAAATGTAAACTCTTATTTAATTTTGGGCATTTTTTTCTGATAATGCGGAAAGCAGTTTCTTAGCAAATCTGGGCCACTAACCGTCCCGACGCCGTCAAAATCTAATAAAGTACTGTTACATCCTGTACACTCCATAATCAGCATAGTTACTCTACTTCAACCTGTCATTACTTCTATTTAGCTTGCAACACAAAATCACTACCTGCTGAAATAATACATTAAAAAACTACTCATATCACCCTAACTAATAATTTCCTACAGAAATATTCGTTATTTTTCGGTACTTTACACTTGTGACAATATACCAAAAGAAAAATTACATGCAATTATTCCACAATTATGCTGCCATTTTATTTTTAACCTCAAAAGTAGTCCGCGGTTATAAGAAATCCTTTTTTAATCATAAATTACCAGTTCTGACGTGGAAACAATATTTTAAACTGTATTTTATAATAAGAAAACAATTTCAGGAAACTGCTTGCCAGAGATGTCTGACGGTAGCCTTTCAGTATATTACACCTTAAAAAAATATCTGTGACGAAGGGAAGACCTCAGCAGAAAGAAATCATCCATACCTTCTCTGAAATTCAAATGCAGCTAACTTTGATCAGTAACGAAGCATGCTAACCACTCGGCCACCATCGGTTGATCAAAAATAAGTTTTAAGTTAGTGTTCCCGTATTGGAACATGGAGACTGAGGGATAAATTTGAATCTCTCAACATTTCATATCAATCAGAGCATTATTTAACTCAGCAATGGCCATTTGAATAAAAGTGTATACTTTTCAAATCAAATAATATTAAAAGAAAAACATTTTAAGATATTAACTCCAACATCCGACGACCGCTCGGATAAGTACTGATAGTGAGATAACGTTACTGCTAGTGAATATGTTAATATCTTGGTGCTATCCTCAAGTATATTTCGAAAAGTAAAATGGTGGTCGGATGTTGGAGTTTAATGTCTTAAAATGTTCATCATATAACACACAAAGGTTGAAGAAAAAACGTTTCTAATAACGACTGCTGAACCAACAACTTTCATTCCAAAACTTAGTTCCCTAGAAATCATTAGCATGAAGCCATTGAGAAGCCTGTAATTGACAAGCCTGACATTCTCATTCATTAAATATTCTGACGTCGTCTTCTATGGCGTCATTAATTTCATTTTTTCTAATAAACCACACTCCATCACTCAAGTAATAAATGTGATGCTGACAGAAGTATGTTCTGCATTATAACAACACTGTTTTTACATAAGGCAGAACCTGAAAGCACTAACAATGTTAGGATATATTTTAACGATTGCTTTCTTTCCCGGTTCTTTTACAACTCGGTTACGGATAATCATTAGCGCTGTTCGATCGTCCGCAATAATGATGCGACAAAAACTTGATTTCGGTGTGGCAACCGGTTCTACATCGTTTTCAAAATACAAATTTCAAACGATTGACGGGTAGAGAAAACACGGTTATGATCATAATTTTGATGTAGAATATTTCTTTTGTTAAATCCTTGTGAAAAATTCCAGAAAAGTTTTATTGTAAGAAATATATTGCGAGACTTGAAAAATTGCAAGCGAAACATGACTAGAAGTTAATGACATATTATTTCACCTTTATTTTGATTCACTTAACAAATATGCACTTTTATTTGAAGCCGACACTGCAAAAAAAGGTTTTTATAATCTTGTTCACTAATGATTTAGAAACCAAGTTTTTGCAAAACGTAAGGTTCATTCACTTTAAACTCTAATATGCCCTAGTTTGAAAGGTTTCCTTAAATATTTCACGAATGATTTCATCTCGCCCACAACTCCATCTCTTTTAAATATTAAGTGAAAACTCTCATTGAATATTTAAATTAATTCAGTTCACTGTAATCCTAATTCTTCTAACGTGATATGGATTGTTCTTACAGATTTATTTATAGACCTTTAAAGAAATTGTTGCAGTTATTTGTCAGAGGAGTAGTTGGGTATTACACGGCTAAACTCACTGCCAGTTTCCAACAAGGAATCTATTTCAAGTAATTTCATGTTGAACAAGAAAGATTTTGGGATAATCAAAATACTTTCCTAAGGTAATTATCCTACATATGACGTCATTTGGTCTACTCAATTTATGTTGCAATCTATAATATTCAATATTTTAATGATATTTAGTACCAAAACAACACTAAATACACTCCCATTTGTATTTTACATTTTCAGCACACAAACTACATTCAGTGACTAATTTTAGAAATAAGTTCATATTAGGGTTGTTGGGTTGTTTTACCTCTGAGCGGCACTTTTTTGCACACCATGGGCTAAATGGCCAGGTCACAAGGACCCCGAAGGCTCAGAGAAGGTTGGGGGAGGGGACCCACTGGAACAGCTGTTGGGAGACAGATAGTAGCCCCCCGTCAAGGCCATTCAGCGTGTTCTTTAAAGTGCACAGGGTATGGCTCTCCCGCACACGGGCCACGGCCTAACGTCCCATCCGACGGACGGCGGCCTTTCCAAGCCCATCGGTGTCCCCTACTGACCGTGGGCAGGGCGGGGAGTTTTGCGGGTTTATATTAGGTGAATAAGTAATCAGATTGGAGCTCAATAATTTCTCCAACAGTTTATTTTCGTATTATCGCAAATTCCCAAGTTTTATAATTCCTAAAATGTGCATTTAATGGAAAAATGTGACTGAAGATAAAGATCATAATCAAATCTTTCAGAATTTAAAGAATGGAAATTGGAATATTTCTCGACAGCAATGCGCCACGAGAATTTAACAAAAGAAGATACCTTCCTACACATAGCAACGAGGTAACTTAGGCTTGGCCTTTCTCATACAACATAAAAACACTAACCACTAGACCAGGTGGGGGCGGGGGTGGCTCAGTCGGTAGCGCGCCAGGCTCGTAATCTGTAGTTCCCAGGTTCGAGTCCCAGCTGGGTCAGCGTTGAGATTTATCTCCGCAAAATTCCCCGCCCTGCCCACGGTCAGTAGGGGACACTGATGGGCTTGGAAAGGCCGCCGTCCGTCGGATGGGACGTTTAGTCGTGGCCCCGTGTGCGGGAGAGCCATACCCTGTGCACATTAAAGAACATGCTGGATGGCCTTGACGGGAGGCTACCATCTGTCTCCCAACAGCTGTTCCAGTGGGTCCCTACCCCAACCTTCTCTGAGAATTCGGGGTCCATGTGACCTGGCCATTTAGCCCATGGTGTGCAAAAAAGTGCCGCTCAGAGGTAAAACTACTCAATTAACAACGTTAAAGAACACGCTGGATGGCCTTGATGGGAAGCTGCCATCTGTCTCCCAACAGCTGTTCCAGTGGGTCCCCGAAGGCTCAGAGAAGGTTGGGGTAGGGGACCCATTGGAACAGCTGTTGGGAGACAGATGGCAGCTTCCCATCAAGGCCATCCAGCGTGTTCTTTAACGTTGTTAATTGAGTAGTTTTACCTCTGAGCGGCACTTTTTTGCACACCCTTCGGGGTCCATGTGACCTGGCCATTTAGCCCATGGTGTGCAAAAAAGTGCCGCTCAGAGGCAAACTACTCAATTAACAACGTTAAAGAACACGCTGGATGGCCTTGATGTGAGGCTGCCATCTGTCTCCCAACAGCTGTTCCAGTGGGTCCCCTACCCCAACCTTCTCTGAGCCTTCGGGGTCCTTGTGACCTGGCCATTTAGCCCATGGTGTGCAAAAAAGTGCCGCTCAGAGGCAAACTACTCAATTAACAACGTTAAAGAACACGCTGGATGGCCTTGATGTGAGGCTGCCATCTGTCTCCCAACAGCTGTTCCAGTGGGTCCCCTACCCCAACCTTCTCTGAGCCTTCGGGGTCCTTGTGACCTGGCCATTTAGCCCATGGTGTGCAAAAAAAGTGCCGCTCAGAGGTAAAACAACCCAACTAGACCAGGTGAGCAAATCTGAGAAATTAACCTCAGAAATTTCTTAAAACTTACAAAAAAAAAAAGCATTGTTGCAAACCCGTATTACTCAAAATTCTAAGATGGTTGCTTATTTTATTAATGTTTATTTCCATATTAGGTAGTCGTGAATGATATTTATAAAACGAGATAATTCATTGTAAAACAATCCAGTTTCTATAACTCTTTAAGTACTGAACGAATATCTTAAAAAACGAGTTTGAAATAAAGATCAGAATCCAAGCGATCTTCAGTCACATTTTCCCATTAAACGCACATTTTATGATTTATTAAATTTAGAAGTTAGATTCCCATTGGCGTAATATGAAAATTCTCTAGTATTTTGGTAGAACTGTATACACAGTCGTATCAGAATAATATGACCACCTACCATACATATACTATGGTAGGGGAAATTCTCTAGTTGGGTTGTTTTACCTCTGAGAGGTACTTTTTGCACACAATGAGCTAAATGGCCAGGTCCACAAGGACCCCAAAGGCTCAGAGAAGGTAGGATGAGGGGACCCACTGCAGCAGCTGTTGGGAGATAGATGGTAGCCTTCCATCAAGGCCATCCAGCGTGTTCTTTAACGGTAATTGAGTAGTTTTACCTATGAGCGGTACTTTTCTTTTCCACACCATGGGCTAAATGGCCAGGTCACAAGGACCCCGAAGGCTCAGAGAAAGTTGGGGGAGGGGACAGCTGTTGGGAGACAGACGGTAGCCTCCCGTCAAGGCCATCCAGCGTGTTCTTTAACGTTGGGTTGTTTTACCTCTGAGCGGCACTTTTTTGCACACAATGGGCTAAATGGCCAGGTCACAAGGATCCCGAAGGCTCAGAGAAGATTGGAAGAGAGGACCCAATGGAACAGCTGTTGGGAGACAGATGGTAGTCTCCCATCAAGGCCATCCAGCGTTTTCTTTAACGTTGTTAATTGAGTAGTTTTACCTCTGAGTGGTACTTTTTTGCAAACAATGGGCTAAATGGCCAGGTCACAAGGACCCCGAAGGCTCAGAGAAAATTGAATGAGGGGACCCACTGAAACAGCTGTTGGGAGACAGATGATAGCCTCCCGTCAATGCTATCCAGCGTGTTCTTTAACGTGAACAGGGTATGGCTCTCCCGCAAACGGCTTAACGTCCCATTCGACGGACGGTGGTCTTTCCAAGCCCATCGGTAAACTGGAGTTGGAGATGCAAAATTTCCCAGAACGTTCAGCGGAAAGAGCAGACGACACCAAAGAGTTCGAATGTCCCCTTGAGCACTTTTGAAAGAAGAAGTGCTGTAAATGGCACAAAGGTTTTGAAGAACCTTCCAGAGAACATTCTTCCGGTTTTCAGCACCAGCTGTCTTACCTGCATTGCAGCAGAGGAGATCACAAATCATGTTGAAGTTGTTTAGGTTGACTACTTAAGCATTTTTTTTTCGTTACTCGTCAATTAATTGGCATAACTAATTTGCATAACTGCCGCACTCGGTCGTATGTCACATACGACCGAGTGCGGCAGTTAAACTGTGGGCATCAGCGACGAAGAGAGAGGAGAGAAAGCAGACTCTCTCCTGGAAAAACTGATCGAAAAATTAAAACCTTAAATAATACCAGGTGTACCAAAAACTTTTTTCTCTAACAAAATGTAAATCTTGAAGTTATTTTCATTTCGATTATCTCTATTTGCAGATGTACTCATTAATAAACGACTGGACCTAAATATTTTCTATCTTGAAACACTAAATTCCCCTCCCCCCCCCTATGGCTAATGACTCCAAATCCACGGAGCTATACCTCATGCATATGAAAAAGTCTTGACGGGAGACTTTCATCTTTTCACTAACAGCTGTCCAATGTGTCCTTTCCTCTATTCGGTTGGTTCTTTTACCTCTGAGCGCCACTCACCATCCGTCGGATGGGACGTTAAGCCGTGGCCCCGTGTGCGTGAGAGCCATATCCTGTGCACGTTAAAGAACACGCTGCATGGCCTTGACGGGAGACTACCATCTGTCTCCCAACAGTTGTTCCAATGGGTCCCCTCCCCCAACCTTCTCTGAGCCTTCCGGGTCCTTGTGACCTGGCCATTTAGCCCATGGTGTGCAAAAAAGTGCTGCTCTGAAGTAAAACTACTCAATTAACAACGTTAAAGAACACGCTGGATGGCCTTGACGGGAGGCTACCATATGTCTCCCAACAGCTGTTGCAGTAGGTCCCCTCCCCCAACGTTCTTCTGAGCCTTCGGGATCCGTGTGACCTGGCCACTTAACCCACGGTGTGCAAAAAAAAGTGACGCTGAGAGGTTAAACAACCCAACAACACCTTTCAGATTGGATCAGTAGTAAAGTATCACAGGATATGTCCTGTAGACATGGAACTCATGAAATAATGAGCTGAAAAAAATTGGTTTTGCCATGAATGGGATTCGAACCCACGTCTTCAGGGAACATGCCTCTTATGCTACCACTACACCACTAATGGCTAACCTTTTCTCGGCTTGTGTGACGTTATAAACTTTCGGGAATTTTTTTTTTTATTTGATTCGCACAGTGGCGCCATCTATCCGGGAAGTGGACAACTCTGTTGCCTCATTAAAGATGGAATTAATATTTGTCACTCATGCTCATGGCATTAAATCAATAAATCAGTAGGCCCCCCCCCCCCCCCCCAAATAGCGACCACCTTGTCGTGGTGGGGGGCTTCGGGCCCAGCAACCGATTGAAGACTTTGCTGACCCGATTGGGTCCCCAGTTGGACAAAGCCAAGACCAACCGAGGTCGAAGACATCGCTCCGTGGAGCAGACAAGGGCACGGCTGAACGAATTTGGTCCCCTAGTAGGCAAGGGCCCTTTTCAAAGTCTGGGCCCCACTAAGTCTCCAAACCGGGTGCCGAGCGAACTGAGATCTACATTCCAAGTCTAATCCTTGTTTTTGGCTAATCCTATTTTAGATTTATTTCTAGATCTTTGTAGATCGTTATTGACGGTAGTTAAAATGAAATGGTGTCTGATGTATTTAATCTTAAGATAAACACCCGAAAAAAGATTCGGCCTTAAATCCAAGTGCAATGTGAATCGAAAAATGAATAGGCTTCCAATTAAAACCGTGACCGCGAAATCTCAATTGTTAGAGTATAGAAACATTCTACCGCTAACTCAGAATGGGTAAAATGCCAACTGAATGTCACTTGCATTTGTCGATATTTGGAGTCTGCTTACTTGGCATGAAAAACCGGAGATCATTATCCTTTGGTAAGCAATGTTAACGAAATAAAATATGATTTTGCAATGCCACAAGGTCACGAACTTCCAGGAAGGAAATGTAAAAAAAACAGAGAATCACATGATGGTCTCTCGTATCAAAATTCCAATCGCTTGCACTAGTTTCCTCGTTCACATGATATGGAGTTGTTGTTGCCAAACCTGACTTTACAAGGTCTCAGTTAGTTTTTGGGGAGAATTGGCGTAATGATGCTTTTCCAGTAATTCCTGTTTTTCTGCTCATTTTCGTTAATATTTCTTGGCTAATGAGAGTTAATCTAACAATAATGAACTACACGGAAACTTGAAATCCTGTTATGATAACTTTTCATCACATATAGATGAGTTGTTTTCTTCCAGCATAAAAGAAAAAAAATTTACTTCATTATGGGAAAAATTCAACTGGTCACAAATGCCACAAGACGGAAGAAATATACAAAAGTAGTTTCAATATTCCGAAAAAGGAGTTCTGGCATAATTCAATATATTTAAAATATTTGTTAAAATTGTTATAAATGTAAATTGTTATTGAAAATCACCGTATAAAATTTAATTTTCAAAATGCTATTTCATGGATTAATATGTTGCCGTAAATTAATATATTATTTCATTAAACTTTCATATCTAGGATTTTTTTTAATGTACTAATTCTGTACAGTCGCTCGAAAAAATATCCGAACACTATGGTTGATTACACAATTCAGAAAAAAATATCTGGTTACCTTCGTGTCACGTGACACAAAGGTTGCCAGATCACTCATTTCTAAAAAAAAATCGTTGCCAGATATTTTTTCTGAATTCTGTAATCAACCGTAGTGTTCGGATATTTTTTTTTGACCGACTGTAAATCACTTAAATTGCTTGTACAAGGTGTGTGAAATTACACGAAGAGGTTTAATGCAAAGATCAAATTCCATTTTCAAGTCAACTTAAAATTTCAAGTCATTACCCCGCTTCATGGGTTCCAAAAAATGTTTTTATTGGTTATAAATATACAGAATATTTTTTGTACAAGTTGCTTTATTATGTATTGTATAAAATTTTTAATTAATTTTTTTCACTTAAATTTTGTTCACTCTAGTAAATTTGGTTCTCTTTCAGCGTTCGAGTATGTCTAACAGAGTTCGAATCAGCAGCCAGTACTTTTCCATGTTTGCATTTTTTTGTGTTGTTGACATTAAGTAACGCATTTAATTTATTTGTTGTTGCCAACAGTATGAACTGCTAACAACATTAGAAGAATGTAAAAGAGACAGGTTTACAAATTCTTTATTGAATTTTAAGTGTCAAATTCACTTTTAGTAACAGTTATTGTTTATATATCTTGAATAGTGAATGTGTGAGAGATTCCTGAATTATGAAGCTGAAAGTTGGTCCACGTGGATTCAAGCACAAATTCCGTGGCCTGCCGTTGATCGACTTCAGCGAGTGTAGCTCAAGCTTTTAATGATGATCAAGATACGCAATTGGCGATCCTCTACAGTCGCTCAAAATAATATCCGAACACTAAGATTGATTACAGAATTAAGAAAAAAAAATATCTGGCAACGATTTTTTTTTTAAATTTGTCAGCTGGCAACTGTGTACAGTCGCTCAAAAATATATCCAAACACTATGATTGATTACAGAATTCAGAAAAAAAACTGGCAGAATTTTTTTAAACAGCTGTGTACAGTCGCTCAAAAAATATCAAAACAGTATGATTGATTACAGAATTCAGAATAAAATATCTGGCATCGTTTTTTTTTAAATCACTGATCTGGCAACTTTCATGTTACGTGACACGAAGATTGCCAGATCGCTGATTTCTAAAAAAGTTGTTGCCAGATATTTCTTCTGAATTATGTAATCAACCACAGTGTTCGGATATTCTTTTTGAGAGACTGTATGTGTGCCGTCACACCCTCGTTTTCGCTGCACTCTTCCACATGAGGGGTAGGGTTTGGCTCGATCGGTAGCGCGCCACGCTCGTCATCTACAGTTTCCAGGTTCGAGCGTTTTAGCCAGTATTGAGATTTATTACCACAAAACTCGTAACCCTCTGTCAGAAAGGGGATACCAGTGGGCTTGGAAACACCGTCTGTCGAATGGGACGATAAGCCATGGCACAGTGTGCAAGAGAGCCATACTCTGTGAGACCCACTGGAACAGCTGTTGGGAGACAGATGGTAGACTCCCGTCAAGGCCATCCAGCGTGTTCTTTAACGTTGTTAATTGAGTAGTTTTATCTCTGAGCGGCACTTTTTTGCACGCCATGGGCTAAATGGCCAGGTCATAAGGACCCCGAAGGCTCAGAGAAGGTTGGGTGAGGGGACCCACTGGAACAGCTGTTGGGAGACAGATGGTAGACTCCCGTCAAGGCCATCCAGCGTGTTCTTTAACGTTGTTAATTGAGTAGTTTTATCTCTGAGCGGCACTTTTTTGCACGCCATGGGCTAAATGGCCAGGTCATAAGGACCCCGAAGGCTCAGAAAAGGTTGGGTGAGGGGACCCACTGGAACAGCTGTTGGGAGACAGATGGTAGACTCCCGTCAAGGCCATCCAGCCTGTTCTTTAACGTTGAATAGTTTTACCTCTGAGAGGCACTTTTTTGCACACCATGGGCTAAATGGCCAGGTCACAAGGACCCCGAAGGCTCAGAAAAGGTTGGGTGAGGGGACCCACTGGAACAGCTGTTGGGAGACAGATGGTAGACTCCCGTCAAGGCCATCCAGCGTGTTCTTTAACGTTGTTAATTGAGTAGTTTTATCTCTGAGCGGCACTTTTTTGCACGCCATGGGCTAAATGGCCAGGTCACAAGGACCCCGAAGGCTCAGAAAAGGTTGGGTGAGGGGACCCACTGGAACAGCTGTTGGGAGACAGATGGTAGACTCCCGTCAAGGCCATCCAGCGTGTTCTTTAACGTTGTTAATTGAGTAGTTTTATCTCTGAGCGGCACTTTTTTGCACGCCATGGGCTAAATGGCCAGGTCATAAGGACCCCGAAGGCTCAGAAAAGGTTGGGTGAGGGGACCCACTGGAACAGCTGTTGGGAGACAGATGGTAGACTCCCGTCAAGGCCATCCAGCGTGTTCTTTAACGTTGTTAATTGAGTAGTTTTATCTCTGAGCGGCACTTTTTTGCACGCCATGGGCTAAATGGCCAGATCACAAGGACCCCGAAGGCTCAGAAAAGGTTGGGTGAGGGGACCCACTGGAACAGCTGTTGGGAGACAGATGGTAGACTCCCGTCAAGGCCATCCAGCGTGTTCTTTAACGTTGTTAATTGAGTAGTTTTATCTCTGAGCGGCACTTTTTTGCACGCCATGGGCTAAATGGCCAGGTCATAAGGACCCCGAAGGCTCAGAAAAGGTTGGGTGAGGGGACCCACTGGAACAGCTGTTGGGAGACAGATGGTAGACTCCCGTCAAGGCCATCCAGCGTGTTCTTTAACGTTGTTAATTGAGTAGTTTTATCTCTGAGCGGCACTTTTTTGCACGCCATGGGCTAAATGGCCAGATCACAAGGACCCCGAAGGCTCAGAAAAGGTTGGGTGAGGGGACCCACTGGAACAGCTGTTGGGAGACAGATGGTAGACTCCCGTCAAGGCCATCCAGCGTGTTCTTTAACGTTGTTAATTGAGTAGTTTTACCTCTGAGCGGCATTTTTTTGCACACCATGGGCTAAATTACCAGGTGACAAGGATCCCGAAGGCTCAGAGAAGGTTGGGGGAGGGGACCCATTGGAATAGCTGTTGGGAGACAGATGGTAGCCTCCCGTCAAGACCATCCAGCGTGTTCTTTAACGTTGTTAATTGAGTAGTTTTACCTCTCAGTGGCACTTTTTTGCACACCATGGGCTAAATGGCCAGGTCACAAGGATCCCGAAGGCTCAGAGAAGGTTGGGGGAGGGGACCCATTGGAATAGCTGTTGGGAGACAGATGGTAGCCTGCGGTCAAGGCCATCCAGCGTGTTCTTTAACGTTGTTAATTGAGTAGTTTTACCTCTGAGTGGCACTTTTTTGCACACCATGGGCTAAATGGCCAGGTCACAAGGATCCCGAAGGCTCAGAGAAGGTTGTGGGAGGTGACCCACTGGAACAGCTGTTGGGAGACAGATGGTAGCCTCCCGTCAAGGCCATCCAGCGTGTTCTTTAACGTTGTTAATTGAGTAGTTTTACCTTTCAGCGGCACTTTTTTGCACACAATGGGTTAAATGGCAAGGTTACAAGGACCTCGAAATCTCAGAGAAGGTTGGGATAGGGTACCCACTGGAACAGCTGTTGGGAGGCAGATGGTATCCTCCCGTCAAGGCCATCCAGCCTGTTCTTTAACGTTGAATAGTTTTACCTCTGAGAGGCACTTTTTTGCACACCATGGGCTAAATGGCCAGGTCACAAGGACCCCGAAGGTTCAGAGAAGGTTGGGGGAGGGGACCCACTGGAACAGCTGTTGGGAGACAGATGGTAGCCTCCCGTCAAGGCCATCTAGCGTATTCTTTAACGTGCACAGGGTAGGGCTCTCCCGCACACGGGTTAACGTCCGGACGGTGGCCTTTCCAAGCCCATCTGTATCCCCTACTGACTGTGGACAGGGCGGGGAATTTTGCGGAGATAAATCAACGCTGACCCAGGTGGGACTCGAACCTGGAACCTCCCAGTGGGTCCTCTCCCCCCAACCTTCTCTGAGCCTTCGGGGTCCTTGTGACCTGACCATTAGCACATGGTGTGCAAAACAGCGCCACTCAGAGATAAAACATTGGAACCTACACCTGCAAGATTACTCCAGGCATTACTGATTTGTTTGTCTAAGCGCTGTAATCTTTCTAAAGGAGAATTTCGATTTGTTCCACAAACCCATCAACCTATTTCATGTACAACACAATTCGTATACATCACGAAATGCTATTGAACGATTTTATATTCTTTTAGTTACACTTCGATGCTTCAAGTTTCCCACATTAACGTGAGAAATGCTTTCAGTGTTTAAAAATTCTTTAAAGCAACAACAGGAAAAAAAAGATTTCACGGCACATTCGGAAGAAATTACCTTTTTAGCGTCAAGCGAAGTTATTGCGAAAGAAAATGTAACTCTAAAAGAAAGCGATCATCGATTGTAAATTCAACGGTTGGTCGACAGTCCTTGTGCTGACGTCAGTACGCCGAAGATATGACGCAGGCAGCGAGTATTCTAACTACCTACGATGCTCTTTGGTGATGTCTCGTTGCGCAGGCGCTCTCGTGTTGTCTTTCGCCAAGATGCCAAGCAGCTTGCTGACTCAAATATGTGTTGCCATCTTCACCTAATAGAACTTAGATAGTATTTTTTAATTTGATCTTTAGTCATGCCAGAGGGTTCACAAATGATCATCATCCTCAAGCAGCCATGGGCTACGGAGGTTCAACTAGACCGTGCAATTTAGTTCTCCAAGTATATCTGTCCTGAGCTACGTCTGGCCACTGCACACCAATTCTAACAAGGTCCTGTTTGACATTGTCTGACCACCGCATCCTAGGTCTCCCCCTCTTTCTGAGGCCTTTAGGCACACTGTTCATAACCCTATTCATCATCCTCAAGCAGCTATGGGCTACGGAGGTCCTACCAGACCGTGCAATTTAGTTCTCCAAGCAAGTCTGTCCTGAGCTACATCTGCTGCATCTGGCCACTGCACACCAATTCTAACAAGGTCCTGTTTGACATTGTCTGCCCACCGCATCCTAGGTCTCCCCCTCTTTCTGAGGCCTTTAGGCACACTGTTCATAACCCTATTCGCCAATCTATAATTATCCATATGGGCAACATGGCCAAACCAACGGAGTCTCTCTCTTTGCACATATGCTGTTTAAAGGAGGTTGCCACCTCCTTATGGTCCTGTAATTGTGTGTTGGATTTCCTCTGAGCTGCACTCTTTTTGCACACAATGTGTTAAATGGTAAGTCACAAGGACCCTAATCTCTCAGAGGAAGGTAAGCGAAGACGACCTGCTGGACAGCTGTTAGGACATAGATTGCGGGCTCCCATCTAAGCCATCCACCGCTTAGCGTTCAAAATGACTTAAAACCACTTCTTAACATCCCTTACGACTGACTTTCCAAGTCCATCGGTGTTCCCAACTGACCGACGACAGAGTGGAGGTTTCGTGGAGATAAATTTTAATGCAGGCACAGGTGGTACTCATACTTGAGATCCGCAGATTACGAACCTGGCCCACTACCGGTTGAGCTACCCACGCTGCGTTGGGGCAGGGGTTGCTCAGTCGGTAGCGCGCCAGGCTCGCAATCTGTAGTTTCCAGGTTCGAGTCCCAGTTGGGTCAGCGTTGAGATTTATCTCCGCAAAACTCCCCGCCCTGCCCACGGTCAGTAGCGGACACCGATGGACTTGGAAAGGCCGCCGTCTGTCGGATGGGACGTTCAGCAGTGACCCCGTGTGCGGGAGAGCAGATACCCTGTGCACGTTAAAGAACACACTGAATGGCCTTGACGGGAGGCTACCATCTGTCTCCCAACAGCTATTCCAGTGGGTCCCCTCCCACAACCTTCTCTGACTCTTCGGGGTCCTTGTGACCTGGCCATTTAGCCCATTGTGTGCAAAAAAGTGCCGCTCAGAGGTAAAACTACTCAATTAACGTTAAAGAACACGCTGGATGGTCTTGACGGGAGGCTACCATCTGTCTCCCAACAGCTGTTCCAGTGGGTCCCCTCCCCCAACCTTCTCTGAGCCTTCGGGATCCTTGTGACCTGGTCATTTAGCCCATTGTGTGCAAAAAAGTGTCGCTCAGAGGTAAAACACCTAACCTGTCTGCATCTGTTCTCTAAGTATGAAGTTTAAAAAAATCTTACGATCATTACACTCTTCCATCTTGTTTTTGAATATTTGAATCCAAAAGCAAGGAAACATTTTGAAGAAGAATTATAATAGTAATTACGGTTAACGATAATAGTCTGCATAAGAAAAAAACCATCTTTTTTAGATGCAACGAGATCCTTCCTTCCAAAATCAAGATCCGGTCTTTGCTTCCATTACACACTTGATTCTCTGAAAAGAATGGGCCATGCTCAAGTGCTTTGAACAGCGATTCGTAGAGATTTAATGAGGGTTTATTCAACAGTCTGTTGGTCTTTCGTGGAATGGAGTGAATTTTGTTATTCTAGGGTGCAATGAACAGCAAAATAGTAATCAAAGTGTTAAGTTAGCTGAAGTTGAATCTTGATAATGAGCACAAATCGGTTGGTGTGTGCAACAGCTTCAGGTTCATCGCCTTATTATTATATCAAATTGGTATTTTGAAACAAAATTTAATAAAATAATAAATAAATACCCCCTCAAGCAGCTGCTTGCCACAGAGGTCTGACAGGAGCCAGTCAGTTTATATGCCAGAGTAGAAGATCTGAGAGGATGGCAGGACCTCAGCAGAAAAACACATGCATCCATGCCATACCCGGGGCTCGAACCCAGGTCTCTTAGATCAAAATTTACCAAATATTATTTATCTCACTTTATTAGTAAAGATTTATTCATTGGATTAACTGAATCACATTCGTGGCCATCACTGTCAAAGTGTTATGTTTTGAAGTGTGTCTTGTAAATTTCAATCTGGCAATAAGAATTTGAATACTAAGATTTTGTGAAGTCACGTATTTTCTTGCGATTGAACGACAACTATGGCGATACAATGAATAGTATTTTCACCAAATGGTAAGTAATGTGCGATTACAATTGTAATTTTTTTCTGATTACTAACGATGAAGTTCGGCAGAGGAGTCGGCAATCTCCTTTAGGCAGCATATTGTGCAGAGAGAGAATCCATTGGTTTGGCCATGTTGCCCATATGGATAATTATTGATTGGAAAATACAGTTATGAACAGTGTGCCTAAAGGCCTCAGAAAGAGGGGGAGACCTAGGATGCGGTGGGCAGACAATGTCAAACAGGACCTTGTTAGAATTGGTGTGCAGTGGCCAGATGCAGTAGATGTAGCTCAGGACAGACTTGCTTGGAGAACTAAATTGCACGGTCTGGTTGGACCTCCGTAGCCCATGGCTGCTTGAGGATGATGATGAAGAATAGGGTTATGAACAGTGTACCTAAAGGCCTCAGAAAGAGGGGGAGACCTAGGATGCGGTGGGCAGACAATGTCAAACAGGACCTTGTTAGAATTGGTGTGCAGTGGCCAGATGCAACAGATGTAGCTCAGGACAGACTTGCTTGGAGAACTAAATTGCATGGTCTGGTTGGACCTCCGTAGCCCATGGCTGCTTGATGATGATGTTGATGATGAATAGGGTTATGAACAGTGTACCTAAAGGCCTCAGAAAGACGGGGAGACCTAGGATGCGGTGGGCAGACAATGTCAAACAGGACCTTGTTAGAATTGGTGTGCAGTGGCCAGATGCAACAGATGTAGCTCAGGACAGACTTGCTTGGAGAACTAAATTGCACGGTCTGGTTGGACCTCCGTAGCCCATGGCTGCTTGAGGATGATGTTGATGATGAATAGGGTTATGAACAGTGTACCTAAAGGCCTCAGAAAGAGGGGGAGACCTAGGATGCGGTGGGCAGACAATGTCAAACAGGACCTTGTTAGAATTGGTGTGCAGTGGCCAGATGTAGCAGGTGTAGCTCAGGACAGATTTGCTTGGAGAACTAAATTGCATGGTCTGGTTGGACCTCCGTAGCCCATGGCTGCTTGAGGGTGATGATGATGATGATGAATAGGGTTATGAACAGTGTGCCTAAAGGCCTCAGAAAGAGGGGGAGACCTAGGATGCGGTGGGCAGACAATGTCAAACAGGACTTGGGTTGTTTTACCTCTGAGCGGCACTTTTTTGCACACCATGGGCTAAATGGTCAGGTCACATGGACCCTGATGGCTCAGAGAAGGTTGGGGGAGGGGACCCACTGTAACAGCTGTTGGGAGACAGATGGTAACCTCCCGTCAAGGCCATCTAGCGTGTTCTTTAACGTGCACAGGGTATGGTTCTCCCGCACGCGGGCCACGGCTTAACGTCCCATCCGATGGACGGTGGCCTTTCCAAGCCCATCGGTGTCCCCTACTGACGGTGTACAGGGCGGGGAATTTTGTAACAGCGATGCCTTAACCCGGGGCTCGAACCCAGGTCCCTTAGATCAGTAGCCAAGCACGCGCTAACCACTCGGCCATGGGACGACATTAAATTATACAATTATCACTTAAAGATATCATTATGTCAATGTAGGTAATATCTATAATGATAGACAGAGTACAGACAGCACATTTTGATATTTGGGCCGGGTTTTTAAATTCGTGTGTGTGTGTGTGGGAGGGGGGGGGGGACTCGCATGCAATAACACGATAGGAGACATATTTTGTCTGTCAGATATAGAATAGACATTTTTTCTTGTGGGGGCGAGTCCCTCATCCCTCCTGTAGCGGACGCCAATGCTGTCTGATGTATTCGAAACTGCACATAAACAGGCTAGGACACTGAAATTTTGGCAGATTAATGAGTAGCATGGGAATATGCAGTGCAAAATATTAACTCGATAGATTCAATAGATAGTTTGAAATAGGTATTTTAGATAAAACGTCATTTTCCTCCTTTCGTAGTTCGTTGCTTCTTTCGCAGAGCCACCAACCATTGCCAGATCCCCCCACATTCCCAAAGGCATTCTTATATTATGGTGTCCTGTTTGCAGGTACGGTCTTATATTTTTAAACGAACACTAATAATATACGGGGTGAACCCACGTATTATATATTTCTAAATTAAATATGTTATCAAAAACTAGAGCCACTCAGAATCGGTTAAATGTTTTAAACTAAAAGGCCAAAGAACTTTGAAATTAAGGCAATAACGAAAAATCGGAATCAGAAAAAGAATGTAATACAGAGCAAATTTCGAATATGTTTAGATATATTCAAAGAGACTTGAATCGATAACTTGCTGCATACATTAAATTACAGGCTTAACTACAAAACTTCAAATTACAGGCTTAACTACAAATTGTAATTCGTTACTAAGCAACCATTTTCAGACAAGAAGTATTTTTCTTTAAACAGAGAGGTGCAGGGGGTGACTCGGTCGGTAGCGCGCCAAGCTCGTAATCTGCAGTTCCCAGGTTCGAGTCCCAGCCAGGCGTTGATGTTTATGTTCGGACAATTCCATGCCCTGCCTTGGTTCAGTAGGTGACACCGATGGGCTTGTAAAGGCGGCAGTTCATCGTGATTAACGTGCACAGAGTATGGCTCTCTCTCGTGCACACGGTATCGAGGCTTAACGTCGCAACCGACGGACGACGACCTTATCCAGATTATTGGTGTCCCGTTTTCCACCAAAGACAGAGTGGGGGATTTAGTGGTTTGTTGTTTTACCTCTGAGCGTCACTTTTTTGCACACAATGGGCTAAATGGCCAGGTCACAAGGACCCCGAAGGCTCAGAGAAGGTTGGGGGAGGGGACCCACTGGAACAGTTGTTGGGAGACAGATGTAGCCTCCCATCAAGGCCATCCAACGTGTTCTTTAACGTTGTTAATTGAGTAGTTTTACCTCTGAGCGGCACTTTTTTGCACACCATGGGCTAAATGGCCAGGTCACAAGGACCCCGAAGGCTCAGAGAAGGTTGGGGGAGGGGACCCACTGGAACAGCTGTTGGGAGACAGATGGTAGCCTCCCGTCAAGGCCATCCAGCGTGTTCTTTAACGTTGTTAATTGAGTAGTTTTACCTCTAAGTGGCATTTTTTTGCACATCACGGGCTAAATTGCCAGGTCACAATGACCCCGAAGGCTTAGAGAAAGTTGGGGGAGGGGACCCACTGGAGCAGCTGTTGGGAGATAGATGGTAGCCTCCGTCAAGGCCATCCAGCGTGTTTAACGTGCACAGGGTATGGCTCTTCCGTATACTGGACCACGGCTTAACGTCTCATCCGACGGTGGCCATTCCAAGCCCATCGGTGTCCCTTACTGACCGTGGACAGGGCGGGGAGTATTTCGCAGATAAATCTCAACGCTGACCCAGCTGGGAACTGCAGATTACGAGCCTGGCGCGCTACCGACTGAGCCACCCAGAATTTAGTGGTAATCTGAATTCTACGACCGTTGAGGGTAACCTGGAAACTGTAGATTAAGAGTATGACAGAGATGGACTTAACAAAATGACATTGTGGCAGATATTTTTCCCCTCTATTTGAGTGGTTTTTATTCTTTTTGCAAAATATGTGCAACAGACATATATTTCGCATTCCCCCCCACCTTTCCAGTTATTAATATTCTCAAAAGCTGAGGGCCTCTTGTTCCCTTTCTGGGCCAAACCTTGGTTCTTAACCTGATACTACTAAAACTAGGCACAGTAGGAAAGGCAAAAGTAACAGGTTTTGTGCTGCGCGGAGTGAACCTGGCAACCACTCCAAAGCAGGAAGCCATTACCGCTGCAAACAAAGCAAATAAAGTTCAAAGCATACACACAAGTGCAGCATGGGAACAAGTCGATACCCGTAACACGTTTTTATGACTCCGAAGTTAACTTCCGGTCAATTATGGGATTTCTTTTCCACTTCCGGATGTGCAACTTTTAGAAATCTGTTATTCAGGAAGAGAATGGAAATATTTTTGAGAAAAGAAACGATGCTTCATGAAACTATTTACGTGAATTTAATCTTTGATTTAGGTTTACGTTTATTTTGATCAAGGAGTGTGATGGTGGGGTGGCTCAGTCGGTAGCACGCCAGGCTCGTAATCTGCAGTTTCCAGGTTCGAGTCCCAGCTGAGTCAGCGTTGTGATTTATCTCTGCAAAACTACCCGCACTGCCCACGGTCAGTAGGGGACACCGATGGGCTTGGAAAGGCCGCAGTCCGTCGGATGGGACGTTAAGCCGTGGCCACGGGTGTGGGAGAGACATACGTTGTGCACGTTAAAGAACACGCTGAATGGCCTTGACGGGAGGCTACCATCTGTCTCCCAACAGCTGTTCCAGTGGATCCCCTCCTCCAACCTTCTCTGAGCGTTCGGGGTCCTTGTGATCTGGCCATTTAACCCATTGTGTGCAAAAAAGTGCCGCTGAGAGGTAAAACTACTCAATAACAACGTTAAAGAAGACGCTGTATGGCCTTGACGGGAGGCTACCATCTGTCTCCCAACAGCTGTTCCAGTGGGTCCCTCTCCCCCAACCTTCTCTGAGCCTTCGGGGTCTTTGTGACCTGGCCATTTAGCCCATTGTGTGCAAAAACAGTGCCGCTCAGAGGGAAAACAACCCAGTGGGTCCCTTTCCCTAACCTCTGAGCCCTTTGGGCCCTTGTGACCTGGCCATTTAGTCCATTGTAGGCAAAAAGCTGCTGCTCAGAGTTAAAACCTGGAATATTAGGCTTAGCAAGGTTATTCAGCGAAACAATAGCAGCTACATTTCCCCAAACAGATATACACAATCTGTATCGTGACCTCTGTGTTTCTCAATATCTGAACTCGTAATTGAAGTCTTGGAAGTTGAAAATCGCACTTCTACATCACGAAATGATTATCCAACAACACTAAACCCAGTTAGTGACCAGAATGATTTCACAGTCCCTGAATCAACCCATTTCCTGTTCGCCTTTTCTTGCATGAATGCCGTGCTTGTATCTTGGTGCAGAAAGCAACTGACAAGTCCTTCGTTGTCGAGCAGTGGACAGGTGGCCCCCAAAGCATTAGCTGTTATCAGCAGACCGCAAAATAATCTAACCAGACTTAACTAGACAACATGGCGTAATAAATGTTTTCACTCGGTTCAGGTCAGTGCATTAGCAAACAAGCTCACAGCACGCTTCTGACAAATTATAATCTATAACAATAGTCGGTTGCCTTAATTTTTTTTATCATTTCTTGAAGAATTGAAAGTTTTTTCAGGCGTGGATTATCGACTTAGTGCGACCAGTTTTATTTCCTCTTGAAAACCACTCTAATTGTCTTGGAAAGTAGCGCTACAGTTTAATAACTTTGATAGTGTTTAATAATGTACATCAAAAATTAGAACTTGTCCCACTTTATAATGTCTGCATTTCTTATAAAATGTTTAACGCTGATAGTAATAAAATCACTTTACCCTTTATAGGGGGCGGGGGTGGTGAGTAGGTAGCGCGCCAGGTCCGAGTCCCAGCTGGGTCAGCGTTGAGATTTATCTCCGCAAAATTCCCCGTCCTGCCCACGGTCAGTAGGGGACACCGATGGGCTTGGAAAGGCCGCCGTCCGTCGGATGAGACGTTAAGCCGTGGCTCCGTGTGTGGGAGACCCATACCCTGTGCACGTTAAAGAACACGCTGGATGGCCTTGACGGGAGGTTACCATGTGTCTCCCAACAGCTGTTCCAGTGGGTCCCCTCCTCCAACCTTCTCTGAGCGTTCGGGGTCCATGTGACCTGACAATTTAGCCAATGGTGTGCAAAAAAAAGTGCCGATCAGAGGTAAAACTACCCAATTAACAACGTTAAAGAACACGCTGGATGGCCTTGACGGGAGGCTACCATCTGTCTCCCAACAGCTGTTCCAGTAGGTCCCCTTTCCCAACCTTCTCTGAGTCTTCGGGGTCCTTGTAATTTGGCCATTCAACCCATTGTGTGCAAAAAAGTGCCGCTGAGAGGTAAAACTACACAATAACGTTAAAGAACACGCTGGATGGCCTTGACGGGAGCCTACCATCTGTCTCCCAACAGTTGTTCCAGCAGGTCTCCTCTCCCAACCTTCTCTGAGCCTTCGGGGTCCTTGTAACCTGGCCATTTAACCCATTGTGTGCAAAAAAGTGCCGCTCAGAGGTAAAACTACTCAATTAACAACGTTAAAGAACACGCTGGATGGCCTTGACGGGAGACTACCATCTGTCTCCCAACAGCTGTTCCAGTAGGTCCCCTCTCCGAACCTTCTCTGAGCCTTCGGGGTCCTTGTAACTTGGCCATTCAACCCATTATGTGCAAAAAAGTGCCGCTGAGAGGTAAAACTACACAATAACGTTAAAGAACACGCTGAATGGCCTTGACGGGAGGCTACCATCTGTCTCCCAACAGTTGTTCCAGCAGGTCTCCTCTCCCAACCTTCTCTGAGCCTTCGGGGTCCTTGTAACCTGGCCATTTAACCCATTGTGTGGAAAAAAGTGCCGCTCAGAGGTAAAACTACTCAATTAACAACGTTAAAGAACACGCTGGGTGGCCTTGACGGGAGACTACCATTTGTCTCCCAACAGCTTTTCCATTAGGTCCCCTCTCCCAACCTTCTCTGAGCCTTCGGGGTCCTTGTAACTTGGCCATTCAACCCATTGTGTGCAAAAAAGTGCCGCTCAGAGGTAAAACTACTCGATTAACAACGTTAAAGAACACGCTGGATGGCCTTGACAGGAGGCTACCATCTGTCTCCCAACAGCTGTTCCAGTAGGTCCCCTCTCCGAACCTTCTCTGAGCCTTCGGGGTCCTTGTAACTTAGCCATTTAACCCATTGTGTGCAAAAAAAGTGCCGCTGAGAGGTAAAACTACACAATAACGACGTTAAAGAACACGCTGGATGGCCTTGACGGGAGGCTACCATCTGTCTGAACAGCTATCCAGTGAGTCCCTTTTCTCCCAACCTTCTGTGAGCCCCTGGGGTTCTTGTGACCTAACTATTTAGCCCATTGTGTGCAAATAAAATGCCGTTCAGAAGTAAAACAACCCATGGAGAAACGTAAAGATATAAAATGGCAAGGAAATTTGCGGTATATTTTTTACACTTTCTGACTGGCTAAAATTTTGCTGCCAATGGCCCTTTTAACTTCGACCCCCAGGTCATATAGGGGAGCAGAAATTGGATCTGATGATTGCTTTAAGTTGCAAGACACTTTTAACAAACTTAAAATGTGTTGTGCTAAGGTTAAAAAATTTACCTTTAATACTGAAGCTCTGAAAGACCCATTATAGCTAAAGCTTACCATGATAGGTTACTTAGTCATTATGACAGTCACGGTATGCTTACTACTGAAGTTGAGGAAGAATGGGATCATTTTAAACAGACTTTTTTGGACACTAACAGTACTCTTTTAGGAAAAAAGGAGCAGAGGAGACAGAATTGTTTGAGTGATAAGGCACTTGAGCTTATTTCAGAAAGAAGGAACTGCAGGAATGTCCTTAATCAGTACCCTACTAGTCCTAATAGAAAGCATTACAGAGAACTTAATAAACGTGTAAATGATCAGTTAGCTGCTGATAAGAATCTTTGGCTTGATGGTTTGGCTGACAAAGCCGAGGAAGCAGTTAGACAGCACAACAGCAGAGAGCTGTACCAGATAGTTAATGTTTTGTGTGGTAGAAAACGGACAGGTATACAGGGATTGAAGGATAAACAAGGTAAGGTTATAGAAGGTGAGGATTCTGTCATGGCTAGGTGGGCTGAGCATTTCAGTGATGTACTAAACATTGTGGTTAGTTCTATTCCCATTGTTTGTAATTATGATAGATGCATTGGTGGCTTTAATGTTGGCCCTATAAGACATTCTGAAGTTGCGTTGGCTGTCTCTAAATCAGTCCTAGTTTCCAGGGGTAGATGAAATCGCAGCTGAAAGTTGAGACTTAATCCCTTCCCTACAAGGTACAGTCGCTCAAAAAAATATCCGAACACTATGGTTGATTACAGAATTGGAAAAAAAATATCTGGCAACGACTGTTTTTTTTTAGAAATTAGTGATCTGGCAACCTTCGTGTTACGTAACACAAAAGTCGCCAGATCACTAATTTCTAAAAAACTCATTGCCAGATACTTTTTATGAATTCTGTAATCAACCATAGTGTTCGGATATTTATTTGAGCGACACCTACATCCTATATAATTAAATCTAATGATTTCGTTGTTTTTTAGAACTTTGCGAGCTGCTAGTGACCCACAAGAGGGAGCTAGCGACCCACACACTGAGAACCTTTTCACTAACCCATTTCATCAGATCTCAATAATTTCTGCTTCTGCAGCAAAACAGTCGCGGCAGGCCTTGATAATATGACATCAGTTTCAACAAAAAAAAGTAGATATACAACATTACCCGGAAGCGAGTCTCCGTCACTTAATTCGTAAGCGTCGTCCCGAGCATTAACACATTAATTCTGTTTACAAAGGTGCCAGTTGGCGTCCAACCTTCAGATGGATGACTTAAATGGCGTCAGAAGACGCGGAGTGATTTGATCCCTGCAACGTCAAGTGTGTTGACAAACAGGAGTGTGTTTTCTTGAAATTTCAACAGAAGGAAGTTAACTGTTTCGTTGCTAAGCGACTCCCAAAAGCAGTCAGCCTTGGCCACCCCTTTCGTACTGTTTGTCTGGTTCCTAAAAGAGAGAAAGTAGGACACAGTTTGATGAAGAGAAAGAAGGTGCCAATGTGACGACGCATGTATGGGGGTTATAATCGACTTCTATCTAGAAGGCAATCAAGTCTTGTTTGACAGAAACTTTGTTAGGCCTAACTGGAGTGGTACATAGTGGGTAGAATCGAATTTTCGTCGTAATAAGCGTGCGTTTTACTGCGGATCGTGGTAAACACGACCTCATTACCTGGAGAAGGACAAAAGGTTCCCAGCAGGGAATGGGAGGAGGGAATTATGGGAACAGATTCTTTAGGAACTTTTTGGTATTCAACATGTGTGCGTTTGTTAACAGATATTGCAGGAAAATTCTCATTTGTAATAAGCAAATTCTTTTAGCTAGTTTTAAACTGTCACAGAATGACTAGCGCGCTTTGCTATTGGTAGAGGGAACCTGGGTTTCAACCATGGTAAGACAATTGGTTTGTTTTACCTGTGAGCAGTACTTTTTGCACAGCATGGGCTAAATGGCCAGGTCACAAGGATCGCGAAGGCTCAGAGAAGGTTGGGGGAGGGGGCCCAATGGAACAGCTGTTGGTAGACAGATAGTAGCCTTCCGTGAAGGCCATTCAGCGTGTTCTTTAACGTTGTTAATTGAGTAGTTTTACCTCTGAGCGGAGGGGCGGGGGTGGCTCAGTCGGTAGCGCGCCAGGCTCGTAATCTGTAGTTCCCAGGTTCGAGTCCCAGCTGGGTCAGCGTTGAGATTTATCTCCGCAAAAATTCCCCGCCCTGCCCACGGTCAGTAGGGGACACTGATGGGCTTGGAAAGGCCGCCGTCCGTCGGATAGGACGTTAAGCCGTGGCCCCGTGTGCGGGAGAGCCATACCCTGTGCACGTTAAAGAACACGCTGGATGGCCTTGACGGGAGGCTACCATCTGTCTCCCAACAGCTGTTCCAGTAGGTCCCCTCCCCCAACCTTCTCTGAGCCTTCGGGGTCCATGTGACCTGGCCATTTAGCCCATTGTGTGCAAAAAAGTGCCGCTCAGAGGTAAAACAACCCAACCTCTGAGCGGCACTTTTTTGCACACCATGGGCTAAATGGCCAGGTCACAAGGATCGCGAAGGCTCAGAGAAGGTTGTGGGAGGGGACCCACTGGAAACAGCTGTTGGGAGACAGATGGTAGCCTCCCGTCAAGGCCATCCAGCGTCTTCTTTAATGTTGTTAATTGAGTAGTTTTACCTCTGAGCGGCACTTTTTTGCACACCATGGGCTAAATGACCAGGTCACAAGGACCCCGAAGGCTCAGAGAAGGTTGGGGGGAGGGGACCCACTGGAACAGCTGTTGGGAGACAGATGGTAGCCTTCCGTCAAGGCCATCCAGCGTGTTCTTTAATGTGCACAGAGTATGGCTCTCCCGTACATGGGGCCACGGCTTAACGTCCCATCCGACGGACGGCGGCCTTTCCAAGCCCATCGGTGTCCCCTACTGACCGTGGGCAGGGGCGGGGAGTTTTGCGGAGATAAATCTCAACGCTGACCCAGCTGGGACTTGAACCTGGGAACTGCAGATTACGAGTCAGGCGCGCTACCGACTGAGCCACCCCCGCCGTCTCGTAGAATAAAATGGATTGGAAACTTGGCATCTTGAAAAATGAAACTTTTTAAACACGTTTTTAGAGGATGAAACCCGGAAGTAAATTAAAAATCTAAACCAGATCTTTTTAAATCCTGAATTTCATCAACACTCATTTAGTGTTTATAGAGTGACAGAAGCTGAAATTCTTTTCAGGAATTCTCGAGTACTACCGTCTTATGTGAATAAAGAAATTTTTAAAATTAAATACGTTTCTGAACTATAATTCAAAGATAAAAGAAATCCTGATCCATGGAAAAGAGTGAGTATATTTTAAATAATAATAATCTCCGTCCCCTTCTCAAATCTAAACTCAAAGAGGTTTTTGTAACTTAACCATTTAGCCACATGTTTGCAAAAAAAAAAAGGTGCTTCTCAGGGTAAAAATATCCAAACTAACGGAAGATCCGATAAATGCGAATAGAATGTTTCATTAGTACCTATATCAACCAAAAAAAAATTTTTTCTTCCTTAAGATAAAATGTTGGATCTCAGACAGGCAGACGATAAAGTATAAACAATTGCTGGTTTTTTTTTTCTATAAACGATGTAATAAAAATTAAAAAAGCGTAGAATTGAGACCCTTTACTAAAATGTGGAACGAGGTTTAAGAGGACATTGCTTCCTTTCATTCCAAGAGGGAAAACGTTTTGTGATCTAGTGGAGTATTTCTGCGGTGTACAAAGTTCACTTCCTCCTTCTTCTCACTGAACTTCCGTTTCCCACGAGACGGAGTACGGTTGCCAGGTTCTGGACAGCTGTAACAAATGGAGGTAGGGAAATAATTGGAAAAAAAATATCTCGCATAGTGGGAAGGGAAAGTAACTCGGCTTTTATGCCGGAAGTGGGTTCGGTGATTTAAAAGAGGTGTTTCTTTTAGTTGCAATGGACGATAATGAAAGATTTGAAATTGGATCAGTCTCATATTAAGTTAAAATTCATTTCCTCACGCGGAACATTACGGGATGGGTTGTTTTACCTCTGAGTGGCACTTTTTTGCACACAATGGCCAGGTCACAATGACCCCGAAGGCTCAGAGAAAGTTAGGGGAGGGGACCCATTGGAACAGCTGTAGGGAGACAGATGGTAACCTCCCGTCAAGGCCATCCAGCGTGTTCTTTAACATGCACAGGGAATGGCTCTCCCACACACGGCTTAACGTCCCATCCGACGGACGGCGATGTTTCCAAGCCCATCGGTGTTCCCTACTGACCGTGGGCCGGGCGGGGAGTTTTGCGGAGATAAATCTCAACGCTGCAAATCATGGATGAATGGCATCTTTAAGTGAACAGAGCACATCTTTGAAATCAACATATTTTGAACAAACTGACGATGATGAAGTTTTCAATATCATATCAAATTTAAACAACAAAAAAGCAAGAGGTTATGATGGTATATCTGTAAATACGTTGAAAATTATATCTAATATAAGGGCGGGGGTGGCTCAGTCGGTAACGCGCCAGGCTCGTAATCTGTAATTCCCAGGTTCGAGTCCCAGCTTCGTCAGCGTTGAGATTTATCTCCGCAAAATTCCCCGCCCTGCCCACGGTCAGTAGGGGACACTGATGGGCTTGGAAAGGCCGCCGTCCGTCGGATGGGACGTTAAGCCGTGGCCCCGTGTGCGGGAGAGCCATACCCTGTGCACGTTAAAGAACACGCTGGATGGCCTTGACGGGAGGCTACCATCTGTCTCCCAACAGCTGTTCCAGTGGGTCCCCTCCCCCAACCTTCTCTGAGCCTTCGGGGTCCTTATGACCTGCCCATTTAGCCCATGGTGTGCAAAAAAGTGCCGCTCAGAAGTAAAACTACTCAATTAAGAACGTTAAAGAACACGCTGGATGGCCTTGACGGGAGGCTACCATCTGTCTCCCAACAGCTGTTCCAGTGGGTCCCCTCCCCCAACCTTCTCTGAGCCTTCGGGGTCCATATGACCTGGCCATTTATCCCATGGTGTGCAAAAAAGTGCCGCTCAGAGGTAAAAAACCCAAGCCATATCTAATATAAATTAGATTTAACTGTTTATATAATAAATTTATCAATTAAAACTGGAAATTTCATTGAAGATTTAAAAAAAAAATCAATAATTCTACCTATTTTTAAATGATTATAGTAATTATATACCAATAACAATATTACCAATTTTTCCGAAAGTTATTGAAAAAATTGTAAAAAAAAAAAAAATTCAGTTACTTAAATAATTCACAATTGTTTGACAATAATCGTATGGATTTCGCCAAAAATCTCAAATTAAAAGTACTCTTTTCGTATTCTGTCGATTTAGATATCTTGAGTACATGAGGTTCAAAGATGGCGGCTTCAGAGTTTCTAGAGAGAGATTATTGTTGGGCAAATGGCTTTGATCAAGTGGTAAGTAATTCATTTCCTAGAAGTTCCCTGTAGTTAAGTTCAGCGGTCATAGCTTACTAGTTCTTTTAATCTCTTAATAGCTGGTTTCTTAGAAGATAATCAAGGATTTCTCTAAAAATGAGGTAATAAATCAAACTAGTCTTTCACTTTTATTTCTTCGCGCATTAAATTTTAATACCATTTATCATTATGAAGCTTTAATGATTTTTCTTCTGAACCATGGTCGGTTGGTATTTTGAACCCCACCGCAACCTTTGCAACAATTCGCAGAGGAGTACGATCTCAAAACGGAGTGATGGTGACCACCGAGAAATACGTTTCTTTTTTTAGTGTAAAATAGTTCCTGGTCTTAAAATTCAAATTAGTTATAAAATAATTTAGAGTCCAAAACGCACTTTTTGATGTTTCTTAAGTAAAATTTCACTGCAACGTTAATTAGAAGTGTGATGTCACTTTGATCATTCGTCTTGAGATTTCGCACTTCATGTGCATCTGGCATCAATGGAAAATATGTGAGTTAATAACAAAATGTTCGGAGGGAGTGTGGGTGGCTCAGTCGGTAGCGCGCGAGGCTCGTAATCTGCAGTTCCCAGCTTCGAGTTCCAGCTGAGTCAGCGTTGAGATTTATTTCCTCAAAACTCCCCGCCCTGCCCACGGTCAGTAGGGGACACCGATGGGCTTGCAAAGACCGCCGTCCGTCGGATGGGACGTTAAGCCGTGGCCCCGTGTGCGGGAGAGCCATACCCTGTGCACGTTAAATAACACGCTGAATGGCCTTGACGGGAGGCTACCATCTATCTACCAACAGCTGTTCCAGTGGGTTCCCTCCACCAACTTTCTCTGAGTCTTCGGGGTCCTTGTGACCTGGCCATTTAGCCCATGGTGTGCAAAAAAGTGCCGCTCAGAGGTAAAACTACTCAATTAACATCGTTAAAGAACACGCTGAATGGCCTTGACGGGAGGCTACCATCTATCTCCCAACAGCTGTTCCAGTGGATCCCCTCCCCCAACTTTCTCTGAGCCTTCGGGGTCCTTGTGACCTGACCATTTAGCCCATGGTGTGCAAAAAAGTGCCGCTCAGAGGTAAAACTACTCAATTAACAACGTTAAAGAACACGCTGAATGGCCTTGACGGGAGGCTACCATCTATCTCCCAACAGCTGTTCCAGTGGGTTCCCTCCACCAACCTTCTCCGAGCCTTCGGGGTCTTTGTGACCTGGCCACTTAGCCCATGGTGTGCAAAAAAGTGCCGCTCAGAGGTTGGGTTGTTTTACCTCTGAGCGGCACTTTTTTGCACACCATGGCCTAAATGGCCAGGTCGCATGGACCCGAAGGCTCAGAGAAGGTTGGGAGAGGGGACCCACTGGAACAGCTGTTAGAAAACAGATGATAGCCTCCCGTCAAGGCCATCCAGCGTGTTCTTTAACGTGCACAGGGTATGGCTCTCCCGCACACGGGTCCACGGCTTAACGTCCCATCCGACGGACGGCGGCCTTTCCAAGCCCCTCGGTGTCCCCTACTGACCGTGAGCAGGGCGGGGAATTTTGCGGAGATAAATCTCAACGCTGACCCAGCTGGGACTCGAACCCGGGAATTACAGATTACGAGCCTGGCGCGCTACCGACTGAGCCACCCCCGCCCCGGCCGCTCAGAGGTAAAACAACCCAAAATGTTCGGTGGGAATTGTGAAAGGCATTGAGCCTTATATTCCGAAGCTCGATATTTCATTGTGCTCGAGTTGATATTTTCTCCGCTGCCTTCTTCCCAAAGGCAGTTGTTTTACCACTGAGCGGTACTTTTTTTGCACACAATGGGCTAAATGGCCCGGCTAACAAGGATCCATAGGGCTTAGAGAAGGTTAGGTGGAGAAGACTCACTGGGTAGCTATAGGAGACAGATGGTAGCCTCCCATCAAGCATATTCTTCAAGGTGCACAGGATATGGCTGTCCCGTATACGAATCGACTGTTATCCGACGGACGGCTGCCTTTCCAAACCCTTCAGTGTCCCCTACTGACCTGGACGGGAGTGACCTGGACGGGGGTAGCGCGCCAGGCTCCTAATCTGCAGTTCCCAGGTTCGAGTCCCAGCTGGGTCAGCCTCGAGATTTATATCCGCAAAATTTTCCGCCTTGCCCAAGGTCAGTAAGGGACACCGATGGGCTTGAAAAGGTCACCATCCGTCGGATGGGACGTTAAGTCGTGGCTCCGTGTGCGGTAGAGTGACCTGGCCATTTAGCCCATTGTGTGCAAAAAGTGTCGCTCAGAGGTAAAACGACAACCCAAGCTAAACAACTGACAATATCCATGTTCCCCCATTTTGTTGCAAAACTTGGTCCGATGACGATTACATAATCGTCTTTCTATGCGATTTTTGCAACTCGCGCAGAATTCGCAAACCTCGTTATTCATCTTATGTTGCAATTTCTACGAACGATAGCATCAGTATCTGTTGAAATCTGTTTGGATATGAATTTAAAAAAACAGAATTGAGAGACAGCGATGCTCAAAGAATTCATTACGAATGCAAATTTTCAAGGGCGTTTAGGAGTGAACAGAGATTTTGACCGATGAAATATCATTGCATGAGATAATAAAAATAAATACCCCCTCAAGCAGCTGCTTGCCACAGAGGTCAGTATTTACAAGTTTTCAGGAGGGTAGGACTTTGATTTTGTGTGCAGCTGTCTAAAAATACTTGACTACAAGTGGAATACATTGATTTTAGATTCAATGTTAGTGAAACACTTTTTAAATTAGAAATAAATACCCCCTCAAACAGCTGCTTGTCATAGAAATCTGACAGGAGCCTGTCAGTTTATGCCATAGTAGGTCTGTGAGGATGGCAGAACTTTAGCAGAAAAACGACACATACATCCATGCCTTACCCGGGGCTCGAACCCAGGTCCCTTAGATCAGTAGCCAAGCGTGTTAACAACTGTGCCATGGGACGGCTAAAATAAATAATAAATACCCCCTCAAGCAGCTGCTTGCCACAGAGGTCTGAAAGGAGCCTGTTAGTTTCAGATAAGAATGTTTTAAATTAATTTTTTAAATCGTTTAGAATTATTTTAGATATTAATTTTAAAGAATGGAGTGAAGAACAAAGAAAGTAATCAACCAATAGAAGGGGCCACACCCACATGAGATCTTGCAAGAAGTAGCAGATATAATTCCGCCATAGAAAATAGTTCCACACCTTATACGAGAAATCAGTACTTTTTCTAACGCACTCGTACATTATTAATATGCATACTTTACGGAAGTGAGCAATTAAAAATGCAATTTTAAATTTCGGAATATTGCTACGTACAGTCGCTCAAAAAAGTGTCCGAATACTGTGGTTGATTACAGAATTCAGAATAAATATCTGGCAACGATTTTTCTTAGAAATTAGTGATCTGGCAACCTTCGTGACACGAAGGTTGCCAGATCACTAATTTCTAAAAAAAATCGTTGCCATACATTTTTTCTGAATTCTGTAATCAACCACAGTATTCGGATATTTTTTGAGCGACTGTACCCAAAGAAACAATTTCTTTTACACTGGTATATTAACGACTAGAAGAATTGCCTCGTGTTGCGCAGGTCGTTGCGAAAAGCGCGTGCTCTCACAGCCCGTGTCTTTGTCTCTACGCAAATTATCGAAGGTGTTATTTTCATTCCGATAGAATTTGGCACCCTGTAAATCCCGAGATATTTGATCGAATGGTCCTAAGCATACTGGCGCCGGTTTTATAAATTCTAGGGGCGAATGTTTGGCTCACATACAATAACAGGATACCAAACATATTTATTTTGTCTGGTAAATAAGAAATTGGCTGGCTGTTGGAATTAATGGCAACCTTTATGTCACGTGTCACGAAGGTCGCCAGATCACTCATTTCTCAAAAAACGTTGCCAGATATTTTTTCTGAAATCAACCATAGTTTTCGGATACTCTTTTGAGCGACTGTACACAGTCATATCAGAATAATATGACCACCTACCATGTATATGTATGATAGGTGGTCATATTCTGATACGACTGTGCATAATAGAAAATTTTCAGCCCTTTGGAAGCGATTTAAAGGACCAGCCTACTGATCTAAGGGACCTGGGTTCGAGCCACAGGTAAGGCATGGATGTAAGGCCATGGCCCCCTCCAAAGAGGTTCGTATGTGTTTTATTTTTTCATTCCAACAGCCAGCCAATTTCTTTTCTGGGAAAGCAGACCCCTGACGGCTTTATTGTCCCATATGAAGACATAAGAAGGAGCAAATAAAGGATTTCGTAGTCTAGAAATTACACTTTTCAGTACAAAATCCTTCATAAGCCCCTAAATGGCTTATTCCAGGCTTCGGACTTATGACCGCCTCTGCCTAAAATGGGGCGGGGGTGGCTCAGTCGGCAGCGTGCCAGGCTCGTAATCTGCAGTTCCCAGGTTCGAGTCACAGCTGAGTCAGCGTTGAGATTTATCTCCGCAAAACTCCCCGCCCTGCCACGGTCATTAGGGGACACCGATGGGCTTGGAATAGGCCGCCGTCCATCGGATGGGACGCTAAGCCGGGCCCCGTGTGCAGGAGAGCCATACTCTGTGCACGTTAAAGAACACGCTGGATGGCCTTGACGGGAGGCTACCATCTGTCTCCCAATAGCTGTTCCAGTGGGTCTCCTTCTCTGAGCCTTCGGGGTCCTTGTGACTTGGCCATTTAGCCCATGGTATGCAAAAAAGTGCCCCTCAGAGGTAAAACAACCCAACCCAAAACCCTGTTGAAACTACTTTCCTGGCATAGTCGCCAGAACATGGGAATAAACTATTACTTCAACTAATTTAAAATAGGGACACATCACTTCTGAACTCAAGTAATCTCTTTCCTGGAAAATATTTAGCCTTTAGTTGAGAAAAAAAAAAACTTAAACGAAATAGCCTTCCAGTACAGAAAACCAAATCAAGTTTTTTCTCTCTTTCACAGCTAAGTATACGTGTGGCCAGTTCATTCCAGTTGTCATCAGCTGACTTGAGGCTGAAGTCATTAACAGTCAGTCGAAAGAGTGGAACGAGCTCGAAGGAACCAGCAGCCAAGCCATGCGGGGGCCGGAACGGGTACTGAACCCGTAACCGGTCACCAGAGTCAACGGTCTCACTATGCGGGCAGTGAAACGCTCTCTCAGTCAGTAACCTAACTCCCTATCAAGATAGAAGAGCTCTAGGTCCCTTGTTACACATTGTCTTGCTGCTTACTTTACCGAGGAAGTTAAGCAGTTGTTGATGGCAGCCTTGAAGGGATACGCATATAGAAATGGTTAATGGATCAGATAGCAAAAATGGCTTAAATTAAGTGGAATTCCAGTGCACGACAAGCTTAACAAGGACGTGAATAAGACTGCGAGATTAAAACGAGTAAATGATTAAAAACGATCAAGAGAATTACTCTTTCATTAAGGAACACTATTTTGATATTAGTTTCAAGGAAATTAATGCTTGGTCGTTAACGTTATTCTTTTTTCTGTATTCGCCTATCGAGTTAATTTAAGCTGGACTTGTTATAATGTGTGCTTTGTTTAATTTCTCTCTCACGTTTAGTTTTTTTATTATGAGAAAATTGTCATTTGCATAAGAAACTAAACGAGGGTCTGTGTGAAAAAAAGAAAACACACGAGCATTTTGAATATATGTGCGTTCAATGTAATATTAGATAATGGCATATTTTGTCTGCTAACTTGATGCTTTGTAACTTTTGAGTGATATTAGCTTAATGCCCTCTTAACTCGTTTATTACCCATTACCCGAAAATTGTAAACGATTGCTCAATTATCAAGCAAGAAAGTTAATTTTTCATGTTATAATATTTGATTATCATTTGTACACGTGAGTCTTTTAATCTAGCATTGCATGATACAAAAATTTCCGTGGTTACGAAAAATTACCGTTGTCTATTCATACAAAATCCTCAAGTATCCAAGGCCTGTAGAGGTCCATGTAATTTAATTCTCAAACACGTCCGTCCTGAGCTACATCTGGCCATTGCACACCAATTCTAACAAGGTCCTGTTTGACATTGTCTGCCCACCGCATCCTAGGTCTCCCCCTCTTTCTGAGGCCTTTAGGCACATGTTCATAACCCTATTCATCATCCTCATCATCATCCTCAAGCAGCCATGGGCTACGGAGGTCCAACCAGACCGTACAATTTAGTTTTCCAAGCAAGTCTGTCCTGAGCTACATCTGCTGCATCTGGCCACTGCACACCAATTCTAACAAGATCCTGTTTGACATTGTCTGCCCACCGCATCCTAGGTCTCCCCCTCTTTCTGAGGCCTTTAGGCACACTGTTCATAACCCTATTCATCATCATCCTCAAGCAGCCAAGGACTACGGAGGTCCAACCAGACCGTGCAATTTAGTTCTCCAAGCAAGTCTGTCCTGAGCTACATCTGTTGCATCTGGCTACTGCACACCAATTCTAACAAGGTCCTGTTTGACATTGTCTGTCCACCGCATCCTAGGTCTCCCCCTCTTTCTGAGGCCTTTAGGCACACTGTTCATAACCCTATTCATCATCATCATCCTCAAGCAGCCATGGGCTACGGAGGTCCAACCAGACCGTGCAATTTAGTTCTCCAAGCAAGTCTGTCCTGAACTACATCTGTTGCATCTGGCCACTGCACACCAATTCTACCAAGGTCCTGTTTGGCATTGTCTGCCCACCGCATCCTAGGTCTCCCCCTCTTTCTGAGGCCTTTAGGCATACTGTTCATAACCCTATTCATCATCACCATCATCCTCAAGCAGCCATGGGCTACGGAGGTCCAACCAGACCGTGCAATTTAGTTCTCCAAGCAAGTCTGTCCTGAGTTGCATCTGACCACTACACGCCAATTCTAACAAGGTCCTGTTTGATATTGTCTGCCTACCGCATCCTAGGTCTCCCCCTCTTTCTGAGGCCTTTAGGCACACTGTTCATAACCCTATTCATCATCACCATCATCCTCAAGCAGCCATGGGCTACAGAGGTCCAACCAGACCGTGCAATTTAGTTCTCCAAGCAAGTCTGTCCTGAGCTACATCTGCTGCATCTGGCCACTGCACACAAATTCTAACAAGGTCCTGTTAGACATGGTCTGCCCACCGCATCCTAGGTCTCCCCTTGTTTCTCAGGCCTTTAGGCACACTGTTCATAACCCTATTCATCATCATCATCCTCAAGCAGCCATGGGCTACAGAAGTCCAACCAGACCGTGCAATTTAGTTCTCCAAGCAAGTCTGTCCTGAGCTACATCTGCTGCATCTGGCCACTGCACACAAATTCTAACAAGGTCCTGTTAGACATGGTCTGCCCACCGCATCCTAGGTCTCCCCCTATTTCTCAGGCCTTTAGGCACACTGTTCATAACCCTATTCATCATCATCATCCTCAAGCAGCCATGGGCTGTGGAGGTCCAACCAGACCGTGCAATTTAGTTCTCCAAGCAAGTCTGTCCTGTGCTCCATCTGGCCACTGCACACCAATTCTAACAAGGTCCTGTTTGACATTGTCTGCCCACCGCATCCTAGGTCTCCCCTTCTTTCTGAGGCCTTTAGGCACACCGTTCATAACCCTATTCACCAATCTATCCATACGGGCAACATGGCCAAACCAACGGAGTCGCTCTCTGCACAATATGCTGCTTAAAGGAGGTTGCCGACTCCTTTGCCTAACCTCATCATTAGTTACAAAGTTGAACCACCTAATGCCCAAGATACTGTGTAAGCATTTAGTTTCCTGTTATCTTGTTTACAAAGTGTCCAAGTTTCACTACCATAACTAACCCCAGAAAGAACCAAACTATTATACAGTCTAATTTTAGTCTTTAGGAGTATAAGCCTATTTTTACAAACTCTCCATAAAAAGAAACTATGAACTACTGTTGGTACTTTTTATTTAAATAAATTCACAAATCAGAAAAAATGCTTTAATGAACCACGTACCCCGAATTTTGATTCGGAAAACGTGATCACCCTAGATACTATATCTTAGCTAATCACTCTGTGATAAACACCCTTCACTACTGCATCACAAAATTCAGAATACGCCGCTGTAAGAGCTAGAGACGTCTTTCGGAAAATGAAATTGCATACATTCCGATATTCAATTATACAAAAACAATAAATGCATTTATACCTATCGATATCTTCAAAATTTCAAATATGATAATTATAAGCCATATAATGAAGGCTATTTTCTTCCCACATTCGTTTTCAGCGTTAACGAGTTATGTTAATTTTCTTAGCACAGCAAAATAGCAACTAAAGTTATGCACATTACTTACAATCCCAGAGAATGGTGCAAGGACCACTGTTAATTGTCGAGAAAGTCGTGATCGTGTCAAGGTTATCTTGTACCTTATAAACAATCCTTTCACACTTGGATACTTCAGATAAAATCTAGATTCTAGAACAGCTTAAAGTATATACTTACTGTGACAGCTATTGTCTTACCTTAACATTACGCGTACATAAACGGAATGCATTACTAACAATAAAACATTCTTGCAACAGATTTTAAAATGGAATCACAAGTTGCGTTGCCAGAAAGAAACACTAAATAAATTAAACCATAAAATTGTGTTGATATTAAAAGGTGGTCAGACAATGAAATTTTTTAACTCCTGTAATAGGACATCGAGGACAAAAAAATGAGTAATGTGAAATGTTGTTAATAGGAAGTGAAACTTTTGAGTAACATGAAAAAATTAATAAATTTTGTATCAATAAATTTTGTTTTAAAAATACAGATTTTAACTGTTTTGTAGTAAGGATATCAAAGCAATTTGTAGATAGATAGAGCTTTTTATTTTTATATTGAGTTTTCTTATTTATGAAATTAGATATAAATTTAAGTCCTTTATTGGTTTAAATAAGAATCTAGCCTCCAGGCTGTACGGCCTCAATGAATTTGGCCTGTAGACTTATGGGAGTTTGATCATCTTGCTTTATAATTTTCAAACTAAGTTTTAATAGGAAAAGTGTGACTAAGAATGAAATCACAAGCTATGTTGCCAGCAAGAAACACTAAATAAATTAAACCATAAAACTATGTATATCTGATATTAATTGGTCAGAAAACAGAATTTTTTAACTCCAGCAATAGGACTTTGAGTGCAAAAAATTAATGAAATCCATCAAAATATTGATTTTTCAACAATATTCATTAAAGATTTATATAGCTATGGAAGCTAAAAACATAAAAACTATGTTTGTTTTGCGAAAAATCGATCAATTTGAATAAAATTGAATCATTACAAAAATTGCTAGAAATAGTGTTTCTACATTTTCTGAAGTGTGGTACTGAAAAGTACTATTCGTCCAACAGATGGATTTATTATGACTCTTTCGTCGTATAATTGATTTGACGTTTTTGCCAAAATAAAACGCATTATAAATTCTAAGTTGATTGAAAGTCTTCGAAGTTGCATTTAACCGCATACTATGTCGTGAAAGAGGAATAACGATAGTTTTAATCAATAATCTTCAGTTCCCAGCTTGAAGTCTAAACTCTATTGGCGTTGAAATTTATCGCCACGAAATCTCCATCCTGCCCTCGGTGAGAAAACGGACACCGATGGACTTAGAAAACTGACGTCCGTCAAATGGAATGTTCAGTCGTGACTCCGTATGCGGGAGAGCCATACATTGTGCACGTTAAAGAACACGCTGGATGGCATTGACGGGAGGCTACCATCTGTCTCCCAACAGCTATTCCAGTGGGTCCCCTCCCCCAACCTTCCCTGAGCCTTCGGGGTCCATGTAACCTGGCCATTTAACCCATGGTGTGCAAAAAAGTGCCGTTCAGAGGTAAAACTACTCAACAACGTTAAAGAACACTCTGGATGGCCTTGACGGGAGGCTGCCATCTGTCTCCCAACAGTTATTCCAGTGGGTGCCCTCCCCCAACGTTCTCTGAGCCTTCGGGGTCATTGTGACCTGGCCATTTAACCCACTGTGTGCAAAAAAGTGCCGCTTATAGGTAAAAACCCAACAACCCAAGCTAAAAATACTTTAATATATGTGTTAGTAAAATTTAATATAACGGTTAATGCTTTCTTTTTAACCTGTTTTTTGTTAACTTTTCAGATCAATTATTTAAATTGGTATTGATGCTGTTAAATATTCTAATTTCCGCAATCTATCGAAATTCTGAAAATTGTAAATAGATTTGATTCACATCTTTAATTATCTTTTGTCACTTTTTTGTCATATAAAATTACTTAAGAATATACTGACTTCTGTATTTGAGATGCTATTCACATAAAACAGAACTATACTGAATAGAATGACAGCCCCAAATTTGACTTCTTTATTCACACAAATGTGTCTATTCTAAATAAAACAAGAACAAAATTTATATATAAAAAGATTCGTATATAAAAAGACGTTTATTATTTCCTGGTTTCCTTTATGTGTAAAGGATCTGTTTCGTTATAGTTGCAGTAAACACCTACGTATTTCTCCCACCTAGAGAGAAATACTATCTGCATCATTAACAAGTGGTTGGGTTATTATTTTAAGCTTCCAGCGCTATTTTGGAAAGTTTTCCTTTCTAAGCACATGCGGAGAAAGTTAAATAATAGGGCAAAAGTTCATGCATCCACTAGCGACAAAAGAGCACACAGTTTCCTTGTACAAGTCCTTGCAAACATGTCACCATTTCAGCGTTCGCCGTATAGAATTCGTCGGGGTCAGAGGTGGGATTCAAGTCTCTTCTCGGACGATTCTACTAGAGGCTGTTCTTTCACCACTGTTGCTAGGCAACGGGAGCAGAAAATGGCCGTCGCAATGAAAAAGGAACGAGGACAATTTGGAGGGTTTTTTCTTACCGTGTTTCTCGATACTGGTAACTTTTCCTTGATCGTTTGACCTCAAACTGAATCGACACGAACACATTTGGCGTCTCGATTGCTGTGATAAGACATCTTTGTTTTTAAGTTAAGGAAATCCACACAGAATAGGAGCTTCTTAAATTGCTAAGTGGAATTTCGCTGAAATCGTGATTCGATCAAGCGTTCTGCTCAGGATGTCTAACAGTAATGTTTATTGTATCCTCTATTTCAGTGTAGTGCGAAATTTGCAAACTGAAAGAAACCGAAAATTACCGCCACCAGTCACATCACAGAAGACGTACAATAAATGCGTGTACGAGCACCCTAGGGTGAGGGTGGCTCAGTCGGAAGCGCGCCAGGCTCGAAATCTGCAGTTCCCAGGTTCGAGTCCCAGCTGAGACAGCGTTGAGATTTATCTCCTCAAAATTCCCCGCCCTGCCCACGGTCAGTAGGGACACCGATGGGCTTGAAAAGGCCGTCCGTCGGATATGACGTTAACCCGTGGCTCCGTGTGCGGGAGAGCCATGCCCTGTGCATAATAAAGAACACATTGGATGGTCTTGACGGGAGGCAAAAAATGCCACTCAGAGGTAAAACTACTCAACAACGTTCAAGAACACGCTGGATGGCCTTGACGGGAGGCAACCATCTGTCTCCCAACAGCTGTTCCAGTGGGTCCCTCCCCCAACCTTCTCTGAGCCTTTGGGGTCCATGTGACCTGACCATTTAGCCCATAGTGTACAAAAAAAGTGCCGTTCAGAGGTAAAACTACTCAATTAACAACGTTAAAGAACGCGCTGGATGGCCTTGACGGGAGGCTTCCATCTGTCTCCCAACAACTGTTCCAGTGGGTCCCCTCCCCCAACCTTCTCTGAGCCTTCGGGGTCCTTGTGACCTGGCCATTTAGCCCATGGTGTGCAAAGAAAGTGCCTCTCAGAGGTAAAATTACTCAACAACGTTCAAGAACACGCTGGATGGCCTTGACGGGAGGTTACCATCTGTCTCCCAACAGCTGTTCCAGTGGGTCCCTCCCCCAACCTTCTCTGAGCATTGTTGGGGTCCATGTGACTTCTTTGGGGTCCATGTGACCTGACCATTTAGCCCATGGTGTGCAAAGAAAGTGCCTCTCAGAGGTAAAACTACTCAACAACGTTCAAGAACACGCTGGATGGCCTTGACGGGAGGCTACCATCTGTCTCCTAACAGCTGTTCCAGTGGGTTCCCTCCCCCAAACTTCTCTGAGCTTTCGGGCTCCATGTGACGTAATCATTTAGCCTATGGTGTGCAAAAAAGTGCCGCTCAGAGGTAAAACTACTCAACGTTAAAGAACCCGCTGGATGGCCTTGACGGGAGGCTACCATCTGTCTCCCAACAGCTGTTCCAGTGGGTCCCCCCCCCAACCTTCTCTGAGCCTTCGGGGTCCATGTGACCTGGCCATTTAGCCAATGGTGTGCAAAAAAGTGCCGCTCATAGGTAAAACTACTCAATTAACAACGTTAAAGAATACGCTGGATGGCCTTGACCGGAGGCTACCATCTGTCTCCCAACAGTTGTTCCAGTGGGTCCCCTCTCTCAACCTTCTCTGAGCCTTCAGGGTTCATGTGACCTGGCCATTTCCCCCATTGTGTGTAAAAAAGTGCCGCTCAGAGGTAAATCAACCCAACCCTATAAAGCCAACTCCCTAATTATACTTGACCGCATCCATGGAGTTTATATTTAAGGACTGTGATTAAAAAATAAATGAAATTAAAATAAACACTGTACAAATTTTTGAGCATTTTACACCGCTTTACACTAAGAAGCCGTCCCGTGGCCGAGTGGTTAGCACGCTTGGCTACTGATCTACGGGACCTGAGTTCGAGCCCCGGGTAAGGCATGGTTGAGTGTGTTGTTTTTCTGCTGAGGTCCTGCCATCCTCACAGACCTTCTACTATGGCATATAAACTGACAGGCTCCTGTCAGACCTCTGTGGCAAGCAGCTGCTTGAGGGGGTATTTTATTTATTTATTTACACTAAGACATCTCTTCATTCATAATCACAGCTGTCATCTTTTCGTTAATGTTCAAGCGGTTAGGAAATAAAAACATTTTTTTATGAAGTCTTCAGTCAGAGGCAAAGAAGAAAAAGTGTAATTTCCTGTGGTTGGATCAAATTTACTTTCTCTATTAGCATGCTGAATAGAGTCACCTGTGAGTGGCACCACAGCTGCTCATATGTTAGTCATTGCTGCCCAGTAAATGGCTCTCTAGGAGAACTTCCTGTGTGTAATTGCTGCAGACGTAGGTCGCTGACATCTCTGATGAACTGGCAACACTCCGTTGAAACTAAAAGAAAACCGCGAGGCCAACATCGGCTGCTGAAACTGAATTAAAAAAAAGATAGCTAAGAACTGGCAACTTCTTCGACTTCCTTATCGGTTGGAACATGTGGTGAAATAATAATTGGTCACACACTCGTTATATTTTTCAGTCGAAAAAGAATTTTTGAAGTGGGAAAATATTAGAATTTGCATTTTAGTCTTATTTTATGGAACTCTTGAAATAAGTTTTTTTTTTTTATAAAACTTAAAAAAAAAACGCAATTTGAAGTAAGAAGCAAGTGGTTTATTAAATAACTCAGCAACTTTTTGGAATACATTTTGTAATTTCTATCAAAGTATAGAATTATGGAAGCTGGAATATTTAACTGTACAGTTGCTCAAAAAAATGTCCGAACGTAGGGTTGATTACAGAATTCAGAAAAAATATCTGGCAATGATTGTTTTTAGAAATTAGTGACAAGAAGGTTGCCAGATCACTAATTTCTAGAAACAATCGTTGCCAGATATTTTTTCTGAATTCTGTAATCAATCATAGTGTTCGGATATTTTTTTTGAGCGACTGTACACGAAGGTTGCCACATCACTAATTTCTGAAAACAATCATTGCCAGATATTTTTTCTGAATTCTGTAATCAACACACTCATTGAATTCTGTAATCAACTACTCAATTAACAACGTTAAAGAACACGCTGGATGGCCTTGACGGGAGGCTACCATCTGTCTCCTAACAGCTGTTCCAGTGGGTCCCTCCCCCAACCTTATCTGAGCCTTCGGGGTCCATGTGACCTGACCATTTAGCCCATGGTATCTGAGTCTTCGGTACTACGTAGATACTTTTTTGAGCGACTGTACTAATGGCTGTCGATAAATGGAACCTGAGTTCGAGTCCTGGCTAAGACATGGATCTTTGCCTTCTGTGTTGTCTTTCTGCTGAAGTCTAGCCTTCCACACAGACCTTCTCTATGACGTAATAAACTGCCAAATCCCCTATTAGACCTCTGTGGCATGCAGCTGCTTGAGAGTAATTCAATTTATTATGCATTTAAAACAAGAAAATTGAGGAATATTGAAGAAATTATTTGCACAAACTATTAAAATGTACACGCTTTTCATGAAATATATTGAAATTATATGTGTCATAAAATTTAAATTACCTTTAATTTAAAGTGTTGTAGTTATTGCTATTGATAACTATCTGTGCGTGGATATACTTGTCAAGGCTATCCATCGTGTTATTTAACGTGAACAGGTTATAGCTCTCTTGTTGGGAGAGCAGGTTAGGTCTCTTGGTAAAATCATAAAAATATAGTTTATTAAAAAGTTTGATAAAAGTGTTATTGTATTTTAATTTACTTTTGAGATCAGTTCTTCAGACTGGCATTACTGCTGTTAAATATTGCAGCTCCAATAACTCTTTAAACGTAAACGATTATTATTCAGATGGAGATAGATTTGATTGTCTTTAAATATTCAACAGAAATGTTCCTACCACCTGGCCGTTCCTGGTAGTAATTATCAAAAACTAATTTCCAGTGATGTTTTTCGAACAGCATTAGAAATTTGTCCTTTGACGATTTTATTTTATTTCTTATTAAATATTTAGAAAAGAAATAATTAGTAGTAGAAGAAAAAGAAAGGTTAATATACAAATTAAAAATATTCTATTTTAGTTTTGTATCGAAACAGCATGGAATGTGCCTGAATTTTTGAAACTGGGATATTTGAGATAATTAATATTCAAACATAGTCTCAGAAATGGAAAAGAAATTTAAACGGTAAGAAAACTATCGATCAGTTGAACCCCTGTGAAGACATTGTTCTGTCAACCGATTATACTATGAAATTATGAAACGAAAATGGCAACAGCAATTTCAAAGGAAATCCATACTTATCTGCTGTCAAATGGACATAACAAAGGATTTTCAGTTATTAGTCTTTACCTTAAGGTGTTCAGTGTGAACATGTTAACCAAAACTGATAATTATACGATCTTGTGTTATCGAGTGAGTGTTGCAAGTTGTAATAACTCACAAAGAGATACGGAAAGGGGAATCAAGGTAAGAAATTTTAGTTTCAATTACTTTTAATGCTAATCTCTTGATTGGAAAATCATTCAATTTGTTCATTATGTGTTATTGAGTTTTTGATGTCTTGCATGGATAGACGTGATTTTTACCTAAGTCACTTTTCACGAACTGCACGCGAGGTGTAAACGATCTTCGCGACCTATTCCATTGTTTGCACGTGCCCTGAATGATTGAAGTAGTTCTTTTGTTGCCAACAAGAGGTTACGAATATCGCCATTTCTTTACGCCCAGACATCTGTGGCAAGCAGCTGCTTGAGGGGGTATTTATTTTTATTTTTTCAGCTTATAAAGAGGGCACTGAGGGGATTTTAGAATACCCATTTTACCGACCGATGAGACTAAACTGTTGTCCCGTACAGCGGTATATGCGGGTACGGGGCCACCGAAAGAATCTCCTAGTGCAAATACGTATAATTCGTTTTTAGTAACTAAGTGTTTAAATATCCGAAATATCACAGGAGTAACAGGGGCGGGGGTGGCTCAGTCGGTAGCGCGCCAGGCTCGTAATCTGTAGTTCCCAGGTTCGAGTCCCAGCTGGGTCAGCGTTGAGATTTATCTCCGCAAAATTCTCCGCCCTGCCCACGGTCAGTAGGGGACACCGATGGGCTTGGAAAGGCCGCCGTCCGTCGGATGGGACGTTAAGCCGTGGCCCCGTGTGCGGGAGAGCCATACCCTGTGCACGTTGAAGAACACGCTGGATGGCCTTGACGGGAGGCTACCATCTGTCTCCCAACAGCTGTTCCAGTGGGTCCTCTCTCCCAACCTTCTCTGAGCCTTCGGGGTCCATGTGACCTGGCCATTTAGCCCATGGTGTGCAAAAAAGTGCCGTTCAGAGGTAACCCAACCCAAACAACAGGAGTAACAGGACGTTGCAAAAGTGTTACAGAGTAGCATTTTTTTTTGCACCTTGATGGAATTAAGGTGCAGTTCTTGCAGTAATGGAAAATCAAATAAATAATGTGGTCTTTAGATTTAATCAGTTTATTTTACATCGGTGGTGCTGGGGAATCGGTAGTATGGTTGAAATTGCTCATTGCCCCAGAGATCTCATCAGAAGCATAAGAAGAGTGGGAGAAGATATTTTTTTTTCTCTCCAACATTCGTTTCGGGCACGTCTGATAGCAAGGACCTTTCAAGAGAAGTTGGGTTGTTTTACCTCTCAGCGGCACTTTTTTGCACCACCATGGGCTAAATGGCCAGGTCACAAGGACCCCGAAGGCTCAGAGAAGGTTGGGGGAGGTGACCCGCTGGAACAACTGTTGGGAGACAGATGGTAGCCTCCCGTCAAGGCCATATAGCGTGTTCTTTAACGTTGTTAATTGAGTAGTTTTACCTCAGAGCAGCACTTTTTTTTGCAAACCATGGGCTAAATGGCCAGGTCACAAGGACCCCGAAGGCTCAAAGAAGGTTAGGGGAGGGGACCCACTGGAACAGCTGTTGGGAGACAGATGGTAGCCTTCCGTCAAGGACATCCAGTGTACTAATTAACCTGCACAGAGTCTAGCTCTCCCGCACACGGGGGCCACGGCTTAACGTCCCATCCGACGGACTTCGGCCTTTCCTAGCCCATCGGTGTCCCCTACTGACCGTGGGCAGGGAGTTTTGCGGAGATAAATCTCAACGCTGACCCAGGCGGGACTCTTTCAAGAGAAGAAACTTGAGAAGAAAATAAGACATCAAAACGGTACACTCCATTGGACACGAAAGATTAAAATGGTATTCTGTATGGAATAACATTTTATAGTTGTTTGTATTTTAATCGTTAGTGTCAGCCATATTACATGGGGCTAATATGAAATTGTACCTGTTCAAAACGAATGTAAAAAGTGAAAAGTTCGAGAGTGGGCAAGACGACGAGATTTCTGGATGGGTTCGCACCCCCCCCCCCCCTCCCTACCGGTCTTCTGGAGGCATACGTCTTTTAATAACGTGTTGTGGTCAAAGAACATATATTATGATATTGAGTTGCTTCATTTAACCCAGGAAAGTGGGAGCGGGGGTGGTTCAGTCGGTAGCACGCCAGGCTCGTAATTAATCTGCAGTTCTCAGGTTCGAATGCCAGCCTAGTGGGGTGGGGGTAGCTCAGTCGGTAGCGCACCAGGCTCGTAATCTGTAGTTCCCAGGTGCGAGACCCAGCTGGGTCAGAGTCGAGACTAATCGCAAAACTCCCCGCCCTGCCCACGGTGCGTGTTTTTAACGTTGTTGAGTAATTTTACCTCAGCGACACTTTCTGGCACACCATGGTCTAAATGGCAAGGTCACATGGAGCCCGAAGGCTCAGAGAAGTTTGGGAGAGGTAACTCACTGGAACAGGTTTTGGGAGACAGATGGTAGGCTCCCGTCAAGGCCATCCAGCGTGTTCTTTAACGTTGTTAATTGAGCAATTTAATCTCTGAGCGGCACTTCTTTTGCACACCATGGGCTAAATGGCCAGGTCACAAGGACCCCGAAGGCTCAGAGAAGGTTGGGGGAAGTGACCCACTGGAACAGCTTTTGGGAGACAGATGGTAGCCTCCCGTCAAGGCCATCCAGCGTTTTTTTGAAAGTTGTTGAGTAGTTTTACCTCTGAGTGGCATTTTTTGCCTCCCGTCTAGACCATCCAATGTGTTCTTTATCATGCACAGGGCATGGCTCTCCAAGCCCATCGGTGTTCCCTACTGACCGGGGCGGGGTGGCTCAGTCGGTAGCGCGCCAGGCTCGTAATCTGTAGTTCCCAGGTTCGAGTCCCAGCTGGGTCAGCGTTGAGATTTATCTCCGCAAAATTCCCCGCCCTGCCCACGGTCAGTAGGGGACACCGATGGGCTTGGAAAGGCCGCCGTCCGTCGGATGGGACGTTAAGCCGTGGTCCCGTGTGCGGGAGAGCCATACCCTGTGCACGTTAAAGAACACGCTGGATGGCCTTGACGGGAGGCTATCATCTGTCTCCCAACAGCTGTTCCAGTGGGTCCCCTCCCCCAACCATCTCTGAGCCTTCGGGGTCCATGTGACCTGGCCATTTAGCCCATGGTGTGCAAAAAAGTGCCGCTCAGAGGTAACCCAACCAAACCCTACTGACCGTGGGCAGGGCGAGTAATTTTGCGGAGATAAATCTCAACGGTGACCCAGCTGGGACTCGAACCTGGAAACTACAGATTATGAGCCTGGCGCGCTACCGACTGAGCCACCCCAGTCCCCCTTTGATTAGTAGTAAAACAAACTAACCTCTAGGTTGCTCAAGGTTAATTTATTTTCATTTTTTTATTTGAAGGAGACGTTTGGTCTTTCTAATAATAAATATTACACTTATATGGAATATCGTCTGCCACCATTTCTTTTATATGTCCACCTCCAGTCAACTTCCTGAAAATATTTCTATTTGCATACTTCATGTTCGTCGTTCATGGTTTTTATTTCCGAAAACCTTTCGAACTGCAGTATAGTTTTTCTCATTTTTAATCAATTATTTAAAACTACATTATACGCTTCAAAAATAACAGTCAACCATGTTGCAGACAACAAGCAGTCTATAATTAATAAACATAATTAATTAAAAATTATTTTCACTATATTGTTCTGCTTTGCCGTCCCATGGCCGAGTGGTTAGCGCGCTTGGCTACTAATCTAAGGGACCTGGGTTCGAGCCCCGGGTAAGGCATGGCTGTTTGTGTCGTTTTTCTGCTGAGGGCCTGCCATCCTCACAGATCTTCTACTATGGCATATAAACTGACGGACTCCTGTCAGACCTCTGTGGCAAGCAGCTGCTTGAGGGGGTATTTATTTATTTATTTTATGTTCTGCTTTGTAATTATTTGGTTCACCTCTTTCTCATTTTCAAACCTGAAATAATTACACAATGTCCTACATTGTTCAAAAACAGTTTTAAGACCAGCGCTTTTTAATATTTGCCTCACAATTTATTTGGCTGTCCAGCACGATGGAAATTTTACTTGAACTGTAATTAAAAATGATCGGCTGCTCTATGATTATATTTACTGGTATTCGTTCGGTAGCGCGCCAAGCTCGTAATCTGTAGTTCCCAGGTTCGAGTCCCAGCTGGGTCAGCGTTGAAATTTATCTCCGCAAAATTCCCCGCCCTGCCCGCGGTCAGTAGGGGACACCGATGGGCTTGGAAAGGCCGCCGTCCGTCGGATGGGACGTTAAGCCGCGGCCCCGTGTGCGGGAGAGCCATACCCTGTGCACGTTAAAGAACACGCTGGATGGCCTTGACGGGAGGCTACCATCTGTCTCCCAACAGCTGTTCCAGTGTGTCCCCTCCCCCCAACCTTCTCTGAGCCTTCGGGGTCCATGTGACCTGGCCATTTAGCCCATGGTATGCAAAAAAGTGCCACTCAGAGGTAAAACTACTCAATTAACAACGTTAAAGAGAACGCTGGATGGCCTTGACGGGAGGCTACCATCTGTCTCCCAACAGCTGTTCCAGTGTGTCCCCTCCCCCAACCTTCTCTGAGCCTTCGGGGTCCATGTGACCTGGCCATTTAGCCCATGGTGTGCAAAAAAGTGCCGCTCAGAGGTAAAACAACCCAACCCAACTGGTATTCGTTAGACATGTTACGCCATCTAGTGCGAAGAAATGCAGTCAGTTCACAAAACAGCCAATTCAATTAACCTATAAGGGAAAGGAATAAAAGGAGGCTTATACGGTCGATTCTCGTAAATTCGAAAATCGAAAACTTAAATGTTTCAGTCAGTATTCAGGATTCTGAAATCTCCAATACAACAAGCACTTCACTCAGTGTTGCAGATTCTATTATCTGAATATGATATTCAGTCAGTGTTCCAAACAAAGAATTTATTCTTTTAGCTATTATTCGTTGCTTCCAGATTCGAAAATCTGAAGTTTGGACGTTTCTTGTTTGGATCATTTTCAAAGATCTGAAACCGTCAATACATTTTCGATAATGCCAGATTTGAATTATCTGAATCATGAACATTTAAATTTATTCTTTATTTGTTTCAAAGAGTAAATTGTGGTAAATCACTGCTCTTAACTATTACTGTTCTTAACTGTAATTGTCGGTATCTGAAGGACCCAGGAAATTGCTTTTATTTTCGTTCCTGCTACGATGTCATTGAAAGAGTGAAGTAAACTCTGTAAATCCCGAATAACTGAGAAAAGGATTGGATTGTTTTACCTCTGAGCGGTACTTTTTTGCACACCATGGACTAAATGGCCAGGTCACAAGGACCCTGAAGGCTCAGAGAAGGTTGGGGGAGGGGACCCACTGGAACAGCTGTTGGGAGACAGATGGTAGCCTCCCGTCAAGGCCATCCAGCGTGTTCTTTAACGTGCACAGGGTATGGCTCTACCGCACACGGGGCCACGGCTTAACGTCCCATCCGACGGACGGCGGCCTATTTCAAGCCCATCGGTGTCCCCTACTGACCGTGCGCAGGGCGGGGAAATTTTGCGGAGATAAATCTCAACGCTGACCCAGCTGGGACTCGAACCGGGGAACTCCAGATTACGAGCCTGGCGCGCTACCGACTGAGCCACCTCCGCCCCACTGAGAAAAGGAGTCGCCAATAATAGGAGTAAATGAAAATGAATGACACCTCATGCAAATGCTTGTCAAAGAGTTTTGAGAATGGCCTGCCAATGTAGTGCGGGCTGAAAAAGATCTGTCAGGAAGACCTCATCAGAACGACAACACAGAAAGGGTTGGGTCATTTTATCTCTGAGAGGCATATTTTTGTACACATTGGGCTAAATGCCAGGTCACAAGGACCCCGAGAAGGCGGGGAGTAGAGACCCATTGAAACTGCTGTTGGGAGAAAGATGGTAGCCTCCCGTCAAGTGGGCGAGGTGGCTCAGTCGGTAGCGTGCCAGGCTCGTAATCTGCAGTTCCGAGGTTCGAGTCCCAGCTGTGTCAGCATTGAGATTTATCAACGCAAAATTCCCCTCCCTGTTCACGGTCAGTAGGGGACACCGATGGGCTTGGAAAGCCGCCGTCCGTCGGATGGGACGTTAGCCATACCCTGTGCACGTCAAATAACACGCTGGATGGCCTTGATGAGAGGCTACTATCCGTCTCCCTACAGCTGTTCCAGTTGGTCCCCTCCCCCAACCTTCTCTGAGCCTTCAGGGTCCTTGTGACCTGTCCATTTAGCCCATGTTGTGCAAAAAGTTCCGCTCAGAGGTAAAACAACCCAACTTTCATTGCTAGCTGTCCTGATAAAACGAATCATTGTCAACTTTTTTTGTGGAGTAGAAAAAATTTATTAATTGCAAAGTCCAGTCGACTCTGATGAATATGGAATACTCATTTTCAAAAAGCGAATATTTCACTTACCCCTTGCAGAGGAAGTTAATTGTTGTTTTTACGATCTTCACACTAAATGTGCTCTAAATGATTACCTAAACATCAAATTTCTAGCATAAAATAGATTGTTTACAGTGTTAGTTAAAAAAAAATACCCCCCCAAACAGCTACTTGCCACAGAAGTCTGACAGGAGCCTGTCAGTTTATATGCCATAATAGAAGGTCTGTAAGGATCTCAGCAGAAAAACGACACAAACGTCCAGCGTGTACAGCAACTGTACACGCTCCAGTTACCGTTCGCAGCAAACTGGAGCGTGTGCAGTTACTGCACACGCTCCAGTTTGCTGTGAACGGTAACTGCACACGCTCAATATTTCCGTGAGTGAGCCCACACGATCCAGGTCTTTGTGAGGTCACACGATCCAATCACACAATCCACACGGGGACCTCACAAAAGTGGCCTGATGATGAAATACCTGAACAGATGTTGGGAGACAGATAATAAATAAATAAATAAATAAATATCCCCCCAAGCAGCTGCTTGCCACAGAGGTCTGACAGGAGGCTATCAGTTTATATGCCATGGTAGAAGGTCAGAGGATGGCAGGCCCTCAGCAGAAAAACGACACAAACAGCCATGCCTTACCCGGGGCTCGAACCCAGGTCCCTTAGATCAGTAGCCAAGCGCGCTAACCACTCGACCATGGGACGGCTACGTGTTAGTTTAACGTGTCCTTAATAATTGTGGGAATTCAGACTAATTCAAAATTCGGAAAATAGTAATGTTCTTCAAGAGCCTATCGAATACATGGTAATTTTTATTTCTTAAATATAAAAATTCCTTAATCATCACATTCTATCAGCTAATGTCGTCTTATATCGTGTTTAAAATATAATGCAGTAATTGAAAAGACACTGCATGATTTTCAAATTTAAGCCACAAAACAGTTGACATTATGTTCTGTTGCTTTTAATCCATTTTGTTTTCCGTTTCAGAATTATAATGTAAGAGACAGCTTATGTGGAGAGTTGTCATTTCTTGAGAGATTTCTAATGCAGTTGGAACCGGCGAGAGAAAACCGTAACTGTCTCAAGTGCCTCGTGATCATATTTAGGAAATGGCTTCTTCGTGTTTACAAAATTCTGAGTGTTTGATCTAATCAAACAGCACGAGGCTCTTGGAGGCGTTTATCAGCAGACTGCATCCTCCACAATGAAAACCACTTGACCTTCGGATGCGGTTTGGAAGACAGAAATGATGTCTGTTGTTACCTTGGCTACAGATAAATATTGGAAGTGGATTCTGAAGTTTCGTCTTGGCTCACACATTAAAAGGATTTTAAGTAGTCAGAGGGTTAACACTGATTACAAAAAGTTAAAATGAAACGTTTGAAAAAGATACAAATCCCTGGCACTTCGAGCCTTTGAAAGTTTTTGACAAACAGGAAGTTAAAAGCACACTACTACTACAAATCTTGCACCAAGATATTATTATAGTTCATGCAGTTGTAAAAGAATGATAAATCTGTCAAATGCAAGAGAACTATTACACCCTGTGGCAGTTATAGAACAGGATAGATGTCGTTGACATCGGACTGACGAACAAACAGTATTAATGAAAAAAATTGCCAGAAAATATATTTTTCGGGAAAAAAGAAATGGTCACCGTAACTCATAAATGATCACAGACATTGACACAATGGTAAAAGAGGTTTTGGGTAGGGTTTTTTATACCCCTAAACGACACTTTTTTGCACACAATGAGCTAAATGATAAGGTCACAAGGACCCCGAAGGTTCAGAAAAGTTGGGGGAGGGGACCCACTGAAACAGCTGTTGGGAGACAGATGGTAGCCTCCCGTCTAGGCCATCCAGCGTGTTCTTTAACGTTGTTAATTGAGTAGTTTACCTCTGAGCGGCACTTCTTTGCACACCATGGGCTAAATAGCCAGGTCACAAGGACCCCGAAGGCTCAGATAAGGTTGGGGGAGGGGACCCACTGGAACAGCTGTTGGGAGATCAGATGGTAGCCTCCCGTCTAGGCCATCCAGCGTGTTCTTTAACGTTGGGTTGTTTTACCTCAGCAGCACTTTTTGCACACCATGGGCTAAATGGCCAGGTCACAAGGATCCCAAAAGCTCAGAGAAGGTTGGGGGGAGGTGACCCATTGGACATCTGTTAGGAGACGGTAGTCTCTCGTGAAAGCCATCCAGCGTGTTCTTTAACGTGTGCTGGGTGTGGCTCTCCCGCACACGTGGCCACGGCTTAACTTCCCATCCGACGGACGGCGGCCTTTCCAAGTCCATCGGTGTCCCTTGCAGACCATGGGCAGGGCGGAGAGTTTTGCCGGAAATAAATCAACGCTGGCCCAGCTGGGGCTGGAACCTGGGAACTGCAGATTATAAGCCTGGCGCGCTACCGACTGAGCCACCTTTCGCTAGTAAAAGAGACAAAAAATTATAAAACATTTATATTTCATGCATTATTCAAGAATTTTTTTAAAGACTTGTAAATCGAAGCTTCTGGTGTTTGACAAGGGTGCATTTTGTCTCCTTTTCTCTTTAGCTTGGTTATTGATTATGCTATGCGAAATAAACTGCAAGAGAAAGATTTTGGCCTTAAATGGTTGGAGGTACGAAAATTTCTGACTTAGATATGCTGATGCTTTAGCCCTTTTGGCAAATGATGTTGATGAGATGAACTCTTTCATTCGAGCTGTTGATGAGACTGGTAGTACAGTAGGTTTGGTTATAAATAGAGAGAAAACTAAAGTGATGAAAATTGGTCAGGCAGGTTGTGATTCAGTTAATCTGAATAGATGCAATCTTGAGCAGGTGTCACAGTTTAATTATCTTGGGAGCTATGTAACAGATACTGGTGATGTGCGGCATGAGATTAACAGACGAATAGGTATTGCTGCTGGGACTTTTATGAATCTATGGAGAGTGTGAAGAAATAGGCGTATACACCTAAAGACTAAAATTAGACTGTATAATAGTTTGGTTCTTTCTAGGGTTAGTTATGGTAGTGAAACTTGGACGCTTTGTAAACAAGATAACTGGAAACTAGATGCTTACGCAGTATCTTAGGTATTAGGTGGTTCAACTTTGTAACTAATGATGAGGTTAGGCAAAGGAGTCGGCAACCTCCTTTAAGCAGCATATTGTGCAGAGAGAGACTCCGTTGGTTTGGCCATGTTACCCGTATGAATAATTATAGTTTGGCGAATAGGGTTATGAACAGTGTGCCTAAAGGCCTCAGAAAGAAGGGGAGACCTAGGATGCGGTGGGCAGACAATGTCAAACAGGACCTTGTTAGAATTGGTGTGCAGTGGCCAGATGCAGCAGATGTAGCTCAGAACAGACTTGCTTGGAGAACTAAATTGCACGTTCTGGTTGGACCTCCGTAGCCAATGGCTGCTTGAGGATGATGATGATGAAAACGGAGTGAGAAATGTTGCCCCCCCTAGTCTCTTTCCTCCCCGCTGATATTTTGGGCTCAATTGTGTTTCTCGTCCCCTTCGCCTCTCGATTTTTTCTATATCCGACCCTGCTTCGAGCAATAAATACAGATTTCTCTAAATTACTTACAAGAGTTGAACTCTTTCTGTAAAGATTCAACGTATCACTATTTATAAATTTCTCCCATTTCATAACTTCCCAAGCTTTGTTAGAATTGCTTGTCTTTTTCTCATTTCCACGTCTGATATTACGCCCAAACAATCAACCATAGCTAACCGAGTGAAAAATAAACAGCTATTGTTCGACATAAAATCGGAATAGTGCCATGAAGTGTAATGAACAACGAAGTTGTTGTGAAAAGGGACACCCAATATTCCTTCCGCAATCCAACTGGCATTACACTAGTGCCAGCTGCGCCCTCTGAACCCGCTATTCATTTATTATCTGCAGTGAAGTCTGCACTGCTCGAAGGGGTTAATCTAGTCCAAGGTGGACAGTGGTTGTTGGGCTAGTTGTAAAGATGATTGAGTTCGGTGCGAAAGGATCACACACGTAATTGCCTTTTCTTTTTTCAATTATGCATTGTTTGCCAAGAAGACAATGGGACGCGAGTTATGGCGAACAAAACACTGAAGGCGAATGGCAGACGAAAAAAGGGAGCAAATCTCTGCGTAGGTGGGGAGGTTTAATCGGTAGGAAACGTGAACCAGTAACTGATTTGAATTTCCTTTACGCATTAGCCGTCCCGTTGCCGAGTGGTTAGCGCGCTTGATTGTTGTTGTTTTTGTTGTTGTTTTACCTCTGAGCGGCACTTTTTTGCACACCATGGGCTAAATGGCCAGGTCACATGGACCCCGAAGGTTGGGGGAGGGGACCCACTGGAACAGCTGTTGGGAGACAGATGGTAGCCTCCCATCAAGGCCATCCAGCGTGTTCTTTAACGTGCACAGGGTATGGCTCTCCCGCACACGGGGCCACGGCTTAACGTCCCTTACGACGGACAGCGGCCATTCCAAGCCCATCGGTGTCCCCTACTGACCGTGGGCAGGGCGGGGAATTTTGCGTAGATAAATCTCAACGCTGACCCAGCTGGGACTCGAACCTGGGAACTACAGATTACGAGCCTGGCGCTCTACCTACTGAGCCACCCCCGCCCCTCACCGCGCTCTTGATTACTGATCTAAGGGACCTGGGTTCGAGTCCCTGGTAAGGCATGGATTGTATGTGTCGTTTTTCTGCTGACGTCCTGCCAACCTCACAGACTTTCTACTATGGCATATAAACTGGCAGGCTCCTGTCAGACCTCTGCGGCAAGCAGCTGCTTGAGGGGGTATTTTTTATATTTATTTTTTACTAAATGAACCAACGTAGTAATACACACTAAAATAAATGAAAAATAAATACTCCCTCAAGCAGCTGCTTGCCACAGAGGCCTGACAGGAGCCTGTCAGTTTATATGCCATAGTAGGCCTGAGAGGATGGCAGGATATCAGCAGAAAAACGACACATACATCCATGCCTTAGGTCCCCTAGGTTGGGTTGTTTTACCTCTGAGCGGCACTTTTTTGCACACCATGGGCTAAATGGCCAGGTCACATGGACCCCGAAGGCTCAGAGAAGGTTGGGGGAGGGGACCCACTGGAACAGCTGTTGGGAGACAGATGGTAGCCTTTCGTCAAGGCCATCCAGCGTGTTCTTTAACGTGCACAGGGTATGGCTTTCCCACACACCAAATGATCAGGTCACAAGGACCCCGAAGGCTCAGCGAAGGTTGGAGAAAAGGATCCACTGGAACAACTGTTAAGAGAAAGGTGAGAGCCTCCCGTCAAGGCCATCCAGCGTGTTCTTTAACGTGCATAGGGTATGGCTCTCCCGTACACGGGCCACGGCTTAACGTCCTATTCGACGGACGGCGGCCTTTCCAAGCCCATCGGTGTCCCCTACTGACCGTGGACAGGGCGGGGAGTTTTGCGGAAATAAATCTCAACGCTGACCCAGCTGGGACTCGAACCTGGGAACTGCAGATTACGAGCCTCGCGCGCTACCGACTGAGAATCCGCAGGCCCTTGGATTTGAGTGAGATCATTATTTCTAGTGACATCTTTATATAAAAGTCTTATTTTCTTAGTTAGGAATCTTTGAATGTGACTTCCATTCAAAGAACACGAAAGTATCCCAGTACATTTGGCTAATGCAATCTCTATTCGGTTTGTTTAAACTCCAAGTGAATTGTATTCTGTATTATTTAATTATTAACTAAACTGAATTTTTCAGAAGAATCGTTTGTATTTGTCCCATTCGAACTTTGGTTTAAAAGTGTCAATTGGAATGCAACCTATCTGACCGCAAATATTTGCTTTCAGTTTAAATTTAACCCTCTCTGCATATTCCAAAGTTCACTGACTGAACTAACCCTAACGATCTTATTACATACTGAACTCACAACTCGTTTCTATGAAGTCTAAATCACTTCCTGTCTGGAATTTGTCAATCCTTTGTAGCATCTAATTTCATGTTATTCTGTTTTCATATTGCACAGTGTACTGCCGATGAAAGATGGACGCTAATGTTTTGTCTGATTGCTTATCTGCAAATTCTAAAAGCGGACAGTGAACTCTTAAGTGTTGCCATAGCATCATTAACAAAAATAGTTATTAATTATAACGACATATTGTTTTCAAGTGTTGTCGATGCTCCAAATTATCACTCTAGTTCTCAAGTACCGTGCACTAACGACCTTTTATAGGTTGATAATGGTGGTCTTATTGCAAAGAATCAGTTTAAATTTTTCTACGACATTTCGTTGACCTTTCGTTCTGAGCGTTTGCCCTTTTATGGCGCCAGCAAGCGAGTTTCAAAGTCCTGCAGACGATAACAGCTTAAGACAAGAAACAAACGGATTTATAAGTTACATCATGGTAGTTATATTATCATAAGGAGGTTATCGTGTTTAGGAAACTTTAACTGAAAACTGTGGCGGGAACAGGCACTGCGTCGTGTGAAATATGCAGACCTAAAAGCTATGTAACAGATACTGGTGATGTGCGGCATGAGATTAACAGACGAATAGGGATTGCTGCCGGGACTTTTATGAATCTATGGAGAGTGTGGAGAAATAGGCGTATACACCTAAAGACTAAAATTAGACTGTATAATAGTTTGGTTCTTTCTAGGGTTAGTTATGGTAGTGAAACTTGGACGCTTTGTAAACATGATAACAGGAAACTAGATGCTTTTGATTCCAGATGCTTATGCAGTATCTTGGGCATTAGGTGGTTCAACTTTGTAACTAATGATGAGGTTAGGCAAAGGATTTTGCAACCTCTTTTAAGCAGCATATTGTGCAGAGAGAGACTCCGTTCGTTTGGTCATGTTGCCCGTATGAATAATTATAGATTGGCGAATAGGGTTAAGAACTTTGTGCCTAAAGGCCTCAGAAAGAGGGAGAGACCTAGGATGCGGTGGGCAGACAATGTCAAACAGGACCTTGTTAGAATTGGTGTGCAGTGGCCAGATGCAGCAGATGTAGCTCAGGACAGACTTGCTTGGAGAACTAAATTGCACGGTCTGGTTGGACCTCCGTAGCCCATGGCTGTTTCACCCCTTGTATAGATAGATAAAACTATAGTTATAGAATAACAATGGGAAGAAAATAAAACATATATATCAGTGGTTCTCAACCTTCTATGCTTCACGTACCCCCTGGAAATGTGTATGTAACTGGCGTACCCCTTGTATAGATAGATAAAACTATAGTTATAGTATAATAATGGGAATAAAATAAAACATATATATCAGTGGTTCTCAAACTTTTATGCTTCACGTACCCCCTGGAAATGTGTATGTAACTGGCGTACCCCTTGTATAGATAGATAAAACTATAGTTATAGTATAACAATGGGAACAAAATAAAACATATATATCAGTGGTTCTCAAACTTTTATGCTTCACGTACCCCCTGGAAATGTGTATGTAACTGGCGTACCCCTTGTATAGATAGATAAAACTATAGTTATAGTATAACAATGGGAATAAAATAAAACATATATATCAGTGGTTCCCATCCTTTTATGCTTCACATATCCCCTGGTAATGTGTATGTAACTGGCGTACCCTTTGTAGAGATAGATAAAACTATAGTTATAGTATAACAATGGGAATAAAATAAAACATATATATCAGTGGTTCTCAACCTTTTATGCTTCACGTACCCCCTGGAAATGTGTATGTAACTGGCGTACCCCTTGTATAGTTAGATAAAACTATAGTTATAGTATAACAATGGGAATAAAATAAAACATATATATCAGTGGTTCCCATCCTTTTATGCTTCACATATCCCCTGGTAATGTGTATGTAACTGGCGTACCCTTTGTAGAGATAGATAAAACTATAGTTATAGTATAACAATGGGAACAAAATAAAACATATATATCAGTGGTTCTCAAACTTTTATGCTTCACGTACCCCCTGGAAATGTGTATGTAACTGGGGTACCCCTTGTATAGATAGATAAAACTATAGTTATAGTAACGATGGGAATAAAATAAAACATATATATCAGTGGTTCTCAACCTTTTATGCTTCACGTATCCCCTGGAAATGTGTATGTAACTGGCGTACCCCTTGTATAGATAGATAAAACTGTAGTTATAGTATAACAATGGGAACAAAATAAAACATATATATCAGTGGTTCCCAACCTTTTATGCTTCACGTACCCCCTGGTAATGTGTAGGTAACTGCGTACCCTTTCTATAGATAGATAGAACTATAGTTATAGTATAAAATTGGGAACAAAATAAAACTTATATATCGGTGGTTCCCAAACTTTTATGCATCACATACCTCCTGGAAATGTGTATGTAACTGGCGTACCCCTTGTATAGACAGATAAAACTATAGTTATAGTATAACAATGGGAACAAAATAAAATATATATATCAGTGGTTCCCAACCTTTTATGCTTCACGTACCCTGGTAATGTGTATGTAACTGGCGTACACCTTGTATAGATAGATAAAACTATAATTATAGTATAACAATGGGAATAAAATAAAACATATATATCAGTCGTTCTCAACCTTTTATGCTTCACGTACGCCCTGGAAATGTGTTTGTAACTGGCGTACACCTTGTATAGATAGATAGAACTATAGTTATAGTATAACAATGGGAACAAAATAAAACATATATATCGGTGGTTCCCAACAATTTATGCATCACATACCCCCTGGAAATGTGTGTGAAACTGGCGTACCCCTTGTATAGATTGATAAAACTATATATAATGTAACAATGGGTATAAAATAAAACATATATATCGGTGGTTCCCAACCTTTTAGGGGCGGGGGTGGCTCAGTCGGTAGCGCGCCAGGCTCGTAATCTGTAGTTCCCAGGTTCGATTCCCAGCTGGGTGAGAGTTCAGATTTATCTCCGCAAAAATTCCCCGCTCTACCCACGGTCATCAGGGACACCGATGGGCTTGGAAAGGCCGCCGTCCGTCGGATGGGACGTTAAGCAGTGGCCCCGTGTGCGGGAGAGCCATACCCTGTGCACGTTGAAGAACACGCTGGATGGCCTTGACGGGAGGCTACCATCTATCTCCCAACGGCTGTTCCAGTGGGTCCCCTCCCCCAACCTTCTGTGAGCCTTCTGGGTCCATGTGACCTGGCCATTTAGCCCATATTGTGTAAAAAAGTGCCGCTCAGAGGTAAAACAACCCAACCCAACCTTTTATGCTTCAAATACCCCCTGGAAATTTTTATGTAACTGGCGTACCCCTTGTATAGATAGATAAAACTATAGTTATAGTATAACAATGGGAATATAATGAAACATTTCTATCAGTGGTTCTCAACATTTTTTATGCTTCACGTACCCCCTGGAAACGTGTATGTAACTGGCGTACCCCTTGTATAGATTGATAAAACTATATATGTAATATAACAATGGGTATAAAATAAAACATATATATCAGTGATTCCAAAACATTTTATGCTTCACATACCCCCTGGAAATGTGTATGTAACTGGCGTACCCCTTGTATAGATAGATAAAACTATATTTATATTATAACAATGGGAATAAAGTAAAAGATATATATATCAGTGGTTCCCAACCTTTTATGCTTCACGTACCCCCCTGGAAATGTGTATGTAACTGGCGTACCCCTAGTATAGATAGATAAAACTATAGTTATAGTATAACAATGGGAACAAAATAAAACATATATATCAGTGGTTCTCAAACATTTATGCTTCACGTACCCCCTGGAAATGTGTATGTAACTGGCGTACCCCTTCTATAGATAGATAAAACTATAGTTATAGTATAACAATGGAAATAAAATAAAACATATATATCAGTGGTTCTCAAACTTTTATGCTTCACGTACCCCCTGGAAATGTGTATGTAACTGGCGTATCCCTTGTATAGATAGATAAAACTATAGTTATAGTATAACAATGGGAATAGAATAAAACATATATATCAGTGGTTCTCAACCCTTTATGCTTCACGTACCCCCTGGAAATGTGTATGTAACTGGCGTACCCCTTGTACAGATCGATAAAACTATAGTTATAGTATAACAATGGGAATAAAATAAAACATATATATCAATGGTTCTCAACCTTTTATGCTTCACGTACCCCCTTGAAATGTGTATGTAACTGGCGTACCCCTTGAATGGATAGATAAAACTATAGTTATAGTATAACAATGGGAATAGAATAAAACATATATATCAGTGGTTCTCAACCCTTTATGCTTCACGTACCCCCTGGAAATGTGTATGTAACTGGCGTACCCCTTGTATAGATAGATAAATCTATAGTTATAGTATAACAATGGGAATAAAATAAAACATATATATCAATGGTTCTCAACCTTTTATGCTTCACGTACCCCCTGGAAATATGTATGTAACTGGCGTAACCCTTGTATAGATAGATAAAACTATAGTTATAGTATAACAATGGGAATAAAATAAAACATATATATCAGTGGTTCTCAACCCTTTATGCTTCACGTACCCGCTGGAAATGTGTATGTAACTGGCATACCCCTTGTATAGATAGATAAAACTATAGTTATACTATAAAAATGGGAATAAAATAAAACATATATATATCAATGGTTCTCAACCTTTTTTGCTTCACGTACCCCCTGGAAATATGTATGTATCTGGCGTACCCCTTGTATAGATAGATAAAACTATAGTTATAGTATAACAATGGGAATAAAATAAAACATATATATCAGTGGTTCTCAACCCTTTATGCTTCACGTACCCCTAGGTAATGTGTATGTAACTGGCGTACCCCTTGTATAGATAGATAAAACTATAGTTATAGTATAACAATGGGAATAAAATAAAACATATATATCAGTGGTTCTCAACCTTTTATGCTTCACGTATCCCCAGGAAATGTGTATGTAACTGGCGTACCCCTTGTATAGATAGATAAAAGTATAGTTATAGTATAACAATGGGAACAAAATAAAACATATATATCACTGGTTCACAACCTTTTATGCTTCACGTACCCCCTGGTAATGTGTATGTAACTGGCCTACTCCTTGTATAGATAGATAAAACTATAGTTATAGTATAACAATGGGAATAAAATAATTCATATATATCAGTGGTTCTCAACCTTTTATGCTTCACGTACCCCCTGGAAATGTGTATGTAACTGGCGTACCCCTTGTATGGATAGATAAAACTATAGTTATAGTATAACAATGGGAATAAAGTAAAACATATATATCAGTGGTTCTCAACCCTTTATGCTTCAAGTACCCCCTGGAAATGTGTATGTAACTGGCGTACCCCTTGTATAGATAGATAAAACTATAGTTATAGTATAACAATGGGAACAAAATAAAACATATATATCAGTGGTTCTCAACCTTTTATGCTTCACGTTCGCCCTGGTAATGTTATGTAACTGGCGTACCCCTTGTATAGATAGATAAAACTATAGTTATAGTATAACAATGGGAACAAAATAAAACATATATATCAGTGGTTCTCAACCTTTTATGCTTCACGTACCCCCTGGTAATGTGTATGTAACTGGCGTACCCCTTGTATAGATAGATAAAACTATAGTTATAGTATAACAATGGGAACAAAATAAAACATATATATCAGTGGTTCTCAACCTTTTATGCTTCACGTACCCCCTGGTAATGTGTATGTAACTGGCGTACCCTTTGTAGAGATAGATAAAACTATAGTTATAGTATAACAATGGGAATAAAATAAAACATATATATCAGTGGTTCTCAACCCTTTATGCTTCACGTACCCCCTGGAAATGTGTATGGAACTGGCGTACCCCTTGTAGAGATAGATAAAACTATAGTTGTAGTATAACAATGGGAATAAAATAATACATATATATCAGTGGTTCTCAACCTTTTATGCTTCACGTACCCCCTGGAAATGTGTATGTAACTGGCGTACCCCTTGTATGGATAGATAAAACTATAGTTATAGTATAACAATGGGAATAAAATAAAACATATATATCAGTGGTTCTCAACCCTTTATGCTTCAAGTACCCCCTGGAAATGTGTATGTAACTGGCGTACCCCTTGTATAGATAGATAAAACTATAGTTATAGTATAACAATGGGAATAAAATAAAACATATATATTAGTGGTTCTCAACCTTTTATGCTTCACGTACCCCCTGGAAATGTGTATGTAACTGGCGTACCCCTTGTATGGATAGATAAAACTATAGTTATAGTATAACAATGGGAATAAAATAAAACATATATATCAGTGGTTCTCAACCCTTTATGCTTCAAGTACCCCCTGGAAATGTGTATGTAACTGGCGTACCCCTTGTATAGATAGATAAAACTATAGTTATAGTATAACAATGGGAATAAAATAAAACATATATATTAGTGGTTCTCAACCTTTTATGCTTCACGTACCCCCTGGAAATGTGTATGTAACTGGCGTACCCCTTGTATAGATAGATAAAACTATAGTTATAGTATAACAATGGGAATAAAATAAAACATATATGTCAGTGGTTCTCAACCTTTTATGCTTCACGTACCCCCTGGAAATGTGTATGTAACTGGCGTACCCTTTGTATAGATAGATAAAACTATAGTTATAGTATAACAATGGGAACAAAATAAAACATATATATCAGTGGTTCTCAAACTTTTATGCTTCACGTACCCCCTGGTAATGTGTATGTAACTGGCGTACCCCTTGTATAGATAGATAAAACTATAGTTATAATATAACAATGGGAACAAAATAAAACATATATATCAGTGGTTCTCAATCTTTTATGCTTCACGTACCCCCTGGAAATGTGTATGTAACTGGCGTACCCTTTGTATAGATAGATAAAAGTATAGTTATAGTATAACAATGGGATCAAAATAAAACATATATATCAGTGGTTCTCAACCTTTTATGCTTCACGTACCCCCTGGTAATGTGTATGTAACTGGCGTACCCTTTGTATAGATAGATAAAAGTATAGTTATAGTATAACAATGGGAACAAAATAAAACATATATATCAGTGGTTCTCAACCTTTTATGCTTCACGTACCCCCTGGTAATGTGTATGTAACTGGCGTACCCTTTGTATAGATAGATAAAACTATAGTTATAGTATAACAATGGGAACAAAATAAAACATATATATCAGTGGTTCTCAACCTTTTATGCTTCACGTACCCCCTGGTAATGTGTATGTAACTGGCGTACCCTTTGTATAGATAGATAAAAGTATAGTTATAGTATAACAATGGGATCAAAATAAAACATATATATCAGTGGTTCTCAACCTTTTATGCTTCACGTACCCCCTGGTAATGTGTATGTAACTGGCGTACCCTTTGTATAGATAGATAAAAGTATAGTTATAGTATAACAATGGGATCAAAATAAAACATATATATCAGTGGTTCTCAACCTTTTATGCTTCACGTACCCCCTGGAAATGTGTATGTAACTGGCGTACCCTTTGTATAGATAGATAAAAGTATAGTTATAGTATAACAATGGGATCAAAATAAAACATATATATCAGTGGTTCTCAACCTTTTATGCTTCACGTACCCCCTGGTAATGTGTATGTAACTGGCGTAGCCCTTGTATAGATAGATAAAACTATAGTTATAGTATAACAATGGGAATAAAATAAAACATATATATCAGTGGTTCTCAACCTTTTATGCTTCACGTACCCCCTGGTAATGTGTATGTAACTGGCGTACCCTTTGTATAGATAGATAAAAGTATAGTTATAGTATAACAATGGGATCAAAATAAAACATATATATCAGTGGTTCTCAACCTTTTATGCTTCACGTACCCCCTGGAAATGTGTATGTAACTGGCGTACCCTTTGTATAGATAGATAAAAGTATAGTTATAGTATAACAATGGGATCAAAATAAAACATATATATCAGTGGTTCTCAACCTTTTATGCTTCACGTACCCCCTGGTAATGTGTATGTAACTGGCGTACCCTTTGTATAGATAGATAAAAGTATAGTTATAGTATAACAATGGGATCAAAATAAAACATATATATCAGTGGTTCTCAACCTTTTATGCTTCACGTACCCCCTGGAAATGTGTATGTAACTGGCGTACCCTTTGTATAGATAGATAAAAGTATAGTTATAGTATAACAATGGGAACAAAATAAAACATATATATCAGTGGTTCTCAACCTTTTATGCTTCACGTACCCCCTGGTAATGTGTATGTAACTGGCGTACCCTTTGTATAGATAGATAAAACTATAGTTATAGTATAACAATGGGAACAAAATAAAACATATATATCAGTGGTTCTTAACCTTTTATGCTGCACGTACCCCCTGGAAATGTGTATGTAACTGGCGTACCCCTTGTATAGATAGGTAAATATTAGGTAAAAGAAGCTTTGTGTTGGGTTGTTTTACCTCTGAGCGGCACTTTTTTGCACACTATGGGCTAAATGGCCAGGTCACATGGACCCCGAAGGCTCAGAGAAGGTTGGAGGAGGGGACCCACTGGAACAGCCGTTGGGAGACAGATGCCATCCAGCGTGTTCTTTAACGTGCACAGGGTATGGCTCTCCCGCACACGTGGCCACGGCTTCCCATCCGACGGACGGCGGCCTTTTCAAGCCCATCGGTGTCCCCTACTGACCGTGGGCAAGGCAGGGAAATTTTGCGGAAATAAATCTCAACGCTGACCCAGCTGGGACTCGAACCTGGGAACTACAGATTACGAGCCTGGCGCGCTACCGACTGAGCCACCCGCTCCCCAGGTAAAAGAAGAGATCGTTTTGTTGACGTAGAAGAATATTATGTTAGAAAAATTTCTCCAGTGTTGCATACAAAATTGATATTTAATATTTCAATATTTCAGTCGTTGTGGTAAGGAAGTTTACAGAATGAAATATAGATGAGAGTGGGCAATAAAAAAGAGTGTAATCTCGTATAACTGCATTTAAAAGCGCAAAATTTATCTAATACGTAGTAAGAAATATTTTTCTAAAATAAATGCTATTTTAATCATAATTTTTACATTAATTATTCGCCATTAATAAATCACTAGACTGATTTCTGTTACTCGCACACATGCACCAGATTTCAATTATTGGGGCGGGGGGGGGGGGGGGGGGGGGGGGGGCTCAGTCGGTAGCGCGCCAGGCTCGTAATCTGTAGTTCCCAGGTCGAGTCCCAGCTGGGTGAGCGTTGAGATTTATCTCCGCAAAAAATCCCCGCCCTGCCCACGGTCAGTAGGGGACACCGATGGGCTTGGAAAGGCCGCCGTCCGTCGGATGGGACGTTAAGCCGTGGCCCCGTGTGTGGGAGAGCCATACCCTGTGCACGTTAAATAACACGTTGGATGGCCTTGACGGCTACCATCTGTCTCCCAACAGCAGGCTACCATCTGTCTCCCAACAGCTGTTCCAGTGGGTCCCCTCCCCTAACCTTCTCTGAGCCTTCGGGGTTCATGTGACCTGGCCATTTAGCCCATGGTGGGCAAAAAAGTGCCGCTCAGAGATAAAACAACCCAACTTCAATTATTTGCAAAACCTCGAGTAGCTAAGATACGCGGATGGTGATAAAGATTTGCTGATGCAGATAGAACTTTTGTTTTTCGCCCAGGGCGTTATCTGCCTCCTAAAAACTGCCCCACTGTGTCCCCTTATCCATTCTGATGCCTCTATCGTTGGCTTCCTTGTGACCTTGCTATTCAGCCCATTTCTGAAACAATAAAAAAGAAGTGAACAAAAAAAAATCAACCAGCCAATCAAGACACTCATTACTCTTCGAGTTGGGGGTTGATTCATTCAGTAGTGACCTAAGCTCGTAGTCTGTCTGTCCCTGAGTTCGAGTCTCAGCTGTTCAAGAGTTAAGATTCACTTGTGCTAGGGGCGGGGGTGGCTCAGTCGGTAGCGCGCCAGGCTCGTAATCTGTAGTTCCCAGGTTCGAGCTCCTCCGCAAAATTTCCCGCCCTGCCCACGGTCAGTAGGGGACACCGATGGGCTTGGAAAGGCCGCCGTCCGTCGTATGGGACGTTAAGCCTGTAGCCCCGTGTGCGGGAGAGTCATACACTGTGCACGTTAAAGAACACGCTGGATGGCCTTGACGGGAGGCTACCATCTGTCTCCCAACAGCTGTTCCAGTGCGTCCCCTTCCCCAACCTTCTCTGAACCTTCGGGGTCCTTGTGACCTGGCCATTTAGCCCATGGTGTGCAAAAAAGTGCCGCTCAGAGGTAAAACAACCCACTACTGCTAACCCTTTGTTTTACAGGTCTTTAAAAATGCATGAAATATAGATAAGTTTAATATTTTTTGCGTCTATCATCCTAACATTTTGAAGGGTTGGGATCACTAATTTTACTTCTTAAAATGTCTAACCACCAAGGCTTTTAGTGCAACTTACACTTAATACATAGTGATCCCCTTTTATTGTAAAAAAATACTGCAAAAACTGTTTTGTAATAACTAAATTGGGCTATATAAAAGATTCCCAATGGGATCTTATATATCCTTAAGCTACCGATTTCCAAATCTACGCTAAATGATCTGATGCATATCGGAATGAATACGGTTACATGTTAATCCAACTAAAATTTAACTTTATAACAATTATTAAAAGTCTAAAGAAGCTTGAATCATGAAATTGGAGCAATATTTATTGTGTGTGTAAATCGTCGATAGATGACAGCACCAGTCGGCAACTCTTTACTTTCACAGTTAGGGAGCAGTAAATGGCAACAGTAAATTGGACAGCGATTCTCGTTTCCCGTAGGAATAGCATGGTAAATATTTTTAGTTCTAGCAAGCCCCCCTTTTGGACTTTCGACCTGAAATTTGGCATTGTAATCCGGACCACAACCTGACACATTCTCTGAAAATTGGGAGCATTTACGTTGATTTCTCGATGGGTTATGGCTGCCACAAACAAACCCACAGACAGACAGACATCTTTTATTACATAGATATACTGATGTAGGAGAGATTATCGAAGAAGTACAAAACGTGAATCTAGGGAGTCAATGTAGTCCAAAAGGTTTCCTACGATTGGAAAATAAAAAGAAATAATATTAAAATGGAAAAAAATAACTTTATACCAAAAACGATAATTGCAAATATTTCCTTTAGTATTGATGTTTTCCTATTTTTTAAAACTTTCATTTCCTCGCTCTTTCTAAAGGCGAAGAGAGGAAAAAATGTGTTTTCCCAACTCTGAATCAAAAACTGGAACAATAAGAAACATTAGAATGATCAATATCCTTATCGTTTACCCTTCTCAAAACGCAGCTAAATTTTCGATGCGAGAAGCGGTAATAATTTTAAAACTTTTGTTTCAAAAAGGGAACATTTTCAGAATCTAATATACCCATCATCATCATCATCATCATCATCATCATCATTATCATCATCATCATCAAGCAGCCATGGGCTACGGAGGTCCAACCAGACCACGCAGTTTAATTCTCCAAGCATATCTGTCCTCAGCTACATTTGCTGCATCCGGCCACTGTACACCAATTCTAACAAGGTCCTGTTTGACATTGCCCACCGCATCCTAGGTCTCCCCCTCCTGAGGCCTCTAGGCACACTGTTCATAACCCTATTCGCCAATCTATAATTACCCATACGGGCAACATGGCCAAACCAGCAGAGTCTCTCTCTGCACAATATGTTGCTTAAAGGAGGTTGCAGACTCCTTTGCCTAACCTCATCATTAGTTACAAAGTTAAACCACCTAATACCCAAGATACTGTGTAAGCATCTAGAATCAAAAGCATCTAGTTTCCTGTTATCTTGACCAAACTATTATACAGTCTAATTTTAGTCTTTAGGTGTATACGCCTATTTCTCCACACTCTCCATAGGTTCTTAAAACTCCCGGCAGCAATCCCTATTCGTCTGTTAATCTCATGCCGCACATCACCAGTATCTGTTACATAGCTCCCAAGATAATTAAACTGTGACACCTGCTCAAGACTGCAACCATTCAGATTAACCGAATCACAGCCTGCCTGACCAATTTTCATCACTTTAGTTTTCTCTCTGTTTATAACCAAACCTACTCTACTACCAGTCTCATCAACAGCTCGAATGAAAGAGTTCATCTCATCAACATCATTTGCCAAAAGGGCTAAATCATCAGCATAATCTAAATCAGAAATTTTCGTATCTCCAGCCCATTTAAGGCCAAAATCTTTCCCTTGAAGTGAATTTCGCATAACATAATCAATAACCAAGCTAAAGAGAAAAGGAGACAAAATGCACCCTTGTCGAACACCAGAAGTAATGCTAAACCAATTGCTACAAGATTTACCAACTCTCACACACGACTCAGTGTTATTATAGAGAGCTTTCATAATGTTAACTAACTTGTCTGGTATACCATATGATCTCACAATCAACCACAAATTATGACGATCAACAGAGTCGAAAGCCTTTTTGAAATCAACAAAGCTAGCAACCAAAGATTTCTGAAACTCTAAACATTTCTCAAGAATCTGCCTAAGTGAAAATATCTGATCCACACATCCCCTACCACTTCTGAATCCACATTGCTCATCACGCAATTGACTGTCAACCAGATTCTTAATTCTATTAAGCACAATCATGGAAAGAACTTTACCTGAAACAGAGAGTAGGCTGATACCCCTATAGTTATCACAAGAACTGCGATCACCTTTTTTGAAAATAGGGATAACAATAGCTCTGGTAAAATCCTTAGGAACCATGCCTTTATCATAAAAGATATTCAGAATTTCAGTCATCCAAGTGGTAACCGAAACATTCCCAGCTCTAAGCATTTCCGTAGTAATTTCATCTACCCCTGGGGATTTATGAAGTTTAGAAACAGCCAAAATAACTTCAGTTTGTGTTATAGGGCCAACATTAAAGCCACCAATGCATCTATCATCATTGCAGACAATGGGAGTAGAACTAACTACATTGTTTAGAACATCACTGAAATGCTCAGCCCACCTAGCCATGACAGAATCCTCCCCTTCTATAACCTTACCTTGTTTATCCTTCAATCCTTGTATGCCTGTCCGTTTTCTACCACACAAAACATTAACTATCTGGTACAGCTCTCTGCTGTTGTGCTGTCTAACTGCTTCCTCGGCTTTGTCAGCCAAACCATCAAGCCAAAGATTCTTATCAGCAGCTAACTGATCCTTTACAAGTTTATTAAGGTCTCTGTAATGCTTTCTATTAGGATTAGTAGGGTATTGATTAAGGGCATTCCTGCAGTTCTTTCTTTCCGAAATAAGCTCAAGTGCCTTATCACTCAGATAATTTTGCCTTTTCTGCTCCTTTTTTCCTAAAAGAGTACTGTTAGTGTCCAAAAACGCCTGTTTAAAATGATCCCATTCTTCCTCAACTTCAGTAGTAAGCAAACCATGACTGTCATAATGACTAAGTAACCTATCATGGTAAGCTTTGGCTATAACTGGATCTTTCAGAGCTTCAGTATTAAAAGTATATTTTTCAACCCTAGCACAACACTTTTTAAGTTTAAGTTGCAACACACTTTTAACAAGGTAATGGTCAGATCCAATTTCATCTCCCCTATATGCCCTGGTATTCCTAACAGAACTAGCCCATTTGCTGTTAATTAATATGTAATCAATCATATTCTTATGCAGCCCATCAGGTGAAACCCATGTGTACTTATGTATGTCGCGGTGTTTGTAATAAGTGTTAGTTATTCTGAATCCATTGAGTTCAGAAAGTTACTACCTGTAGGAGACGTTGCCCATTGCCATTGCAGCTACCAATACCAAAAGGGCCTATTACTCCTCCCCAAAGGTCAGAGTCAGTACCAACTTTGGCATTGAAGTCACCAAGAACAAGGGTAATATCTCCTTTCTTGACAGAATTCAAAATATCCTGAAGTTGTTCATAAAACCTATCCTTCTCATCCTCATCGGCATCCTCAGTGGGGGCATAACAGCAGATAACATTCAAGTCTTTAATGCTTGTCTGAAATTTTGCTGTAAGAAACCTTTCATTAATGCACTCATATCCTAGAAGAGCATCACTAGCGTGTCTGCTGAGAAGCAGACCCACGCCTTGGTGATGCTTATTGTCGTCTCTCCCTGAAAAGAGAAATTTAAGATTATTTTTAAGAATCTGACCTTTATCTGTCCATCTGGTCTCTTGCAAGCCGAGAATATCTAAATTATAACGGTGGAATTCTTGTGTGAGGACATCAAGAGAAAAAGCTCTGGGCAGAGTCCTCAGATTCCAACTACCTATGGAGAGAAAATGGTTAGTGGGATGTTTAAAGAAACTATGTTTATTGAGGGAGGGAATGCCGACAATATCAAACAGCCCCCTAATCGCAGACATGGGGCAAAGACCCGTTCCCCCACTACTAAAGGCTGAAGCCATCTACACTGGAAGACTTCCTCCAATGTAGAATTTGACGATGCCAACAGAAGCAAAGAGTTCAGGTGCCTGCGATGACTTCTGCTCAGGATTATCCACCAGCTGATAAACATATCCTGTGAATCTATTCACTTGGGGCTGTCAACCCACAAACAAACAGAAAACACAGCGGAAGATTTTCCCTCCACAGAAGCCCACCAGTGCAGCAAAATCAGGATCCATAATCAAGCTCAGAGCCATATATCTGTCCAGTGCAGTGGGTTTATATGGTCAGCACCAGGACCCTGTGTGGTTGACCACTCCTCAGCAGGGTAGAAAAAAAAGAAAAGTAGCCATAGTTGTCCAGATCAGTAGGCCACACTAATCTGGCAGCCCTCCCCTTCCGTTCACTTCCACAAGAGAGTATCTCTTTTGAAAGTTACTAACGGTCCGCACCACGAGAAGGCGGGGTTGGACATTAGGTGCTAGGCCTGGCCGGTTCTATGCATCATCACAGGGGATTGGTGCATAGCTCTCCTTCCAGTGACTACCTAGCTACCGTTTACAGACCCAATATACCCCTCTCTTAATATTTTATCATTCCATGGTTACGGGCTTTAATTTCCCACTCAACACGTTAGGCACTAGCCTAGCTATGGCCGCCAACATGTAAATAGTATAATTTATTTAAGTAAGCTTTTTTTCCAGAAAAACGTTGCAAAAAATAAATTGTAGACCTCAACAAATTTATCCACATTTCAAATTTAGAAAATATTTAATGATTAAAGCCACTATCTGCACTGTCATTTCGGCCAATAGTAGATTATCGTTTGGCGATAGCAGGTATGTACACCTCACAGGTATACCTGGTCTTATTTTATTATTTTTATATATTTATTTATTGTCTTCAAAGGTTCTTCACCATCTTGTTATTGATGCTGGCTGCTGCAATCATTACCTGGAAGTCTGGATTTTATTACTGACATGAAATCAACTACACAAAAACTATAGACGATGATAACTCAAGTTGAGAACAAGCAATTTATAATATAAATTCTAAATTTACATTAAGAACTTCTAAAAACTTTGAAAAAATTTAATACATTTCGCTCTTCATTAGAGCAATTATGTGTGGTGTTTAACGATGGATCAACCACATATACCATGAGTAAGATAATTCACCACATTCCTATTCTATCACAATAATATGGCCAGCCAAAATCCTTTAAATAAATAAATAAAAAAACCTCAAGCAGCTGCTTGCCACAGAGGTCTGACAGGAGCCTGTCAGTTTATATGCCAAAGTAGAAGGTCTGAGAGGATGGCAGGACCTCAGCAGAAAAACGACACATACATCCATGCCTTACCCGGGGCTCGAACCCAGGTCCCTTAGATCAGTAGCCAAGCGCGCTAACCACTCGGCCACGGGACGGCTAGCAGACTAGAAATTGATAGAGATGAAGGAGAGTACAGATTGGTAACTCTCACAGACCCCATTGTTATAATGCAGCGATCGCAACTCCCTCTTTGAACGAAGCCCCGAAGCTCCAAATAGATTGCCACGAAAGGAAACTGCAGCCACAGCTAATTTCGAACCAGGGACAGTATTAGTATTGCAAACCAAATCAATATATTGTTATATTTTTGTAATCAGTTTGTTTTCATGTAATTGTAAGACTGAGATTGTACGAGCGAATGTAAAAAATATAAAGACTAATTTATCAAGAGGTTTTTGCTACTGTTTCAACACTTAATGGCAGTCAATGCTGACTTCCGATCTTTTTTCCTACTATATTAAGACCTGTGATTCGCGTATTAATTTCTACAGATTCGTAAAGTAACTAAATCAAAACTTTTTTCGTTTTTTTGATATTTTACGTCATATTAACACACTTTTCCATCTTCTGTTGGAAGTTACCAAATGAAACAGATTAATGGAGGTTTTAACAAAAGCTGAGAAAATTTGAGTAAATCGGAATTTGCGTTAGGTGTCGCTGTAGTACAATTGCAATTAGTTACCTATTTGTCTCTTTTGTCTGTCACAAACAACGACCTAGAATACATAGACTGCTCGTATCACTGCTTTCAGCGCCACCAACACGTGATTTCGGGAAACTTCGCATCCATGACACTTTAGGGCAATTAAAGTCGTGTTTCAGTTCCGTAGCAAAACGCTTGTTTCTGTGACTAATTTTGCAAGTATTTAGGTTTATAAAGTACCTTAAAAGGTGAGAAAAATGCCGAATTCATGCTGTGCAAATAATTGCACCAATAGGTAAAGAAAAGATAATAGAATTACCTTTAATGGTTATGTAAACGCAATTTATAGTTACTAATATTATATATGTGAGAATCAATGTTCGCTCCAGAGTAAATACAAAGATTACCTGTGGTAAATGTAGAATTCATCTGATAAAAATTATTGCTATCCCGCCGCGTCAGCAATAGTTTTTTTCGGATGAATAATTGTTCGACATTCACTACTTTAAGAAAATATTCTTAGCAATTTGTTTACATTTTTTTTAGATTTCCGTTGCGAAACAGAGAGCTGTGTAACTTCAAGAATATTAAATTGGAACTGAAAGAAAACACAAAAATTTGTTGTGTGCATTTTAAACAAGACTGTTTTAGATAAGATTAATAACCATATAATGGTATAATAGATCTGTAGATAGTTTCAACAGCGATTTAAAAATGTAAAATTCATAATTTTTAGTATAGTTTGAGCATTCAATATTAAATGAAAAAATTAAAAATGAAATAATGTTGGTTTAATAAATGTCATGTGCAATTTTCATTTCTCCTTTGATTACAGTCTTTAACCAATGTCATTTTAATTAAGAGAAGCATTATGTATAAAGGTCCTCATAATCCTTGAGGTCACAGGATTGTGGGATAATTTCAATAGTCATCACTGTTTTTATAATTTTCTTAAAATGCTTTTTCTGGTAAAAGTTTTAAATATTATAGCCATTTAAATATTGAATGAATATTGTTAAAAATTGATTTGATTGGGAAAGTTAATTTCTTTTCAGCCATATTTTCCTATAAAAGATTTATGTTAGAAGTTGATGAGAAGCTATTTTTGAAGCTCTATGACAATATAACATGGAGTGGGATGATCATAATTCAATGACCATTCCTCAATGTGATGTCATATTTTAGATGCAAGAAAATGCTTTATTGAACTTTTAAGAAATAAAAAAAAATCTAGTTCTGAACATGTCTACTGATTCTTCCAATTCATAATTCTTGGGCATTAAAGTATTGTGCACTGTTTAAATTAATATGTTTTTAAATAAAAAATGTTCACAGTGGCAAAAATTTGCAAGTAGTGAAAGCTAAGGAACATTATTTTATATTGTCATTGTCAGGTAGGTATTATGAGAAAATTAAACATGAATTTGTCAGAGATAGAATCATCCTGGGGAAAAAGATAAGGAGGACAGTGCTAAATGACTCATTTTCTTTTCCAGGTGATCTAAAACAAATATGGTATTTACTTTTTAGTCTGAATTCATTTACAATCCATTCTCAAATGTACTATTTAGGCTTTCAAAATTTGAATGCATAGAAAATACCACGCTAAAATTGCGACTTCTAGGTATGATTCTTATCAAACCTGTATATCTATTTTAACACATATATCATTGTTTTTCAGTTCATTGAATTTCGGTTCGTTGAAACCGTACTCAGCTCTTATCCTGAGACCCACCCTCCAAAAAAAAAGGTAATAATAATAATAACGAATAAAAATTAAAATAAGTAAAAAATTCAACGGGTAAAAAAACAAAGGCTGAGCAAATTAGATCGTGGGCAGTTATAGTGTGACGTATATCTTCCATGATAGCAGAACGTCTGGGAGTTTAGCGTGAGAGCGTCACATGTATAGTCGCTCGAAAAAATATCCAAACACTTTTTGTTGCTTACAGAGTTCAGAAAAAATATATGGCAGCTTTTTTTAGAAAGTAGTGATCTGGCAACCGTGTCACGAAGGTTGCCAGATCACTAATTTCTAAAAAATTCGTTGCCAGATATTTTTCCTGGATTCTGTAATCAACCATAGTGTTTGGATATTTATTTCAGTGACTGTACGCCATATATGCAACTTCCCGTCAGCATGTTCTATTTGGAACTTCGATTCGTGTGACCAAGCTACCTGTTTCCAGTCTTTCACAGTCCATTGGCGATGTTCCTGGACTCACTGCAGCCTCATAGCCCAGTGACGCTATTAACAATGATATTCAATGTGGGTGTTGGCTACCATATCCCAGTTATGCCATCATACATTGAATGGCCTTTGCGGAATCTTGGTAGCTGTCCCATCGTTGATTTTATATTAATAAGGATATTTATAGCACAGATCTAAAAAAAGAATGAAGTTTCTTAAATGGTCATTGAAATCATAAGTGTAGATAGAATCCCTGTATTTGGAAAGACCACTCTTCATTAGATGGGTTATTATGTCATGTTCTGTGGACATTATAGAATGGCCTGGATGGGTTGGATTGTTTTACCACTGACCGGCAATTTTCTGCACAGCATGGGCTAAATGGGCAGGCCACGTGGACCCCAAAGGCTCAGAGAAGGTTGGGGGAGGGGACCCATTGGAACAGCTGTTGAGAGACAGGTGATAGCCTCCCGGCAAGGCCATCCAGCATGTTCTTTAACGTTGTTAATTAAGTAGTTTTACCTCTGAGCAGCACTTTTTTGCACACCATGGGCTAAATGGCCAGGTCACAAGGACCCGAAAGCTCAGAGAAGATTGGGGGAGGGACCCACTGGAACAGCTGTTGGGAGGCAGATGCTAGCCTCCCATCAAGGTCATCCAGCATGTTACTTAACGTGCACAGGATATGGCTCTACCAAATATGGGGCCACGGCTTAATTCCCCATGCGACGGACGGCGGTCTTTCCAAGCCCATCGGTGCCCCCTATTGACCTTGGACAGGGTGGGGATTTTTGCAGAGATAAATCTCAACGCTGACCCAGCTGGGACTCGAATCTGGGAACTACAGATTACGAGACTGGCGCGCTACCGACTGAGTCACCCCCCCCCCCTGGAAGGGAGGCTACCATCTATTTCGTAATAGCTATCCATTATATCTCCCCACAACTTTCTCTGAGCTCTCGGGTTCTTGTAATCTGACCACTTAGCACTTTGTGTGCAAAAAAAGTGCTGCTAACAGGTGAAAAAAAACATCCTGTATTTATGTCTGGCCCTTTACGCAAGGAAACAGGCATACACAGAAGGAACTGATGAACATGAGAATCAGCGAGTTGGATGGTTTTACTTCTAAGAGGCACATTTTTGTACACAATGGGCTAAATGGACCAGGGGTCCATTTAGGGATTCTATTAGGGATATACAGGGATTCTAAAAAGGACCAGGGTGGTCATAAATCTCATTCCTGTAGGGGGCCATTTAGAGAAAACGAAGTCTTCTGTAGTGAAAAGTATTTCTGGAGTACAAAGTCATTTATATGTCCATACATGTGCCTTCATATGGGGTACTGAAGGCGACAGAGGTTTGCTTTCTAGGAAATGATATTGGCTGGCTGTTGAAATGAAAAAATGCAAAAAACTTCAAAACACTTGCAAGTACCTTGGAGGGGGGGGGGGGGCATAGTCCCCATGGCCCCCTCCTTATGATCGCCATTGACAAGGGCTCAGAGAAGGTTGGGAATGTGATCCAAGAGATAGCTGTAAGGAGACAGAAGTCACCAACAAAGCCATTTGTGTTCTTTAAGGTGGATAGTGTCACATATCTTGCCATGGTTTAACATCCCATCTAATAAACGTTGATCTTTACGAGCCATTTAGATAGACCATTGCCATACCTTTGTTTACAAAAGGGCAGAACAGGATTTAGTGGAAAAAATTCTCAACACAGTTGGCACTCGAACCTGGAAATTTTACACTATGAGTATGGCAAATTGTCGACTAAGCCAACTCCTGCTGCCAGAATCAGTGGAAAGTATGGATTTGAACAAGATAGATTCCGGACAAACTCCATGTGGAAGCATCTAAAACTGAACAATGTGCTGTGTCCCAATTATTAATTTTATTATCCTGGTCGGCTGTTGATTGAACTTTTGAACCATGGTGACAGCATCAATTCGAAACGTTTTTGAGAAACTGGGTCATTGAAAGGTAGGCAATAAAGCCAAAGTTCCCAGTACTACTGAGTGAAACGCTTGTTGCATGCCAGCATTCACAATAATGCCTGCAACATTTTGCATGTAGTTCTGGAACCCTCTATTAGGTTTTTGCATTTTTGCTTCTCTAAAAACTCCACAAAAAGAAGGAAGTCGAAGTTGAAAAAATCATTCCAGTGTGTTGTTGCAGTTAACCTCCTGCAGAAACCAAAGTCACTCTAGAGAAGTGTATCACGTTGCTAATTTCATGTTGAAAGAAATATCTGAATAGTCGTAAGGATTTTGAACAGATCAATAAACGATTTACACTTCATTTCCCTCTTGTCTACTTTTCATTTGAACGACTTTTACATAAAAAAAAAATTAAGGGATAAATTAATTATGAAACAAATGCTCTAGAAATGTGAACCTTGCTTCCTGGGACTATTTAATATAAATAATCTCAGAGAGCATGAAAACGAGGTCAGGTTAGTTTTTCAAAGTACAATTAATAGAATGATTTTAGGTATCATTTTAAATGCAACTTATTTGATTAATCATAAAATTTTAGATCTAATATATAACAAGACACACTATATAAGTACGTTTTTCTCGGATTTTTCAGTTTTTAATAGAAACAAAAAGTGTATATAATATCGTCCAGTGGTCCGAAAATTAAGACGCAATATAGGCGGTGACTGATTTCTTGTAATAGATATAAAATGTAAAGTTTTCATTCTTAAAATGAAAGCGACCTGCATGGATTATTGGCTTAAATAGCGAATTGAGAACTACTGGCTCAATGTAAATATCGATCCAATCTATGCACGCATGAAACGTTAAAATTGATTGATGTCATCAATCAATGCCAGTGTAAAGTATCCTATAGCAATGATTTGCAGCCTAGCCTGAACTCGAAACCTTCAGCTGCAACGGACTGCTGCAGACCACCATTCAATTAAGCCACCTCTGACATGGGTCTTTGATAGAGCCATGGCTAGATCATATTATTTGGCCAGAACAAAAATGCCGGCAAACCGTAATCGTTTAAGGCATTGTGGGATATGTAAGCTAAAGTCCTTTACGAAAGGAAAATGGAGGAATATGCACGTGAGCCGTGGTGAGAAATTTTTGCTTTTGTTAGCAATGATAATTCATAAAAATAATAATATTCTCCGAAGTTCCGATTTTTGATAATTTTATAATGTAGTCTTAAATTTAATCATTTTTATAAGATTTTGATGATGTTAACCAAGATACCAAATTATTGCATAAGCCATTTCCCTCTTAAGCCTAACTTAAAATTCATAGTAACTGCATGGTGCATAAAATCTAGTTGTAAGTTGATATTTCTGCACAACGAGGAAATTTTCGATATGAATACCACAAAATCAGTATTAATCAAAATCAGTATATAATCAGTATTTTTTTAGCTGGAATGTATTCTCTTTCGAAAACTGGCCAACATTGCTGCAAGCCAATGCAGCTGTTGCTAATACCACAAAATCAGTATTAACTCTTATTCTAAAGAAGTTATGCTTTTCGGCACCTTTTTAACTGCCTTTGTTTAGAAACTACCTTATTTTGCTCACGCTTTGCAAAAAGTGTTGCCTTTTCCTGAAAAGGTGGAGTGATCAGATTTCCTTCCCTCCTACCTTTCCCCCAGATCTCAATTTAACTACATACTCCAAAGGGTACACTTCCAGTACAAATCACTTCCTTCTGGTATATTGCATTTATGCACGTTTTTTTATCAGGTGCTCTTATTTTTTTAGCTGGAATGTATTCTCTTTCGAAAACTGTGGCCAACATTGCTGCAAGCCAATGCAGCTGTTGCTTATAATTGTGTATTGGCCCCAAAAATACAGTGAAGAGCAATGGTAACCCAAGGGAGATAGGTATGAGGTTATAACCCCCTTGTGAATTTTAAAACTATTTTCTAAGGCAGCCAAGAAAAATGTGGTAGGGTTGGCTAGATCGGTAGTATGCCAACCTTGTAATCTGCAGTTTCTAGATGGGTCACATTGAGTTCCACCTGGGTCAACATTTTAGATTAGAGATTTATCTCTGCAAAACCCCCACCCTGCTCTTGGTCAGTAGGGGACACTGATGGGCTTGGAAAGGCTGCCATCAGTAAGATAGGATATTATTACAGGGCTGTGGCCCTGTGTGCATGAGAGCCATACCCTGTGCACATTAAAGAACACTGTAGATGGTCTTGGTGGGAAGGCTATCCATCTGTCTCCCAACAACTGTCTAGTGGGTCCCCCCCCCCTCCCTCCAACCAGGGGTGGCTCAGTTGGTAGACCAGGTTTGCAATCTGCAGTTCCCAGTTTGAATCCCAGCTAGGCTAGCATTGAGATTTATTTCGACAAAACCCCCTTTCCCCTGCCCATGGTCAGTAGGGACACCAATGTGCTTGGAAATACTGTCTGATGGATGGGATGATAAACTGTGACCCCATGTGCAGGAGAGCATTGCCTGTGCACATTTAAAGAACACTGAATGGCTTTGATGAGAGGATGCCATCTGTCTCCCAACAGCTGTCCAGTGGGTCCCCTCCCCCAACCTTCTTGGGGACCTTGTAACTTGGACATTTAGTTCATTGTGTGCAAAAAAAATTCTGCTTAAACATAAAAAAACCCCAGAAAATCAGATTCTCAAACATGCAAAAAAGAAAACCAATATCAAAATGAAACAAAAATGAAAAATGATTAGAACTTCTGGGTATGTCGCTGATTAAGAATATTTCTAGTTGAATAGGGTTTAAAGGGGCAGAGATGATTGTTTAATTGGATCATTCTTAGCATTATTTTTCATCAATGAGACTGACTTATTTTTTGTGCCTCTTGGGCCTTTTTTCTATACGAAAACGCCACGAAACTACAAAAAATCAGCTTTGTAAAGTTAAAAGTATAGCTATTTTATATATTTTTACAGTTAGAAGGCCATTATTTATTTCTTTTTATAAAATAAAAAAAATAATGAACAATCAATATTACTTTATAGGGTAATTCCTTGTCAATTCAACCAGACTAGTTCACCCATCACAGATATCAGTGATATTTGGCAGGTTAGCCAAATAAATGTGTAATATATTTTGCAACTAACCCTATTCATTAAAACCCCATTCATAAAAAATAACCCCATTCATAAAAAATTTGTGCAAAATATTTTGGATAAAAAAGAATTCATAAGTTATAGTGGTTTAACTTTAGGTCATAATTTGTATATTTCCCCCATAGGTTTTTTTTTTTTTGTTCTTTGCATCTAGGTAGATGAAAACACCAAACTTGGTATTCTGATGTAGATTTTGATTATGAATTCAATTAAAAAAAATTACAAATTTTATTATGGGTTTCAAAAAAGAAAAAAAATCTAAAAAATTTTAAAATGTGAAAAAAAGTGATGTGGCCCTATAGTAAAAAATGAAAATTTAAATATGTTGTACATTACATATAACCTTTCTACCAAATATGCAGTGTGGTCATTGGTTCGATAATGAAAAAATAATATTTAAGTTGTACCTATATTATCGCTAATGTTGCACATCAGGAGATCATAACGTTGCATACATTGATACTCTTGCATCTGCTCACTAGGCAAAAGCTATTGGCATGCCTTGCTGTTTGCATTCAAATGCAACTTCATAACTCCCATTTGGCTGCTACTCACACCTATAATGCTTCAGTCAATGAAATAATGGATAAGTTAGTATTCTTTAGTACACACAGTAAACAAAAATGCCCAATTTCAGAGGGATTACTGAAACGGCATTTCTACAGATGGTTACTTTCGTTACTTAATCATTTAAAAAGTATAAACACTTAAAAATATGGGTATTCGTTTATAAATGACCCTGTTTAATTTTGTTAGGTTCCTGTTGACAGAAAACCAAAGTACAGTAGGTTGGGAGTGGTTCAGTCAGTAGCATGCCAAGCTTGTAATCTGCAGTTCTCTTATTCAAGCCCCACCTGGGCCAGTGGGGTTAGTTATGGTAGTAAAACTTGGATGCTTTGTAAACAACATAACAGGAAACTAGATGCTTATGCAGTATCTTGGGCATTAGGTGGTTCAACTTTGCAACTAATGATGAGGTTAGGCAGAGGAGTCTGCAACCTCCTTTGAGCAGTATGTTGTGCAGAGAGAAACTCCGTTGTTTTGGCCATGTTGCCCGTATGAATAATTTTAGATTGGCGAATAGGGTTATGAGCAGTGTGCCTAAAGGCCTCAGAAAGAGAGGGAGACCTAGGATGTGATGGGCAGACAATGTCAAACAGGGCCTTGTTAGAATTGGTGTTCATTGGCCAGATGTAGCTCAGGACAGATATGCTTGGAGAACTAAATTGCACGGTCTGCTCAGAAATAGCCTTTTTACTTGTGTGCATTATACTCATTTCTGTCTATTAGTTTGTTTTTTTAATTTTTATTTGTGTTGCCAGATGCATTTTTTTACTACATGACGTAAAAAGTCCTATTAAAATAAAATATATTTTTTGTTAAATACTTTATTTTCAGAAAATCCAGAATTAAATGCTGATTAATTTGACATATAACATGCCATAATTCCTTTCATTAGTTATTTGGCAAAAAAGTTCTAAAGTTATTTTTTTTGGCTGAGCATAGAGAGAAAATGGCTTGGCCTCTGGATGGAAACCAATTTTTCAGGCTGGACACTGGAAGGGATAAATATCAGTAATGATTGCTTAATGATTATTTCAATGCATATTTTATTAAATGATTTGAAACAATCCTTATGCTAGTTTTAATTAATTTCTGAGGTAAATTCTTCTGATTCATGTTTAACCTTTTAAAGTCTAAATTCTTATCTCTAGAGAACAATCCACAGATGCAGAGTCAATAAAACCACATCTAACACTGCAATGAATTGATGGGACACCCCTTATAACCTGGCAATTTAGTCCATTGTATGAAAAAAAAAGGCCTGCTCAGAGGTAAACCAAAACGTGTGCACCATTGTATTCCTCACTGTCTCATGGGATTAATTGGTAGAGCAATTGACCTGGACCAGGAAGTTACACTTTTGTCATGAAAGTGTCGGGTGTTTCCTTTTATTCTTTATCTCTGATTAGTGTTCTGACTTCACAAATCTTTGTGATATTGCTATTCGCATTTTCCTAATCTTTCATTAGTTTGAATTTTCACCATTTTTGGCACTCAAGTTGAAAATAGTAATTTTTTTTTTGTAATTAGCACTTCACATTCACAAGAGATGAATTTACCTCCTGATTTATGTACAATTTTACATTGCATAATTTGTTCTTTTTTTTTCTGTATAGCCCATGGCGGATAGTGGATGATTGTGGTGGAGCTTTTACTATGGGAGCCATTGGAGGTGCTGTTTTTCAAAGTATAAAAGGCTTTCGAAATGCCCCTTCAGTAAGTCACAAGCTCTTTTAAGCAATGTAGGGTTAATATAATAGGGTAGGTTGTATATTTATATGTTAAAAAACCTTGCTTGTGGTAAATAAGCAGGTTTAAATGAATACCATACAGTATAAGCCTTAACTGGCATAGTGGTTAGGCAGCTAGCGACTGTTCCAGCAAGGTTAACTTTGTGTGTTGTGTTAGCTCTAACTAAGGCAGTGGTCAGCAGTGACTTCGGTCGTAGTAGGGCATGTCCTTGTATGAGAAGGCCTGTAAAAGCTAGGAGTAGCTTCTAGGATTCTTCTCTGTCCTATATGTCGCAAATAAAACAAATAATATTAAGAATAAAAGCCATAATTTCTGGTCAAGACTGTAAGAGGTTTGAAATTTACAGATAAAATGTATCCAGAAATGGGAGAAATTAAGAAAAACTGACCTGAAACAGTTTTTATCACAAGCCAAAGCAAAGTTTCCCATTGTTTCTGCATTTGCGTGCATTTAAAAATTAGATAATTGATTTTTAGCAAAATTGCACTAATGTAATAGTAATCAATTAAAATTAATGTTCTTTTCTGTAAAAAAGACTGAGAGGTTAGACACTGGAGAGGTAGGTGGAGTGGGGAAGGTCTGACAAGGTTAGGTAATGAACCAGCCAGTAATCCGATGTAGGTGATCATAAAAGCTAAGTTGCCCATTTAATTTTTTTGAATTGAATTTTTTGAAGAACCTGACTACATGAAAGAATGTTTGCATGTTTCCATAGTTACCAAAATTTGTACAATAAATCTGTGTAGTATGCTCATTATAAAAGTAAGCAGTTGTATGGAAATACGGGTAAATTAAAATAATTATGGCTTTTTGCTCATTACAACCGTGATCTCATTATATCCATGCTGGTTACAACCAAGTTCGACTGTATTAGCAATTAAGTTTACTTTAATATCAAAAGCATATAGATATCATTGAGTTGGCTGTGGCAAGCACCATTTCCCATGCTGCGCACAAAGCTTAAAACTGTAGAAAAGGTTGCAATAATAGTTGCTATTCTCTCTGTTTTCTAAATGTTAACTTTTGCAAGATATATATTTATCTATTGTTTATCATTGGATGATTGCTGTGTATTGTTGATTATTAGCAATTAAGTTAAATTTTATTAATATCAAAAAGTGTGCATGCCATTGATTTTCTGCACTTCAAAAATGTAAACTGATTTAAAGTTTTGTAAGATAGGAAATTTAAATTACAATCAGTTAATGGGTACCATAAAACGATAAAAGCTAAACTGATCAAGGATCACAAGTTGTTGAAACTTTTATTTTATGTAAATTTGATTGATAACTAGCAACTAATAATATGTATTTATGCTTTGATTAATAATCACTGAAAATATAAATTAATAAAATTTTATAAATTTTGCGAAATATAAGAATTTTTCAGTTTTTCATTCTTTTATAATCATAATTTTCATCATACAAGGTTGGCAGATAGCCTAAGATATATTTTAAAATTTTGTCAACATGTTGTGCAGACTGAAATTTGGCTTTTAAAAATATGGTCCTTAAAAATTAGTTGCAGAGGGTTTAATAACATTTGAACAGAAAAAGATACAAAAAATAAGTTTCCAACGATGTGACATAACATTAAGTTTTCAGTCGCAAGTGTTCAATGTAACTGCCTTTCATCCCTCCATAAATATCCCACTGTAAAAAATTTTGTCCCAAATCTGTGAAGCATATACATATCCACCTTTGCTACTGCATTTGTTATTTGTGCATGTAACTCATCTAAGATGGGGGGAGGGGGACATAGGCATTGTCTTTCGCATCACCCCATAGACAAATCAAGTGGTGTTAAGTCAGGAGACTGCTGGCCATGCAGTTGGTCTCCCTTGAGCAATTCAAAGAGGAACCTGAGAAAACAAATGTTGAACTTCACTGTGATAGTATGGAGGTGTGCCATCTTGCTGAAAGAAGTCGCTGTTCATATCTTTCTGCAGCTGTGGCATCAGGAAAAGCTGAAGCAGTCCAGATACATCATTCTTGTGATAGTGGCATACTTATTGCACAAAACATTCACTTTCAGGCTATCCCATTTTTGTGCATTCTTGGGTTGCACTCTGTCCACCATTTCTGACTGAATTTACACTCAAATGGAATATGGCTTCATCACTAAATAAATACTTGAGGAATTCATCACTTTCCATTCTGGTAGCCATGTCTACACAAAACAGATATTGTTGTTACAATAATAGAATTTCTCAGATATACACCTGGTAGTAGTTTGTTAGAATAACATAGAGGAAAAATTGTCATTAACTGGGTTAATGACAATTTTTCCTCTATATTATTCTAAAAAACAGATATTGTTTTTGTTTGTCCCCTTTGCTCAGTGCTTCCAGCAATTGCAACTTGTATGGCCTGGTCGAGAATCTTTTACGTAAAATTTACAGTAGGCCGTGGAATATTCAGTTCTTGACTTCCGGGGGCTTCTTTGAAGTGCCTTTGTCACTGTTTCCACTACTTCATCTGAGTGATGGGGCATCCTTATGTGCCTTGTGCACATCCAGTGTCAATAAACCGTTTGCACTAAGTGGTAATGGTGTTTCATTGAGGTAGTCTTGCTGTACTTCATTTGAAAACTTTCACAGTCATGCTTGATTTTGTTTCATAAAACCATAAACAATATTGTGTGTGCTATGAATCACCTTTAAACCTCCATGGCTACTAACTGCGGAGTCGTGTCTGCCTGTATATCTGCCAGGGTGAATGCGATTGCACAGTTGGATACAGTTGAATATGCAGTTTATAAAAACTACTTTCCAATTTCCTTATCCAGTTGTAACTGCATAATCATAGTTTTGCTCGTGGAGGAAGGGGTTGCACAAATTCATTTAGCATTTTAAGGGGTTGCAGCATCACAGTTTGATAACCCTTGCCTTATATAACAATAATAAGCTATCTGCATCACCTGGCTTAAATTGCTTTATATTCTTAACTGCTGAAAAACAGGTGTAATTTGTTAGAGCATATTGCATTTATTCATAGAATTATGTTAAACATTATTCATAAACTATTTGGGATGGATATCTATGCTAATATACAAAATATTAGACTTGCAAACAATTTAGTGTCTCCTTGAATAGCAGAGGGACACTTTCCTGTGGAATTTACAGAAATATTTTTCAAGTATGTTGATAGAAAGCATAAACGTTAACTTCAATGTTCTAAAACTGATATATCATATTCTATGTTTATATTAAGGAAAAAATTGATATTAAAATTTGTATGCATACAAAATCTCCAAGCTACCAAATGTTATGGAGGTTTAATTTTGTTCTCTAAACCTATCTGTTTTGATCAAATCTCTTTTATTTGCCCTTTATAAGACAGTTGTAAATTATGTGCTGTTTGACATTGTACACCCAGCTCATTCTTGGCCTGCTCTTCTTCCTCAAACCTGTAGGAACTGGATCTGTTAATCCAGTTTTATGTGTAGGCAGTGTGGACAACATCAACAGATAAAGGAAAGTGCAGATAAATAAATCAAAATGTAGTGCTATCAAATAAAAGGCATGAATTACCTGCCACTGCTAATCTGAGCTTGTTTCTTGGCTTTCAGTAGGAGATGGGGAAGCTACTATATGTTGAGACTGTGAATTGTTCAAGTAAAGGAAAATAAATAGTATGAATTAGGTTATGAATCTTTAGTTAGTTATGAATTTAGGTTATAAATCCTGGTTCTTAGTTTCTTATGAAAAAGAAGAGCTGCTCAATGATAGTCCAATGAAATGACAGGAAAAAAAATACTGCATTCAGTCATTTACATTTACTCATACAATCTGTCTTGTTATATTATGAAATAAAATGTTAACGGTGTATTAGACATTAGTTCTATAATGGATACTAATGTTTAAACAATGCATTCTACAAGCAGTGCTTAATGCAGTACATTTCTTGACTCAGAACCCTCAGTTTCAATTAGTTTGTTTTATAATTCATTGTGTTGTAAAATGTTTGCAACCTCTTGCTATGTTCTAAGTGAGTTTTAAGCTGCTAGTTGTATTAAACCAGGAGTAGTGTATGGCTCTTCAGAACAGCAGGACCTTGATGCAAGAGACTGCAAACTATCGTTACAACTGTTAAGTATATGGGAGTTGGAAATTTGTACTCTTGCTTCATCTATGAGCCAGTATAATTTCATCAGACAGAAATCAGCTGTTAATCTCCTGCCACTCCTACGTTTAATGCTGTAGCATGAAAGACATGTTTTTAATGGCCCTTTGAAAATCATATATTCAGTGCATAAAAATGTACTCTTCCAGGAAATACAAAATATCTCTAAAATGGTCAAAATATATAATTTAACCTTTGATTTTCAACATGTTTTGCATTTTTTTGAGATTCAGTACAAACCATAATTTTGCTTTGAAAATTTGTTCCTTGAAGATATTCCTGAAAACATGCCATGTAACCCAGTGAGAGGTTATATTTGCTTAAGAGAAGTTGTGCTTAAGAGAAGTTTGCTTTGCATACATAGAGCACATACTTTAACCTGTCCTGTTATCTTTTTCAATAGATGAAATAGTTACGAGAAACTTCTTTCCTGTGTGCCTTGTCTATAAACAAGCTCAAAAAAGCATATGAGACCTTAAATAATAATAATAAATTATGATATGTGTTTCAACTTTTCCCATGCCCAGAGAACTGAAATTATACAAGGTTCAACTCTTAACTGTGTTGTGTTCATCAAAGCAAAGTGGACTTTAGAACCTTATCCTGAATTGCTAGTAAACACAGATATGTGATGTTGCATTACAAAGTGAATAATAATTTATTCCATACAATAAAATAATTGAAATTCCAAAGAGAGACTGGTAAAAGTACTTTAAAGACACTATTGATCTGGAGTGAGTTAATTGTAAATGTGTGCATTGCCAAAAGTTTTTATGTGTAAGCATTTATGAGACCTTCCACCGAGTTTCTGGGGTATTGTATGGAAGTGTTTAGTTATTGAAAGCTCTCCTAATGCCAATTTGTTACTATTCAACTGTATGGTGAGGTCTACTGGTGAGACATCCTTCAAGATGAAATAGAGGTCATTTAGAGGCCAAACCATGATATACCAGTACTAGAAACCTGAAAAATTGGTGTCTGGGGGCATTTTGGATTATAGATGTTCAGAAATGTTACAAAGTTCGGATCCGGAGGGTCTTTTGAAGTCAAATTTTGATTTACCGATGCTAAAGAATTGAGAATTGGTTCCTGGGATTATTTTGAGTCGTTGATCTCGGAAATGTTGCGAAATTTTGGATGTGATGGGTCCTTTGAGGTCAAATATTGATCTGTTGGTGGTAGAAGGCTAAAAATTGGTGCTTGTGGATATTCTGAGTTGTAGATCTCAGAAATTTTGTAAAATTTTATATGCGATGTATCCTTCGAGATCAAAAGTCAAATTTCGATTTATCAGTGCTAGAGAGCTAAAAAAAATGGTGAATAGGGCTGTTTCAGGCAGTAGAACTCAGAAATGAGAAAGATTTTCAGATCCAGTGTCGCATTCAAGGTCAAAACAGGGTAAGAGTAAATAAATACCCCCTCAAACAGCTGCTTGCCACAGAGGTCTGATAAGTTCCAGTTTAATACACCATAGTCGATCTGTGAGTATGATGGAACCTCAGCAGAAAGACAACACAAATATTCATGCCTTATGCAGGGCTTGAACCCAGATCCTTTTGATCAGTAGCCAAGCACTCTAACTACTCAGCCATGGGAACAGTAACAGACTAGAAATCAAGAGAATTCTGAAGGCACCAATTGTTCACAGTTCTAATTCTTTTTTTTCTTCTTAAAGGGTGTAAATAGAAGATTATTGGGAAGCATAGCAGCTGTTAAAGAGAGAGCCCCTATTATTGGAGGTAAGAATGTACTAAATGTTTCATTTTTAAAAACTTTTAGATTGCATTTTTAAGATTATTCCTCATGAGCATTTTTTACATTTAAGATGAATATCAGTTTTATTGCCATTACCAGAATTTATAATAGTTTATCTGAAGTTTAAAAGCATATTTCAACTTTGTTATATTATACCACACGCATTTGTATCCTGAATTTAGTGCCCTCATGCATGCATGCCTTATATGAGAATAAGCATTTACATATAGCAAACATCACTGCTTGCCATGGCAGCAATCTCTCTTGACTGCGAAACATTACAAAGATAGTATGCCATTGTTTTGGGAAGTTGTGTTTGTGACTTGTTTTCTTTCAATTACAGGGGATACAATGATTATGGCAATGCAATAATGGTGTATTTTTACGTTATTTACTTCAATTGGTTCCCATTTTGAGCTTTTTGCCTAAAAATAAGCTCTAAAATTTGGATGCACATCTTACACAGTGATGTGTTCTACATGAAAATGTACTGTATTATATATAATTCAGTCTTGCCATTTGATGCAATAACCAGTGAAATGATAATATTTTGTATCCACTTATATTGCTGTTTGCTCTAGTTAGGTATAAAAGGTAAATTGGATAAATTGTTAACTTCCCAACTTGAATATCATTATGGCTCCTAATAATCCCTCATTGATCTAAAATTTGATTCTGGGTGTAGATTTCACTCTTTCTCTATATATATAACAGCTTTGCCCAATAGTGCTGATATTACTAATTCTAATTGTTTCTGATATGGAATAATAAATTTAGTCTCCTATTTATATGCTGTTTAGGTAGTAATAATAGAAGAAAAATTTTAAAATGTATATACTTCTGATTATGATACATATCTTCACTAACATGCTTACTCATATTTAGTATGTAATGGTGATTAAGCTTAATGGAATTTGGGACCAGGTAGAATATATAACTTATTTATTTCAGGAAACTTTGCAGTCTGGGGTGGTCTGTTTTCAACTATTGATTGCACATTAGTTCATATTAGGAAGAAAGAAGATCCATGGAATTCTATCACAAGTGGTGCTCTTACAGGAGCTGTGTTGGCAGTGAGAAGTAAGTTTCAAAAACTTACTGAAATGTATAGGTACTATGTATGTAGATTATTTTTTTGTCATTTTATAATTAGTCATCAAATAATCAACCTATACTTTTTCCCCCACCTAAAAAGTGGGAAAGGTGTAAATTATTGTTCCATTATTTATCTTTTGAAAGAGTAATAAGATCCCAGAGTAATAAGTTGTGTGTCAATGAAAGATGATGACTTGAATATTGTCATAGATCATTTGAAGTTTTCTCTCCATTTTTCCCCCAACAAAGAGGTAGAGAAATTTATAGCAGGAGTACACAAACATTTTGGTATTGGGCCAAATAGAATTTTTTTGTTTACTGTAGGCCAATAGTTGGAAAGGGTACAGTAAAAAGAACAAAAATAGTTATATTTTATTTGTATATATATATAGGTACAAAATGCATGTATTCTATGTATAGGTAGAAAATAATATGGAAAAAATTTAAATATTATAATAAAGTGTATTTTAATATCAAAACTGAAGTTAGCTTGTCAAAGTAATATGTGAAGGATGGGATCCCAGAAATGAGCTGCTTAAACATAGTGTAAAGAATGTAATTAAAAAGACCTTTTTGCTCAGAAATTAAATTAACTAAAAGTCTGTCATTGAGCAATAAAATTTTAAAGTTTATCCTTCAAATAATTTGCATGTTAAAGTGGAGAAAACTCAGAAGCTTGGAATTTTAAGTTATTTTAATTAGTGTAAAGAATTGGAAAAAATTGTGCACCCATATGTTGCAAATATCTAAGGAAATAGCTGATTATACATTGCAAAATACTCTCTAAATCTATCAACTCTCTCAGCCATTGAAAAGTCGTTCTGATCACAGTTATGTGGCCTAAGTAATGTGCTGAACATAATAAGTGTAAAGTTGCGTGTGAGTTTTTACATTTCATCGGATGATTTTGGTTATAATAAATCTTCTAACTTTTTTCCCTTGTATAATGGCAGGATATAAAATTCAGTATTTTCTATCTTTATATTTAAATCTATGGCATTTGTATCATTTAATATGTATTATATGATAATTGGATATGTAATCTTACCTTGAATAAATAACATTTTAAAGTATTTTTGCAACATTGGCATGCAAGCTAGAAAATGTTCTCTTATTTCTGCAATTTTGGCACCTTAATATCAAAAGGTTTGCCATCTGAGATGTAGGATATCTGTGACATCCTATAAAGGCTAGAGAACAAACAGCAAGTTTGAAAGTTCAGGAAATTTTTTTTTAATTATTTTGTACTATGGGACTGAAACTTACATCTTCAATCACTAGAATTCTAAAGATGAAAGTGATTATTTGGGCTCCAACATGGAAAGGGTCAAGTGTGTGTGTGCACCTTATATATATACTGTTTCTGTTTAAACAATAGGTTTTTAGGTTTATATTTTTCTGTTATATTCAATATTGACTTATCATTCTGCATTTGCAATTTTTTAAAGTATATTTTTTAGTAATTGTAACATGCTTCTGTGCATTTTGGTTCATGATGACACTGCAACAGGTGATCTCTGGATTTGAGTCATAGGATGACATGGTCATTTATTCTGAATAACCTGCAGATAAACTAGTTACTTTCCAGGTCTAATCATAAATTGGAAAAACAAAAACAGAATTCTCATTAAAAAACTAGTGTGATGCTTCAAGTTAAAACATCTAAAGACATAAACTTTGCAAAGAAATCTAACTTTAAAAATACTTACTTTAAGATTTCTGAAAAAGATATGAATTTGGGAAAGATACAACCTTCTGAATTTTCCACCTTAATTCATTAAAGCATTCTTCTGCAACTGAAGTTCAAAACACTTTCTACAAAAATTAAAATTTGCTTTCTCTGAGCTTATTTTTAATTTAACCATTTTTCCTTTTTGAACCTTTCTCATTCTTAAATATGTTCAGTCACAGTATTGTAGTAAGAGTGGAATTTATAAAATATTCATTTCCTCTTTTGCAGATGGTACAGGTGCCATGGTTGGATCTGCAATTATAGGTAAGAATTAATGTAGGGTATCAAACTCTTTGATATAACAGTTGCATTTTGAGTTTTCATGATAATTCAGTATTTTATATGTAGTTTTGTAAAATTAAAATGAGCAATTTAGTTTTTTGTTCTAAAATTATTAATAAAACCATATATGAATATTAAACTCTGGGGCCTACATAGTGGTTTATGCTTGAATTGTAGAATTGATAAATAGTGGCTAGGTCTTGGACATAGATCCCAGACAACCTGGAATCTGTGGGACACTACAGAGACTACTGTAGAACACTACAGAGCATCAATTTAGCTCATGTCCCATAACAACCTTCAAATGTCCTATGAAATTTATTCCTATTGAGTCAGTATTGTCTCTTATAATGAGCTAAAATGTCTATCTTTGCTGTTCAGTTGAACTCATTATAACGTGTATTCTTAAGAAGAAGGAAAAACGTGGCTTGCTGTTCCTAGAAAGTTTCCAGAATAAGATTGGTTTACTGAAAGTATTTCTAAATAATATATTAGGGAAAGTAAGTCACCTGTTTGGGCACAAAGAATGTCTTGTTTCTAGAGCATGCTGATGTTTGCCATGCTCCAGCATTGCAAGCACTTCATGGTGTTCATTGTTTCCAGATCTGGTTTTTTTTTTACTGTTGAGACTTGTATGTTATTTAACAGATTTTGACCCCCCCCCCCCCCAGTAATTCTTCAAATACTTGACTGACCTTAATTAATAGATTCTGAAAAAAATTCATCGCCACCACGGCGGGAATCGAACCCGCATCTCTCCAGATTCATGCCAGAGTGCGCTACCATTGCACCACGCGTCGGACAACGAATATTTTCAGAATATGACCTTTTAAGTTTTTCTTCTTGAGACGTGACTGAGACAGCGCCATCTATACTCAAGGAGATGCAACGTTTTACAGTCGTTGCATTTGATTATCAGATGTTAATGAGAAGGTCGCTAACGCTACCGCGTTAAATATATAATTGAAATCCAAAGTGAATGCACAGTATTCCCTGTTAAGAAACAATAATTAATAGATTCTGAATCTATTAATTATTGTTTCTTAACAGGGAATACTGTGCATTCACTTTGGATTTCACTTGACTGACCTGCCCCAAATTTTGCATGTTTCCCATGTTCTGTCATATATTGCATTAAAATATCGAGTGCTTACCTTAAAATAGAATGTGATTTACAACAACAAATGGATTTATATCTCTATGTAATCTGGCATCATTTACCCCACTGTTTAAAATTTGTAATTTTGTGCTTTCGAATTCACAGGAAATTATTCCATGGCCCATCCTTGTATGGGTTTTTTGTTAGTGGAGCATAAAAGCATCTCTGTCTGTAAATGGTAGCTAGGTAGTCACTGGAAGGAGAGCTATGCACCAATCCCCTGTGATGATGCATAGAACCGGCCAGGCCTAGCACCTAATGTCCGACCCCGCCTTCTCGTGGTGCGGACTGTTAGTACTTTTCAAAAGAGATACTCTCTTGTGGAAGTGAACGGAAGGGGAGGGCTGCCAGATTAGTGTGGCCTACTGATCTGGACAACTATGGCTACTTTTCTTTTTTTTCTACCCTGCTGAGGAGTGGTCAACCACACAGGGTCCTGGTGCTGACCATATAAACCCACTGGACTGGACAGCTATATGGCTCTGAGCTTGATTATGAATCCTAATTTTGCTGCACTGGTGGGCTTCTGTGGAGGGAAAATCTTCCGCTGTGTTTTCTGTTAGTATGTGGGTTGACAGCCCCAAGTGAATAGATTCACAGGATATGTTTATCAGCTGGTGGATAATCCTGAGCAGAGGTCATCGCAGGCACCTGAACTCTTTGCTTCTATTGGCATCATCAAATTCTACATTGGAGGAAGTCTTCCATTGTAGATGGCTTCAGCCTTTAGTGGTGGGGGAACGGGTCTTTGCCTCATGTCTGTGATTAGGGGGCTGTTTGATATTGTCAGCATTCCCTCAATAAACATAGTTTCTTTAAACATCCCACTAACCATTTTCTCTCCATAGGTAGTTGGAATGTGAGGACTCTGCACAGAGCTTTTTCTCTTGATGTCCTCACACAAGAATTCCACCATTATAATTTAGATATTCTCGGCTTGCAAGAGACCAGATGGACAGATAAAGGTCAGATTCTTAAAAATAATCTTAAATTTCTCTTTTCAGGGAGGGACGACAATAAGCATCACCAAGGCGTGGGTCTGCTTCTCAGCAGACACGCTAGTGATGCTCTTCTAGGATATGAGTGCATTAATGAAAGGTTTCTTACAGCAAAATTTCAGACAAGCGTTAAAGACTTGAATGTTATCTGCTGTTATGCCCCCACTGAGGATGCTGATGAGGATGAGAAGGATAGGTTTTATGAACAACTTCAGGATATTTTGAATTCTGTCAAAAAAGGAGATATTACCCTTGTTCTTGGTGACTTCAATGCCAAAGTTGGTACTGACTCTGACCTTTGGGGAGGAGTAATAGGCCCTTTTGGTATTGGTAGCTGCAATGGGCAACGTCTCCTGCAGGTAAGTAAACTCAATGGATTCAGAATAACTAACACTTATTACAAACACCGCGACATACATAAGTACACATGGGTTTCACCCGATGGGTTGCATAAGAATATGATTGATTATATATTAATTTACAGCAAATGGGCTAGTTCTGTTAGGAAGACCAGGTCATATAGGGGAGCTGAAATTGGATCTGACCATTATCTTGTTAAAAGTGTCTTGAAACTTAAACTTAAAAAGTGTTGTGCTAGGGTTAAAAAAATTGCTTTTAATACTGAAGCTCTGACCCAGTTATAGCCAAAGCTTACCATGATATGTTACTTAGTCATTATGATAGTCATGGTATGCTTACTACTGAAGTTGAGGAAGAATGGGATCATTTTAAACAGGCTTTTTTGGGCACTAACAGTACTCTTTTAGGAAAAAAGGAGCAGAAGAGGCAGAATTATCTGAGTGATAAGGCACTTGAGCTTATTTCAGAAAGAAAGAACTGCAGGAATGTCCTTAATCAATACCCTACTAGTCCTAATAGAAAGCATTACAGAGAACTTAATAAACGTGTAAAAGATCAGTTAGCTGCTGATAAGAATCTTTGGCTTGATGGTTTGGCTGACAAAGCCGAGGAAGCAGTTAGACAGCACAACAGCAGAGAGCTGTACCAGATAGTTAATGTTTTGTGTGGTAGAAAACGGACAGGTATACAGGGATTGAAGGATAAACAAGGTAAGGTTATAGAAGGTGAGGATTCTGTCATGGCTAGATGGGCTGAGCATTTCAGTGATATTCCAAACAATGCGGTTAGTTCTATTCCCATTGTTTGCAATGACGATAGATGCATTGGTGGCTTTAATGTTGGCCCTATAACACAATCTGAAGTTCTTTTGGCTGTTTCTAAACTTAAACTTTATAAATCCCCAGGGGTGGATGAAATTACTACGGAAATGCTTAGAGCTGGGAATGTTTCGGTTACCACTTGGATGACTGAAATTCTGACTATCTTTTATGATAAAGGCATGGTTCCTAAGGATTTTACCAGAGCTATTGTTATCCCTATTTTCAAAAAAGGTGATCGCAGTTCTTGTGATAACTAAAGGGGTATTAGCCTACTCTCTGTTCCAGGTAAAGTTCTTTCCATGATTGTGCTTAATAGAATTAAGAATCTGGTTGACAGTCAATTGCGTGATGAGCAATGTGGATTCAGAAGTGGTAGGGGATGTGTGGATCAGATATTTTCACTTAGGCAGATTCTTGAGAAATGTTTAGAGTTTCAGAAACCTTTGGTTGCTAGCTTTGTTGATTTCAAAAAGGCTTTCGACTCTGTTGATCTTCATAATTTGTGGTTGATTGTGAAATCATATGGTATACCAGACAAGTTAGTTAACATAATGAAAGCTATAATAACACAGTGGTGTGTGAGAGTTGGTAAGGCTTGTAGCAAATGGTTTAGCATTACTTCTGGTGTTCGACAAGGGTGCATTTTGTCTCCTTTTCTCTTTAGCTTGGTTATTGATTATGTTATGCGAAATTCACTTCAAGGGAAAGATTTTGGTCTTAAATGGACTGGAGATACCAAAATTTCTGATTTAGATTATGCTGATGATTTAGCCCTTTTGGCAAATGATGTTGATGAGATGAACTTTTTCATTCGAGCTGTTGATGAGACTGAGAGTAGGTTTGGTTATAAACAGAGAGAAAACTAAAGTGATGAAAAATGGTCAGGCAGGCTGTGATTCAGTTAATCTGAATGGTTGCAGTCTTGAGCAGGTGTCACAGTTTAATTATCTCGGGAGCTATGTAACAGATGCTGGTGATGTGCAGCATGAGATTAACAGACGAATAGGGATTGCTGCCGGGACTTTTATAAATCTATGGAGAGTGTGGAGAAATAGGCGTATACACCTAAAGACTAAAATAGATTGTATAATAGTTTGGTTCTTTCTAGGGTTATTTATGGTAGTGAAACTTGGACACTTTGTGAACAAGATAACAGGAAACATGATGCTTTTGATTCCAGATGCTTACGCAGTATCTTGGACATTAGGTGGTTCAACTTTGTAACTAATGATGAGGTTAGGCAAAGGAGTTTGCAACCTCCTTTAAGCAGCATATTGTGCAGAGAGAGACTCCGTTGGTTTGGCCATGTTGTCCGTATGAGTATTTATAGATTGGTGAATAGGGTTATGAACAGTGTGCCTAAAGGCCTCAGAAAGAGGGGGAGACCTAGGATGAGGTGGGCAGACAGTGTCAAACAGGACCTAGTTAGAATTGGTGTGCAGTGGCCAGATGCAGTAGATGTAGCTCAGGATAGACTTACTTGGAGAACTAAATTGCACGGTCTGGTTGGACCTCCATAGCTCATGGCTGCTTGAGGATGATGATGATGAATAGGGTTATGAACAGTGTGCCTAAAGGCCTCAGAAAGAGGGGGAGACCTAGGATGCGGTGGGCAGACAATGTCAAACAGGACCTTGTTAGAATTAGTGTGCAGTGGCCAGATGCAGCAGATGTAGCTCAGGACAGACTTGCTTGGAGAACTAAATTGCACGGTCTGATTGGACCTCCGTAGCCCATGGCTGCTTGAGGAGGATGATGATGATGAATAGGGTTATGAACAGTGTGCCTAAAGGCCTCAGAAAGAGGGGGAGACCTAGGATGCGGTGGGCAGACAATGTCAAACAGGATCTTGTTAGAATTAGTGTGCAGTGGCCAGATGCAGCAGATGTAGCTCAGGACAGACTTGCTTGGAGAACTAAATTGCACAGTCTGGTTGGACCTCCGTAGCCAATGGCTGCTTGAGGATGATGATGATGAGGAAAAGCATTTGACTGCTTGCTTGCTTTGGTATTTGTTTTCTCATTGAATTTTTAGAACTGGCATTTGTTCACTTTCAAAATTTTGTGTATTTTGTTGAATTACAATTCTGTAAACAGTTCTAAAACAAATCTTTTTCTTCTATTCCTTGATTTAAAGTTATTTCTGTGCCCTGTCCTTGTGTCATGCAAAGGGGATTCAGTTACCTTTCAATCAAAATTTTGTCTTTTAAGTGTAATTTTTCAATAAAATTTTAACTGAAAAAAGTAAAATATGCAATGTAAAACAGAGGAGAAGCTGCAACGTGTAAATTTGAAATTCATTCCAGACATTTGTGAGTTTACACGATGTGGACAGATGTCCCATAAGCATTTCAACAAAGACAGAAGTGAAAAGAGGTTATAAACATTGATATTATGCTCTGTCCAGGAGGATGCATGAAATACATTCAAGCTATGGATTTTTTTTTTGAAATAAGCATTTTAAAGATGAGATATAAATGATTTGTGGATGGTTGGTGAAGGGCCACATAAACACTAAGGTTGGAAATTTAAAGCTGACATCATCACATCTGATTGTCTCCAGAATAAAAAAGGTGTCAGATTGGTACTGACATAAAATGTTCGTTTAAGTCCTGTGTATTTAGAATAAAATCTGATAGCACTGACTTAGTACTGTTTCCACAAAGATCAACCTTGGTCAGATGGAAGTACTCGAGATGCTAGGTGAAATAGTTAGAAATAAACCCTATCAGTAATGAGGAAGATATTAATCAACTGAATTTAAATGAATAGCTTTAAGTGATCAAGAAGATGCTAGTGACTGTTCTCTGATGATGCCAGTGTTTCATAGGATAAAACAATTTTTAAAAATTGGTATGCTACAATTGTTTTAATAATAATAGGAACAAACCTATGGAGTGGCAAGGGTGGCTCAGTTAGTTGCACCTCAGGTTCATAATGTGCAATTCACAGGTTCAAGTCCCACTTAGGCCAGCATTGAGATTTTTATCTCCACAAAACTCCCTGCACACAGTCAGTAGGAGAGACTGATCAACACCTGTAACAGAAGACCATTGTGCCAAATTTTTGATGTCATTAAGTAGTCATACTAAGAAACTAGGGGTTCTCAATGTAGGCTACACTGTGAGAGCTCAAAAGTCGCTAGATCTAGTAACAAAGTAAAAATAACCATTGTTATACTATAACTGTAGTTTTATCTATCTATACAAGGGGTATGCCAGCTACATATACATTTCCAGGGGGTATGTGAAGCATAAAAGGTTGAGAACCACTGATATAGACAGTTCTAATATTTTTACTGGTGGACCCTTGTGCTACTCTTTATACTAATGTTTATCTACACATGTATTTTATTTAGGAAGAAAATTATTCATATTTATTATTAAATATAATGTTAATTAATACAACTAAATTTTCTCCTAAATAAAATATATTTTTAGATAAACCTTAGTATAAAGATCACATGTTCATAAATTAATTGAAAAAACTTGGTGCAATAATAGTGCAGATCTTAACTAATTTAATTTGTAGCTTGTGCTCAAATTATAACCAGATACAGGCAAAAAATTATATCCTAGGCTAATCTTTGAACATTTACAGTAATAAAGAAGGTAAGAATAAGGCAGGGAGTATATTTTAAATCAGGTAGTTGTTATGGTAAAACAAATTGTAAATATGGATATACACTCGGTGGCTACTTTATTAGGTACAGGTCCATGTAATGCCAATGGTAACTTAAATACAGAACTAGTAACTTCTCAAATAAGTTTTTTTGTACCCTATGTTACTAAAGATATTTTAATACTTAATTTTTGTTTGACTAAATGTTACTGAGAAGTTAATAAGAACAAGCTAAACTTAAAGCAATAATTATTATTCTAAACTTTATTAACAGAAAATTAGCATTAAATATTGATGATAAGAATATTTTTAGCAGTTCAGATAATTATGTTAATTTTTTCCATTTTTAAATATTTTTGCAGAATGAACTAACTTGCTAACTATTTCAACTTCCTTAAAAATTTTAATTTCTTTTTTCCTTCTTCATATTGTTGGAAATCAAAAGTTAAGTAGATTTGATAGAGATATTTGCAGAATTCTCCGTGTTATTATTGACATAACATGGAACTATACCTAATGAACTGGTTTGTTAGAATATATCAGAAGTTTTAGTGCTTTTGTTTTTACAGAAGTTTTAGTAGAATAATGGAAATTGTGTATTGCATGTAAGGTATTAGAATAGTCCTAACAATAGTTTTTCACATGTTTGTAAAATCTTATGTGCATCATTTTCCCTTCTAAGTAACTTGCAAATACATTAATTTGACTTCTTGCCCCAAATTTATATCAGTATATTATGAGCAAGGAGAAAACTATATTTTTAATAGTTTCAGTTGATCATTTCAAATCTTTATAGGTGGTTTAAGGTTGACCTAGACTTTTTTGCACAAAAGAGACGAATAGGAATGCACTTACCAAACTCTCAACTATGGGCTCTTCTCTAGGTACCCTCCCTTAACACATTAACACACTTGTCCCATCTCCGTGCGAGATTATTCCAACCATATAGAAGGATTTACTCCTGTAGTTCATCTATAGTGCATTTCTTCTCTCCTATGTTCTCCTTCAGTAGGTGTGCATTCATTGTTGCTCCCTGTGTAAGAAAATCCTCCAGGAGTTTCCCATTTGCATCCGGGGCAGGGGTGGCTCAGTCAGTAGTGCGCCAGGCTCGTAATCTATAGTTCCCAGGTTCGAGTCCCAGCTGGGTCAGTGTTGAGATTTATCTCTGCAAAACTCCCCACCCTACCCACAGTCAGTAGGGGACACCGATGGGCTTGGAAAGGCCGCCGTCTGTCGGATGGGGCATTAAGCTGTGGCCCCGTATGTGGGAGGGCCATACCCTGCGCATGTTAAAGAACACTGAATGGCCTTGACAGGAGGCTACCATCTGTCTCCCAACAGCTGTTCCAGTGGGTCCCCTCTCCCAACCTTCTCTGAGCCTTCGGGGTCCTTTTCACCTGGCCATTTAGCCAATGGTGTGCAAAAAAGTGCCACTCAGAGGTAAAACAACCCAACCCCATTTGCATCCCAGAATGTAGTAGCCATTATCTTTCGTGCAGAAAGCAATTACATTTCTTGCTTTCTTGAAAAAATTCAAGGCAGTGCCTTGAATTTTTTCACAGTGGCTCACTTGGTTTCTGGAGTAGAATAATGAACCCAAGTCTCATCACAATCTGCTATAGAAATGCATCTCCTCAGACTTAAAGCAATGCAAAAGCTCTGTGCAAATGGCAACACATAAATGATATATGATCAAATATCAGTGCCTTTGGTACCAACGTGCATACACTTTTCTGAACAGCAGGTACTTGTGAATGATTTTTTTTCCTGCACACTATCAACACTGATGTTGACTATTGCAGCTATGTCATGTACCCTTACCTTCCTGTTTTGAAAAATAACTTGTTGCACAAGATCGATGTTCATTTTGGCCACATCAATTGTCAACACATGTCCATATGGTTCATTTTCTATTTCTTTTTGATCCTCAGAAAACTTGTTTTACAAATCGTAGACACTTGCCTTTGAAGCATTTTATCCCCATACTGTGCTTGCAATCTTTGCAAAATTTTAACAGGTTTCACCTTCACAAGAAATTTAATAATACAATGCTGTTCCACACTCACTGATACCTCTTCATACTGCATGCTTCCCAGAATGCACCTCGCATGCACCACATAGTTTGAAACCACTACTGCCATGAAGGGGGAGATCACATGTATTTAACGTACAGATTCTGTTGAAATCGGTACAGAACATGGTGAGTTACAATAAAAAGTCAAAGTCAACCTTGAACCACCCTTGTGTATTTGATTCCCTTCTGTACAGGATATTGAATAACACAGTGATATATAAATTAAATAAATTAAATTGCATAATTTCACTAATAGTGTAAATGCTCTTTCAACCTTAACCAGTAATTTTCTATGAGGTTGTGCAGAGCAATGGATGACAGTATATATATACCCCCTCTGGCAGCTGCTTGTCAGAGAGGTCTGACCATTTTTAATTAAAATGACACAGCAAAATAAAAATATTTGAACTGCTAAAGATTTACTTGCCGTTATTGTCATGAATAAACTACTAAGAACTTCACTACCACTGCTACTATTTTCAGTTAACAGAAAATGAGTGGACATTATTAACAGCTGGGATACTATCTTGGTCTGCATTGAAATCTACATAGTCTACAAGTTACATCCAGAGTTTTTCGAACATTCTACTGTTGTGATTATATTTCTTTGTACACCATTGAAGAAGCCATGTCGTACTGTTTCCATATTTACTGACAGTAAACTGTGTGTGTGTGGAAGGGGTTATACTAGCAGCTGCACTACTATGGAGTCTAGCAGTAATTCCCTACATTATCTTCATGAAAACACAGCAAGTAAATCTTTAGTATTTTTATTTTGCTGTTCTATTGTAAATAAAAATGGCTGGTGGCATCCATTGCCCTGTGCAGTGATTGACATACACCCTTATATCTCAGCAAATTTATTGGTTAGCTTTGTGAGAACATATAAACCTATTATAGTAAAATTGTAATTGAATTATTTATGCTCCTAAGAGTTAAAATGCTATAAATACTTCAAAAATTAGACGTATTTTTTTATATGTATAAAATTGTATGCATATTGATAAGCATTATTGTTTGTATTGAATAGGAGGTGTACTCTTAGCATTAATAGAAGGTGTAGGAATTCTTTTTACAAGATATTCAGCAGAACAATTTAAACCTAGTAAGTGTTTATTTTTTAATTATGTATTAGTAGAGAATGCAGAGCTGCCAACTACTCTGATTTTTGGTTTAAAATCTGAAAATCTGATTTTTAGGTTTTTTTTCAGTTTTTCAGTATGAAAATCTGCCTTGAAATTGTACAGTATTTTTGTCCTTTTCCTAATGTGTGAATGTTAGTGAAAGGGAAGTATTGTTTCTGATTTAGTCCTTTTATTGTAAGGTGCAGCTATGTCTCCACTTCTTAATCTGTGCTTGCTTGTGGCTACACCTGTGTACCAACCAGAGAAAATCTATAAGACTACAGATGATCATTTCTGGACAACATATGGCAAAATCCATACCTAAATTCCTCCACAGAGTTGAAAGACATAGTGTGTCTAAATGTGTGTTTATTGAATCTATACCCAACTCTCCCAGCTCTGGCCAACTAAATGCTAATTGGATTACTTAGAATTGGAAACTTCAGAGTGAAGGAAATAATACAGATTAGAGAACTTCCCTATCTGTAGGTCATGATTGGCATTACAACTTGAATGGGTCTTGTGCATGGCATGTCTGCTTTGGTAGTAAACCTGCAGTTTATGGCACTCAGTTCACTAGATTGCGCCACGAGTGGCTAATCTTAGGGTGTGTAAAATAAAGTTAAAAGCCCTAATGTTTATTTTTAGTAGGATTGAAAAAAGTGTAAGTGAATTTATATAGTATGATAGCTTTTCATCATATCGAACGATTTATTCGATTCTTTATTTGTATGTTTCCTGCAACCTCTGATTCTCGATTTTTTTTTTGCAGGTCTAACCTTTTAAAGTGAATAAAAGGAGTTTATTTTCAGAACCTAAACTTTCCTAATAAATGCAGATTTAACTAGCTTATAATTGCCTTTTTTAAATGCAATTTCGATTTAATTCCCTTATATCTATCATAAAGGTATAAATTTTGCCTCAGGTAATTACTGAAAGGTGCAGACAATTTATGATAATTAATTTTTAGCAATGTTTTAAATTCTCTATTTAAAATAGTGTGTTAAAAAAACTATTAAAATGGTTTTCTCCGATGAGATTATCTTGTTCTAGGTATTTTTTAATAAATTGAATGGCTGTGCATTGTTTTATGATCACTTTTTTTTTTACTTGTTTTCTCTGATGGGATTATTTAGTTCTGGAGTCTTTTTTATTACTTCAGATCAGTAGTGAATTGTTTACAATTTTGTTTTTTAGGCTTTTGCCAGTAAAAAGGGCGGAGCGGTTGAACGTTGTTTAAATTAAAATGTATACTCTGATAATTTTGTACTGGGGTTTTCTTAAATTGCGGAATGACAATTTGTTGTTTAGCGGTATGCGCTTGTTTGAATAGCCGTCCGATGAAATTATTGATTTTTTTTTTGCAAGTTTTTTTATATTTAGGAATGAACGTTCATCATTATATTCTTTACTCATCATATTCTCGTTGTACAGCCACTTTACTGCTAGTAATACGATTGTATAGGTTATTATTTGTAGAACTTTCAAAGAAGTTGAATTTTTGACAAAATGCCAATCTGTGGACCGTCGGTTTAAAACAAAAAGGTGGTGGCCATCGCTGGATCAGCTCTTTTGCTGAATATTCTTTCTAATGTGATATTGAAACGCTTTTGTGATTAGTTTAAATCGCATATTTAGTTTTTTTTTTTTAACAAGTATAATTCTGGGAAAATATAATTTTTTGTCATTACTAGGAGTCTGGAAGTCAAGCATTCCATCGGATGCAACACATTATGTTGTGTTAAAAGAATGGTGCATGAGCACCGTAAACTGCAGAATTGCCTTTGCTCCGATTTCCTCCACTTTTTCACTCTCCCAAATCATAATTTTTGTCATGCAAGGTTGGCAGCTCTGAGAATGTCATTCTTATGAGTATCACATTTTTTAGCACAAAGTAAAAAGTAGTTGCTTGTTTTTACTTGCTGGCTTTTATCACTATGAAATATTGTTATTGGGGTATAATTTTGTTTTCCATTCTTGTTAAGTGCTGTAGTTTTAAGTGAAACTATTCTTCCCATGGGATTACAAGATTAAACAGTGTATTTGCAGGACAAAAATAAGAGCTCTAATTCAGTTTCCGAATGTTGCAGAAATGTTATCAATCAAGCTCCAAATATTTCGGAGTGGGGCAGGGGTGGCTCAGTCGCTAGCACGCCAGGCTCGTAATCTGTAGTTTCCAGGTTCGAGTCCCAGCTGGGTCAGCGTTGAGATTTATCTCTTCAAAATTTCCCACCCTGCCCACGGTCAGTAGGGGACACCGGTGGGCTTGGAAAGGCTGCCGTCCTTTGGGTGGGACGTTAAGCTGTGGCCCCATATGCGGGAGAGCCATACCCTGTGCATGTTAAAGAACACACTGGATGGCCTTGATGGGAGGCTACCATCTGTCTCCCAACAGCTGTTACAGTGGGTCCCCTCCCCCAACCTTATCTGAGCCTTCAGGGTCCATGTGACCTGGCCATTTAGCCAATGGTGTGCAAAAAAGTGCTGCTCAGAGTTCAAACAACCCAACCCAAATATTTCAGAAAAAAAAATTAAATCGAGTTCCACCAGACCTATAATTTTTTTACCATTACTGTTTACAATTACATGGGTGTACTCTTAGTATTAATAAAAAGTGTAGGAATTCTTCAGAAAATAAATTCTGAATATTACAAGAAAAGTTATTTTTTCAATTTTGATACAACTCTTGTTTTTTCTTTTTATTTGCTACGCGTAAAGCAGATTTATTGGAAAACAGTTGGAAATCAGTTTTTATAGTGTACAATTTAGCAGTGTGTTGCAGTTCATGATCTTGTCAATGGATTTTGTAAGCCAGTTGGTACCACAGAAAAGGATGGGAGGCAGGATTTCTGTAATCACATACCCACTTTTTCATATTTTTGGCAATAAGAATGTGTTTTGAAGCTGTTATGAGAATGGTAATAATTTTCAGCTGAATTCCACTATTCTGTGATATTGAGTATATTTTTTCTTCACCTGGCTAGACCTTCATGACATGAAAACTAGAAGTGACATAGCATGTCCAGTATTTTTAGGGCAGCAAGAGAAATAAGTGTTTAAGTTTTACTTGCATGTGAGGCAAGATTTTGAAGCGGAAAATATTGGATAGGAGAGTAGTCACTGTAGTGGTAGAGGTGATTATGACATACATAATATTTCATCATCATAATATGAAATAATAAAAATTTTAAGAATGTGAACAATTTGCATAAAGCCCAAGAGAGAACATATTTACAATTTAAATAAATTTCTTTAAATAGAAATATCTCTCAAAAATGTTTAAAAATTTAATGTTGTTCTTTTTAACTGCATTATGCACTTCTGCCTCTCGTTTTGCAATTTTTTCGGCTTGGTGCTTGTTCAAGAGATATTGTATCCTGTGAATATTTAGGGAGAAGGATTATTTTTTAAATTTGGTCATTTTCAATGAATATTTTTACAATTTCGAGTTTTAATGGGAAATTCGTTTTATCTAATAATAATTTTCTTGCGAAAATATTTTTCACAGACTTTTTTCTGGTAATAATTTTACATTGTTTTTTACTTAACCATTTTGTTTTATCTCATCATTCACCGGAAATTGGAAAACTCGAGCCTATTCAATGTTACCTTTGCTTTGATAATTTGACCAATATTCTCTTACACGTGATCAAGCTTAATGAACTGAAGAATATTAAAATATAATATTCTGCACTACTGTATTTCTTTTCAAGCATTCAGTTATTCATATTATAGAAGAATAATTCAAAATCACAAATGCCAGTGTCTTGAATTAACACAAAAAATACAAAAAGAACTTGACACCTACAAAATAAAATAAAATGTGACATCACATTTTAAAACTTAAAAGTGATAAAAACTTAGATTTTAAATTCATAAGTGTGAAAAAATAACTGACAATATGTAAGCTAGAAAGCCGCAAAAGAACAGACAATCAGTACTTGGTTACTTCAACCAGCGGAAAGGATGACTCGTCGCTCATAGCTGTCCAGGCATTGTAGTTTGCGAAGGTCATGCCTGGGCACTGGAAGGGTTAAAACTATTACTGTTAAATACATAATTTGGTGTAAGAGATATTATTACCAAATCCTGTACAGGCAGTCTTGTGATATTCTGAAAACTGCTGACACACTCATTCAAGAATCATTGTTGATAGTGCAATTTTCAGTGTTAATCATAAGATGTTGGTGATGTCTTTTTATGCTACCTTGATATTATGCCTTAAGATGGTTAAAGAATCCATGGTGAAGTATCATTTTGTCAGACATGACTTTCTCAGTCAGTATACCTGACAAAGCTGTCCTGGAACAAAGAAAGATCCTGTGGACATGTCTGTTTTTGATGATAGCCAAAATCATTAAAAGATGTGAGTTATTAGAAAGATCCTCTACCTACCAAAGTAACAGATTAGCAATTACACATCAATATGCAAATTTGAACTGACATTTCATCAAGAGACTATATATTGGACTTCAACAAGGATTCTTATTACCGCCTTAAAGCCTTAATAACATTAAGGCAGTATAAAAGACATCAGCAACATCTGATAATTTTCAGAATATTGTGAGACTGTCTTGTACAGGATTTGGTAATAATCTCTCTTAAATCAAATTAGTATGAATTTAACAGTAATTGCTTTATTAGTTAAAAGTTCTCTTGTAATACTGTTAAATAGGTAATTGGAACAACAGTTTTTCAACTTCCTTATAATGTAAGGTAATAGATTGAAAGATCTGAATAGATGTTATTCTGATGGAAGCAACACAGTAAGGTGTACCTTTTTTTTTATCTCTGTTGCAATTCTTTTTGCTGTTATAAAGTATGGGACTTTTTCCTGTCTTGTAATCCATAGTAAGTAATTCATACATAGGCAAAATTTGATGACCGAGTTCTAAAAGCATTTTATGTTCATCAATTGAATTAGCTCATGAAAAAGCTTCTTTGGAATAAGGATTTAGTATTATTTAATTATTCTGTTGAAGTTTATATTTAGCTAAGAATTTTTCATCAAAAGTTTGCAAATGGGTTGGCTTTTTATATTATAGTTGGTCAAGTTTCAAAGATCAAACTGATATGCAAGGACTATTGAATAAAAGCTTGCTTTCATTAGCAGACGAAACCTGTGTTCAACTAAGGTTTTGCCTAATATACTAAAGAAAATGAAGTTGTTTTTTGCTTGAGCTTAGTAGTGCAGCAATAGTTTTATCATGTAGAGTTAATCATATGCACATGAATAATGTATTTAGGTAGCAACAAATCCCAAAAATTTCATAATGATCATTCTCACTGTTGAGGTAATAATTACCCAATGTGAAATGTAAAGGTTGGTATTTAAATGTTGCAAAATCTAAATTTTTTTTTTCTCATTCAATTGCATTTATTTCAGACTGAATAATTTAAAACCCAATACTTGTGAACACCATACTACTTTTATATTGAAATTTTATTGCACTGACATACCCCTTTGAAAAGCTCTTTCTCAGCATTCTTGCATTCTAGTCTTTATTTTAGGAAATTGAAGTGTGGTTGTTTTTGACAATGTTATATAGAGTTTTATTAAATTTACGATACATACACTGTGATTTCATTATATTAATGCTTTACATTTTTATTAAGTATATTTCATACATATAACTCATTTTTGCAGAAAAGAAATAATAAAGGTGGGAGAAACAAACATTTTTAAAACCAGTTTTATTTTAATACATAGTATGAAGATATACACAGTCATCAGAATAATATGATCAACTACCATAGTATATGTATGGTAGGTGGTCATATTATTCTGATATGACTGTGTATGTGGATGGATGATTGTCAAGTTCTCCAGTATTAGATAACTGCAAAAGATTTACTTTTAGGTAGAAACAAGGCGAGGCCCAATTTATTTTTGTAGCCTGTGACACTCCCCACATCATATACTTTTATTTGATGTATAATTCATTAAGGTCAACTCTTATGTAGATTTCAATTTCTTGTAGAAGCTCTCCACACAAGGTATGGAGAGCCATACCTTGTGTGTGTAATAAATGTTTTTCCTAATAACAGGTAGACATCGCAGCTCCTGAATAGGAAGCTGAGATAATTTCTTGTGATTTTCTGTGCCAAAGAAGGGGATATGTTGGATTATTATCTACTTAAAATGCATCATACTTCCTATGATGCACCAAAAGTTTAGTTACTGGTGCAGTATAAAAGGCTAAAGTGTTTGTTTGTTACACGGGGGTTTGTAACAAATCTTGTTTCAAGTGCCAGATAGAAGACTATATTAATAATCCTGAGTAGGAAGCACTGATAACCCAACAACATCAGTTGATTGTGCACTATAAATCCCAAAATGTGGGATATGATAACCTATTCATTTACTTCGTTGGGACTCCCCATTTATTTGAATTGTCTTCTGCCACACTAGAGCTTGTAATAAATGTTGCTCCAAGTGCCAGATAGAAGACTAAAATAATAATCCTGAATAGGAAGCAGAGATGAGTTAGGAAGCAGAGATGAGTTTATCTCATTTACTGTGCCAAAGAAGGGATACATTGTTATTTTTTATTCTAAAATTCATAATGCCACATTTTGTACCGAACAACATCAGTTGATTGTGCACTCTAAATCCCAAAATGTGGGATATGATAACCTATTCATTTACTTCGTTGGGACTCCACATTTATTTGAATTGTCTTCTGCCACACTAGGGCTTGTAATAAATGTTGCTCCAAGTGCCAGATAGAAGACTAAAATAATAATCCTGAATAGGTAGCAGAGATGAGTTAATCTCATTTACTGTGCCAAAGAAGGGATACATTGTTATTATTTATCTTAAAATTCATAATGCCACATTTTCTACCAAACAACATCAGTTGATTGTGCACTATAAATCCCAAAATGTGGGATATGATAACCTATTCATTTACTTCGTTGGGACTCCCCATTTATTTGAATTGTCTTCTACCACACTAGGGCTTGTAATAAATGCTGCTCTAAGTGCCAGATAGAAGACTAAAATAATAATCCTGAATAGGAAGCAGAGATGAGTTTATCTCATTTACTGTGCCAAAGAAGGGATACATTGTTATTTTTTATTCTAAAATTCATAATGCCACATTTTGTACCGAACAACATCAGTTGATTGTGCACTCTAAATCCCAAAATGTGGGATATGATAACCTATTCATTTACTTCGTTGGGACTCCCCATTTATTTGAATTGTCTTCTACCACACTAGGGCTTGTAATAAATGCTGCTCTAAGTGCCAGATAGAAGACTAAAATAATAATTCTGAATAGGAAGCAGAGATGAGTTAATCTCATTTACTGTGCCAAAGAAGGGATACATTGTTATTATTTATCTTAAAATTCATAATGCCACATTTTGTACCGAACATCAGTTGATTATGTGCGGTAAATCCCAAAATGTGGGATATGATAACCTATTCATTTACTTCGTTGGGACTCCCCATTTATTTTAATTGTCTTCTGCCACACTAGGGCTTGTAATAAATGCTGCTCTAAGTGCCAGATAGAAGACTAAAATAATAATTCTGAATAGGAAGCAGAGATGAGTTAATCTCATTTACTGTGCCAAAGAAGGGATACATTGTTATTATTTATCTTAAAATTCATAATGCCACATTTTGTACCGAACATCAGTTGATTATGTGCGGTAAATCCCAAAATGTGGGATATGATAACCTATTCATTTACTTCGTTGGGACTCCCCATTTATTTTAATTGTCTTCTGCCACACTAGGGCTTGTAATAAATGCTGCTCTAAGTGCCAGATAGAAGACTAAAATAATAGTCCTGAACAGGAAGCAGAGATGAGTTTATCTCGTTTACTGTGCCAAAGAAGGGATACATTGTTATTATTTATCTTAAAATTCATAATGCCACATTTTGTACCCAACAACATCAGTTGATTGTGCACTATAAATCCCAAAATGTGGGATATGATAACCTATTCATTTCCTTCGTTGGGACTCCCCATTTATTTGAATTGTCTTCTGCCACACTAGAGCTTGTAATATATGTTGCTCCAAGTGCCAGATAGAAGACTAAAATAATAATCCTGAATAGGAAGCAGAGATGAGTTTATCTCATTTACTGTGCCAAAGAAGGGATACATTGTTATTATTTATCTTAAAATTCATAATGCCACATTTTGTACCCAACAACATCAGTTGATTGTGCACTCTAAATCCCAAAATGTGGGATATGATAACCTATTCATTTACTTCGTTGGGACTCCCCATTTATTTGAATTGTCTTCTGCCACACTAGAGCTTGTAATAAATGTTGCTCCAAGTGCCAGATAGAAGACTAAAATAATAATCCTGAATAGGAAGCAGAGATGAGTTTATCTCATTTACTGTGCCAAAGAAGGGATACATTGTTATTATTTATCTTAAAATTCATAATGCCACATTTTCTACCGAACAACATCAGTTGATTGTGCACTATAAATCCCAAAATGTGGGATATGATAACCTATTCATTTACTTCGTTGGGACTCCCCATTTATTTGAATTGTCTTCTGCCACACTAGAGCTTGTAATAAATGTTGCTCCAAGTGCCAGATAGAAGACTAAAATAATAATCCTGAATAGGTAGCAGAGATGAGTTAATCTCATTTACTGTGCCAAAGAAGGGATACATTGTTATTATTTATCTTAAAATTCATAATGCCGCATTTTGTACCGAACATCAGTTGATTGTTCACTATAAATCCCAAAATGTGGGATATGATAACCTATTCATTTACTTCGTTGGGACTCCCCATTTATTTGAATTGTCTTCTGCCACACTAGGGCTTGTAATAAATGCTGCTCTAAGTGCCAGATAGAAGACTAAAATAATAATCCTGAATAGGAAGCAGAGATGAGTTTATCTCATTTACTGTGCCAAAGAAGGGATACATTGTTATTATTTATCTTAAAATTCATAATGCCACATTTTCTACCGAACAACATCAGTTGATTGTGCACTATAAATCCCAAAATGTGGGATATGATAACCTATTCATTTACTTCGTTGGGACTCCCCATTTATTTGAATTGTCTTCTGCCACACTAGAGCTTGTAATAAATGTTGCTCCAAGTGCCAGATAGAAGACTAAAATAATAATCCTGAATAGGAAGCAGAGATGAGTTTATCTCATTTACTGTGCCAAAGAAGGGATACATTGTTATTTTTTATTCTAAAATTCATAATGCCACATTTTGTACCGAACAACATCAGTTGATTGTGCACTCTAAATCCCAAAATGTGGGATATGATAACCTATTCATTTACTTCGTTGGGACTCCCCATTTATTTGAATTGTCTTCTGCCACACTAGGGCTTGTAATAAATGCTGCTCTAAGTGCCAGATAGAAGACTAAAATAATAATCCTGAATAGGAAGCAGAGATGAGTTTATCTCATTTACTGTGCCAAAGAAGGGATACATTGTTATTATTTATCTTAAAATTCATAATGCCACATTTTGTACCGAACATCAGTTGATTATGTGCGGTAAATCCCAAAATGTGGGATATGATAACCTATTCATTTACTTCGTTGGGACTCCCCATTTATTTTAATTGTCTTCTGCCACACTAGGGCTTGTAATAAATGCTGCTCTAAGTGCCAGATAGAAGACTAAAATAATAGTCCTGAACAGGAAGCAGAGATGAGTTTATCTCGTTTACTGTGCCAAAGAAGGGATACATTGTTATTATTTATCTTAAAATTCATAATGCCACATTTTGTACCCAACAACATCAGTTGATTGTGCACTATAAATCCCAAAATGTGGGATATGATAACCTATTCATTTCCTTCGTTGGGACTCCCCATTTATTTGAATTGTCTTCTGCCACACTAGAGCTTGTAATATATGTTGCTCCAAGTGCCAGATAGAAGACTAAAATAATAATCCTGAATAGGAAGCAGAGATGAGTTTATCTCATTTACTGTGCCAAAGAAGGGATACATTGTTATTATTTATCTTAAAATTCATAATGCCACATTTTGTACCGAACAACATCAGTTGATTGTGCACTCTAAATCCCAAAATGTGGGATATGATAACCTATTCATTTACTTCGTTGGGACTCCCCATTTATTTGAATTGTCTTCTGCCACACTAGAGCTTGTAATAAATGTTGCTCCAAGTGCCAGATAGAAGACTAAAATAATAATCCTGAATAGGAAGCAGAGATGAGTTTATCTCATTTACTGTGCCAAAGAAGGGATACATTGTTATTATTTATCTTAAAATTCATAATGCCACATTTTGTACCGAACAACATCAGTTGATTGTGGACTCTAAATCCCAAAATGTGGGATATGATAACCTATTCATTTACTTCGTTGGGACTCCCCATTTATTTGAATTGTCTTCTGCCACACTAGAGCTTGTAATAAATGTTGCTCCAAGTGCCAGATAGAAGACTAAAATAATAATCCTGAATAGGAAGCAGAGATGAGTTTATCTCATTTACTGTGCCAAAGAAGGGATACATTGTTATTATTTATCTTAAAATTCATAATGCCACATTTTCTACCGAACAACATCAGTTGATTGTGCACTATAAATCCCAAAATGTGGGATATGATAACCTATTCATTTACTTCGTTGGGACTCCCCATTTATTTGAATTGTCTTCTGCCACACTAGAGCTTGTAATAAATGTTGCTCCAAGTGCCAGATAGAAGACTAAAATAATAATCCTGAATAGGTAGCAGAGATGAGTTAATCTCATTTACTGTGCCAAAGAAGGGATACATTGTTATTATTTATCTTAAAATTCATAATGCCGCATTTTGTACCGAACATCAGTTGATTGTTCACTATAAATCCCAAAATGTGGGATATGATAACCTATTCATTTACTTCGTTGGGACTCCCCATTTATTTGAATTGTCTTCTGCCACACTAGGGCTTGTAATAAATGCTGCTCTAAGTGCCAGATAGAAGACTAAAATAATAATCCTGAATAGGAAGCAGAGATGAGTTTATCTCATTTACTGTGCCAAAGAAGGGATACATTGTTATTATTTATCTTAAAATTCATAATGCCACATTTTCTACCGAACAACATCAGTTGATTGTGCACTATAAATCCCAAAATGTGGGATATGATAACCTATTCATTTACTTCGTTGGGACTCCCCATTTATTTGAATTGTCTTCTGCCACACTAGAGCTTGTAATAAATGTTGCTCCAAGTGCCAGATAGAAGACTAAAATAATAATCCTGAATAGGTAGCAGAGATGAGTTAATCTCATTTACTGTGCCAAAGAAGGGATACATTGTTATTATTTATCTTAAAATTCATAATGCCGCATTTTGTACCGAACATCAGTTGATTGTTCACTATAAATCCCAAAATGTGGGATATGATAACCTATTCATTTACTTCGTTGGGACTCCCCATTTATTTGAATTGTCTTCTGCCACACTAGGGCTTGTAATAAATGCTGCTCTAAGTGCCAGATAGAAGACTAAAATAATAATCCTGAATAGGAAGCAGAGATGAGTTTATCTCATTTACTGTGCCAAAGAAGGGATACATTGTTATTATTTATCTTAAAATTCATAATGCCACATTTTCTACCGAACAACATCAGTTGATTGTGCACTATAAATCCCAAAATGTGGGATATGATAACCTATTCATTTACTTCGTTGGGACTCCCCATTTATTTGAATTGTCTTCTGCCACACTAGAGCTTGTAATAAATGTTGCTCCAAGTGCCAGATAGAAGACTAAAATAATAATCCTGAATAGGTAGCAGAGATGAGTTAATCTCATTTACTGTGCCAAAGAAGGGATACATTGTTATTATTTATCTTAAAATTCGTAATGCCGCATTTTGTACCGAACATCAGTTGATTGTTCACTATAAATCCCAAAATGTGGGATATGATAACCTATTCATTTACTTCGTTGGGACTCCCCATTTATTTGAATTGTCTTCTGCCACACTAGGGCTTGTAATAAATGCTGCTCTAAGTGCCAGATAGAAGACTAAAATAATAATCCTGAATAGGAAGCAGAGATGAGTTTATCTCATTTACTGTGCCAAAGAAGGGATACATTGTTATTATTTATCTTAAAATTCATAATGCCACATTTTCTACCGAACAACATCAGTTGATTGTGCACTATAAATCCCAAAATGTGGAATCCAAAAATGTGGATCCCAAAATCCTGAATAGAAAGCAGAGATGAATTAATCTGATTTACTCTGCGAAAGAAGGGATACATTGTTATTTTTTATGTTAAAATCCATGACAGAATTTGTGACCTACAACGTTAGTTGAAGGTGCACTATAAATCTCAAAATTGGGATTTAATAACATGTTCATTTACATTGTCTTCTGCTGCACTAGGGCTTGTAAAAATATGTAGAATTATGAGGATTTTGTTTTTCCCCACCTATGTTTATATTAATGTTCATGTGAAATCATATGTCTGGGGAATACTTGTGCATGCGTTCTGACCTTTGCAAGCAAATGATATTCTTTTGTGTGTTGTCATTCTTTTTTTTTCCCATCACAAATTGGATTGCAAACTAAGTTTCATATTTTGACAAACTTTTGAAGATTTGACATGAGAAAATTATGTTTCTACATATGCATTATTGTCATTAGTTTCATTTTTAAACTATATAGAAGACTGGAGAAGTTGAAAGTTCCTGAACTGGAAGCTATCAAGGAATAGTGTGCTTTTCCTTTAACAAATAAGGCATTTGCGTAAATATTTTGCCTGAGAGTGAAATCTTATGCTCAAACAAGTTAAAGGTAAATTTTAAGTACACTTTATACCAAAGTTAGTCAAGTACGTTTACTTCACAGATAGAATTATGGTTACAGTCATAGCTGAGTTCATATTTGGAGCATATAACAAGTAACAATATTAATTTTATGTTAGAATTGTGAAATATAATTAATATTTTTATTGCATTATGTATATTTTTTTCACAATAACGATTAATAATACATATAACAGAAAACAGAAATAATTAATTCTAAAGCAAGTTACACAGAGGACATGGATAATTACATCATGGACATGGGATTTCCAAGAAGAATGAAAAAAAAATTCAATGAAATATGGTTTTATTAAACATGCTTTAAACTAGATGTTTAAATGAGAATGAAATATATAAAATAAAAGTAAAGTAGAATCCAGTGGATCAAAATTCCAAATGGGGTTAGAAGGATATATAACACTGTAACAATATTTCTCCTCAAACAAGGATCTACTCCTTGACTGGGATATGTTGAAATGAGCATATGAAAATTCTGTTAGCATATTCACAATAAAAATTACCCTAATGTCTTCAGAGAAAGTCCCTATGTAGGCTTGTAAATTGCCATCCCTCTCTGGCCATTCTAGTGAGAGTGCATTTATCATCCCAAGTGGGAAATTCTTTACACTAATTGCCTGACTGCCATTCATTGTTTAGTTTGCATGTTCTGAGGTTACCTACAAAGCACGAACATCATTCTCAATATACCTCCCCCCTCCCTACTGACAGCTGAATCACTTCCACCTTGTGTTGCTGTTTCCCTTTCTGTGATTTTTCTTTCTGCAGAATGAGGAAGACTTGCACTTGACTGTGTGTATCAGTAACTCTTTTACCAACCGCTACACTATGCAGCTGGACTTCCTGCCTATCTTCAGAGTGGCTCGAAGTTTGCGACTTCAGTGGGATGAGCCATGTCTGTTGTGATGTCATTATTGTAGACTAGATACTACCATAATGTTCCATTTTCACAGCAGAGTCTGCCTTGGACCATATAGCAGCTAAACATCATCATCAGTGTGTGCTTTACACTGACTTATTACACGATATATAAATGAGAACTAGGCCTCTTCCTGTTTTCCTCAAGATATGTCAGCAGCTCCATTGTGTGGCCACCAGATCAACCATCCTCTTCTTTTGAGTACCCAGACATGTTATTATGTTCATCAGGATTTGGCAAATCCTGCTAAGTTGGCACTTTTTACAATTGCTTTGAAAATTGATGAATGCAAATAACATGAAATATGATTGCGATATATTCTGTGTAAAATCTGTACCCTTTGTTACTTGCATATTTTCAAAATAAAGCAAATTATTCCTTCAGGAACCATCTTTTCTGTAGTGGTTTTTTTGTGCAGCTTAGGGCCACCAAAAGTGCTGATTAGCCGTGATGGCCACTTCTGGTGTAGGAACTAAGTAGTGTGCCCTGCAAAGTTTCAGACTACTTAGCATGGCAGAAAACAGTAGCAGAAGACCGATTAATGTGTGAAACTTACCAAATGCTGGTTATCTAAATGTAAAATATGGTCCAATACTATCTTCAGGTAATAATATTGGACCATAGCTGCAAAATCTGGCCAATCTTGTGTATCATCTCAACTGAATGGTCATTTTAAACATTAAGTATTGACTGGATTATTTCTTCAGTCCTTAATATGTCACAAAATACTCAGAGGAGGTTAAGGAAGACTTTTTTTTTTTACTGTAACATAATAAGCTAGACGAATCAGAAGTTGAGGATAAAGCAAACTATCCCATCATTGATAGGATCCTGTGAAATTAACGTAGAAAATGTCTTTCCAAAGAGAAATCTATTTTAGATCTGTGTTTCTGTTTAAAGTTTGTTAATTAAATTACATAATGAAAAATTCATTAATCACATAACTGCACACAATAAAAATCTTGAGTTTAGTTAGTCAATTCTTTTTAACTGTAAGCTTATAAGGAAGATGACAAATTATAATTAAACGTAGCCAATACAACAGAGAAGGCTTTACCAGTGTCTTTCCATTTTTGACAACAGATTAACAAGTCGCTAATACACTCAGTCTAAACATATTTCAATGTGTATCCTAAGTTCTTTAGTGATGTCTGGATGTTATGACTTGCTTTTGATGTTAGTAGCACTTATAAAGTACCCACCAATTGGCATTGTTGGAATGTATTGAAGATACTCTTTGCAGTTATGACATGATGTCAACTGTTGTTTCATGCATTGTTGGAAATGTTAAACTAGTTATTGGATAATTCCTCCTTACTTCTCGAAAAACATTAACTGTTAATATGCAGATTGTATACCAATCATTTATTATTATACATCCAATTAATAAAATGTTAAAAAAATCCACATCTAGACATTTTGGTTACTAGGAATGGAAATAAATGTGAAACAATAGTTTATAGAAAACCGACATATATTCCAAACATCATCCCAGAGAACTCAACACATCCAGCAAGTTACAAGAAATCAACCTTTCATACTTTCTGAGAGCTTATTGTTATTTCTCAACTTGGAAAGCCTTAAGGTTTGAATTAAAGTACATTTTTAAAGTAGAAAATCAAGCAGGATATTCTAATGAATTTTTAACACATAAAACTATACAATATCCTTTCTATATATAGCATAATTTTTGGATGTAGTAAAAAAAAAATTAGAGATAGACGTTCTCAACAGAAGGAGTTGATGAAAATAGAAAACCCATATAATTAGAAAATATGTAAGAAACAGTTACATATTTTCTAATTATAAGTTGAGTTAAAGAAGTACAAATTTGATTCACTGAATAACTTAGGTATAACTGCTTTAACACAAGCTACAATATAATCTGATTATCAGACCTCTGTGGCAAGCAGCTGCTTGAGGGAATATTTTATTTTTTTTATGTATTACAATCTAAAATAATTGCCTCACCCTCTACAAAAACACAAGTGAATTATTTGGGAAACTTAAAAACATGTAATTCTGACATTAGGCCAGTACCATCGACATGGAAATTACTGTTGGAACATATGACCTGTGAAGTCACTAGATAACTGCTTGGAACAATCTTATAAAGACTTGTGTCCCCACATCTAGTACACTGCCTTAAGATGGAGTGATAAAACGCACATAGTTAGTGGGTCTTTTTTTTTTCAAATAATTTTTTTAACATTTTATTAATTGAATGTATGAATAATAAATGATGGGTTTGGTAAGCAATCTGCATGTTAACAACAGTTAATGTTTGTCCAGAAGAGAGTTTAAATGGTAAACTGGTTAATCCAATAACCAGTTTAACATGTCCAACAATGTGTGAAACTACATCAACAGACTTCTATTTTTCCACAGTATTTTATGAGTAATAACCTTTTCACAATATATGATGAATGTGTAGTTGTAGAGAAATGTATTAAGTGCCAACAGCTGAAATGAAAACTGACAAGATTCAAGTGATAATAGATACTACATTTGAACTGTGTAACGTATTCTGAAATTAATTAGCATGGATCAAATATCATCAGTGCCATGTACCTTGAGAAAAATGTAGGGATGATATTATTTCGTGCTTTAGTAAATAGATGATTTTTTTTTGTTTTAGATCAGTTAAATATTGAACTTAAACGTTTTAGGCAGTGGAATAATTTGTTTATGTTTATTTCTTTATGAAGATTATATAATTGATGATTGAAAATTTCTGTATACTTTTGTTTCAAAAGTTTATTTAATCAATGCATACCGTGCTAAGATTTGATTAATTCTAGAAACTGATACGAAAACTTGATATAGCAATATTTAGTAAAAGTAATTTGAGAATATATCCCGTGTTCAAATCCAGGTGATAGCAAGAGGTGAATTTTTCAGACTTGTAAACTGATAAAAAAAATTTCCACTAAATATTTGCAGATAATATCTCCATTCAAAACCAATGATTCGAGGTTTGTGGCATGTTTGACTGATTAAAGTTAAAACTTGTTAATTTTATTAAATTAATAAAATGAGTTACTTCAATTTTGATGCTTGTAAGAGAGGCATAAAACTTAGATATGTGTGTGTGTATATATATAAAATAAAGATGTTTTGCAGTGTTGAGTGGCTTGATTAACGATGCCCCTATAATGGGACGAGCCGTCCCGTGGCCGAGTGGTTAGCACGCTTGGCTACTGATCTACGGGACCTGGGTAAGGCATGGATGTGTGTGCTGTTTTTCTGCTGAGGTCCCGCCATCCTCACAGACCTACTATGGCTTATTAAACTGACAGGCTCCTGTCAGACCTCTGTGGCAAGCAGCTGCTTGAGGGGGTATTTATTTTTTTTTATAATGGGACATAGTGGATGAAGTTGTTAGTGTTGGCAGTGCATTCGGTTTTCATAAATTAAAACGTTTTTTAGTGAAACCTTTTTGTTTTAAAGTTTCCTGTTAGTCACATAGAATGCTTTTGGAGCCATGTGTTGACAACTGCTGCGTACAGTATTTAATAGTTACAAAGTGACAAAAATAATTTGATTAATTGTATAAAATTTGACAATTTTTCTTTTTTCCAACAGTTAATCCACAAATGGAAGATCCATCGCAACTTGGTGCTTCAGGAAGTTTTGGAACTGCTGAGCATCAGTGACTTTGTGGTGAAATAGTAAATTGGGATGGAAAAAGCTGTATAATTGCTATTATGTAGTATATATGTAAAGAACGTTTCAGTTTGAAGAGCAGCACGCTAGTGTTCTACAATGTATAAATGTTTCCATTATTGTATAAATTATCATACCATGACACTGTTAAGTATTTATTATAAAATGTAACATTTCATATATTTACATTTTGTGTGTTGATCAGTTAACATTTCTTCAGTGGGTGACCACGATTACTTCTGGAACGTTTGAAAATGTATGTAAAAGTTGAATGTTTTCGGTCTAGTGGTACTGAAGTTGAATGCATACAAGTGAAAATATTTAAAAGCCCCTAAATTCGTAATCGGCCATGACTCGAACAATTTTGCAACTGATCGTGAGGGGAAAGAAAATCAGGGGAGTTCCGTCACACACTGGGTAGCAATGCAGATAAAACGCTAATCCTTCTTGTAAGCCACTGAATGCAAATGGCAAGGTCAGATTTAAGATTTGAGTTCGGATGAAAATCCTAGACAAGCTAGATAAAACTTCTTGGTTATCTCCATCCTTTATTTTTGAAAAAAGTTCTATATTGAATGCACATGAACAACTAGGAAAGAAAATAACTTGGCTGCAAAAAGTTGTCAAAAGATTAAGTGGCAAGAAATTAAAAGCTATCATTTTTAAACCCTTACCATCAAATGTATATATTGTCAAAAATAAAACTTAACATATTTTGCTTCCAGAGAGAATAATCGATGGTCGTTTCCAAAAAGAATGACTTTTGCACCCTCAAAACTGGAAATCCGATCTGATGGATGGGAAAATGTAAATTTTTCGTTTCCCCAACAAAGTTTCCTTTCCCCACTCCCCTTCTCTTGTGGTTAAGGGAGCAAATCTGCTGTAAATAGAAACCCTTTGACTTTCAGATTTCGCGAATTAAAATTTCTAGCATGAATAGGTAATTTGCAACTTTTGTTTATAGCTTGAAAATACGTTTCCCTTTGTTTAAAAAGTGGACTATTTCAGCATTTACTCCAAAATTCTGAAATTGGATTTTTTAAACTTCAGAATGGTTTAACCTGAAAATGGATTTTGTAGCTTAATCGGGAAGAGCAACTACTCCAAATATAATGGGCGAGTTCAATCCACTCCAAAAGTTTGATTCTAAGGGTATGTCCATAGCTTTTCCACACGTACTAAATTCACAAGGTAGGCAGTGCCCTCAGAAATTTTGAACACTTAAGGGAACTCTCCTGACCAATGGAAGGGTGAGTGGCTCAGTCGGGTAGTGCACCACGCTCGTATTCTGCAGATCTCGGGTTCGAGTCCTATCTGGAAGGTGTTGAGATTTATCTCTGCAAAATTACCCACACTGCCCTCGGTCAGTAGGGAACACCGATGGGCTGGGAAAGGCTCGTCCATCGGATGGAATGTTGAGTTCTGTGTGCAGAAGAGCCATACACTGCGCATTGAAGAACCCATTGGATGGCTTTGACGGGAGGCTAGCAACTGTCCTGCGAATTCTTGCGAGTCCTAGGGATCTGGCTATTTAGTTCATTGTGTGCAAAAAAGTGTTGCGTAAATGTTAAACAACTCGACCCAGGGAAGCTAGTAACTTGATTCCAACAGGGTTAGCTATAAGTGGGACCAACCCACGAAATTTCGGATCGATCTCTGAAGTAGCCGGGGAAACTGCCACCCGATGTCGCACGTGTCCGCCTATTATGATTCTTGAAACGAAAAATCTTACGGAGCTGAATGTTTTTGACGGGGGGGGGGATGCCAGTTTTAATACATCGTAAAGGGTCCGTAAGGATGGTCACCTGTAGCTCAAACCAGGTCATTTTGATCAGCAGCCAAGCACACTGACCACTAACATGAAAAAGATTGGCTATCTTGGGAGTCAACATTTTAAATCCAAAAGTGAATAATAAGCTGAATCACCTGCGTATGTGACCATGATTAACTCTGTAGTTACTGGCAATGCAGAATGAAGTGAAATTGCGTTTGCCATGGGTATTATGGGGGCAGGTGTGGCTCAGTCTGCTGGGCTAGTGTTGAGATTTATCTCAAAACTCGCCGCCCATCCCATTGTCAGTAGGGGGCACTAATGGGCTTGGAAAGTCCATTGGGTGGAACGTTAATAGCCATACTTTGTGCACGTTAAAGAACACACTGGATAGCCTTGACTGGAGGCTGCCATCTACCAAGAGCTGTCCAGTGTTTCTTCTCTCCCAACCATCTCTGAGCCTTTGAGGCCTTGGCCATTTAGCCCATTGTGTGCAAAAAAGTGCTGCTCAGAGGTAAAACAACTCAGGGTTATGTACTACGATGAGATGTGGAGCACAACCTAAAATGACCCAAAAATACGAGTACTATAATATATAGTTCAATGTAGGGGGATTGGCTAAGTTAGTAGCATGCCAGGCTCATAATTTACAATTCTCTGGTTCAAATCTTTTCATTGCGAGCATTGACATTTATCTCTGGTCGGGCAAGTTGTTCACTTAATCTGAATGGTTGCAGCCTTGAGTAAGTGGGTTGGTCGTTTTGCACCTTGCACGCAATAGGCTAAGTGGCCAGGTCGCAAGGGCTCGGAGACGTAGGAGGGTACCCACTGGACTGCTTTTGGGAGGCGGATGGTAGCCGCCCATCAAGGCCATTCATTGGGGCGGGGGTGGCTCAGTCGGTAGAGCACCAGGCTCGTAATCTGTAGTTCCCAGGTACGAGTCCCAGCTGGGTCAGCATTGAGATTTATCTGCGCAAAATTCCCCGCCCTGCCCACGGTCAGTAGGGGACACCGATGGGCTTGGAAAGGCCGCCGTCCGTCGGATGGGACGTTAAGCCGTGGCCCCGTGTGCAGGAGAGCCATACCCTGTGCACGTTAAAGAACACACTGGATGGCCTTGACGGGAGGCTACCATCTCTCCCAACAGCTGTTCCAGTGGGTCCCTTCCCTCAACCTACTCTGAGCCTTTGGGGTCCGTGTGACCTGGCCATTTAGCTCATAATGTGCAAAAGAGGTGCCGCTCAGAGGTAAAACAACCCAACCCAAAGCCATTCAGCTTGCTCTTTAACGTCCCATCCGAAGTACACTGACCTTTCCAAGCCCATTGGTGTCCTCTACTGATCTAGAGCAAGGCAGGAAGATTTGCATAGATAAATCAATGCTAGGTGGGACTCTGAACGTAGGAACTACAGATTAGGGGTCTGGGGGCTACCAACTGAGCCACTCCCGCCCCTTTGAGCAAGCGTCGTAGTTTATCTTGGATGCTGTTTAACAGATACTAGTGATGTGCAGCATGAGATAAACAGAATAGGGACTTATTTAAGAATCTGTGGAGAAATAGGCATATACACCTAAAGATAAATTAGGCTGTATAATAGTTTGGTTCTTTCTAAAGTTATAGTAGCGAATTTGTTCCCCTTCCACCACATTTCTCTGAGCTCGTGGGTCCTTGTGACCTGGCCTATTGGTCATTGTGTGGAAAAAGTTCTCAGAGGTAAGGCAATTGTGTAAGGAGAAACATTCTAATTATGATGGGGTAGAGTTGGTTCAGGCAGTAGCACACCAGGTTCGAGTCCCAATTGTGCTTGTGTTGAGAATTTCTCAGCTAATTCCCTTCTCGTCCTCGAGAAAGAGGCCACTGATATGCTTAGAAAGTACATCGTGTGGAACGCTAATCAGTGGCTCTGTATGTAGGAGACCACGGGATTCTTCCATGCATCTTCTAACAGTTGTGCAGTGGAATCCTTTCTCTGGGTTCTTGTAACCTGTCCATTTGTACAAAAGTGCCATAGGTAAAACAGCAACAAGTATGAATCAGAAACGGTACAGTTGTGAACATTTGAACTTGGGCCTAATTGGTCTAGACCTTGGGAAAATTACAAAATTCGTGATACGACTTCGCCTTCAAAGTCAGCTGTTTCGATATAGCACTATTTTTATTAAGTATTTTTGTTTCATTTAGTGTTTTTGTATTTAACATTGCCAGAATAGGCGATAAGATATCCTTTAAAGCAAAAAGTAAACCTTACTACCTAAACATGATGCAAAGGTTTATGAAAATAATTCAAGATGGAATTGAAAATTTGACTGAGAACGAACCTGATTTCGAAACGTGTAAAGCGTAGATATAAGATTCATTATCACCTTATACTGAATTGCTGAAAGAGAAACAGAAAAGCGTAAAGCGGTCAATGTTAGATAAGTTCCTAAAGACCTTTCGTCAGTAACTATTACATATTTTGAATGCAAATATAAAAGTGAACTGATTAATAAATTTTCGAATTTTTGGAGAAGTAAGTGTATTTATACCAATTTAGCAACCTTTTAAAAAATTTCAGACTGTTTGAAAATTATCAAATCGTATACGTATGGAAAAAATTTCTGCGGAGTATTATATAGTGCCATGAAACCTCGCGTAACCCTCGGATTTCAGGACCATATCCGAATTGCTAAACGAGGTATGCCTCTATTGGTCTGTATTTAAAACAACCCGGTCTGATGGGCCAAAAATCAAGAGTGCCCTAGGCGACGATTTATTTGACATAAAATATGAACTTAGATACAATTGAAACAACTGCAGAAATTAATAAAGATTAATTATATTTTTTACCTAAAGATAAAAACTGAACATAATAAAAATGTAAAATATCTCGGAATTCGAGGTTTTCATCTGAAAGAGTAGTCCAAGATCAACTATTTCGATTTCGCTTCATAGGCAATATTTGTTTATAACCACAACTAACGACGTACCCGGGGAGGAGGGGTGGGGGAGACTATGAATTCCTCCCCCTCGAAATTAAATCCTGGGTACATGCTTGGTCACAAACATGTTTCTCGACGCTTAATCATGTGAAGTCGTGTCCCTCCGACAAAACCATAAATAAAAAATATTGGAAAAATACATTTTCCAATTTCGTAGAAAAATAACTATATACGAATTAAACATAAAGTTTAAGTATCGTATGCTGCAAACTGTAGTAGATAATTAGCAAAAAGAATTCTTGAGTTAAAAGTAATTTCGAAATTCAAACGTGCGCCGCTTGAGATTTTATGCATAGGGCTGAGGCCCTGCTCGCCTCACTCGAGGTCCGGCACCAGCGTAAGAAATTCTATGGAGGATTTTTTTTTTTGCTATTGTATATTAAAAGAAGTCAATAAATTTCCCCTCAAGCAGCTGCTTGACACAGAGGTCTGATAGGAGCCTGTCGGTTTATATGCCATAGTATAAGGTCTGTGAGGCAGAAAAACCACAAACATTCATGTCTTACCCGGAGGTTCGAACCAGTTCCCTTCGATCAGTAGCGAAGTGGGCTAACCACTGGGCCATATAGACAGGAAAAAACAATATTCGAAGGCGGTACAGGGATATTGGCCCTCAAATCATTGCTGTTTTTAATTGTTCAAACTTCCATAACATTTTAAATACTGAAGGAAATTATTGAAAATCTATATTTGTGTGTAGGAATGATATCTTTACTTTTAGTCACATTACCCCCACAATAAAGGTTTTAAAAGTTACAGAATTTCGAAGTTAGCGTCCCATTGCCATAACACAGTGTGTGGTGGCCATAATGATCACTCAGTTATACTGTAGCATATTTTGAAAAAATATACATATGAGGGAGGGGATATAAGTGATCAATACATAAATATTAAAAAAGTCAAGTAATAAGTAAATAAAAACTAGTGTTACGTTTTGCTTCAATGCTTAATAGTTGCAGAATGTTTCAAAAGCATAAAAATGCAAAATAATTTTCGAAACGTATGCATTGTGTGTGTGTTGGGAGGGGGCTGAGTATATCTATCGAGTGATCATTGAATTATGACTACCTCGCCCATGTTATGTCAGTGGGACACTAACGTCGAAGAAGCTCTATAACTTCTAAAATAAGTTTTTTATGGGAAAATGTGACTAAAGGTAAATTAAAGATCTCAATCAGTTATATCCAAACATTGATTTTTAGTAATATTTGTTCAGTATTTAGAGAGTTATGTAAGTCTATATTTGTGTGTAGGAATGATATCTTTACTTTTAGTCACATTACCCCCACAATAAAGGTTTTAAAAGTTACAGAATTTCGAAGTTAGCGTCCCATTGCCATAACATAGTGTGTGGTGGCCATAATGATCACTCAGTTATACTGTAGCATATTTTGAAAAAATATATATATGAGGGAGGGGATATAATTTTTCCTTGTTCCTTGTTTTCCTAGGATCCTTGTTTGAACAACAACAATGCGAAATAAAAAAATTTACCTTTAAAGTTTATTAAAACTGAAAAAGTAGCATTTTTTTCAAACCATTTCATAAATAATTATGTTTTAAATAAATTAAATAATGTGTATGTAAATAATTCCTTCGTAAAAGTGTGTATAAATAATTCAATAAATTTCTTAGAACACGTTGCTGTTTTTAAATGCTTTAGTCTACAATACCTGTTTAAATACTGAAATAACATTGTTGAAAATCGAGTTTATATAGATTTGATTGAGATCTTCAATTTACATTTAGTACTTCTTTATTTAGCCACAAAACGTTTATTTTAAAAGTTATAAAGTTAGCGTTCCATTCACATAACATGGGGATTAGTGGTCATAATTCAATGATCACTCAGTGTATATAATTATGATAGAATAAAGTATATGGAATCATGGAATCCCTTAAATGTGACGGTAGTGCGAAAAAGTGTCCTAGTATGACACTCTTGTTTCCTTGCTGAATATAACTGATGCACACACATTCCATGTCAAACAATTGCCATTTGCTATAAGTTTCTGACAATTTGATTTCTGAAGAGAGGTGTTATTCGGGTGTCTTGGAATTTCTGAAAATACAAAACACTAACTTGTGATTAGTGTAGAAAATACTCGAAAGTGCGGATTTAGTGGTGGGGTTAGCAAATTTATCAGTCGTGAATATATTGCATGTGTTTGCACTTTCTGTAGACTGTTGACAGCACCATATACCGTAAAGTAAATAAAACGACGCACGCTCGATTGTGTGCACACTACTGCGCATGCGCTAACTATGTAATATGGCGGCTGTTGAAAAGTTTTGAAAACTAATTGCTCTGAAAGTTATACAAGATATCACTAAAAATGAAGCTACAGGTATTTGAATAATGTTAATTGTTATATTTGAAAGTACTATATTGCTTATCTATGTTGGAAGTTTAAAACAGTTTATTTTGTTACCGTTCAATATTTGAAGTATTACTGCAGTTCGTTGCGAATAAAAAATGCTGGACATTAGTGAACAATCTGTTGATTTAAAAGTGTCTAGGCGAGTACTATAATAGATTTACAATCGAGGTTTAAAGTGAATCAGATTGAAGTTTAATAAGCTGTAATGATCGATTTCCAGAAATGTATATTCATAATGTTATTGAAGCGAGAACTGTCGTGCATCTTAAGCGGTGATCGTTGTCAATAGTGGCGGAAAATGAGTTGAATGATCTCGCATCTTGTGCTTTTTAGAGCCAGTGGAATAACTTGTGTTTGGGCATGGAAAGTTATGTCCAATAAAAGTATGTTAGCATTTGAAGAGCAAACTTCATTAAAATCCATTTTTCTGTGAATATTATCTGATTATATTGCTTGCTGAAGAAAATAATTTTTAAAGTGCATTTTAGTATACTTTTTTTTTATATTTGAAAATAATCAAAATAATATACACAGTGTTAATTAAAATAGCTTAAAGTTCTCTATTGAGCAATAAATTTTTTTAATTTATCCTTCAAACTAACTTGTGATTAGTGAATAGATCATTTGTTTTTGGGAATTTTTTAATGCATGTTAAAAGTTTTTAGAAATATTTTGAAGGATAAACTTAAAAATTTACTGCATAATGACAGAGAACTTTAAGCTATTTTAATTAATTTCTGAGCAAGAAGGTCTTTTTAATTGTGTACTCAGTGCTAAATTTCCAATAGGAAAAAAACACTAAAAACTCCTTTAAGTTAGAAAATTTTTGTTTATATATAATTTTCAAGAAGATAAGTTGTATTATACAAATAAGTTGAATATAGATACATTTATATTCTATATATTATATAGAATTAATATAATATATATATAATATAAATTAATATAATATATATATAATATAAATTAATATAATATATATATAACTATATATATATAATATATATTATATTAATAATTTTTTTAATTGAAAACTCTGTAAACTTAAAATTTTCTGCCAACAAAGCTTTAGTTGAGATTATTATATTTTTTTTCTTCTTTGATTATGTTTGATGTACCAGGAAGCAGCTGTTAATGATTAATATCATTATATATACATATTTTTATCACAAAGTTTTGAAATTATTTAAAAAATGCATTTAAGAATTAAATCTCACTGACAAGTAGCATCATTAGGTTATTTTGTAGTTTGGGTTACTCTGGGAACTGTAGGTTCTAGTTTAGGCTAGGTCCTTTTCCAGTTAATGGGCTTTGCTGCAATATTCCTCTGCACTTTGCTGCAATATTCCTCTGCACTTTTTGCATCCAAAAAAAAAACCATCAAGGAAATAAAGTATATAATTCTGATTTTTTTTTTTTTTATATAATGCTGTGGACTGTATCTTAAAAATGCAAAAATTGGTAGGAATATTAAAAAAATGCTTTAGATGCTACCTGGTGATAATTGCCATTTTACATGTTTTTGTGACCGTCAGTTTATATGTTTTCAAGGCTCTCATTGATTTCAACAATTATCCGATTGGCACATTATAAAAAAAATCCCAGAAAATGATAAATGATTTGTTTTTGGGAATTTTTTAATATAATGTGGCTTGTGATCTATTCGAAAATCTTAATCGGTATTGTCCTAGCAGAGTTATGCAACACCAATGTTTTTCCATTACATAATGTACACAGTTAAAGGACACAACTTTTAAAGCTTAGACAAAAACAGAAATAGAAAATAACAATTTAATCTCCAGAATATAAATGATTCAATTTAAGAAAGAAAAAAAATGTTGGCTATTTTGCAGTTTCGGTTACTGGAAAAGGATGTAGCCTAAACTGGAACCTGTAATTTCCACAGTAACCCAAACTGCAAAATAACCTATCATTAGATATAAATATAGTGAAGTTATATTTCCTAATAGTTCATGATTTTTATTTTAAAATAATTCCTTAATTGAAACATATATAAATATGTTGCTTTTAAGTGGAAAGTATAATTTTAAATAAATGAGTATAATTTCATTAGTAGTAAATAATCACAGGATAAGTCCTGTAGACATGGAACTCATGAAATGATGATAATTTCATTAGTTTTAAAATTTCAGCTTACACATAAATCAGTTGAATAAATAAAAAAAATAAATAAATACCCCCTCAAGCAGCTGCTTGCCAAGAGGTCTGACAGGAGCCTGTCAGTTTATATGCCAGAGTAGAATGTCTGTGAGGATGGCAGGACCTCAGCAGAAAAACAACACAACAATTTGGAAATTATCAAGTGTATAAAAATGCCCAAATTGTGTCTTGGACTCAAAATAAGGAGTCCTGGGTTCAAGACTGTTAGGAAGTTTTGGTGCCTTTCCCTTTAAAATTCAGTCTATCATTATATAGTCTACACATAAATCTGAACATATGAACTTTAGATTGAAGTTTGGATTCAAAAATCATTGTCAATCTTTGCAAATATATATATATAACCTTTAAAGGCTTTTATTCACAAAGAAAACTTATATGTAAGGGCTGAACCCACTTAAATTTATATACAAGCAAGTCTGGCTGTGCATGTTGGAGGTAATTTCATTTAACCATCTTTCACTTTAGATTTAAATTTTAAATCTGAGCAGATATTCAATGTTTGAAGGGCTCAACAAACAGATCTTTAATTACTTAGAGAAACTTGCATAATTACTAGTTGTTTTAATTTCAAATGGTAGGAGATTAAAAATATTTGGTAGTTATGGTATTTTTGAAACAACCCTTCCTCTTAAACTGTTTCAATATATTCCATAATAATTCATAAATATGCTACCACTATATTTCTAAAAACTATTTTAGGACTTTGTAAACATACATGTACCTAAATGATAAATTATGAAAGGGATAATTAAGATTACTTTCTAGACTTAAAATGAGTCATCGGGAGTGTTTGTGAATAGTTAACGATGGGTTTAAATAGAAACATAAACACCACCGTAACAAACCGTACCGTAATTGAAGTTAATAATTAAAAAAAATATAATTGAAGTAGGAATGCACTTAGGAGAAATAAGCCACAGAAGGGCAAAAAATTTTCCAAAAAATAAAAATTTTTGATGTTAATTTCATGATAATTTCATCAGCATTTGATTTCCAAGTCAATCTACAATCACTACAGTTAGTATATGTAATTGCCAATTTTATTTATGTCAATACATTCTGCTTTGTGATAAGGAAACTGAAGTTTAGACTCGGGGCCTAGATTAGGATTCATTACCTTTGATTTCATCTGTTCATCTTTAATTTATTCATTGATAATAAAACATTGTTTACAGTATTATTGTCAACCATCAAATTTTTTGATAAATTACACTTTGTTGTTGATGGTAATGAAAATTGGAAATATTAATATTGGTATTATTGTATAAATTTCATATTGCAGCAGTTCATAAATATGTTTCAAGTTCTGTGAAGATTAATAACTGTACATTGTGAACTGCTTTTACAAAGTTACTGATTGAGTTCATTTATACTGCACTAATTAACAGCAAAGGGTTTAGAACAATTATTGTCTATTGGAACAATTTTCCTAATAATGTTCCTTCCCAGAGTGTTGATGGTAGTGTGATCTTTCTAATTGGTGAAATGCAATTGTGAGAAGTAAGAGTGTAAAACAGCATTTTGTGGAAAGGTGCTGAAACAGATATTTTGATGCTAGTGTGAACCAAAAAGAGCTAAATTGGCCAAAGTGGCTAAAATTGACCCAGTGCAAATTAAAATACACTGGATGGTCTTCACTAGAGGTTCCCATCTCTCCTTCACTTCTTTTCAGTACTTTTCTTTTTCCAGCCCAGTTGAAGACCTTGGACTCTTTGGCTTGTAATCTGTAGTTTCCGGGTTCGAGTCCCATCTAGGTCAGCGTTGAGATTTATCTCCGCAAAATTCCCAGCCCTGCCCACAGTCAGTAGGGGACACCGATGTGCTTAGAAAGGAAGCCATCCGTTGGATGGGATGTTAAGCTGTGGCACCGTGTGCGGGAGAGCCATACCCTGTGCACGTTAAAGAACACTTGATGGCCTTGACGGGAGGCTACCATCTGTCTCCCAACAGCTGTTCCAGTGGGTCCCCTCCCTGAACCTTCTCTGAGCCTTTGGGGTCCATGTGACCTGACCATTATGCCCATGGTGTGAAAAAAAGTGCCACTCAGAGGTAAAACAACGCAAACTATCCAACCCAAATAAGAAATGGTTTTGACACGAGGTTGCCACTGCACATGGCAGCTGTCCAGTGGGTTTCCTTTCTGAACCGTGATCTCAGCCATAGCGTCCTTGTGACCTGTCTGTTTTTACTATTGGCAGCAAAGAAGTGTACTCAGTATTAAAACAGTCCAATCCACATAGTAAATAAAATTTTGCATTTGATTATTCGACTGTGCTCTAGTATTCAAGGTCAAATTTCTGCGATGGTGACCTATAAATGTACCATCCCCCAGCCCCAGAAATTCCGTCGTCTTACACAAACTCTCAAATTGGTCTGCTGTTGAGTTGACTATAACTGGATATTTTTCTCGGAAGTGTAACCCCACAGAAAATTTAACTAAGACATGGTTTACTGTTGTACAATGGAGCAATTGGTATGACGTATAATTCGTAGTAGGTTGGAAGGAGTAATAATTCTCCAACTCTAAGCCCTTCCACTGCAGATTGCATGCTGCATAAAGTGACTGCATTTGTAAAAGCTTATGTCTCAGATGCGTCACTTTTATTGTTGCCTGCAGCTTGTGTTGCAGAGGCGTGAATTTTTTCGTGGTACTGCTAATTAACGAAACCCTCACGTGCAATAGATCGTATAATCATATTCGATGTACTGGGTAATAATTTTACCCCTAACCATCCCCATCCTAAAGATATGCCTATTTGGCATGAATAAGAACAAAATATATAAGTAAACCACCCTTTGGTGGGTCCATAAGGGCAAACATAAGAAAAGCTAAAAATAGCAGTAAAATTGTATAAAAAAAATAAAACGGGTCTCCTCAGAGAACGCTACCGTTTTAGGCCTCTTGTACTTGTTCAAAACAGTATGATCGTAAAGAATCAGAAGAAATAATCTCATTGGGATTATTGCTTACAGCCTCAAAAAATCTTTTTGAGGTGCGTTTTATATGTGTGTATATATATATAGTCGATGCCCAGGTCTTTATGGAGTTGTCTGTTAGTGACAAACCAGGGGGCATCGACCGCAGTTCTCAAAATCTTGTTCTGTAAGACCTGAATCTTACGAATATTGGTGGGTGTAGTATTCGCCCATTTGGGTGAAGCATAGAGAATCACCGAACACGTGCGATACATGTGCGGTAAAATTTCGTACCTCGCCGACAACATTGAACTATCGCCTGCGTGCACCGACTCCTTGGGGCTCGGTGCAAACCGCGTTATATCGCGCACACACACACACACAAAAGAAAATCAGCGTAAATTAAAAAAAAAAGGCATAAAATGCAGTGACCGAGTATTTCCAAAAACGCGTTAATTAAATTCACGTAAATCGAGAGCAGACTATATCGTAAAAAAAAAAAGTCCGACAAATCAATATCTCAATTTTCAATAATATTCGTTCAGTATTTAATGATTAGCGGAAGTTCGAATATTTAGTGATAACAATGCCAGTGACAAAAATTGACTTCAGAAGTTAATTAAAACTTGGTAATAATTACTGGCCGTCCCGTGGCCGAGTGGTTAGCACGCTTGGCTACTGATCTAAGGGACCTGGGTTCGAGCCCCGGTATTAGGCATGGATGTGTGTGTCATTTTTCTGCTGAGGTCCTGCCATCCTCTCAGATCTCTTACTCTGGCATGTAAACTGACAGGCTCCTGTCAGACCTCTGTGGCAAGCAGCTGCTTGAGGGGGTATTTTTTTTTTTAATAATTATTGTATCAAAGTGTTTAATAAAATAAGTTTGTATTTCAGAACTTTGTGTAAAGAATTCTTTCACTATTCTTCAGTTTTGTATCAAAGACTGGCATTGCTGTTATTAAATATTCAAACCTCCGTTACTCATTAAATACTGAAAGGATATTGTTGAAAATCGAGATACTGATTTATTTGATTGAGATCCTTTATCTGCAATCACATTTTTCACAAAAAAAAACAACTTATTTTAGAAGTTATAAAGCTTGGACGTTAGCTTCCTTTTTGACAACATAGGATTCTTTAATTAATGGGAACCACTGTAATTTAAAGCTACCGAAACAGAAGGTTAATTTTGAAACGAACTGAAAAAAAAATCGGGACGAATGGCCCCACCCTACGTGTATAGGATGAGTGCTTGAAAAATACCATAAGGATTTCCTTAATGCGTTTTAGATTTTAATATATTCAATTGTCAAAGAAAATTACACTTTATGTTACAATGATAAAACAAATGAACAGTTTCTCGAGTCGCTAGTTGGTCTTAAAAGATCTTTTAAATGTTGCGAAAGATTAAATGGTTTTTAAAAATGATCACAATCCTCTAAAAATAGGTTGTTTAGTTGGGTTTCAACACTTTAAACAAATGTTGAAAGGGATCACAACAATTTTGATGAGTCAAAATCGTTGCCGAAATGGATTTAGGGTTGGGTTGTTTTACCTTTTTTAAAAAGCGGCACTTTTTTGCATAAAAATAAATAATAAATACCCCCTCAAGCAGCTGCTTGCCACAGAGGTCTGACAGGAGCCTGTCAGTTTATATGCCACAGTAGGAGATCTGAGAGGATGGCAGGACCTCAGCAGAAAAACGACACACACATCCATGCCTAATCCGGGGCTCGAACCCAGGTCCCTTAAGATCAGTAGCCAAGCGTGCTAACCACTCGGCCACGGGACGGCTCTTTTTTGCATACCATGGGCTAAATGGCCAGGTCACAAGGAACCCGAAGGCGCAGAGAAGGTTGGAGGAGGGGTCCCACTGGAACAGCTGTTGGGAGACGGATGGTAGCCTCCGGTCAAGGCCATCCAGCGTGTTCTTTAACGTGCAGAAGGTGTGGCTCTCCCGCACACGAGGCCATGGCTTAACGTCCCATCCGACGGACGGCGGTCTTTCCACTCCCATCGGTGTCCCCTACTGACCGTGGGCAGGGAATTTTGCGGAGATAAATCTCAACGCTGACCCAGCTGGGACTCGAACCTGGGAACTACAGATTATGATCCTGGCGCAGCTACCGACTGAGCCACCCCCGCCCAATTAATTTAGGACTAGTAAACGTGTGGGAAACACTCCCTGGAATGAAATTCACTTTATCATACGAATTTAAATTCATGAAGTGAATGAAGACAGGATACTGGTTCTGATTCTTCGATTATTTTTAAACAAGCAAATAGTGATCTAGAATTAATGGACCACGAGTAATTTTTTAACAATTAATCTGACAAAGACAAATGCAGTTTATTTCTACTTAAAGAAAAATAGTTCTGTTACAGATATTTTGTACCGCAATAAATTGAAATATCACGATACAAATTGTTCATCGAAAAGTCACTGTAATTGTCCTCAAATTCCTTTTGTGCCGTCAGTGAAATATTTAGGTATTTGGATTGATGCAGGCCTAACTTGGAAAGGGCATGTAACATGGGTTAAAAGAAAGGTCATCCGTAACCTGGCCCGCTTATATCTTGTAAGACATTTAGTTTCATTTAAATTTATGTGCATTAATCCATTCTCAATTAACATATGGTATAAAATCTTGGGGAGGCATGTATTTCAATAATTTTAAACAACTTTTAGTGCTGCAAAAGAGATTTATTCGCTTATTAACTAAAAGCCCAAAAACTCAACCTTCATTACCTTTGTTTCGAGAAGTAGGAATTTTGCCTTTACGCTATGATTATTTTTTCGAAATAATTAAATACTTTTACTTTAGAAATGATAGCATCAAAACTGGCACGAATAATTACCAATTACGACGAGATAAAAACATAAATTATGAAATTCCTGCATTACATAAGGAAAATTTTAGGCACTATTATTTGTATTTAGCACCGAAATTTCTTTCCTCTCTCTCCCAGTCAGCATGAAAAATATCACGAATTATCATTTGTTTTCTAAAGTTCTCAAGAAATACATTTTGAAACTGGATGATGTGGAAACTTTTTTGCATTAATCTACTATAACTGTTATATGTGTAACATGGACATTGAATGTTCCTGACTTTCACACTTCTGGATTACTAAAAATTTTTTGTTTTCAGTTGTTTTCGTTTTTTTGTGTATTATTCAATGTGACGACTGATGTTTTCAATTGAAATTGTTTCTATATTGAGATCTCACGAACGAGCCTGCTCTTGTGAGACCTCAAAAGTTTTTGTATACTGTAAAACATTATCTGAAATAAAAATTATCTATCTATCTATAAAAAAAATAGAACAAAAGGAAAATAATTTCATTCACCTTAATGACATTCAGTTAGAGGACATTGTTTACAAATGAATTTCGAAATGCAGCCGAATCAATGTACGCGTGTTGTTGCACGAGTTCGCGTGCTGCGGAAGTGGTCACGAAAATACCGACCACGTGGTTTGCGATCACGACTCCGGAGTGGAAGAGCAAAGCCAGAAATTCTACCGCCAGGTGTTGCCAGTCGTTCGAGGTACCAAAATGGCTCGCCCAGTGAGATGCCTGCGAAGGATTCGTGTTAGAACGATCCTCCTCGAGAACCAGCTGTTCGCTGTTATCTCTCCCAGTTTGGTGGAAGATCGCTTTTCTCACGTGGGTGGTCTGGGGAGGAGTAGAAAGTAACTGCTGCTGCTGCACTCTTCACTTGGGTAGATGTATGCAGCGCCTTGCTGCCTTTCACCGTCACGAAAAAGGTAGAACGATCCGACCAAACGATTTCGACTTACTGGCTTTACATTTCAGTGGTCTTTGTTCCTGGAAATTAAGATTCCAAGTCGGGTGTCTTTTCCACGTACCGAGATGACGGCTGCGCTCAAAGTGCAGTTGCTGGAAGCGTAGCCCTATTTTTAGTGATAATCGCGTCTTCAGTTCCTCTTCGCTATGTGGGATCAGAAGATGCGGAGCAAACACTCGGATGACGTAGTTGTGTGTTTTGTTTTCTCAGCGTTCGATAGATGGCGCCACACGACCGTCGAGTTCCTGTAACGGAAGTGCTGCAGCTGATCGGCGGAATGGTGGGATGTGCGGACTTCTGCAACACGAGTCGGGTACGTCATAAATGTATCTTGACGTTTTTTTTACAGTTGATTCTGTTTTTAATGTTTTGGTTACTGGAGATGTTGTGTTGCATGTGTTTTGTTTGGGAGTTGAACATAATGCAAGATGCTGAGAATATTGGTTTTAAGCAAATTGCGATTGATCCGTTGTTTTTAATACATCGCATACCTATCGCCGATATTGTTTGGCTTATCAGATTTTTTTTTGATTTCGATTGTAATTTTTCAAAAAATTTTTTGTGTGATTAACAATGAAGTCATCACGCACAATTTGGTGTTTGAAACGGAAATGTGATTTTTAGAATAAGAACGTTTCCTCTTTGTAGTAGTAATAGCTGTTTTATAAATATACCTTACATATCGATTTTGAGCTTAAATAAAAGTTGAAGATCTTTCAGTAAAAACCGATTTCGTTGTTGACTACAGTCGTTTTTTAAATATTTTTTCCCCCCAACTTTTCATGAGGACGGGGGTGGCTCAGTCGGTAGCGCGCCAGGCTCGTAATCTGTAGTTCCCAGGTTCGAGTCCCAGCTGAGTCAGCGTTGAGATTTGTCTCCGCAAAATTCCCCGCCCTGCCCACGGTCAGTAGGGGACACCGATGGGCTTGGAAAGGCCGCCGTCCGTCGGATGGGACGTTAAGCCGTGGCCCCGTGTGCGGGAGAGCCATACCCTGTGCACGTTAAAGAAACGCTGGATGGCCTTGACGGGAGGCTACCATCTGTCTCCCAACAGCTGTTTAAGTGGGTCCACTCCCCCAACCTTCTCTGAGCCTACGGGGTCCATGTGACCTGGCCATTTAGCCCATGGTGTGCAAAAAAAGTGCCGCTCAGAGGTAAAACAACCCAAAACCCAACTTTTCATAGTTTTTTTAAAGTAGTGAAGTTATTTCGTTACAGAGAAATATCAGTGATTATAAAAGCCTGTTTTCTCGTTATCCATTCAAAGTTTGATTTTTTTTTTTTAAATTGTTGTGTACTTCTAGAATGTTACATTTCAGTTTTCATTCAGAAGGGTATCTGCAATTTCGAACTTTTTTCGTAAACGCTTTTTTAAATTATTTTTTGATCTGTGTCTATTTATGGTATAAAAACTGACAGGCTCCTGTCAGACCTCTGAGGCAAGCAGCTGCTTGAGGGGGTATTTATTTTATTTTTTTTATTTTCCATTGGTAGTTCAATAACGACACCAATTTTGTTGTTACATTTTAGTACTAAAGTTAATGAGGTATTCAATAATATCCAATAACCTGATTAACCTCCAGATGAAATTCCCCCCCCCCCCCATTATATTAAATTTTTTATGTAGTGCAAATATTAAAATCCTTCGAACACTTAAGCTGGATGCTACAGTCGCTCAAAAAATCCGAACACTATGGTTGATTACAAAATTCAGAAAAAATATCTGTCAACTTTTCTTTTAGAAATTAGTAATCTGGCAACCTTCGTATCACGTGACACGAAGGTTGCCAGATCAATTTCTAAAAAAATCGCGCCAGATATTTTTTCTGAATTCTGTAATCAACCATAGGGTTCGGATACTTTTTTGAGCGACTGTAGGTGGTCATATTATTTTGATACTAGATCGTGTGGGCTCACTCACGGAAATATTGAGCGTGTGCAGTTACCGTTCACAGCAAACTGGAGCGGTTGCGGTTAATGTTCACAGTACATTGGATCTTGTGAGCTCACAAAGATCTGGATCGTGTGGGCTCACTCACGGAAATATTGAGCGTGTGCAGTTACCGTTTACAACAAACTGGAACGGTTGCGGTTAATGTTCACAGCACATTGGATCGTGTGAGCTCACAAAGACCTGGATCGTGTGGGCTCACTCACGGAAATATTGAACGTGTGCAGTTACCGTTCACAGCAAACTGGAGCGGTTGCGGTTAATGTTCACAGCACATTGGATCGTGTGAGCTCACAAAGACCTAGATCATGTGGGCTCACTCACGGAAATATTGAGCGTGTGCAGTTACCGTTCACAGCAAACTGGAGCGTGTGCAGTAACTGTACACGCTCCAGTTTGCTGTGAACGGTAACTGGAGCTTGTACAGTTGCTGTACATGCTCCAGATATTTTTTTTTCTGAATTCTGTAATCAACCATAGTGTTCGGATACTTTTTTGAGCGACTGTATCTCTACATACGGCTGAAGCATCCACATTAATATGCAAAAAATAGTAAAGTTATAATCATGCACTGTAACATGTTATGCTGAATGTACTCAGATACATCAGAGACAGAAATTGGCTCTTTCAGTAGCTGTTAATCTGACCTTTCCAGAGTCAGTCCTAACTGTGACGGTGTGGAGATTTATTTTCACTAACCGTCATTCAGCCGTCAGTGACAAAGGGGAAGCTTCAAAAGTTTGTCATCATCATGCCGTGGCCTGTTCGAGTCCCCGCTGGGTCAGCGTTGAGATTTATCTCCGCAAAACTCCCCGCCCTGCCCACGGTCAGTAGGGGACACTGATGGGTTTGGAAAGGCCGCCGTCTGTCGGATGGGACGTTAGGTCGTGGCCCCGTGTGAGGGAGAGTCGTACACTGTGCACGTTAAAGAACACGCTGGATGGTCTTGACGAGAGGATACCATCTGTCTCCCAACAGCTGTTCCAGTGGGTCCCCTCCCCCAACCTTCTCTGAGCCTTCGGGGTCCATGTGACCTGGCCATTTAGCCCATTTTGTGCAAAAAAACTGCCACTCAGAGGTAAAACTACTCAATTAACAACGTTAAAGAACACGCTGGATGGCCTTGACGGGAGGCTACCATCTGTCTCCCAACAGCTGTTCCAGTGGGTCTCCTCCCCCAACCTTCTCTGAGCTTCGGGGTCCATGTGACCTGGCCATTTAGCCAATGGTGTGCAAAAAAGTGCCGCTCAGAGGTAAAACTACTCAATTAACAAAGTTAAAGAACACGCTGAATGGCCTTGACGGGACGCTACCATCTGTTTCCCAACAGCTGTTCCAGTGGTTCCCCTCCCACAACCTTCTCTGAGCCTTCGGCGTCCTTGTGACCTGGCCATTTAGCCCATGGTGTGCAAAAAAGTGCAGCTCAGAGGTAAAACTACTCAATTAACAACGTTAAAGAACACACTGGATGGCCTTGACGGGAGGCTACCATCTGTCTCCCAACAGCTGTTCCAGTGGGTCCCCTCCCCCAACCTTCTCTGAGCCTTCGGCGTCCTTGTGACCTGGCCATTTAGCCCATTGTGTGCAAAAAAAGTTCCGCTCAGAGGTAAAGCAAGCCAACCCATGCCGTGGCCCCATCTGCAGGAGAGCCATACTCTGTGCATGTTATAGGACACACTGAGCATGAGAATTTCTCTAATACCATTTCATTGACATGAGTGTAATTAAATCTTTATTCAACCACATGATTCAACATTTGTCAAACAATCAAAGGAGATGCACATAAAACAATCGTTTGATGAAATATTCATTTCAGTGTGTGTAGTAACCTCAGAAGCAGAAGACGTAGGTTTAGTTATTTGTGGAGGAACCAATGATAAGTAGACGTATGCAGAAAACAGTCGAACTTAAATTATTATACCTGTTTTATATCGCAGTAGATAGTTGGAAAATTTCATTAGGATAAATAGTAAGTATAATATATATAAGTCAAAATATCACCTTAATGATTATAGGTTGGGTTCTGAGCGGCACTTTTTTGCACACCATAGGCTAAATGGCAGGTCACAAGGACCCTGAAGGCTCAGAGAAGGTTAGGGGAGGGGACCCATTGGAACAGCTGTTGGGAGACAGATGGTAGCTTCTCGTCAAGGCCATCCAGCGTGTTCTTTAACGTTGTTAATTGAGTAGTTTTACTTCTGAGCGGCACTTTTTTGCACACCATGGGCTAAATGGCCAGGTCACAAGGACCCCGAAGGCTCAGAGAAGGTTGGGGGAGGGGACCCACTGGAACCGCTGTTGGGAGACAGATGGTAGCCTCCCGTCAAGGCCATCCAGCGTGTTCTTTAACGTTGTTAATTGAGTAGTTTTACCTCTGAGCGGCACTTCTTTTGCACACCATGGGCTAAATGGCCAGGTCACAAGGACCCCGAAGGCTCAGAGAAGGTTGGAGGAGGGGACCCACTGGAACAGCTGTTGGGAGACAGATGGTAGCCTCCCGTCAAGGCCATCCAGTGTGTTCTTTAACGTGCACAAGGTATGGCTCTCCTGCACACGGGGCCACGGCTTAACGTCCCATCCGACGGACGGCGGCCTTTCCAAGCCCATCGCTGTCCCCTACTGACCGAGGGCAGGGCGGGGAATTTTGCGGAGATAAATCTCAACGCTGACCCAGCTGGGACTCGAACCTGGGAAGTACAGATTACGAGCCTGGCGCGCTACCGACTGAGCCACCCCGCCCCAAATAAAGTAGAACTTGTGTTTTTACTGCATTATAAAATAAAAAATAAATACCCCCTCAAGCAGCTGCTTGCCACAGAGGTCTGAGAGGAGCCTGTCAGTTTATATGCCACAGTAGGAGATCTGAGAGGATGGCAGGACCTCAGCAGAAAAACGACACACACATCCATGCCTAATTCCGGGGCTCGAACCCAGGTCCCTTAGATCAGTAGCCAAGCGTGCTAACCACTCGGCCACGGGACGGCTTTACTGCATTACGAGTTAAAATTTCTACTCAGTCGATATCAGTGTGACACGTCATAATGTGTTGGCAGGCATGCAGTGGTGTATTGCACAGAAGCCCACATCCAGGGTGCAGTGTTGCAACAGATGCGTATGTCTCCTAAAGGTGTACAAGCATACTGTGAACCCTGTTCAGCTTGCATACCAAAGACAGCTAAAACAATATTTAATTTCTAATTTTGCATGCCGCCACACCAATAGTCGTTTTTTCGCATATAAAAATATTTTTATCTGTTTACATATCACATGAATGACTGTTAGAGGTTTTTTTTTTGTTATAAAATTATAATATTTTTGGCTCTTAAAAAAGACTCGAATTTCGTTTTCAAATTCTGTCTCAAAATAGCTGTTCCAGTGGGTCCCCTCCCCGAACCTTCTCTGAGCCTTCAGGGTCCTTGTGACCTGGCCATTTAGCCCATGGTGTGCAAAAAAGTTCCGCTCAGAGGTAAAACTACTCAATTAACAACGTTAAAGAACACGCTGGATGGCCTTGACGGGAGGCTACCATCTGTCTCCCAACAGCTGTTCCAGTGGGTCCCCTTCCCCAACCTTCTCTGAGCCTTCGGGGTCCATGTGACCTGACAATTTAGCCAATGGTGTGCAAAAAAGTTCCGCTCAGAGGTAAAACTACTCAATTAACAACGTTAAAGAACACGCTGGATGGCCTTGACGGGAGGCTACCATCTGTCTCCCAACAGCTGTTCCAGTGGGTTCCCTCCCCCAACCTTCTCTGAGCCTTCGGGGTCCTTGTCACCTGGCCATTTAGCCCATGGTGTCAAAAAAAAGTGCCGCTCAGAGGTAAAACTACTCAATTAACAACGTTCAAGAACACGCTGGATGGCCTTGACGGGAGGCTACCATCTGTCTCCCAACAGCTGTTCCAGTGGGTCCCCTCCCCCAACCTTCTCTGAGCCTTCGGGGTCCTTGTGACCTGGCCATTTAAGCCATCGTGTGCAGAAAAGTGCCGCTCAGAGGTAAAACTACTCAATTAACAACGTTAAAGAACACGCTGGATGGCCTTGACGGGAGGCTACCATCTGTCTCCCAACAGCTGTTCCAGTGGGTCCCCTCCCCCAACCTTCTCTGAGCCTTCGGGGTCCTTGTGACCTGGCCATTTAAGCCATCGTGTGCAGAAAAGTGCCGCTCAGAGGTAAAACTTCTCAATTAACAACATTAAAGAACACGCTGGATTGCCTTGACGGGAGGCTACCATCTGTCTCCCAACAGCTGTTCCAGTGGGTCCTCTCCCCCACCTTCTCTGAGCCTTCGGGGTCCTTGTGACCTGGCCATTTAGCCGTTTGTGCAGAAAAGTGTCACTCAGAGATAAAAGGACCAAAACACACCGATTAAGCACGTTATCGACGATAGAAGTACTGATTTTTGTACCTGATTTGAGCCTCAGAGGTCCTCGACCTCCACAGTGTTTCCCCTCAAAGCATCAAAGTACCGTTCAGGTTGAGCACCAGCTGACTTTGTTTCGTCAGAAGTGAGCACGTTACCATTCGACGAGGAATTTATGTAATCTGCGATTACCAAGAGAAACGACGACAGTTGGTTTCGAAATATTTTCCCTCGAGCTGTACAACATCGAGATGAGAGCTACTTAATTTTTCATTCAATTGGTTAGCAACCATTAGCAGAATCACGCGTCGCCCTGAACATCTACCTGCTTGTGTGGAGAAGCGATAAGATATCAGGTCGGTTCCACTTGTGTGATTGTTTCGATGGCTCAGTGATTGCTACGACGTGGGGAAGTCTTTTCCCATTCTTGGTTTAGTCATGATATCAATATTTACAACCTGCAACATTCCACGTAGAGTTTATCAGATAAGCATTACAGCGTGAACTTTCCTGTTGCTGACTTAATGAACTTGAAGCATTTTAACATTTCGTCATGCTGGTGGGTCCATATGGAACCAGTCAAAACTAATCACTGTTTTCACTCTGTTCGTTTAATTTTTTTCTAACCGAAAAAATTGTATGTTTTGCATTTCCTGGCGCGTACAACTTCTGGGAAAAACGTTAATGAATTTATGAAGAAAAAGTTTTATGAACAATAAATTTTATCTGTATGGCCCTAACACGCTCTAAAGCGTAAATATTTGCTCTGAGTTCCAACTGGACTCCTCTTTATTAACTCTGAGTTCCAACTGGACTCCTCTTTATTAACTCTGAGTTCCAATTGGACTCATCTGGATTAACTCTGAGTTTCAACTGGACTCTTCTTGATTAACTGAGTTCCAACTGGACTCCTCTTTATTAACTCTGAGTTCCAACTGGACTCTCCTTTATTAACTCTGAGTTCCAACTGGACTCTTCTTTATTAACTCTGAGTTCCAATTGGACTCATCTGGATTAACTCTAAGTTCCAACTGGACTTTTCTTTATTAACTCTGAGTTCCAATTGGACTCATCTGGATTAACTCTAAGTTCCAACTGGACTCTTCTTGATTAACTCTGAGTTCCAACGACTCTTCTTTATTAACTCTGAGTTCCAATTGGACTCATCTGGATTAACTCTAAGTTCCAACTGGACTCCTCTTTATTAACTCTGAGTTCCAACTGGACTCATCTGGATTAACTCTGAGTTCCAACTGGACTCATCTGGATTAACTCTGAGTTCCAACTGGACTCCTTTTTATTAACTCTGAGTTCCAACTGGACTTTTGTTTATTAACTCTGAGTTCCAAGTGGACTCTTCTTTATTAACTGTGAGTTCCAACTGGACTCTTCTTGATTAACTGAGTTCCAACTGGACTCATCCGGATTAACTATGAGTTCCAACTGGACTCTTTATTAACTCTGAGTTCCAACTGGACTTTTGTTTATTAACTCTGTTCCAACTGCACTCATCTGGATTTACTCTGAGTTCCAACTGCACTCTTTATTAACTTTGAGTTCCAACTGGACTCTTCTTGATTAACTGAGTTCCAACTGGACTCATCCAGATTAAATCTGAGTTCACTGGACTTTTGTTTATTAACTCTGAGTTCCAAGTGGACTCTTCTATATTAACTGTGAGTTCCAACTGGACTCTTCTTTATTAACTCTGAGTTCCAACTGCACTCATCTGGATTAACTCTGAGTTCCAACTGCACTTTTTATTAACTCTGAGTTCCAACTGGACTCTTCTTGATTAACTGAGTTCCAACTGGACTCATCCAGATTAAATCTGAGTTCCAACTGGACTTATCTGGATTAACTCTGAGTGCCAACTGGACTCCCCTTTATTAACTCTGAGTTCCAACTGGACTTTTGTTTATTAACTCTGTTCCAACTGCTCTCATCTGGATTAACTCTGAGTTCCAACTGCACTCTTTATTAACTTTGAGTTCCAACTGGACTCTTCTTGATTAACTGAGTTCCAACTGGACTCATCCAGATTAAATCTGAGTTCCAACTGGACTCCTCTTTATTAAATCTGAGTTCCAAGTGGACTCTTCGTTATTAACTCTGAATTCCAACTGGACTCATCTGGATTAACTCTGAGTGCCAACTGGACTCCCCTTTATTAACTCTGAGTTCCAAGTGGACTCCTCTTTATTAACTCTGAGTTCCAACTGGACTTTTGTTTATTATCTCTGAGTTCCAACTGGACTCATCTTGATTAACTCTGAGTTTCAACTGGACTCTTCTTGATTGAGTTCCAACTGGAATCATCTGGATTAACTCTGAGTTTCAACTGGACTCTTCTTGATTAACTGAGTTCCAACTGGACTCATCCAGATTAAATTTGAGTTCCAACTGGACTCCTCTTTATTAACTCTGAGTTCCAACTGGACTTTTGTTTATTAACTCTGAGTTCCAACTGGACTCATCTTGATTAACTCTGAGTTTCAACTGGACTCTTCTTGATTGAGTTCCAACTGGAATCATCTGGATTAACTCTGAGTTTCAACTGGACTCTTCTTGATTAACTGAGTTCCAACTGGACTAATCTGGATTAACTCTGAGTGCCAACTGGACTCCTCTTTATTAACTCTGAGTTCCAACTGGACTTTTGTTTATTAACTCTGAGTTCCAAGTGGACTCTTCTTTATTAACTGTGAGTTCCAACTGGACTCTTCTTGATTAACTGAGTTCCAACTGGACTCATCCAGATTAAATTTGAGTTCCAACTGGACTCCACTTTATTAACTCTGAGTTCCAACTGGATTCTTCTTACGTGCCATAAGTTGTGTGCCACGTGTGTTAAGTGGTCAAATCAATTTTATGGATAATACTGTATATATAATCAATTTTATGGATAATAGTGAGTGATAATTGTATTATCAGTCGTTAATTATTGAATAATAATTAATTAAAATAATACCAACAAAATTATGTCACTTTAAGAGACTAATTACATGAACTTGTTATGGAGAAGAAACTTATATATACTTATAATCCTAAAAATTAATTTTGATAATTTATTTAAAAGAAACCTAGAGCATAACAAATGTACAAATTATAAACTAAAAATTATAAAATTATAATTTATATATATAATGATTATAATATATATATATTATATTTATATATATAATTAATTATATAGTAATAATTATATTTATTATAAATATATTTTTAGTTTATAAATTAATTATAAACTGAAAATTATAATAAACTATATAAATTTAAAAACAGCTATGGAAATTAAATCAGTGAGTATAAAATACTACACACTTTTAATTCCGAAATAAATTATAAATCTAAACAGTTATAATAGATTAAAAATAAATTTAAAATAATATCTTAGATAAAATTTTATACCTTTATTAAATTTTAGTGAAATTTCCTGACTTTTTTTTCGAATTTCATATATATATATAATTTCCTTCTTGTTTTCCCCATAACCTTGGATTTTTTTGTAACCCTCTACATGGATTAATTATTATAACAGAGAATATTTGTATACGTATTATGAATCTATTATTCAATTTTTTACAAATCAGCTGCTTAGCTTTGGGAGTCCTATATTAGTTTTTGTATTAGGAGCGGGGGGCGTTCGGTCGGTAGCTCGCCAGGCTCATAATCTGTAGTTCCCAGGTTCGAGTCCCAGCTGGGTCAGCATTGAGATTTATCTCCGCAAAACTCCCCGCCCTGCAGGCTCAGAGAAGGTTGGGGGAGGGAACCCAATGGAACAGCTATTTGGAGACAGATGGTAGCCTCCCGTCAAGGCCATATAGCGTGTTCTTTAACGTTGGATTGTTTTATATCTGGACGGCACTTTTTTTGCTCATCATAGGCTAAATGGCCAGGTCACAAGGACCCCGAAGGCTCAGAGAAGGTTGAGGAAGGGGACCCACTGGAACAGCTGTTGGGAGACAGATAGCAGCCTCCCGTCAAGGCCATCCAGCGTGCTCTTTAACGTGCAGAGGGTGTGGCTCTCCCGCACACGGAGCCACGGCTTAACGTCCCATCCATCGGATGGCTTCCTTTCCAAGCCCATCGGTGTCGCCTACTGATCGTGGGCAGGGCGGGGAGTTTTGAGGGAGATAAATCTCAACGCTGACCCAGCTCGGACTCGAACGTTGTAACTGCAGATTACGAGCCTGGCGCGCTACCGACTGAGCCACACCCGCCCCCAGAAAGGGGACTACGATGGGCTTCGTAAAGGCCGTCGTATGAGACGTAAAGCCATGGCCCTGTATGTGGAATAGATATAACCTGTGTAGGTTTAAGAACACGCTGGATGGCCTTGACGGGAGGCTACTATCTATCTTCTAATAGCTATCCAGTGGGTTCCTTCCCCCAGGGGCGGGGGTGGCTCAGTCGGTAGCGCGTCAGGCTCGTAATCTGTAATTCCCAGGTTCCAGTCCCAGATGGGTCAGCATTGAGATTTATCTCCGCAAAATTCCCCGCCCTGCCCACGGTCAGTAGGGGACACCGATGGGCTTGGAAAGGCCGCCGTTCGTCGGATGGGACGTTAAGCCGTGGCCCCGTGTGCGGGAGATCCATACCCTGTGCACATTAAAGAACACACTGGATGGCCTTGACGGGAGGCTGCCATCTGTCTCCCAACAGCTATTCCAGTGGGTCCCCTCCCCCAACCTTCTCTGAGCCTTCGGGGTCCATGTGACCTAGCCATTTAGCCCATTGTTTGCAAAAAAGTGCCGCTCAGAGGTAAAACTACTCAATTAACAACATTAAAGAACACGCTGGATGGCCTTGACGGGAGGCTACCATCTGTCTCCCAACAGCTGTTCCAGTGGGTCCCCTCCCCCAACCTTCTCTGAGCCTTCGGGGTCCATGTGACCTGGCCATTTAGCTCATTGTGTGCAAAAAAGTGCCGCTCAGAGTTAAAACAACAACCCAACCTTCTTCGGGTCCTTGTCCTCATCGTGTTCACAAAAATGTGCTCAGAATGAACTGAATACGCTCCTTCCCCGAAGTGATACAAGGTTTTCCTTAATGGCAAATTTAGTGTTTTCGGTTTTTCCAAGGTTCAACAGTTGCGAACGGGGTTGACACATTTTAACCTCTGAGGTGTGAACCGCTATAAACACGCAGATGTTGTGTGCTTACTCTTTTGGCAGTGACGCCGTCATAACGAAATAATCAAAGCGCCGAGTAAGCACCCTGGTCTTCAAGAGCACTCGGGTCTGGCGAAGACAAAACGTTTATTTTGGAAGCTGCTTCGCTACTGGGATGCAGGTTGTTGAGTGCGGGTATTTTTAGACACTGGCTCCCGCCACGTTTTGCAGTGGCTCGGGTGCATACGACAGAGGATCTTGCCGACTGGGCGAATCTCGGATGCTTCAGGGAGTCGGGAATGTTGGGTGTTGGTAACACCCAGTGGGTTTCTTGGAACGTGGGACAAATCTTCTTTCGGTGGAAGTTATGTTTTAGTGGTAGCGGCTCCGGTTGTTTCAGGTCTGAGTGGCACTTTTTTTTATGCACACAATGGGCTAAATGACTGCATCAGAAGAACTTCAAGGTTAGGCGAAGGGGTTCCATTGTACAACTGTTAGGAGACAGGTGGTAGCCTACCAATATGGCGGGGGTGGCCAGGTTCGTAATCTGCAGTTGCTGGGTTCGAGTCCCATCTGGGCCAACGTTGAGATTTATTTCCGCAACGCACCCTCACCCCCCTTGGCCAGTAGGGAACACCAGTGGGCTTGGAAAGGATGCCGTCCGTTGGATGAGATGTAGAGCCGTGGCCCCCGTATGCAGGAAAACCGTAACTGTGTAAGTTAAAGAACACGCTGGATGCCCTTGACAGGAGGCTACCATCTGTCTCCAAATTCTTCCCAGTTTTTCCACTCCGCCAATCTTCTATGAGGCTTTGGGGTCCTTGTGACCTGCCATTTAGCACATTGTGTGCAAATAAGTGCCACTGAGAGGTTGGGCTATTTTACTTCTGAGCAGTACTTTTTTGCACACAATGGGCTAAATGTCCGAGTCACAAGGATCCCGAAGGCTCAGAGAATGTTAGGAGAGGGGACCCACTGGAACAGCTGTTGGGAGACAGATGGTAGCCTCCCATCAAGGCCATCCAGCGTGTTCTTTAACGTGCACATTATCTCCCGCATACGGGGCTACGGTTTAACGTCCCATCCGACAGACGGCGGCCTTTGCAAGCCCATCGGTGTCCCCTACTGACCGTGGGAAAGGCAGGGAGTGTTGCGGAGATAAATCTCAACGCTGGTCCAGCTAGGACTCGAACCCGGAAACTGCAGATTAGGAGAAGCCTGGTGTGCTACCGACTGAGACACCGCTGACCCACAGCTCACAGTAAAACAACCCAACCAACATGACCATCCAGCGTGTTTAACATACAGTACATGAAAGTGGTTCTAGTATGTTTTCCCAAGACCTGTATCGTATTGGGCCAGGACAGTGTCCTAACAGAAGAATCGATTTTTAAACGAATAGGTGTCTGAATTAAAATTATTTGTCTTAAAATTCAAGTGGTAAAATTTGATAGTTTAACCCAGTGGTTCTCAACCTTTTATACTTCACATACCCCCTGGAAATGTGTATGCAACTGGCGTACCCATTATATAGATAGATGGGGCGGGGGTGGCTCAGTCGGTAGCGCGCCAGGCTCGTAATCTGTAGTTCCCAGGTTCGAGTCCCAGCTGGGTCAGCGTTGAGATTTATCTCCGCAAAACTCCCCGCCTTGCCCACAGTCAGTAGGGGACACCGATGGGCTTGGAAAGGCCGCCGTCCGTCGGATGGGAAGTTAAGCCGTGGCCCAGTGTGCGGGAGAGCCATACCCTGTGCACGTTAAAGAACACGCTGGATGGCCTTGATGGGAGGCTACCATCTGTCTCCCAACAGCTGTTTCAGTGGGTCCCCTCCCCCAACCTTCTCTGAGCCTTCGGGGCCCATGTGTGTGACCTGGCCATTTAGCCCATGGTGTGCAAAAAAGTGCCGCTCAGAGGTAAAACAACCCAACCCTTATATAGATAGATAAAACTATAGTTATAATATAACAATGGGAATAAAAATCTTGCAACTTTTGAGCTCTCACGGCGTACATCAAAAAATTTTACCGCGTACCCCACGTTGAGAACCCCTGATTTAAATCATTAATGCTCATTCTATGATATATCACACAACTTACATTCTAATATATATAGCCGTATAGGAAAAAAAAATTCTAATTAATTTTTAAATAGGAATATTGGCCGTAGTATCAATAGATGTCGCTAATGGTACATACTTTTAACTATATAGTACCCTAAATGTACGTATTTTATCCTTGTATTTCAGATTTTATGAAATTCCGATACAAAATAATTTTGGGCATTAATGGATTAAAATGTTCATAAATATTTTAATAGTTTTATTAAAAAATTATTTTGTTCTATTTGAAAATTAATAGTTTGTAATTGAACTTTAGGGAAATAAATCACTTAAATCTTTCGCACATTTAATATTTCTAATTTTTAACTGTCGTCCGGGCCCTGTATATCAAAGTGGCTCTACCCAATCCCATCGGTATCCCCTGAGCGAGGCAGGTTAGGGGATTAACGAGATAAATTTCAACAGTGGTTCGGTTCGGATATGAACCTGGGAACGAATTAGCCAAGCCTCTAAATACCCCCTCAAGCAGCTGCTTGCCACAGAGGTCTGACAGGAGCCTGTCAGTTTATATGCCAAAGTAGAAGGTCTGAGAGGATGGCAGGACCTCAGCAGAAAAACGACACATACATCCAGCGTGTACAGCAACTGTACACGCTCCAGTTACCGTTCACAGCAAACTGGAGCGTGTGCAGTTACTGCACACGCTCCAGTTTGCTGTGAACGGTAACTGCACACGATCAATATTTCCGTGAGTGAGCCCACACGATCCAATCACACAATCCACACGGGGACCTCACAAAAGTGGCCTGATGATGAAATACCCGAACAGATGTTGCGAGACAGATAATAAATAAATAAATAAATACCCCCTCAAGCAGCTGCTTGCCACAGAGGTCTGACAGGAGCCTGTCAGTTTATATGCCACAGTAGAAGATCTGAGAGGATGGCAGGACCTCAGCAGAAAAACGACACGAATATCCATGCCTTACCCGGGACTCGAACCCAGGTCCCTTAGATCAATAGCCAAGCGTGCTAACCACTCGGCCATGGGACGGCTAAGCCCCTAACACATGAACGAAATCTCTATCAGACACACGAGAATTATAACGTAAAAAAGTCCAAGGGTATGTCTAGTTGGAACACAATTTTTTTTGACCTCTTGATAAGTAGCGTATTTTAAAATTCAGATCAGTGGTCTGCAACATTTTTTGTAAGCGTTATAGAGTGAATCATCAAGACTGTAAGAAGAGCCACGGAGAAGAACTGTGAGACAGCATAATTTGAACATTCAGGTCGCTTTCATCAGTGGCTAGGCGCACTAACCACTAGGCCACAGGGACATGTTAAATAGAATTTTTCATTTCTTATCATGGAACAAGAATGATGGATTTTAATACAACAAAGCAGAGTATGAATAAGCTTGTAATGGTTGGTTTGTTTTACCTCTGAGCGGCACTTTTTTGCACACCATGGGCTAAATGGCCAGGTCACAAGGAGCCCGAAGGCTCAGGAGAAGGTTGAGGGGACCCACTGGAACAGCTGTTCGGAGACAGATGGTAGCCTCCTGTCAAGGCCATCCAGCGTGTTCTTTAACGTTGTTAATTGAGTAATTTTACCTCTGAGCGGCACTTTTTTGCACACCATGGGCTAAATGGCCAGGTCACATGGACCCCGAAGGCTCAGAGAAGGTTGGGGGAGGGGACCCACTGGAACAGATGTTGGGAGACAGATGGTAGCCTCCCGTCAAATCCATCCAGTGTGTTCTTTAACGTGCACAGGGTATAGCTCTCCCACACACGGGGCGACGGCTTAACGTCCCATCCGACGGACGGCTGCCTTTCCAAGCCCATCGGTGTCCCCTACTGACCGTGGGCAGGGCGGGAAATTTTGCGGAGATAAATCTGAACGCTGACCCAGCTAGGACTAGAACCTGGGAACTACAGATTACGAGCCTGGCGCGCTACCGACTGAGCCACCCCAGCTTGTAATGATCAATCTAATAAATTCAATTATAACTAAGGTAGGCAACACGAAAATAAACACGCATATGTTTACAATTTCATTGCGTTTGGTTTCTGTTAATGTGAAAAAGAAATATCGTCACAAATGAGAAATTTCAGTAAAAAGCAGATGTGGTATTCGTTGTGAACTAAACACAACGAACATTAAGCTTATGTTTCACTTAATGCATTCCAGGCGCGAGCTTGAGCTTCTTTAACCGGTTCCAGCAGTTTTTCTTTTCTTTTTCTTATCACTGGGTTGTTTGCAGACATTTGCGTGGCCTCCACCAAAGCATGTGCTGTACCCTTGACATATTTTCCAATAAGAGGTATCTACTTTCCCCAGCGAGGCGAGAAATCAGATCATTCATAAAAGTGACATCCTCCGTAAGTTTTCGAAGACTTTTCTTCACAATGATTTTCCGTTCTGTGTTTTGAATTAATAGGGGTGTGACAGTTGGTGGAAGTTTTTAGGGTTTGTGGATTACGGCGACTTGGTTGGTGCAAAAATATGAAAAAGCCAAAATGCATTATTTCTGCTGAAGAGGTAAGTTGATGAGATGTGGTCTTTTATGTCTCTTATGATGTGTGAGGCGAAATCTGGTGAGTGCAGGAAATGTCCGGTGAAAAATTTTGTTTTAGAGATTGTTTTGAAAAAGTAATTTGCTGCAATGGCATGTGTGCAGTCTTAGATCGTGAACACTCTAAGATGTTTAACCCTTCCAATTCCGAAATGGACTAATTCAGTGATTCCTATCCTTGGGGTATTGCCGTAATTCTGTTTTAGGATCTTGGTGTGTTTCTTGTGGGTTCATGATCCCATTTTAGGATCCTGGAGTGATTTTTATGGGTTCGTAATTCTGTTTTAGGATCCTGGTGTGATTCTTGTGGGTTCATGATCCCAATTTAGGATCCTGGAGCGTTTTTTATGGGTTCGTAATTCTGTTTTAGGATCCTGGTGTGATTCTTGTGGGCTCATGATCCCATTTTAGGATCCTGGAGCGATTTTTATGGGTTCGTAATTCTGTTTTAGGATCTTGGCGTGATTCTTGTGAGCTCATGATCCCATTTTAGGATCCTGGAGCGATTTTTATGGGTTCGTAATTCTGTTTTAGGATCCTGGTGTGATTGTTGTGGGCTCATGATCCCATTTTAGAATCCTGGAGCGACTTTTATGGGTTCGTAATTCTGTTTTAGGATCCTGGTGTGATTCTTGTGGGCTCATGATCCCAATTTAGGATCCTGGAGCGTTTTTTATGGGTTCGTAATTCTGTTTTAGGATCCTGGTGTGATTGTTGTGGGCTCATGATCCCATTTTAGAATCCTGGAGCGACTTTTATGGGTTCGTAATTCTGTTTTAGGATCCTGGTGTGATTCTTGTGGGCTCATGATCCCATTTTAGAATCCTGGAGCGACTTTTATGGGTTCGTAATTCTGTTTTAGGATCCTGGTGTGATTGTTGTGGGCTCATGATCCCATTTTAGAATCCTGGTGTGATTCTTGTGGGCTCATGATCCCATTTTAGGATCCTAGAATGTTTTTTTTACGAGTTCGTGATTCCATTTCGGATCGTAGTGTGTGTGTGTGTTTTTTTTGTGAGTTCATGATCCCATTTTAGGATACTGCTGTATTATGAGTTTGTGATACCGTTTCGTGTCCTGGTGTGTTTTCTATGGGTTTATTATCCCATTTCAAGATTCTGGTATGATTCTTGTGAGTTTATGATCCCGTTTTAGGATCTTGGAGTGATTTTTATGGGTTCGCGATTCCATTTTAGATCGTGGTGTGATTCTTGTGGGTTCATGATCTCATTTTAGGATCCTGGAGTGATTTTTATGTGTTCATGATTCCATTTTGGATCGTGGTGTGACTCCATTTTAGGATCTTGGAGTGATTTTTATGGGTTCATGATCCCATTTTGGGATCTTGAAGTGATTTTTATGGGTTCGCGATTCCATTTTGGATCGTGGTGTGATTCTTGTGAGTTTATGATCCCATTTTAGGATCTTGGAGTGATTTTTATAGGTTCGCGATCCCATTTTAGGATCTTGGAGTGATTTTTATAGGTTCGCGATCCCATTTTAGGATCTTGGAGTGATTTTTATAGGTTCGTGATCCCATTTTAGGATCTTGGAGTGATTTTTATAGGTTCGCGATTCCATTTTGGATCGTGGTATGATTCTTGTGAGTTTATGATCCCATTTTAGGATCTTGGAGTGATTTTTATGACTTCGTGATTCCATTTTGGACCATGATATGATTTTTAAGCTTTCGTAATCAAATTTGTGTCGTGGTCGAATTCCATTTTGTGTCGTGGTGTGATTGTTGTGGTTTTCTTGCTTCTATTCGGGATCATGAGATTCTTATGGGTTTCGAATCCTGGAGTAATCATTAGAGTTTGTGACCCCATTTGGGATCCTAGTGGGATTATTAGGGTTCATCATCCAGTTCGGAGACCTTGTTTATGGGGTTGTGATGGAACTGATTAAATCCCTGATACTAGAGCGTTCAGATACTGTTCCTTCGTAAAGCGCCTGTTTGCTCTCGACGTCCGTTAAACCATAAATCCTAAATTAAATTCATATGAGAACAATCTTTGGTGAACTATATTATTGCTGTCTGGGCCAAAATAAATATCTCCGAAAAGAAATTGAAAGAAAAAAATAAAAATAAATGATGTTCAAAATAAAACAAATACAAAATCAAGTCTTTATTAATTTTTAATATATTATATGTTCTCATGTGCAAACAATTTTTGGAAATGCATTTTAGATATTTTATCGTTCATTCTCCAGTTTGGTGGGGCGGGGGTGGCTCAGTCGGTAGCGCGCCAGGTTCGTAATCTGTAGTTCCCAGGTTCGAGTCCCAGCTGGGTCAGCGTTGAGATTTATCTCCGCAAAATTCCCCGCCCTGCCCACGGTCAGTAGGGGACACCGATGGGCTTGGAAAAGCCGCCGTCCGTCGGATGCGACGTTAAGCCGTGGCTCCGTGTGCAGGAGAGCCATACCCTGCGCACGTTAAAGAACACACTGGATGGCCTTGACAGGAGGCTACCATCTGTCTCCCAACAGCTGTTCCAGTGGGTCCCCTCCCCCAACCTTCTCTGAGCCTTCGGGGTCCTTGTGACCTGGCCATTTAGCCCATGGTGTGCAAAAAAGTGCCGCCCAGAGGTAAAACAACCCAACTTAAAGAACACGATGTATGGCCTTGACGGGAGACTACCATCTGTCTCCCAACAGCTGTTCCAGTGGGTCCCTTCCCCCAACCTTCTCTGAGCCTTCGGGGACCTTGTGACCTGGCCATTTAGCCCATTGTGTGCAAAAATGTGCCGCTCAGAGGTAAAACTACTCAATTAACAACGTTCAAGAGCACGCTGGATGGCCTTGACGAGAGGCTACCATCTGTCTCCCAACAGCTGTTCCAGTGGGTCCCCTCCCCCAACCTCTGAGCCTTCGGGGTCCTTGTGACCTGGCCATTTAGCCCATGTTGTGCAAAAAAAGTGGCGCTCAGAGGTAAAACTACTCAATTAACAACGTTAAAGAACCCGCTGGATAGCCTTGACGGGAGGCTACCATCTGTCTCCCAACAGCTGTTCCAGTGGGTCCTTTCCCACAACCTTCTCTCAGCCTTCGGGGTCTTTGTGACCTGGCCATTTAGCCCATTGTGTGCAAAAAAAGTGCCGCTCAGAGGTAAAATTACTCAATTAACAACGTTAAAGAACACTCTGGATGGCCTTGACGAGAGGCTACCATCTGTCTCCCAACAGCTGTTCCAGTGGGTCCCCTCCCCCAACCTCTGAGCCTTCGGGGTCCTTGTGACCTGGCCATTTAGTCCATGTTGTGCAAAAAAAGTGCCGCTCAGAGGTAAAACTACTCAATTAACAACGTTAAAGAACCCGCTGGATGGCCTTGACGGGAGGCTACCATCTGTCACCCAACAGCTGTTCCAGTGGGTCCTTTCCCACAACCTTCTCTCAGCCTTCGGGGTCTTTGTGACCTGGCCATTTAGCCCATTGTGTGCAAAAAAAGTGCCGCTCAGAGGTAAAACTACTCAATTAACAACGTTAAAGAACACTCTGGATGGCCTTGACGAGAGGCTACCATCTGTCTCCCAACAGCTGTTCCAGTGGGTCCCCTCCCCCAACCTCTGAGCCTTCGGGGTCCTTGTGACCTGGCCATTTAGCCCATGTTGTGCAAAAAAAGTGCCGCTCAGAGGTAAAACTACTCAATTAACAACGTTAAAGAACCCGCTGGATGGCCTTGACGGGAGGCTACCATCTGTCTCCCAACAGCTGTTCCAGTGGGTCCCCTCCCCCAACCTTCTCTGAGCCTTCGGGGTCCATGTGACCTGGCCATTTAGCCCATGGTGTGCAAAAAATGTGCCGCTCAGAGAAAAAACAACCCAACCCAGAGTCAAAGATCTTGGTAGAAAATCTTCATTTGACTGAGCCACGCTCAACAAAGCGTACACAAATTTTCCTGTCAATTTGTGTTTAAACTGAGCTGGCAACTTTTATTTCACCAAAGAAGGATACTTATAAATGAAGAATTTAAGAACATTACATACAAAAATTTGAAACGTGTTGAACATTTGGTCTATAAGAGAATGCTCATAATTAATTTTACCATGGCATTTCCTTGAGGGGCTATTTATTTTTGTTATTTTTTTTTATTTCTTCAGCAATGCATCGCTTAGTTGGCTAAATGAGTTGAGTTTTTTAGACTTGCAACTTAAAAGTCTCCGGTTCGATTCCAGCTGCGAAAATGAACTCTTAGAGTTCATTTTTTGTCTATTTTTTTATAATTCATTTTATAACCTTGGGACGGAGGTGGCTCAGTCGGTAGCGCGCCAGGCTCGTAATCTGCAGTTCCCAGGTTCGAGTCCCAGCTGGGTCAGCTTTGAGATTTATCTCCGCCAAATTCCCCGCCCTGCCCACGGTCAGTAGGGGACACCGATGGGCTTGGAAAGGCCGCCGTCCGTCGGATGGGACGTTAAGACGTGGCTCCGTGTGCGGGAGAGCCATAACCTGTGCACGTTAAAGAACGCTGGATGGCCTTGACGGGAGGCTATCATCTGTCTCCCAACAGCTGTTCCAGTGGGTCCCCTCCCCCAACCTTCTCTGAGCCTTCGGGGTCCATGTGACCTGGCCATTTAGCCCATTTTGTGCAAAAAAGTGCCGCTCAGAGGTAAAACTACTCAATTAACAACGTTAAAGAACACGCTGGATGGCCTTGACGGGAGGCTACCATCTGTCTCCCAACAGCTGTTCCAGTGGGTCCCCTCCCCCAACCTTCTCTGAGCCTTCGGGGTCCTTGTGACCTGGCCATTTCAGCCGTCGTGTGCAGAAAAGTGGCGCTCACAGGTAAAACAATGCAACCTCCTCCAACCTTCAGTAAGTCCTTGAGGTCATTGTGACCTTGGCATTCACCGTATTTTGTGGAAAAATAGTTCCTACTAATCACGGATCGAGGCAATACCTACCATTTCGGAGTGTGGGGGGGGGTCAGAGAAAAACCTTTAACTTCCCTCTGAACGAGCACGTTCGTTTTATCTCCACGCAAAAAAGAAATTGAGATGCCCATATCTGCCATTCTGGTGATAAGTGATAACTGTCAAAAAAAGAGATCAATTTCTCTAGTGAACAAATGACTTACGACAAAAATTCTATTTTCCTTGTGTGTCTATTGCTTCCTCGAGCTTTCCTTATACTTATTGCGTTTTAATTCTGCTCTTGAGCGAATGGGAAAGTCTGCATCCTCCCCTCTACACGTGGCACTCGCGTGCTCCTCAATTGTTATCCCCGTCGTTTAGTTGTAAGGGGGGTGGGGGGCGGAGTATTGGTGGAAGCTGCGAACACGAATTGCAGGAACCGAAACATACGCCTGGTGAGCTACAGGTTTCCTAGAAGGAGGCGTTTGACGTCATCCTGCCGTAGCATGACGCGAGGTTGGCCGCCCGAGTCCGTCCTTGGCCTCTACACAAGGTGACGAGGTCGCCTGTCCACGTGGAAACCAGTCGCTCCGAGTGAGGAATGCCGCAGACTCTGTACGCTGCCACGTTTCACCACAATCCACTGGCGATGCAGAATTTCCTCCCTTGCCGCTCCGTGAGTCACACGGCGACTTCAGATTTCGACACTTGGGTCAAATGATGGGACTTGTTTTGTTTTTCACCTCTAACATCCGGAGATGTCTTCTTTCAGAGGATCGAATTCGCAATGTTATTCGGTGTTGAGGTGGATAACGTGATTCAGGGATGGATGGTGATGGTGTTAATCTGTTCGTTTTCGTCTCTGAGCGGCTTTGGGTTGGGTTGTTTCACCTCTGAGCGGTACTTTTTTGCACAATATGGGCTAAATGGCCAGGTCATATGGACCCCGAAGGCTCAGAGAAGGTTGGGGGAGGGGACCCACTGGAACAGCTGTTGGGAGACAGATGGTAGCCTCCCGTCAAGGCCATCCAGCGTGTTCTTTAACGTTGTTAATTGAGTAGATTTACCTCTGAGCGGCACTTTTTGGCACACCATGGGCTAAATGGCCAGGTCACATGGACCCCGAAGGCTCAGAGAAGGTTGGGGGAGGGGACCCACTGCAACAGCTGTTGGGAGACAGATGGTAGCCTCCCGTCAAGGCCATCCAGCGTGTTCTTTAACGTTGTTAATTGAGTAGTTTTACCTCTGAGCTGCACTTTTTTGCACACCATGGGCTAAATGGCCAGGTCACATGGACCCCGAAGGCTCAGAGAAGGTTGGGGGAGGGGACCCACTGGAACAGCTGTTGGGAGACAGATGGTAGCCTCCCGTCAAGGCCATCCAGCGTGTTCTTTAACGTTGTTAATTGAGTAGTTTTACCTCTGAGCGGCACTTTTTTGCACACCATGGGCTAAATGGCCAGGTAACATGGACCCCGAAGGCTCAGAGAAGGTTGGGAGAGGGGACCCACTGCAACAGCTGTTGGGAGACAGATGGTAGCCTCCCGTCAAGGCCATCCAGCGTGTTCTGTAACGTGCACAGGGTATGGCTCTCCTGCACACGGGGCAACGGCTTAACGTCCCATCCGACGGACGGCGGCCTTTCCAAGTCCATCGGTGTCCCCTACTGATCGTGGGCAGGGCGGGGAGTTTTGCGGAGATAAATCTCAACGCTGACCCAGCTGGGACTCGAACCTGGGAAATGCAGATTACGAGCCTGGCGCGCTACCGACTGAGCCACCCCCGCCCCCCTCTGAGCGGCACTTTTTTTTTGCACACAATAGGCTAAATGTCGAGTCACAAGGACCCCAAGGGCTTAGAGAATTTTTTAAAAATTTTTTGAAAAATCATCTGTTCTAATTATTACCGATGAGGGTGCGAAAGCGGCAGAATAAAAAAAAATTCGTTGTCTTTGAAAATGAGCATGCCACGTGCGCCAGAGGAAATATTCGAGTTTTGCTGCATTTAAAAAGTTTTTCCTACATTTAAAAGTAAGTTTTTAAATTTATCTCCGCAAAACTCCCGCCCTGCTACCGTCAGTAAGGGACACCGATGGGCTTGGAAAGACCGCCGTCCGTCGGGTGGAATTTTAAGCCGTGGCTCCGTGTGCGGGAGATCCATACCTTTTGCACGTTAAACAACACGCTGGATGGCCTTGACGGGAGGTTACCATCTGTCTCCCAACAGCTGTTCCAGTGGCTCCCCTCCCCCAACCTTCTCTGAGCCTTCGGGGTCCATGTGACCTGGCCATTTAGCACATGGTGTGCAAAAAAGTGCCACTCAGAGGAAAAACTACTCAATTAACAACGTTAAAGAACATGCTGGATGGCCTTGATGGGAGGCTACCATCTGTCTCCCAACAGCTGTTCCAGTGGGTCCTCTCCCCCAACCTTCTCTGAGCCTTCGGGGTCCATGTGACCTGGCCATTTAGCACATGGTGTGCAAAAAAGTGCCACTCACAGGTAAAACTACTCAATTAACAACGTTAAAGAACATGCTGGATGGCCTTGATGGGAGGCTACCATCTGTCTCCCAACAGCTGTTCCAGTGGGTCCTCTCCCCCAACCTTCTCTGAGCCTTCGGGGTCCTTGTGACCTGGCCATTTAGCCCATCGTGTGCAAAAAAGTGCCGCTCAGAGGTAAAACTACTCAATTAACAACGTTAAAGAACACGCTGGATGGCCTTGACGGGAGGCTACCATCTGTCTCCCAACAGCTGTTCCAGTGGGTCCTCTCCCCCAACCTTCTCTGAGCCTTCGGGGTCCTTGTGACCTGGCCATTTAGCACATGGTGTGCAAAAAAAGTGCCACTCAGAGGTAAAACTACTCAATTAACAACGTTAAAGAACACGCTGGATGGCCTTGACGGGAGGCTACCATCTGTCTCCCAACAGCTGTTCCAGTGGGTCCTCTCCCCCAACCTTCTCTGAGCCTTCGGGGTCCATGTGACCTGACCATTTAGCACATGGTGTGCAAAAAGTGCCACTCAGAGGTAAAACTACTCAATTAACAACGTTAAAGAGCACGCTGGATGGCCTTGACGGGAGGCTACCATCTGTCTCCCAACAGCTGTTGCAGTGGGTCCCCTCCCCCAACCTTCTTTGAGCCTTCGGGGTCCTTGTGACCTGGCCATTTAACTGATTTTGTGCAAAAAAAAGTGCCGCTGAAATGTAAAACAACCCTTCAGAGAGCATGTGGTCTAATTGTTTAGAAACCACATCCTGCAAATAACCAAACGTGACCTTTTTTTAAAATTTTTATCTTTAAGATACGAAAAGGATGACTAAGACCATTCGCTTTATTTCAAAAAAGAAGCGATAAAACCATGAAAGGCTTCCACTTCCTGTCTTTTTTTTAGCAGCCAGACGACGGCTTTGGTGGAGTTTATCTCTCTGAGATATCGGAACAAACAGGAAGGAATATGGCGACACTCAGCGGTCAGTCGTTGAAATAGATTGCATGCATATTGGCTGTGACTCATTCGCTCTCCTCCCAACAAGAGAGGACAGATTTTTTTTAATGCCAAAGGCCCAGAAATGTTGATATTGTAACGTGTCCCACTGGCAGACTGGTTAGCATGCTTACCATCTGGGTTCAGGCCTTCAAACGATGTCGTGCCGAGTCTAAAAATCTAGGTTGGGTTGTTTTACCTCTGAGCGGCACTTTTTTGCACACCATGGGCTAAATGGCTAGGCCACAAGGACCCCGAAGCTCAGAGAAGGTTGGGGGAGGGGACCCACTGGAACAGTTGTTAGAAGACAGATGGTAGACTCTCATCAAGACCATCCAGCTTGTTCTTTAACGTTGTTAATTGAGTAGTTTTACCTCTGAGCGGCACTTTTTTGCACACCGTGGGCTAAATGGCAAGGTCACAAGGACCCCGAAGGCTCAGAGAAGGTTAAGGGAGGGGACCGACTGGAACAGGTGTTGCGAGACAGATGGTAGCCTCCCGTCAAGGCCATCCAACGTGTTCTTTAACGTTGTTAATTGAGTAGTTTTACCTCTGAGTGGCACTTTTTTTGCACACCATGTGCTAAATGGTCAGGTCACAAGGACCCCGAAGGCTCAGAGAAGGTTGGGGGAGGGGACCCACTGGAACAGCTGTTCGGAGACAGATGGTAGCTTCCCATCAAGGCCATCCAGCGTGTTCTTTAACGTTGTTTATTGAGTAGTTTTACCTCTGAGTGGCACTTTTTTTGCACACCATGTGCTAAATGGTCAGGTCACAAGGACCCCGAAGGCTCAGAGAAGGTTGGGGGAGGGGACCCACTGGAACAGCTGTTGGGAGACAGATGGTAGCCTCCCGTCAAGGCCATCCAGCGTGTTCTTTAACGTTGTTTATTGAGTAGTTTTACCTCTGAGTGGCACTTTTTTTGCACACCATGTGCTAAATGGTCAGGTCACAAGGACCCCGAAGGCTCAGAGAAGGTTGGGGGAGGGGACCCACTGGAACAGCTGTTGGGAGACAGATGGTAGCCTCCCGTCAAGGCCATCCAGCGTGTTCTTTAACGTTGTTTATTGAGTAGTTTTACCTCTGAGTGGCACTTTTTTTGCACACCATGTGCTAAATGGTCAGGTCACAAGGACCCCGAAGGCTCAGAGAAGGTTGGGGGAGGAGATCCACTGGAACAGCTGTTGGGAGACAGATGGTAGCCTCCCATCAAGGCCATCCAGCGTGTTCTTTAACGTTGTTTATTGAGTAGTTTTACCTCTGAGTGGCACTTTTTTTGCACACCATGTGCTAAATGGTCAGGTCACAAGGACCCCGAAGGCTCAGAGAAGGTTGGGGGAGGGGACCCACTGGAACAGCTGTTGGGAGACAGATGGTTGTCTCCCGTCAAGGCCATCAAGCGTGTTCTTTAATGCGCAAACGGTGCCACGGCTTAACGTCCCATCCGACGGACGGCCGTCTTTCCAAGCCCATCGGTGTCCCCTACTGACCGTGGGCAGGGCGGGGAGTTTTGTGGAGATAAATCTCAATGCTAACCCAGCTGGGACTCGAACCTGGGAACTACAGATTAGGACCCCGTCGCGCTACCGACTGAGCCACCCACGCCCCAGGTGAATATTAGAACCACCAGTTTAAGGAAAACATTTCTCTGTGGCATCAGAAGATAGACTGAACAGAGAAATGGCAACAGTTTCATGTTATATCAGCAGAAAATAGTATCCAGGTCTGAATAACTTTTTCGATATGTTTGAATGAAAAATATGTCTGAAGATATATGAAAGATCTCAATCAAATGAATCTAAATCTCCATTTTTAAACCATATTTGATCATCATCATCATCATCATCATCATCATCATCATCATCATCATCATCATCATCATCATCATCATCATCATCATCATCATCATCATCAAACAGCCATGGGCTACGGAGGTCCAACCAGACCGTGCAATTTAGTTCTCCAAGCAAGTCTATCCTGAGCTACATCTGCTGCATCTGGCCACTGCACACCAATTCTAACAGGGTCCTGTTTGACATTGTCTGCCCACCGCATCCTAGGTCTCCCCCTCTTTCTGAGGCCTTTAGGCACACTGTTCATAACCCTATTCATCATCATCCTCAAGCAGCCATGGGCTACGGAGGTTCAACCAGACCATGCAATTTAGTTCTCCAAGCAAGTCTATCCTGAGCTACATCTACTGCATCTGGCCACTGCACACCAATTCTAACAAGGTCCTGTTTGACATTGTCTGCCCACCGCATCCTATGTCTCCCCTTCTTTCTGAGGCCTTTAGGCACACTATTCATAACCCTATTCATCATCATCATCCTCAAGCAGCCATGGGCTACGGAGGTTCAACCAGACCATGCAATTTAGTTCTCCAAGCAAGTCTATCCTGAGCTACATCTACTGCATCTGGCCACTGCACACCAATTCTAACAAGGTCCTGTTTGACATTATCTGCCCACCGCATCCTAGGTCTCCCCCTCTTTCTGAGGCCTTTAGGCACACTGTTCATAACCCTATTCATCATCATCATCCTCAAGCAGCCATGGGCTACGGAGGTTCAACCAGACCATGCAATTTAGTTCTCCAAGCAAGTCTATCCTGAGCTACATCTACTGCATCTGGCCACTGCACACCAGTGGGAGTTATGAACTTTGGAATATTTAACAGGTTACAAAAAAAGGACCCCAAAATTTAATTAATGTGTGATATGAAAATAAAGTGACTGATTATAGTGAACTAGGAACCTGTTTTAATTAAATTTTGGAGTCGATTTTTCTTTTACATCCTTCTATATATTCCACCATTTATAATTTTTGAATACTCAGCAAATATTGTTTAAAACTCGAGATTTCATTCATCGTTAGACATATTTTTCATTAAAAAACACAGGCGGGGGTGGCTCAGTCGGTAACGCGCCAGACTCGTAATCTGTAGTTCTCAGGTTCGAGTCGCAGTTGGGTCAGCGTTGAGATTTATCTCCGCAAAATTCCCCGCCCTGCCCACGGTTAATAGGGGACACCGATGGGCTTGGAAAGGCCGCCGTCCGTCAGATGGGACGTTAAGCCGTGTACCCGTGTGCGGGAGAGCCATACCCTGTGCACGTTAAAGAACATGCTGGATGGCCTTGACGGGAGTCTACCATCTGTCTCCCAACAGCTGTTCTAGTGGGTCCCCTCCCCCAACCTTCTCTGAGCCTTCGGGGTCCTTGTGACCTGGTCATTTAGCCCATGGCGTGCAAAAAAGTGCCGCTCAGAGGTTAAAACTACTCAATTAACGTTAAAGAACACGCTGGATGGCCTTGACGGGAGGCTACCATCTGTCTCCCAACAGCTGTTCCAGTGGGTACCCTCCCCCAACCTCTGAGCCTTCGGGGTCCTTGTGACTTTCCCATTTAGCCGGGTGTGCAAAAAAGTGCCGCTCAGAGGTAAAACAATTCAACATTAAAAAGCATTGCGAAGCAGTTATTGAGCTACGCACGACGTGATTTTCTCTTGAGATGACATGGAACTGTTTCCATTTCTCTCTCCAGAAGGGGGCGCTTCGAGCCCTCTTCCGATAAAAGGGCAAACTCTGAAATTCGGATGTCGGACTGCAAGTGAAGCAAGTGTCGTCCCACTTATCTCCGTTGCGGCTCTCTCATTATCCAGATTGAAATGCTTTCGCTTTAAACTGTTGCCATTCATTCAAAGTTGCGCATCTCGAAAAATACTTCATTGTTGTGTAAAGGGATCAAATACAAAAATCTTATCCTATACATCAGGGGTGGGCAATTGTTTTCGTATCTACACTGCGCATGCGTATCGACGTCGCCGTCCTAGTGGAAAATACGAGACGAATCTTCGGTCGCCCACGGGAAGGAAATCTCGGTTCAAGGCGGATTTTTCTGACTGTCTTGGCGGGCCACAAAAAACTCTTAGCGGGCCACAAAAAACTCTTAGCGGGCCACAAAAAACTCTTAGCGGGCCGAATGCGACCCGCGGGCAGCTATTTGCCCACCCCTGCTATAGATCAAGATGGATTCGTTTTATCTCTGAAGGGCAATTTTTTTGCACATATAATGGATTAAATATATGTACAGTCGCTCAACAATTATCGGAACACTATGGTTGATTACAGAATTCAGGAAAAAATATCTATAACGATTTTTTTTTAGAAATTAGTGATCTGGCAACCATGTAATATATAAAAAAAAAATCGCTGCCAGATATTTTTTCTGAATTCTGTAATCAACCATAGTGTTCGGATATTTTTTGAGGGACTGTACACGAAGGTTGCCAGATCACTAATTTCTAAAAAAAAAAATCGCTACCAGATATCTTTTTCTGAATTCTGTAATCAACCATTAGTGTTCGAATATATTTTTGAGCGACTGTACACGAAGGTTGCCAGATCACTAATTTCTAAAAAAATCGTTGGAAAATATTTTTTCTGAATTCTGTAATCATCCCTAGTGTTCAGATACTTTTCTGAGCGGCTGTATTTTATAGAAAAAGAAATATTATTTGCATTTTTCCTTTCATTCTTTAGTTGGCACTTCCACTGTTAGAGGGTGCTAAATGCGAAAAAAAATCTCATTCTTTTTGAAAACAATCTGTCGATATTTGCCAACGGTCTGAGGTCATTCTCTTAATTTGAAGCTAAACCCACAAAAATTCAGGTTTGTTGAAAAAAATCACACGAATTTTTTATTCCCAGTTTCTTTTTAAAAAGGTTTTGCATTTTCTGTTTTTACGCCTTTCCTTGGGCGGTGTCTTCACGAGCAGTTTAACGACACCCTTGTTCGGAGAACGAGAGTTCAAGAAACGGTTACGGTTATTCCTAATACACCCTCTGCAATATCCGCGAACGGGTGAGTTTAACCGTGAATCGAAATTGTTTTTTATCTTGGCGAAGCTGTTTGGCATTCTGTTGAGCTTTTATTCGTTTTTCGGTTCCTTTTTTTCTATTTTAACCTCGTGCCATGGCCGAGTGGTTAGCACGCTTGGCTACTGATTCTCGGGACCTGGGTTCGAGCCCCGGGGGGGCGGGGGGGGGGGCTCAGTCGGTAGCGCGCCAGGCTCGTAATCTGTAGTTCCCAGGTTCGAGTCCCAGCCGGGTCAGCGTTGAGATTTATCTCCGCAAAAATTGCCCGCCCTGCCCACTGTCAGTAGGGGACACCGATGGGCTTGGAAAGGCCGCCGTCCGTCGGATGGGACGTTAAGCCGTGGCCCCGTGTGCGGGAGAGCCATATCCTGTGCACGTTAAAGAACACGCTGGATGGCCTTGACGGGAGGCTACCATCTGTCTCCCAACAGCTGTTCCAGTGGGTCCCCTCCCCCAACCTTCTCTGAGCCTTCGGGATCCATGTGACCTGGCCATTTAGCCCATGGTGTGCAAAAAAGTGCGCTCAGAGGTAAAACAACCCAACCCAAAAATCGAGCCCCGGGTAAGGCATGGTTGTGTGTGTTGTTTTTCTACTGAGGTCCTGCCATCCTCACAGACCTACTACTTTGACATATAAACTGACAGGCTCCTGTCAGACCTCTGTGGCAAGCAGCTGCTTGAGGGGGTATTTATTTTTTTATTTCAAAAAACAGAGAAAATATTTTGACTGTTTGTAGACATTAAACTTCTTATTTTTGTTTTCAGATATTAAAAATATTTTTAGGATGCACGTGTGGCCGAGTGGTTAGCGCCCTTGACTACTAATCTAAGGGACCTGGGTTCGAGCCCGTAGTAAGGCATGGATGTATGTGTTGTTTTTCTGCTGACGTTGAATTTTGTATTATTTTATTAATTTTACTAAAAGATTTATATTATTTTACGTTATATTATTAGCCGTCCCATGGCCGAATGGTTAGCACGCTTGGCTACTGATCTAAGGGACCTGGGTTCGAGCCCTGGCACCCTTGGCTAGTGATCTAAGGGACCTGGGTTCGAGCCCTGGCACGCTTGGCTACTGATCTAAGGGATCTGGGTTCGAGCCCTGGCACGCTTGGCTACTGATCTAAGGGACCTGGGTTCGAGCCCTGGCACGCTTGGCTACTGATCTAAGGGACCTGGGTTCGAGCCCTGGAACGCTTGGCTACTGATTTAAGGGACCTGGGTTCGAGCCCTGGTATAGGCATGGCTGTTTGTGTCGTTTTTCTGCTGAGGTCCTGCCATCCTCAGACTTTCTACTCTGTCATATGAACTGACAGGCTCCTGTCAGACCTTTGTGGCAAGCAGCTGCTTGAGAAGGTATTTTTTTTTATTTATTATATTTGTTGAAATGTTAAGATTAGCTCTTTTCGAATCTCCCAAAAGTTTAAATTGCGCCCTCCAAACGGTGAAATAATTTAATTTTTTATAAAAATGAACATTGCAAGCGACGTATTTATGGTAGAAATTCTGAGGGTTGAATATGAGGGTCATAAGGTTTGCATTGACAACAATGAGTTCATAACTTATCCCATGGGGGTGGTGTTCGGTTGGGTTGTTTTACCTCTCAGCTGCAATTTTCTTACATGCAATGATCTAAATGGCCAGGTTACAAGGACCCCGAAGGCTCAGAGACGGTTGGGGGAGGGGACCCACTAGAACAGCTGTTGGGAGACAGATGGTAGCCTCCCGTCAAGGCCATCCAGTGTGTTCTTTAACGTTGTTAATTGAGTAGTTTTACCTCTGAGCGGCACTTTCTGGCATACCATGGGCTAAATGGCCAGGTCACAAGGACCCCGAAGGCTCAGAGAAGGTTGACCCGGGAACTGCAGATTACGAGCCTGGCGCGCTATCGACTGAGCCACCCCTGCCCTGATCTTGACGGGAAGCTACCATCTTCTCCCAACAGCTGTTCCAGTGGGACCCCTCCCCCAACCTTCTCTGAGCCTTCGGGATCCTTGTGACCTGGCCATTTAGCCCATTCTGTTCAAATAAGTGCCGCTCAGAGGTAAAACTACTCAATTAACAACGTTAAAGAACAAGCTGGATGGCATTGACGGGAGGTTGCTATCTGTCTCCCAACAGCTGTTCCAGTGGGTCCCCTCCCCCAACCTTCTCTGAGCCTTCGGGGTCCATGTGACCTGGCCATTTAGCCCATGGTGTGCAAAAAAGTGCGTTCAGAGGTAAAACAACCCAACCCAAAAATCGAGCCCCGGGTAAGGCATGGTTGTGTGTGTTGTTTTTCTGCTGAGGTCCTGCCATCCTCACAGACCTACTACTTTGACATATAAACTGACAGGCTCCTGTCAGACCTCTGTGGCAAGCAGCTGCTTGAGGGGGTATTTATTTTTTTATTTCAAAAAACAGAGAAAATATTTTGACTTTGTAGACATTCAACTTCTTTTTTTTGTTTTCAGATATAAAATTATTTTTAGGATGCACGTGTGGCCGAGTGGTTAGCGCCCTTGACTACTAATGTAAGGGACCTGGATTCGAGCCCCTAGTAAGGCATGGATGTATGTGTTGTTTTTCTGCTGACGTTGAATTTTGTATTATTTTATTAATTTTACTAAAAGATTTATATTATTTTACGTTATATTATTAGCCGTCCCATGGCCGAATGGTTAGCACGCTTGGCTACTGATCTAAGGGACTTGGGTTCGAGCCCTGGCACGCTTGGCTACCTGATCTAAGGGACCTGGGTTCGAGCCCTGGCAAAGCTTGGCTACTGATCTAAAGGACCTGGGTTCTAGCCCTGACACGCTTGGCTACTGATCTAAGGGACCTGGGTTCGAGCTCTGGCACGCTTGGCTACTGATCTAAGGGACCTGGGTTCGAGCCCTGGCACGCTTGGCTACTGATCTAAGGGACCTGGGTTCGAGCCCTGGTACGCTTGGCTACTGATTTAAGGGACCTGGGTTCGAGCCCTGGCACGCTTGGCTACTGATTTAAGGGACCTGGGTTCGAGCCCTGGTATAGGCATGGCTGTTTGTGTCGTTTTTCTGCTGAGGTCCTGCCATCCTCAGACTTTCTACTCTGGCATATAAACTGACAGGGTCCTGTCAGACCTCTGTGGCAAGCAGCTGCTTGAGGGGGTATTTATTTATTATTTATTATATTTGTTGAAATGTTAAGATTAGCGCTTTTCGAATCTCCCAAAAGTTTAAATTGCGCCCTCCAAACGGTGAAATAATTTAATTTTTTTTAAAAACGAACATGCAAGCGACTTATTTATGGTAGAAATTCTGAGGGTTGAATATGAGGGTCATAAGGTTTGCATTGACAACAATGAATTCATACCTTATCCCACAGGGGTGGTGTTCGGAACCCACTGGAACAGCTGTTGGGAGACAGATGGTAGCCTCCCGTCAAGGCCATCCAGCGTGTTCTTTAACTTTGGGTTGTTTTATCTCTGAGCGGTACTTTTTTGCACACATTGGGCTAAATGGCCAGGCACATGGACCCCGAAGGCTCAGAGAAGGTTGACCCGGGAACTGCAGATTACGAGCCTGGCGCGCTATCGACTGAGCCACCCCTGCCCAGATCTTGACGGGAAGCTACCATCTGTCTCCCAACAGCTGTTCCAGTGGGTTCCCTCCCCCAACCTTCTCTGAGCCTTCGGGGTCCTTGTGACATGGCCATTTAGCCCATTCTGCGCAAATAAGTGCAGCTCAGAGGTAAAACTACTCAATTAACAAAGTTTAAGAACACGCTGGATGGCCTTGACGGGAAGCTACCATCTGTCTCCCAACAGCTGTTCCAGTGGGTCCCCTCCCCCAACCTTCTCTGAGCCTTCGGGGTCCTTGTGACCTGACCATTTAGCCCATGGTGTGAAAAAAAGTGCCGCTCAGAGGTAAAACTACTCAATTAACAACGTTAAAGAACACGCTGGATGGCCTTGACGGGAAGCTACCATCTGTCTCCCAACAGCTGTTCCAGTGGGTCCCTTCCCCCAACCTTCTCTGAGCCTTCGGGGTCCTTGTGACCTGACCATTTAGCCCATGGTGTGAAAAAAAAGTGCCGCTCAGAGGTAAAACTACTCAATTAACAACGTTAAAGAACACGCTGGATGGCCTTGACGGGAAGCTACCATCTGTCTCCCAACAGCTGTTCCAGTGGGTCTCCTCCCCCAACCTTCTCTGAGCCTTCGGGGTCCTTGTGACCTGGCCATTTAACCCATGGTGTGGAAAAAAAGTGCCGCTCAGAGGTAAAACTACTCAATTAACAACGTTAAAGAACATGCTGGATGGTCTTGACGGGAAGCTACCATCTGTCTCCCAACAGCTGTTCCAGTAGGTCCCTTTCCCCAACCTTCTCTGAGCCTTCGGGGACCTTGTGACCTGGTCATTTAGCCCATGGTGTGGAAAAAAAGTGCCGCTCAGAGGTAAAACTACTCAATTATCAACGTTAAAGAACACTCTGGATGGCCTTGACGAGAGGCTACCATCTGTCTCCCAACAGCTGTTCCAGTGGGTCCCCTCCCCCAACATTCTCTGAGCCTTCGGGGTCCTTGTGACCTGGCCATTTAGCCCATTCTGTGCAAATAAGTGCAGCTCAGAGGTAAAACTACTCAATTAACAACGTTAAAGAACACGCTGGATGGCCTTGACGGGAAGCTACCATCTGTCTCCCAACAGCTGTTCAATGGGTCCCTTCCCCCAACCTTCTCTGAGCCTTCGGGGTCCTTGTGACCTGGCCATTTAGCCCATGGTGTGCAAAAAAAGTGCAGCTCAGAGGTAAAACTACTCAATTAACAACGTTAAAGAACACGCTGGATGGCCTTGACGGGAAGCTACCATCTGTCTCCCAACAGCTGTTCAATGGGTCCCTTCCCCCAACCTTCTCTGAGCCTTCGGGGTCCTTGTGACCTGACCATTTAGCCCATGGTGTGAAAAAAAAAGTGCCGCTCAGAGGTAAAACTACTCAATTAACAACGTTAAAGAACACGCTGGATGGCCTTGACGGGAAGCTACCATCTGTCACCCAACAGCTGTTCCAGTGGGTCTCCTCCCCAAACCTTCTCTGAGCCTTCGGGGTCCTTGTGACCTGGCCATTTAGCCCATGGTGTGCAAAAAAAGTGCCGCTCAGAGGTAAAACTACTCAATTAACAACGTTAAAGAACACGCTGGATGGACTTGACGGGAGGCTACCATCTGTCTCCCAACAGCTGTTCCAGTGGGTCCCCTCCCGCAACCTTCTCTGAGCCTTCGGGGTCCTTGTGACTTGGTCATTTAGCCCATGGTGTGGAAAAAAAGTGCTGCTCAGAGATTAAAACTACTCAATTAACAACGTTAAAGAACACTCTGGATGGACCTTGACGAGAGGCTACCATCTGTCTCCCAACAGCTGTTCCAGTGGGTCCCCTCCCCCTAACCTTCTCTGAGCCTTCGGGGTTCTTGTGACCTGGCCGTTTAAGCCGTCGTGTGCAAAAAAGTGCCGCTCAGAGGTAAAACAATTTCAGATGTTAACATTCCGCAAGAACTGACCTTGTTTAAAATAATAATAACGTTATTAGAAATATATTTTTTTAAAATATTTTTATATTATTGCTATTTATCATCAATGAATTAAACGAATCATCAAATTTTTAATTGAACTGATAACAAATCAATCAAACGAGTAAAAAATAATTTTTCACTCTGTAAAAAATCAATAATTTCGTAAAGAAATGAGCAAACCAATGTTTTTCAACTACTTCAGAATCTTTTAAACTATTGCATCCTCTAGAAGGGCTAACTCTGGTAAGCATCGATATAAATTCTCATCGTATCGGAATCCTTTAGCTTCATCTGCGAGTTGAGCGAGATCATTCCTGAGAAAGTGGCACACACCGACTACCTGTACACTCCGAAGAGTTCAGCACGACTCTTTGGCGAGGGCTTCTTGGCAGAGAGCCACCGAGCTGCGAATGTGGCCCACCTGTGTCGTCATCTTCCTGAAGTGTTTGTGTGTTCAGGCGCATGTGTCCACAGACTCACCTGACATGGTGCATCTGAGGATTCTCCAGTTGGAAGACGATCTCTTATTTTCTGTTGCGATTGAAGATGGGGGACACTTGTGGGTTGCACAGAGATCATTAAATAATCCTTGCATAGTTTTAGATGAACACTCGTAACAGATTAAGCTTTTTTTTTAAAAAGGCTACTTTTTTGGTTTCTTTAAAGTCAGCAGTTGCAGTCAATATTTAAAAAGAACAAAACTGTTTTCGGTTTTTTAAAAATTTTATTCAAAATGTGTTCTCTTCTAAACCTAATATTGCATTATCATTACTCAAAAAATTTGTGATCAATGTTCCTGTAAATACTTTATGATCACGAGTAAGTGTCCCTTGATTTTCTTTGTGGTTTTTAGCCAAGTGTCCCTTGATTTTCTTTGTGGTTTTTAGCCAAGTGTCCCTTGATTTTCTTTGTGGTTTTTAGCCAAGTGTCCCTTGATTTTCTTTGATTTTTTAGCCAAGTGTCCCTTGATTTTCTTTGAATTTTTTAGCCAAGGGCCCTTGATTTTCTTAACCAAGTGTCCCTTGTATTTCGTGTGGTTTTTTAGCCAAGTGTCCCTTGATTTTCGTTGTGGATTTTAGCCAAGTGGCCCTTGATTTTCGTTGTGGTTTTTAGCCAAGTGCCCCTTGATTTTCTTTGATTTTTTAGTCAAGTGCCCTTGATTTTCTTAGCCAAGTGTCCCTTGATTTTCTTTGAATTTTTAGTCAAGTGTCCCTTGATTTTCTTTGATATTTTTAGCCAAGTGCCCTTGATTTTCTTAACCAAGTGTCCCTTGTATTTCGTGTGGTTTTTAGCCAAGTGTCTCTTGATTTTCGTTGTGGATTTTAGCCAAGTGTCCCTTGATTTTCGTGTGGTTTCTAGCCAAGTGGCCCTTGATTTTCGTTGTGGTTTTTAGCCAAGTGTCCCTTGATTTTCTTTGATTTTTTTTAGTCAAGTGCCCTTGATTTTCTTGTGGTTTTAGCCAAGTGGCCCTTGATTTTCTTTGATTTTTTTTTAGCCAAGTGGCCTTTGATTTTCTTAGCCAAGTGTCCCTTGTATTTCGTGTGGTTTTTAGCCAAGTGTCCCTTGATTTTCGTGTGGTTTTTAGCCAAGTGTCCCTTGATTTTCGTTGTGGATTTTAGCCAAGTGCCCCTTGATTTTCGTTGTGGATTTTAGCCAAGTGTCCCTTGATTTTCGTGTGGTTTCTAGCCAAGTGGCCCTTGATTTCCGTTGTGGTTTTTAGCCAAGTGTCCCTTGATTTTCTTTGATTTTTTTTAGTCAAGTGCCCTTGATTTTCGTGTGGTTTTAGCCAAGTGGCCCTTGATTTTCTTTGATTTTTTTTTTAGCCAAGTGGCCTTTGATTTTCTTAGCCAAGTGTCCCTTGTATTTCGTGTGGTTTTTAGCCAAGTGTCCCTTGATTTTCGTTGTGGATTTTAGCCAAATGTCCCTTGATTTTCGTTGTGGATTTTAGCCAAGTGCCCCTTGATTTTCGTTGTGGATTTTAGCCAAGTGTCCCTTGATTTTCGTGTAGTTTTTAGCCAAGTGTCCCTTGATTTTCGTTGTGGATTTTAGCCAAGTGCCCCTTGATTTTCGTTGTCGATTTTAGCCAAGTGCCCCTTGATTTTCTTTGTTTTTTTAGTCAAGTGGCCCTTGATTTTCTTAGCCAAGTGTCCCTTGATTTTCGTGTGGTTTTTAGCCAAGTGGCCTTGATTTTCTTTGATTTTTTTAGCCAAGTGTCCCTTGATTTTCGTGTGGTTTTTAGCCAAGTGTCCCTTGATTTTCGTTGTGGATTTTAGCCAAGTGCCCCTTGATTTGCGTTGTGGATTTTAGCCAAGTGTCCCTTGATTTTCGTGTGGTTTTTAGCCAAGTGTCCCTTGATTTTCGTTGTGTATTTTAGCCAAGTGCCCCTTGATCTTCGTTGTGTATTTTTAGCCAAGTGCCCCTTGATTTTCGTTGTGTATTTTAGCCAAGTGCCCCTTGATTTTCGTTGTGGATTTTTAGCCAAGTGCCCCTTGATTTTCTTTGTTTTTTAGTCAAGTGGCCCATGATTTTCTTAGCCAAGTGTCCCTTGATTTTCGTGTGGTTTTTAGCCAAGTGCCCTTGATTTTCTTTGATTTTTTTAGCCAAGTTGCGCTTGATTTTCTTTGATTTTTTTTTTTTAGCCAAGTGGCCCTTGATATTCTTAGCCAAGTGTCCCTTGATTTTCGTGTGGTTTTTAGCCAAGTGTCCCTTGTTTTTCGTGTGGTTTTTAGCCAAGTGTCCCTTGATTTTCTTTGATTTTTTTTTTAGCCAATTGGTCTTTGATTTTCTTAGCCAAGTGTCCCTTGATTTTCGTGTGGTTTTTAGCCAAGTGTCCCTTGATTTTCTTTGATTTTTTTTTAGCCAAGTGTCCCTTGATTTTCGTGTGGTTTTTTTAGCCAAGTGTCCCTCGATTTTCGTTGTGGATTTTAGCCAAGTGCCCCTTGATTTTCTTTGTGTTTTTAACCAAGTGTCCCTTGATTTTTCGTTGTGGTTTTTAGCCAAAAATTTAAAATTGTGGTTGTCGTTGTGGTTTTTAGCCAAAAATTAGTGATCTGGCAACCTTCGTGTCACGTGACACGAAGATTGTCAGATCAATAATTTCTAAAAAAAATCGTTGCCACATATTTTTTCCGAATTCTGTAATCAACCAGTGTTCGGATATTTTTTGAGCGACTGTACACGAAGGTTGCCAGATCACTAATTTCTAAAAAAAACCGTTGCGAGATATTTTTTCTGAATTCTGTAATCACCCCTAGTGTTCGGATATTTTTTTGAGCCACTGTATAAGGGCATCACTACAAAGACTGAAGTCACTGCTTCCGATTCAGCTAATCAGTGGCGGCGCTACCTGTTTTGCCGCCGAAGTGGGCTTAGTCACTCTCTCCCCTTTCTTAAAATCTCAACTTAGATATTAATTTAGCTAGATTAAATATCATTTAAATAAAAGAAATGAAAATCAACTGGAAATGAACTATGCTTATTCGAGTCGACTTAACTGCAGGTAGGGTCGTTACTTTGCAAATACGCCGCCCGCTGCGGTTGCACAGGTTGCACGTGCGATTTAATTGAGTAGTTTTACCTCTCAGCGGCACCTTTTTGCACACCATGGGCTAAATGGCCAGGTCACAAGGACCCCGAAGGCTCAGAGAAGATTGGGGGAGAGGACCCACTGGAACAGCTGTTGGGAGACAGATGGTAGCCTCCCGTCAAGGCCATCCAGCGTGTTCTTTAACGTTGTTAATTGAGTAGTTTTACCTCTGAGAGGCACCTTTTTGCACACCATGGGCTAAATGGCCAGGTCACAAGGACCCCGAAGGCTCAGAGAAGGTTGGGGGAGGGGACCCACTGGAACAGCTGTTGGGAGACAGATGGTAGGCTCCCGTCAAGGCCATCCAGCGTGTTCTTTAAGTTGTTAATTGAGTAGTTTTACCTCTGAGCGGAACCTTTTTGCACACTATGGGCTAAATGGCCAGGTCACAAGGACCCCGAAGGCTCAGAGAAGGTTGGGGGAGGGGACCCACTGGAACAGCTGTTGGGAGACAGATGGTAGGCTCCCGTCAAGGCCATCCAGCGTGTTCTTTAACGTTGTTAATTGAGTAGTTTTACCTCTGAGCGGCACCTTTTTGCACACCATGGGCTAAATGGCCAGGTCACAAGGACCCCGAAGGCTCAGAGAAGGTTGGGGGAGGGGACCCACTAGAATAGCTTTTGGGAGACAGAGAGTTGCCTCCCGTCAAGGCCATGCAGCGTGTTCTTTAACGTGCACAGAGTATGGCTCTCCCGCACACTGGACCACGGCTTAACGTCCCATCCGACGGACGGCGGCCTTTCCAAGTACATCAGTGTCCCCTACTGACCGTTGGCAGGACGGGGAGTTTTGCGGAGATAAATCACAACGCTGACTCAGCTGGGATTCGAACCTGGGAACTGCAGATTGCGAACCTGGCGCGCTACCGACTGAGAGCTACCACCGCCCCTGCACGTGCGGTGATGCCGCCTCTGTAGCTAATTGCAACTCGAACCCTGACCCTCTCAGTTGACCTCTTCAGTTGCAGTGCGCTTAAGAGTGACTTTATGTCATTTAATTTCGTCAGCCTATTATTCTGATAAAAGTCGATTTTCCCTTTGAAAATTGGCTGAAACGTTACATTTAAAGAAAATAGCAAAATGAAATCACGAATAAATATTTCAGTGACTTTCATTTGTCAAGTAATGCGTGAAGGAATCGCTCTAATCTGCCGAAAAACTTCAATCATTTCTCACATGAAAACAGCCTTTTAGAAATACGTGTTACGAATGCCAAAAAACGTAAGTGCAGAAAAATATTTCCCAAAACAAGGAAAAGTGATCTTTTCCGAAGAAAACATCCCGAAAGTAAAATAACCCAAAACTCGTTTTATCGAAATCGTCACCATCATAACTGAAAAATTCCACCACCAGTCTTATTTACTGTTGTTGGTAACCAAAGCAACGCGTGGTCGTTCAGCCGTGGCGTCGCGCGAGAGACTGGTTGCCTTGGTGACTGCCGCTGCCACGTGACTCGTTAGCGCCGGCGCTGTGGTGTCCTGTTGAAGGGCAAGGCCCGTCGAGAAACAATGACTCTTATAATGTGGCGGTTACGAAGATCCGCCCCATTGGGATGGAGGTGCCTGACTCAGACGGAATAGCGGTCACGTGTTCTCATAAGGTTGGCGAGTTGTGGAGGGAAGAAGATTATATCGAAGCGACTTCGCTACGAACGGTTCGTGAAATTCTTTCATCCACGTTCAGTTCCACGAGCAGTAGAATGACCTTTCTTATACCGCTTTTTGAAGTTTGTTCAAGAGTTACTATTACAATGGGGAAGTGTCACGTGATGTGCGAAGTGTGATGTGTGTTCACTTCCTAAATAAAGTTCTCTTCTTCTAAAGCCTTCTAACCCCAGAACTGTCGACAGCATTCTTACGACGATGGTTTTCCAGGAAGTGCCAAAAATAAGTCGTCCTCCTTCCGGTATCGGTGATTTATTCGTCAGTTTTTTTGGTCTTCCGAAGTTTTAGAATTTTTGGTCGTTTCCCAACAGAAGGAAAAAAAAAAACTGCTGACTGTGTGTGAGATTGTTAAATAGTGATAAAAACAACAACAACCGGTAATACTGTTGAGCGAAATGCAAGAAATATTAAGTGGAAATCCTTTTTTTTGTTGGATTTTTGTGTGGTGTCGGAATATTCTGTAAACTTTGTGGATAAGAAACTGAAGGATACATCGTCATCAGTTACAACAGGATTCGTTAGTGTCGCCAGGATCCACCAGAATTATCAGTTGCACAAAGATCCACTAGCATCATCATTTACGTCAGGAACAAATAGCATCAATATTTACATCAGGATCCGTCATCAGCCGTCAGATTAGGATCCACCAGCATCATCGGCAGTCATACTAGGATCCACCAGCATCATCGGCAGCCATACTAGAATCTACCACCATCATCGGCAATCATACTAGGATCCACCAGCAGTCTCACTAGGATCCACCAGCATCACCGGCATATTAGGATCCACCAGCATCATCGGCAGTCTCACTAGGATCCACCAACATCATCGGCAGTCATACTAGGATCCACCAGCATCATCATCAGTCACACTAGGATCCACCAGCATCACCGGCATATTAGGATCCACCAGCATCACCGGCATATTAGGATCCACCAGCATCATCGGCAGTCACACTAGGATCCATCAGCATCACCGGCATATTAGGATCCACCAGCATCATCGGCAGTCACACTAGGATCCACCAGCATCATCGGCAGTCATACTAGGATCCACCAGCATCATCATCAGTCACATTAGAAACCACCAGCATCATCACACCAAGATCCACCAGCATCACCTAGATGCCAGTTTGCGTGGGAAGCTTTCAATCCATCACCAAGTATCACTAACAACGAATTTCATGCCATGAACAACAAAAGAAAACTGAATTTCGGTTGGAATTCAACAAATGCAGAAAGTTCTGGATCCTGTTATCTGAGTACTCGGCCGTCAGTGTCTACTGTTTACGTCTGAAAGTTCAAAGTACTCGATACTTAGTCGGATAGTTAACCTCCATTGTTTTCGCCTGGTCTGACCAATCCACTACAGATTCGCTGTTATCTGCCTCCCCTAATCTCCTGTGACGCCAGTTCAAAGGTTATCTCCTCCTCCCCCCCCAACACACAGCGGAGCAAGGATAGACCACTTCTCCGACGAGCCTGTGCTCGGAATGATCGTCTACTCGCCAGCAGCCTTCGAAGATCGCTCGTGTGCTAAGAATGGCCTCCTCCCGTAAGGGGAGGAGCTGCATTGGGTGTCGTGTGACCTGGCTCTAATGTTGACCCCGTTCGTATGAGTTCAAGGCGCCAAGATGTCTGGTCGTATCGAATGTCGGATGGCCGCCTCGTAATAACTACCGCGAGACGAGTTTGACGTTTGTCGAGATAGATTTTTTGTTCGGTGCCGTGTTTTAATTGTGGATGACCTCCTCATGCATTGGACCTGTTGGCACTTGGATCCCTGGAGTGTGTGGTTCTTCTGACACATGTTACCCACTTCTGCAAGCGTGTGATTCGTGTGGCCCATGTCCTATTCTCGGGTCAGGAATAGACGCCGACTGCCTGTTCTACCAGTGTCGGTAAAGATGGGGTCAGACCGTCTCTACAGAGAAGTCATCTACAGGCTCACTGTGAGATCTACAGGCTCACTGTGAGTGACGTTTTTTGTCGTTATTAATTATTTATTACGTGTCTGATGCGTGGATTCACTTCCTTGAAATTCGCAGTTCCACTTCCTTGTAAAGATTATGGAAGACGGAAATTGTGTTGGGTGTGGAATATTTTTGCGTTGAAGAGCTTTCTTGGAAGAAAGTTAATAACATTTTGTGTAGTTAAAAAACGGAAAGAAATTTAGCTTAGCGGATTTATTTAAGGGTTCGGTTGTTTGACCTCTGAGTCGCACTTTTTTTGCACACCATGGGCTAAATGGCTAGGTCACAAGGACCCCGTAGGTTCAGAGAAGGTTGGGGGAGGGGACCCACTGGAACAGCTGTTGGGAGACAGATGGTAGCCTCCCGTCAAGGCCATCCAGCGTGTTCTTTAACGTTGTTAATTGAGTAGTTTTACCTCTGAGTGGCACTTTTTTTGCACACTATGGGCTAAATGGCCAGTTCACAAGGACCCCGAAGGCTCAGAGAAGGTTGGGAGAGAGGATCCACTGGAACAGCTATTGGGAGACAGATGGTAGCCTCCCGTCAAGGCCATCCAGTGTGTTCTTTAACGTTATTAAGTAATTTTACTTTTGATTGGCATTTTTTTACACACAGTGAGCTAAATGGCCAGGTCATAAGGACCCCGAAGGTTCAGATAGAGTTTGGGGGGGACCCACTGGAAGAGCTCTTGGGAGACAGACGGTAGTCTTCCGTTAAGGTCATCTAGTGTGTTCTTTAACGTGTGTTGAGTATGGCCACGACTTAACGTCCCATCCGACGGACGGCGACCCTTCCAAGCCCATCGGTGTCCCCTACTGACCGTGGGCAGGGCGGGGAGTTTTGCGGAGATAAATTTCAACGCTGACCCAGCTGGGACTCGAACCTGGGAACTGCAGATTACGAGTCTGGCGCGCTACCGATTGAACCAACTCTGCCCATTCAATAAAAAAAAAATGGGAACATCCTTATGTTAATAGACAGCCAAGTTGATGCTTTGTAATTTTTGAGATAATTTTTTATGGGAGAAACTGATAAGAGATATCAACCACATCTATTTCAATTTCCAACATTATTCGTTCAGAAATTTATTTAAGTTTATCTATCGATTAATGGCAACGCCAGTCATGAATATTTGTTTCCGAATTGACCATCATTTCCAAACAGGACACAGAATAACCATTGACAAAGAAATCAAGAAATACTTTTTATCTATATAATAAGAGTTTGTCTCTGGCAGCCATAACTCATCGGGATATCAACGTACACGCTCCAAATTTTCTGAGAATGTTTCAGATTGTGGTCCGGATTGCAGTGCCAAATTTCAGGTCGAAAGTCCAAAAGGGAGGCTTGCTAGAAGCAAAAATAGTTACCATGCTATTCCTACGGGAAACGAGAATCGCTGTCCAATTTACTGTTGCCATTTTCTGCTCCCTAACTATGAAAGTAAAGAGTTAAAATAGCATTTAAATCTTCTGCTGCAAATCTGATGCCGTTGACAGATTCCCCACATTTCCCAAAAGCATTATTTAGGCGTTCCGTTGTAGTTAGGGACTTGATTTCTAATCAAACATGGGGTCTTGAGCACAGATGAACATTTGGAACCATTTTTTTTATCGGAATTACTAGTAATAAGTGAAAAATATATTATTATCATGCTTTGTTTTGAATATCTAATAAAAAAATTGAATTTTATATTAATTTCAAATATATTTTTCGCAGACGACCTTTCCTACTTATTACGCATAATACCCCCCGACAACAGAGAAAAAGTATAGGGCGATAATCTAGCAAATGGTGTCTAAAGGGGCCGCAGAATTTTAGTGTGCCCGGTGCAGTAAATACCAACCAAGAGGCGTCACTTCTGACGATCCTTAATATCAAGCAGCTGCTTGAGGGGGTGATATTTTTGCCATAAAAACTTCTGACGATCCTTAACAGCAAGCAGCTGCTTGAGGGGGTGATATTTTTGCCATAAAAACTTCTGACGATCCTTAACAGCAAGCAGCTACTTGATGGTGCGATATTTTTGCCATAAAAACTTCAGACGATCCTTAATAGCAAGCAGCTGCTTGAGGGGTGATATTTTTACCATAAAAACTTCAGACGATCATTAACAGCAAGCAGCTGCTTGAGGGGGTGATATTTTTTGCCATAAAAACTTCAGACGATCCTTAATAGCAAGCAGCTGCTTGATGGTGCGATATTTTGCCATAAAACTTCAGACGATCCTTAGTAGCAAGCAGTTGCTTGATGGTGTGATATTTTTGCTATAAGAAACTTCAGACGATCCTTAGTAGCAAGCAGCTGCTTGATGGTGCGATATTTTTGCCATAAAAACTTCAGACGATCCTTAGTAGCAAGCAGCTACTTGATGGCGCGATATTTTTGCCATAAAAACTTCAGACGATCCTTAATAGCAAGCAGCTGCTTGAGGGGGGGGTGATATTTTTACCATAAAAACTTCAGACGATCCTTAATAGCAAGCAGCTGCTTGATGGTGCGATATTTTTACCATAAAAAACTTCAGACGATCCTTAAGAGCAAGAAGCTGCTTGAGGGGGTGATATTTTTGCCATAAAAACTTCAGAAGTGATGGAACGTTGAATTTGACTCTCAAAGTAATATCGGTGTTTTTACCTTTTTGCTTTTCGAATTTCAGGCTAAGGAATTAAGGGAATTATGTTATCTTCTCTTTCTTTCAAATGTTATCTCTGATTTGTTTTCCATGAAAGCAAACTTGCTTTTCTTATGTTATGGAAGTCCAGAATCTCTCTTACTTCCTTAGCTTGCAATTCAAACAATGCACACCCGCTGCTTGGAAATCAGCGCTAGAAATAAGATTTTTCTTTATTATTGTCAGTAATGGCCAGGTTGTAGCAATAGTCTTATATAAATACAGTAAACGAGCACTTTATTCCGTACAATTCCGAGTTATATCAATATTAATAAGATACAGAACTCGGCGACTTCTTAAGTAAGCTTTTTATGAAAAATATATGACAGAAGATAATTTTAAGATCTGAATTAAATCTTTTTCAATCTCGATTTTTAAGAATATTCTTCCGGTATTCAGAATTGTGGAATTTAAAATATTTAACAGCAACAATGTCAATTTAAATAATTTAGCTGTAAAGTTAGTAAAAAACAAGTTAAAACGAAAGTATTAACCGTTACACTAAACTTTACTAACACATGTAAGATTATTTTTAGTGGTTGGCATAAAAATTAAGTTAATTTTCACCAATTTGAATTTTCCTTTGCAGAATCGAGATTAAAATAGACATTAAAATTGGTTTGATGGAGATCTTTAAAATATCTTCAGTCACATATTTTTCATAAAAAAACTTCAGAAAGTACTGAGTTCTGTATCGATGTTACGTTGGGTTGTTTTACCTCTGAGCGGCACTTTTTTGCACACCATGGGCTAAATGGCCAGGTCACATGGACCTAAAGGCTCAGAGAAGGTTGGGGGAGGGGACCCACTGGAACAGCTGTTGGGAGACAGATGGTAGCCTCTCGTCAAGGCCATTCAGCGTGTTCTTTAACGTGCACATTGTATGGCTCTCCCGCACACGGGGCCACGGCTTAACGTCCCATCCGACGGACGGCGGCCTTTACCAAGCCCATCGGTGTCCCCTATTGACCGTGGGCAAGGCGGGGATTTTGCGGAGGTAAATCTCAACGCTGACCCAGCTGGGACTCGAACCTGGGAACTACAGATTACGAGCCTGGCGCGCTACCGACTGAGCCACCCCCGCCCCGTATCGATGTTACGATCAACATGATATGGAACTGTATCTCATGAAGTGGCTTCTTGTCTATTGCTGAACAAACGTATTCTCTTAAGCTCTGCTGTCCGCCAGGGATCGCTGCAAATTCAATTGGGAAACATTGCTGTAATAAAACGGCTATTCTTTTCGCCTGGTTAAGAACAAAAAAAATAATTATTTTTCATTATTTCCTTTACATTAGAGTTATGTAAATAATTTACAGAAACGTTGTCGTTGACGCGAGGTATTTGAGAAACAGATTCCAGTACAATGGACTTGTTAGAATAAATCCTTGGCACGGCGTCCCAGTTTAAAATAATTTCAGATAATGAAAAGGTAGTGTACATTGAATAGTGTTACAATATCGGATAGAGGTCGCATTCCACTTTAATTGTATTATTTAAAGAGTACATCGTTAAGATTTCACAAGTTTGCTTCTTACACTATTATTGTTATCGAGAAATAATAGATCATTATAAAGGCCACCGCAGGCAGCTGAGAATATAAAAAAGAATCCAGCAAACATTAATGGGGGAAAAAGTGACTTCACTAACCGAAACAAGCAAAATAATTTTACGCAAAAATGTATAATTCTTGACCTACAGTTGGCCGAGTGGTTAGCACGCTTGGCTACTGATCTACGGGACCTGGGTTCGAGCCCCGGATTAAGGCATGGATGTATGTGTCGTTTTTCTGCTGAGGTCCTGCCATCCTCTCAGACCTTCTACTGTGGCATATAAACTGACAGGCTCCTGTCAGACCTCTGTGGCAAGCAGCTGCTTGAGGGGGGTATTTATTTATTTATTTATTATCTGTCTCCCAACATCTGTTCGGGTATTTCATCATCAGGCCACTTTTGTGAGGTCCCCGTGTGGATTGTGTGATTGGATCGTGTGGGCTCTCTCACAGAAATATTGAGCGTGTGCAGTTACCGTTCACAGCAAACTGGAGCGGTTGCGGTTAATGTTCACAGCACATTGGATCGTGTGAGCTCACAAAGACCTAGATCGTGTGGGCTCACTCACGGAAATATTGAGCGTGTGCAGTTACCGTTCACAGCAAACTGGAGCGTGTGCAGTAACTGCACACGCTCCAGTTTGCTGTGAACGGTAACTGGAGCGTGTACAGTTGCTGTACACGCTGGACGTTTGTGTCGTTTTTCTGCTGAGGACCTGCCATCCTCTCAGACCTTCTACTATGGCATATAAACTGACAGGCTCCTGTCAGACCTCTGTGGCAAGCAGCTGCTTGAGGGGGTGTTTATTTTTTTATTTTATTACAGTGAATTCTAATCGATACGGCTAAATGACTAACAGATTAAGCTGCGGCTTAGGGCTTACCTCTTTTTTCCACTACATACCAAAGGGCCCCTAAATGTTCTTCATCTCAGGGCCCCTGGGACTATAATACCACTATATAACCACTGATTATAGATGCACTGAATATCTATTTGGAAACTTTCCATTAAGGCTATCGAGGCAAGCATTTTTAAAGTGTATAGAGATGGGATGTGTTGTTTACTTACAAGGAACAATGTTTTGCCCATAGTAGGCTAAATGGCCAGGTCACAAGGACCCCAAGGGCTCAGAGAAGGTTAGGGGAAAGGGACTCAATGGATAGCTGTTAGAGTTGGGTTGTTTCATCTCTGAGCGGCACTTTTTTTGCACACAATGGGCTAAATGGCCAGGTCACAAGGACACCGAAGGCTCAGAGAAGGTGGGGGAGGGGACACACCAGAACAGCTGTTGAGAGACAGATGGTAGCCTCCCGTCAAGTCCATCCAGCGTGTTCTTTAACGTTGTTAATTGAGTAGTTTTACCTCTGAGTGGCACTATTTTGCACACAATGGGCTAAATGGCCAGGTCACAAGAACACGGAAGGCTCAGAGAAGGTTGGGGGAGGGGACCCACTGGAATAGTTGTTGAGAGACAGATGGTAGCCTCCCGTCAAGACCATTCAGCGTGTTCTTTAACGTTGTTAATTGAGTAGTTTTACCTCTGAGTGGCACTATTTTGCACACAATGGGCTAAATGGCCAGGTCACAAGGACACGGAAGGCTCAGAGAAGGTGGGGGAGGGGACCCGATTGAACAGCTGTTGGGAGACAGATGGTAGCATCCGGTCAAGGCCATCCAGCGTGTTCTTTAACGTTGTTAATCGAGTAGTTTTACCTCTGAGCATAACTTTTTTGCACAGCATGGGCTAAATGGCCAGGTCACAAGGACCTCGAAGACTCAGAGTTGGGGGGGACCCACTGGAACAGCTGTTGAGAGACAGATGGTAGCCTCCCGTCAAGACCATCCAGCGTGTTCTTTAACGTTGTTAATTGAGTAGCTTTACCTCTGAGCGGCACTTTTTTTGCACACCATGGGCTAAATGGCTAGGTCACAAGGACGCCAAAGGCTCAGAGAAGTTGTGGGAGGGAACCCATTGGAACAGCTGTTGGGATTAGATGGTAACCTCCCTCACGGCCATCCAGTGTGTTCTTTAACGTGCACAGGGTATGGCTCTACCGCATACGGAGCCACGGCGTAACGTCCCATCCGATAGACAGCTGCCTTTCCAAGTCCGGATAGCTCTTAAGAGACAGATGTTAGTCTCTTGTTAAGGCCATCCAGTATGTTCTATAACGTGCACAGGACCAGGGCTTAAAGTCCCATCCGACGGATTGTGGGAGTTTTGTGGAGGTGAATCTCATCTGAATGGCAAACCATTTGTCACAACATTTGTTAAAAGGAAAATACGTCACAGAGCAGTAAGGATGATAAACACCCCCTCAAGCAGCTGCTTGCCACAGAGGTCTGACAGGAGCCTGTCAGTTTATATGCCATAGTAGAAGGTCTGAGAGGATGGCAGGACCTCAGCAGAAAAACGACACAAACGTCTAGCGTGTACAGCAACTGTACACGCTCCAGTTACCGTTCACAGCAAACTGGAGTGTGTGCAGTTACTGCACACGCTCCAGTTTGCTGTGAACGGTAACTGCACACGTTCAATATTTCCGTGAGTGAGCTCACACGATCTAGGTCTTTGTGAGCTCACACGATCCAATGTGCTGTGAACATTAACCACAACCGCTCCAGTTTGCTGTGAACGGTAACTGCACACGCTCAATATTTCCGTGAGTGAGCCCACACGATCTAGGTCTTTGTGAGCTCACACGATCCAATGTGCTCTGAACATTAACCGCAACCGCTCCAGTTTGCTGTGAACGGTAACTGCACACGCTCAATATTTCCGTGAGTGAGCCCACACGATCTAGGTCTTTGTGAGCTCACACGATCCAATCACACAATCCACACGGGAACCTCACAAAAGTGGCCTGATGATGAAATACCCGAACAGATGTTGGGAGACAGATAATAAATAAATAAATAAATACCCCCTCAAGCAGCTGCTTGCCACAGAGGTCTGACAGGAGCCTGTCAGTTTATACATCATAGTAACAAGGTAGAAAAAGCGAAAGTCAGACGATGTTAGAATTTCTCTGTGTCATAGAAATGATTGTTGCTTGATTGTTGCTGTTCTAAATAGGCCATGGGCGTGTCTGCAGTTAATCAGGACGCTTGTAAGAGAATGCCACGTGCATTGGGGTTGGACGCACGAATGCTGGCTTTGTTGTCTGCTGCGTCACCCCCACGTGGTGGTGGGGATATGGTGGAACCCGTCTCGCATTGTAAGTCGCGTGGTCGCACGAAAATCGGCGACATTTCCTGTCTTCTGGCAGAAAATAATAGAGGTTGTCGATTGTAAATGAGTTTTCAGAGTGCTCAGACCTCTGTGGCAAGCAGCTGCTTTTATTTTTTTATTTTATTTAAAATAACCGATGGCGTATAGGAAAATTACTGGTTCCCCAATCGCAAGAAATGTTTTGGGGGCCCCCTTTGTGAAAATACACAGTCGTATCAGAATAATACGACCACCTACCATTATGAATATATATTATGTATATGTATTATGAGCCGTCCCATGGCCGAGTGGTTAGTGCGTTTGGCTACTGATCTAAGGGACCTGGGTTCGAGCCCTGGGTTAAGGCATGGCTGTATTGTGTCATTTTTCTGCTGATGTCCTGCCATCCTCTCAGACATTCTACTATGGCATATAAACTGACAGGTTCCTTTCAAACCTCTCTGGCAAGAAGCTGCTTGAGGGGGTATTTATTTCTATATATTATGACCATATTACCATATATGAATATATATTATGGTAGGTGGTCATATTATTCTGACACGACTGTGTACATTAGCTTTTAAATTATAGAAATTTTATAATTTTATTTCGTATTAATATATCTGTTTTGAAAGTTTAAATTTTTAGAACATACAGATATATTCTCATAAAATTAAAATTATTATGTTTCGATGCAGGGCTTGGTCTAGCGGCAAAGGGGGCGGCACCTTCCCATTGAAAATGCTAGTAAGAGTTTTTTTAGAGGTTTGGGTTGGGTTGTTTTACCTCTGAGCGGCACTTTTTCTGCACACCATGGGCTAAATGGCTAGGTCACAAGGACCCCGAAGGCTCAGAGATGGTTGGAGGAGGGGACCCACTGGAACAGCTGTTGGGAGACAGATGGTAGCCTCCCGTCAAGGCTATCCAGTGTGTTCTTTAAATGTTGTTAATTGATTAGTTTTACCTCTGAGCGGCACTTTTTTGCACACCATGGGCTAAATGGCCAGGTCACAAGGACCCCGAATGGTCAGAGAAGGTTGGGGGAGGGGACCCACTGGAACAGCTGTTGAGAGATAGATGGTAGCCTCCAATCACAGCCATCCAGCGTGTTCTTTACCGTGCATAAGGTATGGCTCTCCCGCACACGGAGCCAAGGCTTAACGTCTCATCTGATGGACCGCGGCCTTTCCAAGCCCATCGGTGTCCCCTGCTGACCGTGAGCAGGACGGTGAATTTTGCGCAGATAAATCTCAACGATGACCCAGCTGACCCTTGTGACCTGGCCATTTAGCCCATTGTATACAAAAAAGAAGGGAAAGCCATACTCTGTACATGTTAAAGAACACGCTGGACGGCTTTTACATGAGTCTATCATCATCAGAGGGTCCCCTAACCTTCTTGGAGCCCTCCGGGTCCTTGTGACTGGCCATTTACCCATTGTGTACAAAAAAAGTTTGCTCTTAGAAGTGAAACCACTCAGCTTTGGACATACTATGTAAGTCCACCAGAATCAAAAACTTCAAGGAAGAGTTCACGTGGCTAATGACCTAAGGGACCTGGGTTCGAGCCCCGGATAAGGCATGGATAGTTGTGTCATTTTTCTGCTGAGGTCCTGCCCTCTTCTCAGACCTACTCTGGCATATAAACTGACAGGCTCCTGTCAGACCTCTTTGGCAAGCAGCTTCTTGAGGGGGTATTAATTTTTTTTTTCACGTGCAGGATCACTTCGAAATTTCTTTCATAAGTGATAAGTTTTGGTAACCGGAACATATTGCTCAGCAGACGTGCAATCTACATTCTTATCAGCTGTTTTGCAATAACATCTGTCGAAGTGTTATCAAAATCTGTTTATCAGAGAGATGGAAAGGAATTCTGTGGACTGAAACCACGATCGCCACATTTGATGCTATGCACTTGTGAGATTCTTGGCAATGGCTGACACCATTGCAACAGTGGTGAGGAATAAACAACAAAGAATGGACAGATAGTAACAGTTACATCATAGCCAAGTAAGAACATCAAATTGAATATCGAATTACACGATTTAGTGACTGTAGTGCACTGTTTGCCATGATTGATAATCTCGCAGCTGGCAAGAATTGTGTTAAGAAAATATTTAAGGAACTCCCCGCCCTGCCCACTGTCAGTAGCGGACACCGATGGGCTTGGAAAGGCCGCCGTCCGTCGGATGGGACGTTAAGCCGTAGCCCCGTGTGTGGGAGAGACATACCCTGTGCACGTTAAAGAACACGCTGGATGGCCTTGACGGGAAGCTACCATCTGTCTCCCAACAGCTATTTTAGTGGTTCTCCTCCCCCAACGTTCTCTGAGCCTTCGGGGTCCTTGTGACCCGGCAATTTAGCCCATGGTATGCAAAAAAAAGTGTCACTCAGAGGTAAAACTACTCAATTAACAGTGTTAAAGAACACGCTGGATGGCCTTGACGGGAGGCTACCATCTGTCTCCCAACAACTGTTCCAGTGGGTCCCATCATCCAACCTTCTCTGAGCCTTCGGGGTCCTTGTGACCTGTCCATTTAGCCCATTGTGTGCAAAAAAGTGCCACTTAAAGGTAAAACAACCCAACCCTGTCACACATCTGTGGCAAGCAGCTGCTTGAGGAGATATTTATAAAGTTTAATTTTTTTAATCCTAAAACCCGAGCAATGTCAAACAATTGTTCTATTATTTAAACAAACAAGAAATCAGCTGCTAGCAGTCCGTGTCCCCCACCCCCCTGTCGATGACAAGTCCCTACCCTCACCTCAAATCAGACGAATTGGTGCGCGCGATAAACGGGAGTGTCACGACATCTTCAACTTCCTCCTTTACAACAACGATTTGGATCTTTTGAACAATGAAGAGGAATGCGAAGATGAAGAAGAAACGACTCGGGATAGAAAGCTCAACCATTCTCATTTGATAAAAAAATAAAAAATAAATACCCCCTCAAGCAGCTGCTTGCCACAGAGGTCTGACAGGAGCCTGTCAGTTTATATGCCATAGTAGAAGGTCTGAGAGGATGGCAGGACCTCAGCAGAAAAACGACACAAACGTCCAGCGTGTACAGCAACTGTACACGCTCCAGTTACCGTTCACAGCAAACTGGAGTGTGTGCAGTTACTGCACACGCTCCAGTTTGCTGTGAACGGTAACTGCACACGCTCAATATTTCCGTGAGTGAGCCCATACGATCTAGGTCTTTGTGAGCTCACACGATCCAATGTGCTGTGAACATTAACCGCAACCGCTCCAGTTTGCTGTGAACGGTAACTGCACACGCTCAATATTTCCGTGAGTGAGCCCACATGATCTAGGTCTTTGTGAGCTCACACGATCCAATGTGCTGTGAACATTAACCGCAACCGCTCTAGTTTGCTGTGAACGGTAACTGCACACGCTCAATATTTCCGTGAGTGAGCCCACACGATCTAGGTCTTTGTGAGCTCACACGATCCAATGTGCTGTGAATATTAATGGAAAACGCTCCAGTTTGCTGTGAACGGTAACTGCACACGCTCAATATTTCCGTGAGTGAGCCCACACGATCTAGGTCTTTGTGAATTCACACGATCCAATGTGCTGTGAACATTAACCGCAACCGTTCCAGTTTGCTGTGAACGGTAACTGCACACGCTCAATATTTCCGTGAGTGAGCCCACACGATCTAGGTCTTTGTGAGCTCACACGATCCAATGTGCTGTGAACATTAACGGAAAACGCTCCTGTTTGCTGTAACGGTAACTGCACACGCTCAATATTTCCGTGAGTGAGCCCACACGATCTAGGTCTTTGTGAATTCACACGATCCAATGTGCTGTGAACATTAACCGCAACCGTTCCAGTTTGCTGTGAACGGTAACTGCACACGCTCAATATTTCCGTGAGTGAGCCCACACGATCTAGGTCTTTGTGAGCTCACACGATCCAATGTGCTGTGAACATTAACGGAAAACGCTCCAGTTTGCTGTGAACGGTAACTGCACACGCTCAATATTTCCGTGAGGGAGCCCTCACGATCTAGGTCTTTGTGAATTCACACGATCCAATGTGATGTGAACATTAACCGCAACCGCTCCAGTTTGCTGTGAACGGTAACTGCACGCTCTCAATATTTCCCTGAGTGAGCCCACACGATCCAGGTCTTTGTGAGCTCACACGATCCAATCACATAATCCACACGGGGACCTCACAAAAGTGACCTGATGATGAAATACCCGAACAGTTGTTGGGGGACAGATAATAAATAAATATCCCCTCAAGCAGCTGCTTGCCACAGAGGTCTGATAGGAGCTGTCAGTTTATATGCCAGAGTAGAAGGATCTGAGAGGATGGCAGGAACGCAGCAGAAAAGCATCACATACAACCATGCCTTATCCAGGACTCGAACCCAGGTCCGTTACATCTGTAGCGAAGCGCGCTAACCACTCGGCCATAGTGTTCGGATACTTTTTTCAGCGACTGTAGGTGGTCATATTATTTTGATACTAGATCGTGTGGGCTCACTCACGTAAATATTGAGTGTGTGCAGTTACCGTTCACAGCAAACTGGAGCGGTTGCGGTTAATGTTCACAGCACATTGGATCGTGTGAGCTCACAAAGACTAGATCGTTTGGGCTCACTCACGGAAATATTGAGCGTGTGCAGTTACCGTTCACAGCAAACTGGAGCGGTTGCGGTTAATGCTCACAGCACATTGGATCGTGTGAGCTCACAAAGACCTAGATCGTGTGGGCTCACTCACGGAAATATTGAGCGTGTGCAATTACCGTTCACAGCGAACTGGAGCGGTTGCGGTTAATGTTCACAGCACATTGGATCGTGTGAGCTCACAAAGACCTATATCGTGTGGGCTCACTCACGGAAATATTGAGCGTGTTCAATTACCGTTCACAGCAAACTGGAGCGGTTGCGGTTAATGTTCACAGCACATTGGATCGTGTGAGCTCACAAAGACCTAGATCGTGTTAGCTCACTCACGGAAATATTGAGCGTGTGCAATTACCGTTCACAGCAAACTGGAGCGGTTGCGGTTAATGTTCACAGCACATTGGATCGTGTGAGCTCACAAAGACCTAGATCGTGTGGGCTCACTCACGGAAATATTGAGCGTGTTCAATTACCGTTCACAGCAAACTGGAGCGGTTGCGGTTAATGTTCACAGCACATTGGATCGTGTGAGCTCACAAAGACCTAGATCGTGTGGGCTCACTCACGGAAATATTGAGCGTGTGCATTTACCGTTCACAGCAAACTGGAGCGGTTGCGGTTAATGTTCACAGCACATTGGATCGTTGAGCTCACAAAGACCTAGATCGTGTTGGCTCACTCACGGAAATATTGAGCGTGTGCAATTACCGTTCACAGCAAACTGGAGCGGTTGCGGTTAATGTTCACAGCACATTGGATCGTGTGAGCTCACAAAGACCTAGATCGTGTGGGCTCACTCACGGAAATATTGAGCGTGTGCAATTACCGTTCACAGCAAACTGGAGCGGTTGCGGTTAATGTTCACAGCACATTGGATCGTGTGAGCTCACAAAGACCTAGATTGTGTTGGCTCACTCACGGAAATATTGAGCGTGTGCAGTTACCGTTCACAGCAAACTGGAGCGTGTGCAGTAACTGCACACGCTCCAGTTTGCTGTGAACGGTAACTGGAGCGTGTACAGTTGCTGTACACGCGCCAGATGTTTTTTCTGAATTCTGTAATCGACCATAAAATGAAAAAAAAATACCCATTCAAGCAGCTGCTTGCCAAAGAGGTCTGACAGCAGCCTGTCAGTTTATACGTCATTATAGATCTGTGAGGATGGCGGGTCCTCAGCAGACAAACAACCATGCCTTACCCGGGACTCGAACCCAGGTCCCTTAGATCAGTAGCCAAGCGCGCTAACCACTCGGCCATGGGACGGCTTGAAGAAATCTTTTTTCGTTTCTTACTTTAAATCACTCTGAAGTGCAATCGTCCAGACATGAGACTCACAAGAAGAAAGAACAGCCACGAAACTAAATTGTAATCGCGCGCTTTGAGGACCCTAAAATCATCCAGACACTTGAACTTTTTTTTCTGCTTCATCATCTGTGTCTGCGGAAGAGATGATTGATGGGATTTTTCATCGAGAACAGGAGGATGGAGAGAAGTGCTCTGGAATTAAATGATAAATCTCTGCAGATGCGCAGATAAGTCCATCACTGATTCGTCTTCAAGGTCGGGTCTGGCGTAATAATGTCTCGTGGATGTGGTGGTTAAAGCGTTTGGCAACTAGTTGCAGAAGATTTTTCCAGGAAGTTCCCGTAGATGTCACGGTTATCACAGGAGTCGTCAGAGACGAAAATTGTGGAAGGATTTTCGGATTGGGGGGGATGAAGTTGGGGCACTGACGCATGCGTGGTTAGGACCGCAAAAAAAGCGGGTTTGAGTCCACAGGGTGTGTAGAATCTCATAAACGAATGTATTTTTTTATATACTGACTGGGGCCCCAGCTGGGTAGCGTTGAGATTTATCTCCGTAAAATTCCCAGCCCTGCCCACGGTCAGTAGGGGACACCGATGGGCTTTGAAATGCCGCCGTCCGTCGGATGGAACGTTAAGCCGCGGCCCCGTGTGCGTAAGAGCCATACCCTGTGCACGTTAAAGAATACGCTGGATGGCCTTGATGGAGGATACCATCTGTCTCCTAACGGCTGTTCCAGTGGGTCCCCTCCCCCAACCTTCTATGAGCCTTCGGGGTCCTTGTGACCTGGCCATTTAGCCCATGATGTGAAAAAAAATGCCGCTCAGAGGTAAAACTACTCAATTAACAACATTAAAGAACGCGCTTGATGGCCTTGACGGGAGGCTACCATCTGTCTCGCTACAGCTGTTCCAGTGGGTCCCCTCCCCCAACCTTCTCTGAGCCTTCGTGGTGTATGTGACCTGGCCATTTAGCCCATGATGTGAAAAAAAATGCCGCTCAGAGGTAAAACTACTCAATTAACAACATTAAAGAACGCGCTTGATGGGAGGCTACCATCTGTCTCGCTACAGCTGTTCTAGTGGGTCCCCTCCCCCAACATTCTCTGAGCCTTCGGGGTCCTTGTGACCTGGCCATTTAACCCATTGTGTCCAAAAAAGTGTCGCTCAGAGGTTAAACTACTCAATTAACAACATTAAAGAACACGCTGGATGGCCTTGACGTGAGGCTACCATCTGTCTCCCAACAGCTATTTCAGTGGGTCCCCTCCCCCAACTTTCTCTGAGTTTTCGGGGTCCTTGTGACCTGGCCATTTAGCCCATGGTGTGTAAAAGAGTGCTACTCAGAGGTAAAACTACTCAATTAACAACATTAAAGAACACGCTGGATGGCCTTGACGTGAGGCTACCATCTGTCTCCCAACAGCTATTCCAGTGGGTCCCCTCCCCCAACCTTCTCTGAGTTTTCGGGGTCCTTGTGACCTGGCCATTTAGCCCATGGTGTCTAAAAGAGTGCTGCTACTCAGAGGTAAAACTACTCAATTAACAACGTTAAAGAACACGCTGGATGGCCTTGACGGGAGGCTACCATCTGTCTCTCAACAGCTGTTCCAGTGGGTCCCCTCCCCCAACCTTCTCTGAGTTTTCGGGGTCCTTGTGACCTGGCCATTTAGCCCATGGTGTGTAAAAGAGTGCTACTCAGAGGTAAAACTACTCAATTAACAACGTTAAAGAACACGTTGGATGGCCTTGACGGGAGGCTACCATCTGTCTCCCAACAGCTATTCCAGTGGGTCCCCTCCCCCAACCTTCTCTGAGTTTTCGGGGTCCTTGTGACCTGGCCATTTAGCCCATGGTGTCTAAAAGAGTGCTACTCAGAGGTAAAACTACTCAATTAACAACGTTAAAGAACACGCTGGATGGCCTTGACGGGAGGCTACCATCTGTCTCTCAACAGCTGTTCCAGTGGGTCCCCTCCCCCAACCTTCTCTGAGTTTTCGGGGTCCTTGTGACCTGGCCATTTAGCCCATGGTGTGTAAAAGAGTGCTACTCAGAGGTAAAACTACTCAATTAACAACGTTAAAGAACACGTTGGATGGCCTTGACGGGAGGCTACCATCTGTCTCCCAACAGCTATTCCAGTGGGTCCTCTCCCCCAACCTTCTCTGAGTTTTCGGGGTCCTTGTGACCTGGCCATTCAGCCCATGGTGTGTAAAAGAGTGCTACTCAGAGGTAAAACTACTCAATTAACAACGTTAAAGAACACGCTGGATGGCCTTGACGGGAGGGTACCATCTGTCTCCCAACAGCTGTTCCAGTGGGTCCCCTCCCCCAACCTTCTCTGAGTTTTCGGGGTCCTTGTGACCTGGCCATTTAGCCCATGGTGTGTAAAAGAGTGCCGCTCAGAGGTAAAACTACTCAACAACATTAAAGAACACGTTGGATGGCCTTGACGGGAGGCTACCATCTGTCTCCCAACAGCTGTTCCAGTTGGGTTCCCTCCCCCAACCTCTCTGAGTCTTCGGGGTCCTTGTGACCTGGCCATTTAGCCCATGGTGTGCAAAAAAGTGCCACTCAGAGGAAAAACAATCCTGAGTAATTAGGAATCATATCTAACAATACCACAAAAGGCTTCGAACCCGGACCACTGAACCAGAGGCACCAAACGATTCTTTGTCATTCATCAGAATACCAGAGAGTGATTTTTCAGCCACATAATGACGAGCAACGCCGACGATTGACGGAACGAATCTGAAAACCATCCCCCCTCTCCCCCCCCAACACTCACGAAAGAACAATGACGTCAGCAATGGCGCGTGGTCGCGGTGAGTAACCCACTTCCGTTCCCGCCTATACGTTTGGTTGACCCCGCGCTTTCATCAGCCAATTAGGTTTTGTCTCGAGGCCTCGCGAGGCAGTAGACTTTCCTCCCAGAGGCGGATTTAATCACCCGGGATGGTGATCGCAGCCGATTAGATGAAGAAGTTTTCCTCCCACTTGGGTCTCGATTTCCCTGACTTTGTTTGTGTTTGTCAGCTGCACAAAGGGTCTTTTCAGAAACAGATTTCTATCGCGATCGGAAATCTCAGAAAGATTCCTTTTAAGTGTTCGTCTCCTTGGCAACGAAGACGAATTCTTCTCTTGTTAAGATTTCATCCTTTTCATTTTCGATTCCTTTCTTCTCTTTTCATCCGAGGATGCGGATGGTTCATTCCAGAGACGGATCTAGGGAGAGGGGGGGGGGGGGCATTCCCCCCTTACTTGAAGAATGCCAGTTGGGTTATAGAGGCAAAAGATTGTTAAAAATCGGTACGGTCGCTCAAAAAAAGTATCCAAGCACTATGGTTGATTACAGAATTCAGGAAAAATATCTGGAGCGTGTACAGCAACTGTACACGCTCCAGTTACCGTTCACAGCAAACTGAAGCGTGTGTAGTTACTGCACACGCTCCAGATTGCTGTGAACGGTAACTGCACACGCTCAATATTTCCGTGAGTGAGCCCACACGATCTAGGTCTTTGTGAGCTCACACGATCCAATGTGCTGTGAACATTAACCGCAACCGCTCCAGTTTGCTGTGAACGGTAACTGCACACGCTTAATATTTCCGTAAGTGAGCCCACACGATCTAGGTCTTTGTGAGCTCACACGATCCAATGTGCTGTGAACATTAACCGCAACCGCTCCAGTTTGCTATGAACGGTAACTGCACACGCTTAATATTTTCGTAAGTGAGCCCACACGATCTAGGTCTTTGTGAGCTCACACGATCCAATGTGTTGTGAACATTAACCGCAACCGCTCCAGTTTGCTGTGAACGGTAACTGCACACGCTCAATATTTCCGTGAGTGAGCCCACACGATCTAGGTCTTTGTGAGCTCCCACGATCCAATGTGCTGTGAACATTAACCGCAACCGCTCCAGTTTGCTGTGAACGGTAACTGCACACGCTCAATATTTCCGTGAGTGAGCCTACACGATCTAGGTCTTTGTGAGCTCACACGATCCAATGTGCTGTGAACATTAACCGCAACCGCTCCAGTTTGCTGTGGACGGTAACTGCACACGCTCAATATTTCCGTGAGTGAGCCCACACGATCTAGGTCTTTGTGAGCTCACACGATCCAATGTGCTGTGAACATTAACCGCAACCGCTCCAGTTTGCTGTGAACGGTAACTGCACACGCTCAATATTTCCGTAAGTGAGCCCACACGATCTAGGTCTTTGTGAGCTCACACGATCCAATGTGCTGTGAACATTAACCGCAACCGCTCCAGTTTGCTGTGAACGGTAACTGCACACGCTCAATATTTCCGTGAGTGAGCCCACACGATCTAGGTCTTTGTGAGCTCCCACGATCCAATGTGCTGTGAACATTAACCGCAACCGCTCCAGTTTGCTGTGAACGGTAACTGCACACGCTCAATATTTCCGTGAGTGAGCCTACACGATCTAGGTCTTTGTGAGCTCACACGATCCAATGTGCTGTGAACATTAACCGCAACCGCTCCAGTTTGCTGTGGACGGTAACTGCACACGCTCAATATTTCCGTGAGTGAGCCCACACGATCTAGGTCTTTGTGAGCTCACACGATCCAATGTGCTGTGAACATTAACCGCAACCGCTCCAGTTTGCTGTGAACGGTAACTGCACACGCTCAATATTTCCGTAAGTGAGCCCACACGATCTAGGTCTTTGTGAGCTCACACGATCCAATGTGCTGTGAACATTAACCGCAACCGCTCTAGTTTGCTGTGAACGGTAACTGCACACGCTCAATATTTCCGTAAGTGAGCCCACACGATCTAGGTCTTTGTGAGCTCACACGATCCAATGTGCTGTGAACATTAACCGCAACCGCTCCAGTTTGCTGTGAACGGTAACTGCACACGCTTAATATTTCCGTAAGTGAGCCCACACGATCTAGGTCTTTGTGAGCTCACACGATCCAATGTGCTGTGAACATTAACCGCAACCGCTCCAGTTTGCTGTGAACGGTAACTGCACACGCTTAATATTTCCGTAAGTGAGCCCACACGATCTAGGTCTTTGTGAGCTCACACGATCCAATGTGCTGTGAACATTAACCGCAACCGCTCCAGTTTGCTATGAACGGTAACTGCACACGCTTAATATTTTCGTAAGTGAGCCCACACGATCTAGGTCTTTGTGAGCTCACACGATCCAATGTGTTGTGAACATTAACCGCAACCGCTCCAGTTTGCTGTGAACGGTAACTGCACACGCTCAATATTTCCGTGAGTGAGCCCACACGATCTAGGTCTTTGTGAGCTCCCACGATCCAATGTGCTGTGAACATTAACCGCAACCGCTCCAGTTTGCTGTGAACGGTAACTGCACACGCTCAATATTTCCGTGAGTGAGCCTACACGATCTAGGTCTTTGTGAGCTCACACGATCCAATGTGCTGTGAACATTAACCGCAACCGCTCCAGTTTGCTGTGGACGGTAACTGCACACGCTCAATATTTCCGTGAGTGAGCCCACACGATCTAGGTCTTTGTGAGCTCACACGATCCAATGTGCTGTGAACATTAACCGCAACCGCTCCAGTTTGCTGTGAACGGTAACTGCACACGCTCAATATTTCCGTGAGTGAGCCCACACGATCTAGGTCTTTGTGAGCTCACACGATCCAATGTGCTGTTAACATTAACCGCAACCGCTCCAGTTTGCTGTGAACGGTAACTGCACACGCTCAATATTTCCGTGAGTGAGCCCACACAATCTAGTATCAAAATAATATGACCACCTACAGTCGCTCAAAAAAATATTCGAACACCACGGTTGATTACAGAATAAAAAAAAATATCTGGCAAAGTTTTTTTTTTGAAATTAGTGATCTGGCAACCTTCGTGTCACGTGATTACAGAATTCAGGAAAAATATCTGGAGCGTGTACAGCAACTGTACACGCTTCAGTTACCGTTCAGAGCAAACTGGAGCGTGTGCAGTTACTGCACACGCTCCAGTTTGCTGTGAATGGTAACTGCACACGCTCAATATTTCTGTGAGTGAGCCCACACGATCTAGTATCAAAATAATATGACCACCTACAGTCGCTCATAAAAATATCCGAACACTATGGTTGATTACAGAATTCAGAAAAAATATCTGGCAACGATTTTTCTTAGAAATTAGTGATCTGGCAACCTTTGTGTTACGTAACACGAAGGTTGCCTGATCACTAATTTCTAAAAAAAAATCGTTGCCATATATTTTTTCTGAATTCTGTAATTAATCATAGTGTTCGGATATTATTTTGAGCGACTGTACACGAAGGTTGCCAGATCACTAATTTCTCAAAAAAAAAAAAATCGTTGCCAGATATTTTTACTGAATTCTATAATTAGTCATAAATCACTTTCATCGCTTGAAACGTTTTGGCCGTTGTGTTCACACTCCAATGGTGAAATGCTCTCTGTGGCACGGGCACCTAAAAAATTAAATAAAAAATTTATTGATGTAATTATTTGTCTCCAATCTCTATCCAGCCGTCCCGTGGCCGAGTGGTTAGCGCGCTTGGCTACTGATCTACGGGACCTGGGTTCGAGCCCCGGGTAAGGCATGGATGTATGTGTTGTTTTTCTGCTGAGGTCCTGCCATCCTCTCAGATCTCCTACTGTGGCATATAAACTGACAGGCTCCTGTCAGGCCTCTGTGGCAAGCAGCTGCTTGAGGGGGTATTTATTTATTATTATTATTAATCTCTATCACCCCCCTGGAAAATTTTCTGCGGACGTCCACAAGAGCAAGGATATGGCACAGACATCACGTGGATGTAAATCCATCGGTATGTTATAGTCCTGCCGATTCTAGATGAATGCGACTAAAACTTTTAATTATTATTTTCAAAAAATCCTGTTCCTCTGAGATCCCCGGATGTTTGCATTCCCAGCGGTCCACTACAGAACAATGATCTCTTTTTTTTGGCCCGTTCTCCACGCACGTGGTTTCTTGCGCAAGGAGATCGGCGAGGCCGCGTGCATTGTCAGCATCGGTTGCCATGGGAAACGCATCAGAACGGTGATTGTTCCCGCTTCCGGTTTCGCAATTCAAATTTTTCTGACGTTCCATTAGAGCAGCTGTCATTTGGAGTCTCTGAAGGCTCAGAGATCTCTATTGAAGACAAATTCTGAACATTGGCTCTTTTTAAAACGTATCCTCTTTTGCCTTTTTTTTTTGTTTTTTGAATGGCTGTGAGAGACATTTTTTCCTCGTTACGAGTTCCTATTGCGATGTTGTTACGTGGAGTCACATCCGAACACTAACGTGGAGAATATCCGAACACTATGGTTGATTACAGAATTCGGAAAAAATATCTGGCAACGATTTTTTTTAGAAATTAGTGATCTGGCAAACTTCATCAAAAAAAAAACAGTTGCTCAAAAAAATATCCGAACACTATAGTTGATTACAAAATTCGGGAAAAATATCTGGCAACGATTTTTTTTTTAAATTAGTGATATGGCAAACTTCGTGTACAGTTTCTCAAAAAAATATCCGAACACTATGGTTGATTACAGAATTCGGAAAAAATATCTGGCAACGATTTTTTTAGAAATTAGTGATCTGGCAACCTTCGTGTACGTACACTTCTCTGGAATGTAAAGAAAAAGAGGTTCCCATCTCCATCTTTGCCATCCTCTCTGGAGTGTAAGAAAACAGGTTACCCTCTTCTTCTTTACCTTCCTCTCTGGAGTGTAAGGAAAAGAGGTTCCCAACTCCATCTTTGCCATCCTCTCTGTAGTCTAAGGAGAAGACGTTCCCATCTTTACTCTACTCTTTGGATGTAAGGAAAAGAGGTTCCCATCTCCATCTTTCCTGGAGTGTAAAGAAAGAGGTTCCCATCTGCATCTTTACCAATCTCTGTGGAATGTAAGGAAGGATATTCCCATTCTCATCTTTACCATCCTCTCTGGAGTATAAGGAAAAGAGGTTCCCATCTCCATCTTTTTTGGAGTGTAAAGAAAGAGGTTCCCATCTACATCTTTACCAATCTCTGTGGAATGTAAGGAAGGATGTTCCCATTCCCATCTTAACCATTCTCTCTGGAGTGTAAGGAAAAGAGGTTCGCATCTGCATCTTTTTTGGAGTGTAAAGAAAGAGGTTTCCATCTGCATCTTTATCATCCTCTCTGGAGTATAAAGAAAGAGGTTCCCATCTCCATCTTTACCATTCTCTGTGGAATGTAAGGAAGGATATTCTCATTCCCATCTTAACCATCCTCTCTGGAGTGTAAAGAAAGAGGTTCCCATCTCAATCTTTACCATTCTCTCTGGAGTGTAGGGAAAGATATCTACATCTTTTCTGGAGTGTATGGAAAGAGGTTCCCATCTCCATCTTAACCATCCCCCCTGGAGTGTAAGGAGAAGAGATTCCCATATCCATCTTTGCCATTTTATCTGGAGTGTAAAGAAAGAGGTTCCCATCTGCATCTTTACCCTCCTCTCTGGAGTGTAAGGAGAAGAGTTTCCATCTCCAGCTTTACAATTCTCTCTGGGGTGTAAGGAAAGATATTCCCATTCCGATCTTTACCATCCTCTCTGGAGTGTAAGGAAAAGAGGTTCCCATCTACATCTTTTCTGGAGTGTAAAGAAAGAGATTCCTATCTCCATTTTTCCCATTCTCTGTGGAATGTAAGGAAGGATATTCCCATCCGCATCTTTACCATCCTCTCTGGAGTGTAAGGAAAAGAGGTTCCCATCTCCATCTTTTCTGAAGTGTAAAGATAGAGGTTCCCATCTGCATCTTTACCATCCTCTCTGGACTGTAAAGAAAGAGGTTCCCATCTGCATCTTTACCATTCTCTGTGGAATGTAAGGAAGGATATTGCCATCCCCATATTAACCATCCTCTCTGCAAGGAGAAGAGTTTCCCATCTCCATCTTTACAATTCTCTCTGGGGTATAAGGAAAGATATTCCCATCCCCATCTTTACCATCCTCTCTGGAGTGTAAGGAAAAGAGGTTCCCATCTACATCTTTTCTGGAGTGTAAAGAAAGAGATTCCCATCTCCATTTTTACCATTCTCTGTGGATTGTAAGGAAGGATATTCCCATCCCCATCTTAACCATCCTCTCTGTAGTGTAAGGAGAAGAGTTTCCCATCTCCATCTTTACAATTCTCTCTGGAGTGTAAGGAAAGATATTCCCATTCCCATCTTTACCATTCTCTCTGGAGTGTAAGGAGAAGAGGTTCCCATCTCCATCTTTACAATTCTCTCTGGAGTGTAAGGAAAGATATTCCCATCCCCATCTTTAACATCCTCTCTGGAGTGTAAAGAAAAGAGGTTCCCATCTACACCTTTTCTGGAGTGTAAAGAAAGATTCCCATCTCCATCTTTACCAATCTCTGTGGATTGTAAGGAAGGATATTCCCATCCCCATCTTAACCATCCTCTCTGTAGTGTAAGGAGAAGAGTTTCCCATCTCCATCTTTACAATTCTCTCTGGAGTGTAACGAAAGATATTCCCATTCCCATCTTTACCATCCTCTCTGGAGTGTAAGAAGAAGAGGTTCTCATTTCCATCTTTACAATTCTCTCTGGAGTGTAAGGAAAGATATTCCCATCCCCATCTTTACCATCCTCTCTGGAGTGTAAGGAAAAGAGGTTCCCATCTACATCTTTTCTGGAGTGTAAAGAAAGAGATTCCCATCTCCATCTTTACCATTCTGTGTGGATTGTAAGGAAGGATATTCCCATTCCCATCTTAACCATCCTCTCTGTAGTGTAAGGAGAAGAGTTTCCCATTTCCATCTTTACAAATCTCTCTGGAGTGTAAGGAAAGATATTCCCATTCCCATCTTTACCATCCTCTCTGGAGTGTAAGAAAAAGAGGTTCCCATCTACATCTTTTCTGGAGTGTAAAGAAAGAGATTCCCATCTCCATCTTTACCATTCTCTGTGAATTGTAAGGAAGGATATTCCCATCCCATCTTAACCATCCTCTCTGTAGTGTAAGGAGAAGAGTTTCCCATCTCCATCTTTACAATTCTCTCTGGAGTGTAAGGAAAGATGTTCCCATTCCCATCTTTACCATCCTCTCTGGAGTGTAAGGAGAAGAGGTTCCCATCTCCATCTTTACAATTCTGTCTGGAGTGTAAGGAAAGATATTCCCATCCCCATCTTTACCATCCTCTCTGGAGTGTAAGGAAAAGAGGTTCCCATCTACATCTTTTCTGGAGTGTAAATAAAGAGGTTCCCATCTGCATCTTTACCATCCTCTCTGGACTGTAAAGAAAGAGGTTCCCATCTTCATCTTTACCATTCTCTGTGGAATGTAAGGAAGGAAATTGCTATCCCCATATTAACCATCCTCTCTGCAAGGAGAAGAGTTTCCCATCTCCATCTTTACAATTCTCTCTGGGGTATAAGGAAAGATATTCCCATCCCCATCTTTACCATCCTCTGTGGAGTGTAAGGAAAAGAGGTTCCCATCTACAACTTTTCTGGAGTGTAAAGGAAGAGATTCCCGTATCCATCTTTACCATTCTCTGTGGATTGTAAGGAAGGATATTCCCATCCCCATCTTAACCAATCTTTCTGTAGTGTAAGGCGATGAGTTTCCCATCTCCATCTTTAGAATTCTCTCTGGAGTGTAAGGAAAGATATTCCCATCCTCATATTTACCATCCTCTCTGGAGTGTAAGGAAAAGAGGTTCCCATCTCCATCTTTTCTGAAGTGTAAAGAAATAGGTTCCCATCTGCATCTTTACCAATCTCTGTGGAATGTAAGGAAGGATATTCCCATTCCCATCTTTACCATCCTCTCTGGAGTGTAAGGAAAAGAGGTTGCCATCTACATCTTTTCTGGAGTGTAAAGAAAGAGGTTCCCATCTCTCTCTTTACCATTCTCTGTGGAATGTAATGAAGGATATTCCGATCTTAACCATCCTCTCTGGAGTGTAAGGAGAAAAGTTTCCCATCTCCATCTTTACCATTCTCTGTGGATTGTAAGGAAGGATAATCCCATCCCCATCTTAACCATCCTGTCTGGAGTGTAAGGAGAAGAGGTTCCCATCTCCATCTTTACCATCCTCTCTGGATATGTGTGTGTAGAGGATGGTTAAGACCTCCCCCCCCCAATTACAATGGAGACTTGGAACCTCGATCCTTTTAAATGTTAATAACAGGATCCTGAATCTTTAAATCTCGCATTGTCCCTCGAGTGAGAATCCGTCTTAATTGGCCAACACGAAGTAACTGCAATCACGTGCTCACGTGCTTCGTCTTTCGCCTTGATTAAGACATTTCCCCCCCCCCACCACCACCACCACCACTACAAACCTTTCTTTATTCCCCCTCCCTCCCCAGGGCGTTGATAAGGAACAATACCGAGAGGGACCGAGGCCCGCCGAAACGGTGAATCGACTTCGAAAAAGAATCTCATTAAAAACAACAACAGGGGCATCCGACTGCGACTGAAAAATGGCCTTGTCAGCATTCACGTGCGTTGCTATCGTAACCGGCACAAAGGTGACCTCGAAGGTGGGACAACTAGATCGACGGGGGGGGGGGGGGGACTAAACGAGATGGATAATCTCGGAACAATGACTGCTTAAGATTTCATTCAAATCTCAACGGGATTGATGAGGGTCTAATTTCCGGTTTTTCACACATCGGCCCTGGAATGTGTCTTAAAAGGGGTTGGCACTTTCATCCCCCCACCTAAATGGTATTTTGAGTGGTTTTGGATCTATTGTGGAACAGCTACGTTGGCAAAACTTTTAAAGTCACTTCTCACAACACTTCGAGCTTTAGGTTTCTGACTCTCCTTTCTTGAAGGGAAAATTTTTCCACAAAATCGCTCATTTCAAGGAGATTTCTTGAGCCCAGGTCCCTTGGATCACTGTGCTTGAACCCAGGGACAGGACAGGGGACAGCATGTGACAGCACAGGGACAGGACAGCATGTGACTGGTCAGGGGACAGCACGTGACAGGTCAGGGGACAGCACAAGGTCAGGGGACAGCACAGAGACAGGGGACATCATGTGAATACCTTTGGTTACAGGGACAGGTTTTTAGGACAGGACTTCGGTTTTTAGGGACAGGGGACAGCATGGGGGCAGGAAACACAGGGACAGGGGACAGCACAGGGGATAGCATGTGAGAGCACAGGGACAGGCGACAGCATGTGAATACCTTTGGTTACAGGGACAGGGTTTTTACGACAGGACTTTGGTTTTTAGGGACGGGATAGCACAGGGGCAGGAAACACAGGGACAGGGGATAGCATGTGAATACCTTTGGTTACAGGGACAGGGTTTTTAGGACAGGACTTCGGTTTTTAGGGACAGGGGACAGCATGGGGGCAGGAAACACAGGGACAGGGGACAGCATGTGAATACCTTTGGTTACAGGGACAGGTTTTTAGGGACAGGGGACAGCATGTGACAGCACAGGGACAGGGGACAGCATGTGAATACCTTTGGTTACAGGGACAGGTTTTTAGGACAGGACTTCGGTTTTTAGGGGACAGCACAGGGATAGGGGGCAGGAAACACAGGGACAGGGGACAGCATGTGACAGCACAGGGACAGGGGACAGCATGTGACAGTACAGGGACAGGGGACAGCACGGGAGCAGGGGCAGGGGACAGCATGTGACAGCACAGGGGACAGCATGTGACAGTACAGGGACAGGGGACAGCATGTGACAGTACAGGGACAGGGGACAGCACGGGAGCAGGGGCAGGGGACAGCATGTGACAGCACAGGGGACAGCATGTGACAGTACAGGGACAGGGGACAGCATGTGTATACCTTCGGTTAGTATTCACATGCTGCCTCCTGGTATTTCTCCGCCTTCACGTAATCCTCCGTTGTGTTAACCTTCATACGACCCCTCGTAGATCGTTAAACTTCACGTGTCTCCATCGTAATAGAATCGAAACGCCGAAAATGATCTCCACTGATGCCAGGAATTCTATTTTGGGTGGTGGAGTGTATTTATCAAGTGACTTACACTCACTGATCTGAAAACTCCGAGTGGGAAGGAATTTCTTTTTTTCGTGAAAGTTTTCCTTTCATGAAATAAATGGGAATTTTTTTTTTCTTGTTTCTTTTAGATATTAATAAAATATTAGAATCGTCCATTGTATCGAATCATCACTGTTAAACTTTTGCTAAAGTCGAAAAATAAAAAAACAAACTAACATCTGACCTTATCGCTATATATTGACTGGTACTTTTAAACTAAAATACAATTATAAATGTTTTAAAAATTAAAAAAATATATATCTATAAGTACCACTCTAATGCAACTTTCAGTAATTCTGTCTTCTGCCAGTTACAAACATGGCCTGTCCCAGAAATATTTTCTTGATTACGTCACCATCGAGTGAGTAATTTTTGAATTGCGGTCGTAAGCTTTGGACGTTGTGTAGTGCTGCCATCTGGTGAGAAAGAGAAGAAAATGTGAAATGATCTTTCTTAAATTATCTTTTGGTACCCAGTCTTTCACGTGCAATTCTGATTCATATATCCGAACACTAGGGTTGATTACAGAATTCAGAAAAAATATATCTGGCAACGATTTTTTTTTTTTAGAAATTAGTGATCTGGCAATCTTCGTGTACAGTCGCTCGAAAAAGTATCCGAACACTAGGGTTGATTACGGAATTCAGAAAAATATATCTGGCAACGATTATATCAGAAATTAGTGATCTGGCAACCTTCGTGTACAGTCGCTCGGAAAAGTATCCGAACACTAGGGTTGATTACGGAATTCAGAAAAATATATCTGGCAACGATTTTATCAGAAATTAGTGATCTGGCAACCTTCGTGTACAGTCGCTCGAAAAAGTATCCGAACACTAGGGTTGATTACGGAATTCAGAAAAATATATCTCGTAACGATTTTATCAGAAATTAGTGATCTGGCAACCTTCGTGTACAGTCTCTCGAAAAAGTATCCGAACACTAGGGTTCATTACAAAATTCAGAAAATATAACTGGCAACATTTTTTTTTAGAAATTAGTGATCTGGCAACCTTCGTGTCACGAAGGTTGCCAGATCATTAAGCCTTTGTTGATACGAAAGCAGAAGAAAATTTTGTGGTTTAAAGTGGCAAAAACAGCTCCGCAAAACTCCCCGCCCTGTCCACGGTCAGTAGGGGACACCGATGGGCTTGGAAAGGCCGCTGTCCGTCGGATGGGACGTTAAGCCGTGGCCCCGTGTGCGGGAGAGCCATACCCTGTGCACGTTAAAGAACACGCTGGATGGCCTTGACGGGAGGCTACCATCTGTCTCCCAACAGCTGTTCCAGTGGGTCCCCTCCCCCAACCTTCTCTGAGCCTTCGGGGTCCATGTGACCTGGCCATTTAGCCCATGGTGTGCAAAAAAGTGCCGCTCAGAGGTAAAACTACTCAATTAACAACGTTAAAGAACACGCTGGATGGCCTTGACGGGAGGCTACCATCTGTCTCCCAACAGCTGTTCCAGTGGGTCCCCTCCCCCAACCTTCTCTGAGCCTTCGGGGTCCATGTGACCTGGCCATTTAGCCCATGGTGTGCAAAAAAGTGCCGCTCAGAGGTAAAACTACTCAATTAACAACGTTAAAGAACACGCTGGATGGCCTTGACGGGAGGCTACCATCTGTCTCCCAACAGCTGTTCCAGTGGGTCCCCTCCCCCAACCTTCTCTGAGCCTTTGGGGTCCTTGTGACCTGGCCATTTAGCCCATGGTGTGCAAAAAAGTGCCGCTCAGAGGTAAAACTATTCTATTAACAACGTTAAAGAACACGCTGGATGGCCTTGACGGGAGGCTACCATCTGTCTCCCAACAGCTGTTCCAGTGGGTCCCCTCCCCCAACCTTCTCTGAGCCTTCGGGGTCCATGTGATCTGGCCATTTAGCCCATGGTGTGCAAAAAAGTGCCGCTCAGAGGTAAAACTACTCAATTAACAACGTTAAAGAACACGCTGGATGGCCTTGACGGGAGGCTACCATCTGTCTCCCAACAACTGTTCCAGTGGGTCCCCTCTCCCAACCTTCTCTGAGCCTTCGGGGTCCTTATGACCTGGCCATTTAGCCCATGGTGTGCAAAAAAGTGCCGCTCAGAGGTAAAAACAACCCAACCCATCCGTCTGTCTGGCTCTCAGCAGCGGTAAAATTGATCAGTGGAAAGAAAAAATAAGATAAAACCTTCTGATTGCTTATTTTTTCTTTCCACTGATCAATTTTTCCGCTGCTGAGAGTCAGACAGACGGCATTGCAAAAATCAGATTTTCAATTGTTGAGCGCCACTGCAGACGCTCTGCACCCAGCCGCCATGCTTCACGGGCGAGAGCAAGAAACGAATTTTTCCTAATCGGTCTCCTTGTGAACCCCGTCACGACTTCAGCTGGAATCTCCGAACGAAGCCGAATCTGTGTCTCGTGCCTTCCAACCATCGTCTGGTTTTTGTTTGAACCGGGAGCCAACACAATCGTCTGCCATTCGTTACCAATAATCGAGTCGAACGATGAATCCTCTCGTCCCTTGACGCCTGCCACCATCAGCACGTGGAGGCGCCCCCCACCCTCCGCCCCGCCCCCTGCTTCGATTGATGGCTTCGGACTCTGCTCGTTCATTGATCAGCTGAGAGCAGACTCTTCACCAACACTGGCTCCGTCGTATCTGGTTGTGACGGGAACGTGTTTCGAAGCGATGCCACTTCCTTTTTCACCAGGTCATAAAAATAAATCTCTCCTCAAGCAGCTGCTTGCCACAGAGGTCTGATAGGAGTTAAACGCCATTGCAAAGGATCTGTGAGGATGGCTGAACCTCAGCAGAAATAAAACACAAACATCCGAGCCTTACCTGGGCTTCGATCCAGGTTCCCTTGAATCAATGAGCTTGAACCCATGTCTGCTGGATCACTAGGCTTGAACCCAGGTCCCAAGGAACAATGGGCTTGAACCCAGGTCCCTTTTATCGTTCAGCTTGAACCCAGATACCCTGGATCACTGGGCTTGAACCCAGGTCCCATGGATTGCTGAGCTTTAATCCAGGTCACCTAGATCACTGGGCTTGAACCCAGGTCCCATGGATTGCTGAGCTTGAACCTAGGTCCCATGGAACACTGATCCCAGGTCCCTTTTATCGCTGAGCTTGAACCCAGGCCCCATTGATCGCTGAGCTTGAACCCAGGTCCCATGGAACACTGGACTTGAACCCAGGTCCCATGGATCGCTGAGCTTGAACCCAGGTTCCCTGGACCCCTTAGCTTGAATCCAGGTCCCCTGGATCACTGGACTTGAACCCAGGTACCATGGATCGCTGAGCTTTTAACGATTAAGACAACCGTTTGTGTTTATGTTGTGGAGGGGATTTGTTCATGCGATTGCGCACCAGTCTCGCACTCTGCAGTTCCCTGGTTCGAGTCCCAGCTGGGCCAACAGCTGTTCCAGTGGGTCCCTTCCCACAACCTTCTCTGAGCCTTCGGGATCCTGGTGACCTGGCCATTTAGTCCATTGTGTGCAAAAAAAAGTGCCGCTCAGATGTAAAACTACTCAATTAACAACGTTAAAGAACACGCTGGATGGCCTTGACGGGAGGTTACCATCTGTCTCCCAACAGCTGTTCCAGTGGGTCCCCTCCCCCAACCTTCTCTGAGCCTTCGGGGTCCATGTGACCTGGCCATTTAGCCCATGGTGTGCAAAAAGGTGCCACTCAGAGGTAAAACTACTCAATTAACAACGTTAAAGAACACGCTGGATGGCCTTGACCGGAGGCTACCATCTGTCTCCCAACAGCTGTTCCAGTGGGTCCCCTCCCCCAACCTTCTCTGAGCCTTCGGGGTCCTTGTGATCTAGCCATTTAACCCATTGTGTGCAAAAAGGTGCCACTCAGAGGTAAAACTACTCAATTAACAACGTTAAACAACACGCTGGATGGCCTTGACGGGAGGCTACCATCTGTCTCCCAACCGCTGTTCCAGTGGGTCCCCTCCCCCAACCTTCTCTGAGCCTTCAGGGTCCTTGTGACCTGGCCATTTAGTCCATTGTGTGCAAAAAAAAGTGCCGCTCAGATGTAAAACTACTCAATTAACAACGTTAAAGAACACGCTGGATGGCCTTGACGGGAGGCTACCATCTGTCTCCCAACCGCTGTTCCAGTGGGTCCCTTCCCACAACCTTCTCTGAGCCTTCGGGATTCTGGTGACCTGGCCATTTAGTCCATTGTGTGCAAAAAAAAGTGCCGCTCAGATGTAAAACTACTCAATTAACAACGTTAAAGAACACGCTGGATGGCCTTGACGGGAGGTTACCATCTGTCTCCCAACAGCTGTTCCAGTGGGTCCCCTCCCCGAACCTACTCTGAGCCTTCGGGGTCCATGTGACCTGGCCATTTAGCCCATGGTGTGCAAAAAGGTGCCACTCAGAGGTAAAACTACTCAATTAACAACGTTAAAGAACACGCTGGATGGCCTTGACCAGAGGCTACCATCTGTCTCCCAACAGGTGTTCCAGTGGGTCCCCTCCCCCAACCTTCTCTGAGCCTTCGGGGTCCTTGTGATCTAGCCATTTAACCCATTGTCTGCAAAAAGGTGCCACTCAGAGGTAAAACTACTCAATTAACAACCTTAAAGAACACACTGGATGGCCTTGACGGGAGGCTACCATCTGTTTCCGAACAGCTGTTCCAGTGGGTCCCCTCCCCCAACCTTCTCTGAGCCTTCAGGGTCCTTGTGACCTGGCCATTTAGCCCATGATGTGCAAAAAAAGTGCCACTCAGAGGTAAAACTACTCAATGAACAACGTTAAAGAACACGCTGGATGGCCTTGACGGGAGGCTACCATCTGTTTCTCAACAGCTGTTCCAGTGGGTCCCTCTCCCAACCTTCTCTGAGCCTTCGGGGTCCTTGTGACCTGGCCATTTAGCCCATGGTGTGCAAAAAAGTGCCACTCAGAGGTAAAACTACTCAATTAACAACGTTAAATAACACGCTGGATGGCCTTGACGGGAGGCTACCATCTGTCTCCCAACAGCTGTTCCAGTGGGTCCCCTCCCCCAACCTTCTCTGAGCCTTCGGGGTCCTTGTGACCTGACCATTTAGCCCATTGTGTGCAAAAAAAAAGTGCCGTTCAGAGTTAAAACAACCCAAAATATCATCAGCGAATTCTTACGATGAACATTTGAGCGAAATTGGTCACTGTTTAGTTAACTTTATAGACCTAACTTTTTCAGACTTTTTCATCCTTATCTTCCACTGTGACCCCTTTTCAAGAGTATAGCTATGGGATGTGAACCGAGATCTCCCATCATCCATCTTATCTCTCCACTGCTAACAGAAAGCATCTCCGAAGGAAGCGGCGATCAATTCATTGACGGATTCTCCCTCCACAGGAATGTTGCGGCATTGCTCTGCAGATTTAAAACTTCTCAGACAATGCAAGGAGGCGTCTCGGATGTGATCCATTGGCTTGGCCAACCAGCCATGACCATTGTGCTTCGTAAGGGGGATGAGGTGAAGGAAAAAATCACGGACAAGCTTTGTGACTCGAAAAATCGACAATGGGAAAGGTGTGTGTGGGAGTTGTAGGTGGATGTTATTTGACGTTGAATGATTATTTCACTAGAAGTATCACATGGCGCTCTGGCTTACATGGAATTCTGGTTTGCAAACAAAATGGAGGTTGAAATTGCGGGTACTATCGAAGAGTGGTTGTTTGGATGTTTTACCTCTGAGTGGCACTTTTTTGCACACCATGAGCTAAATGGCCAGGTCACAAGGACTCCGAAGGCTTAGAGAAGGTTGGGGGAGGGGACCCATTGGAACAGCTGTTGGGAGACAGATGGTAGCCTCCCGTCAAGGCCATCCATCGTGTTCTTTAACATTGGGTTGTTTTACCTCTGAGCGACACTTTTTTGCACACCATGGGCTAAATGGCCAGGTCACAAGAACTCCGAAGGCTTACAGAAGGTTGGGGGAGGGGACCCATTGGAACAGCTGTTGGGAGTCAGATGGTAGCCCCCCGTCAAGGCCATTTAGCGTGTTCTTTAATGTTGTTAATTGAGTAGTTTTACCTCTGAAAGGCACTTTTTTGCACACCATGGGCTAAATGGCCAGGTCACAAGGACCCGAAGGCTCAGAGAAAGTTGGGGGAGGGGACCCACTGGAACCGCTGTTGGGAGACAGATGGTAGCCTCCCGTCAAGGCCATCCAGCGTGTTCTTTAATGTTGTTAATTGAGTAGTTTTACCTCTGAGAGGCCCTTTTTTTGCACACCATGGGCTAAATGGCCAGGTCACAAGGACCCCGAAGGTTCAGAGAAGGTTGGGGGAGGGGACCCACTGGAACAGCTGTTGGGAGACAGATGGTAGTCTCCCGTCAAGGCCATCCAGCGTGTTCTTTAACGTTGTTAATTGAGTAGTTTTACCTCTGACCGGCATCACTCTAAATTCATGTCCACAACCCGATCTAACCTCACATCTCGGGGTCAAAGGTCATTTCCCGAAACAATCCCAACGTGTTACTTTCTAATTGTGCGTTGCCATTAAGCCCTACAAATCGATCTCTCTGAGCAAGAGCCGATGTCTGATGTAGGCCAGAAAGACACCCACAGATTCGAGTCGCACGGGATTGCTGCTTCCTTGTCTTGTTTCTTGTCGGGAGGGCATCACGTGAGTGCGTGCCCACCCGAGCGCCTCAGCTTATTGTTGTGCAAGCGATGAAACGGAGAACGAAGGTAAGACAGATTTCCTCTCTGCAAGTTTTGCTCTCTCTGAAGCCCACCTGATACCTTGTCGTGTTTTCTTCTCTCTGCAGCACGCCTCCTCTCATAGAGATCACTGTTTCAGGAGTTTTAGATTTTGGGTAAAGGGTCCGTAGGTTGGCGGATTGTTACTAACAACACGACGCGTCTCGTGCCCTTGAGTCAGGCACAAGGAAGTCTGCTCATTGGAATACCAGACTCGAATTCTCGTGCTTCTGCGTTGTATGTTTGCATGGGAGTATAGCGATGTGACGATGGGGCCTTTCTCTTTACATTGTAATGTGACGATGCGGCCTCTCTCTTTACATTGTAATGTGACGATGGGCCTCTCTCTTTACATTCTATTCTGACGATGGGGCCTCTCTTTTTACATTCTATTGTGACGATGGGGCCTCTCTCTTTACATTGTATTGTGACGATGGGGCCTCTCTCTTTACATTCTATTGTGACGATGGGGCCTCTCTCTTCACATTCTATTGTGACGATGGGGCCTCTCTCTTCACATTCTATTGTGACGATGGGACCTCTCTCTTCTCATTGTATTGTGACGATGGTGCCTCTCTCTTTACATTGTATTGTGACGATGGGGCCTCTCTCTTCACATTCTATTGTGACGATGGGGCCTCTCTCTTCACATTGTACTGTGACGATGGGGCCTCTCTCTTCACATTGTATTCCGACGATGGGGCCTCTCTCTTCACATTGTATTTGTGACGATGGGGCCTCTCTCTTTACATTCTCTCTCTTCACATTGTATTCCGACGATGGGGCCTCTCTCTTCACATTGTATTTGTCACGATGGGGCCTCTCTCTTTACATTGTATTGTGACGATTGGGGCCTCTCTCTTCACATTGTATTGTGACAATGGGGCCTCTCTCTTCACATTGTATTGTGACAATGGGGCCTCTCTCTTTACATTGTATTGTGACGATGGGGCCTCTCTTCACATTGTATTGTGACGATGGGGCCTCTCTCTTCACATTGTATTGTGACGATGGGGCCTCTCTCTTCACATTGTATTGTGACGATGGGGCCTCTCTCTTCACATTGTATTGTGACGATGGGGCCTCTCTCTTCACATTGTATTGTGACCATGGGGCCTCTCTCTTTACATTGTATTGTGACGATGGGGCCTCTCTCTTCACATTGTATTGTGACCATGGGGCCTCTCTCTTCACATTGTATTGTGACGATGGGGCCTCTCTCTTTACATTGTATTGTGACGATGGTGCCTCTCTCTTCACATTGTATTGTGACGATGGGGCCTCTCTCTTTACACTGTATTGTGACGATGGTGCCTCTCTCTTCACATTGTATTGTGACGATGGGGCCTCTCTCTTTACACTGTATTGTGACGATGGTGCCTCTCTCTTCACATTGTATTGTGACGATGGGGCCTCTCTCTTCACATTGTATTGTGACGATGGGGCCTCTCTCTTTACATTGTATTGTGACGATGGGGCCTCTCTCTTTACATTGTATTGTGACGATGGGGCCTCTCTCTTCACATTGTACTGTGACGATGGGGCCTCTCTCTTTACACTGTATTGTGACGATGGTGCCTCTCTCTTCACATTGTATTGTGACGATGGGGCCTCTCTCTTTACACTGTATTGTGACGATGGTGCCTCTCTCTTCACATTGTATTGTGACGATGGGGCCTCTCTCTTTACACTGTATTGTGACGATGGGGGCTCTCTCTTCACATTGTATTGTGACGATGGGGCCTCTCTCTTTACATTGTATTGTGACGATGGGGCCTCTCTCTTCACATTGTACTGTGACGATGGGGCCTCTCTCTTTACACTGTATTGTGACGATGGTGCCTCTCTCTTCACATTGTATTGTGACGATGGTACCTCTCTCTTCACATTGTATTGTGACGATGGGGCCTCTCTCTTTACATTGTATTGTGACGATGGGGCCTCTCTCTTTACATTGTATTGTAACGATGGGGCCTCTCTCTTCACATTGTATTATGAAGATGGGGCTACTGTATTGTATTTTGACGATGGGGCCTCTCTCTTCATATTGTATTGTGACGATGGGGCCTCTCTCTTCACATTGTATTGTGACGATGGGGCCTCTCTCTTCACATTCTATTGTGACGATGGGGCCTCTCTCTTCACATTCTATTGTGACGATGGGGCCTCTCTCTTCACATTGTAGTGTGACGATGTGTGATCTATCTTCACATTGTATTGTGACGATGGGGCCTCTCTCTTTACATTGCATTATGACGATGGGGCCTCTCTCTTCACATTGTACTGTGACGATGGGGCCTCTCTCTTCACATTGTATTGTGACGATGGGGCCTCTCTCTCCACATTGTATTGTGACGATGGGGCCTCTCTCTTCACACTGTATTGTGACGATAGGGCCTCTCTCTTCACATTGTATTGTGACGATGGGGCCTCTCTCTTCACATTGTAGTGTGGCGATGGGGCCTCTCTCTTCACATTGTAGTGTGACGATGTGTGATCTCTCTTTACATTCTATTGTGACGATGGGGCCTCTCTCTTCACATTGTAGTGTGACGATGTGTAATCTCTCTTCACATTGTATTGTGACGATGGGGCCTCTCTCTTCACATTGTAGTGTGACGATGTGTGATCTATCTTCACATTGTATTGTGACGATGGGGCCTCTCTCTTTACATTGTAGTGTGACGATGGGGCCTCTCTCTTCACATTGTAGTGTGACGATGTGTGATCTCTCTTCACATTCTATTGTGACGATGGGGCCTCTCTCTTCACATTGTAGTGTGACGATGTGTGATCTCTCTTCACATTGTATTGTGACGATGGGGCCTCAATCTTCACATTGTAGTGTGACGATGGGGCCTCTCTCTTTACATTGTATTGTGACGATGGGGCCTCTCTCTTCACACTGTATTGTGACGATGGGGCCTCTCTCTTTACATTGTATTGTGACGATGGGGCCTCTCTCTTCACACTGTATTGTGACGATGGGGCCTCTCTCTTCACACTGTATTGTGACGATGGGGCCTCTCTCTTTACACTGTATTGTGACGATGGGGCCTCTCTCTTCACATTGTATTGTGACGATGGGGCCTCTCTCTTCACATTGTATTGTGACGATGGGGCCTCTCTCTTTACACTGTATTGTGACGATGGGGCCTCTCTCTTCACATTGTATTGTGACGATGGGGCCTCTCTCTCTACATTGTATTGTGACGATGGGGCCTCTCTCTTTACACTGTATTGTGACGATGGGGCCTCTCTCTTCACATTGTATTGTGACGATGGGGCCTCTCTCTTTACCTTGTATTGTGACGATGGGGCCTCTCTCTTCACATTGTACTGTGACGATGGGGCCTCTCTCTTTACACTGTATTGTGACGATGGTGCCTCTCTCTTCACATTGTATTGTGACGATGGTACCTCTCTCTTCACATTGTATTGTGACGATGGGGCCTCTCTCTTTACATTGTATTGCGACGATGGGGCCTCTCTCTTTACATTGTATTGTAACGATGGGGCCTCTCTCTTCACATTGTATTATGAAGATGGGGGCTACTGTATTGTATTTTGACGATGGGGCCTCTCTCTTCACATTGTATTGTGACGATGGGGCCTCTCTCTTCACATTGTATTGTGACAATGGGGCCTCTCTCTTCACATTGTATTGTGACAATGGGGCCTCTCTCTTCACATTGTATTGTGACGATGGGGCCTCTCTCTTCACATTGTATTGTGACGATGGGGCCTCTCTCTTTACATTGCATTATGACGATGGGGCCTCTCTCTTCACATTGTACTGTGACGATGGGGCCTCTCTCTTCACATTCTATTGTGACGATGGGGCCTCTCTCTCCACATTCTATTGTGACGATGTGTTATCTCTCTTCACATTCTATTGTGACTATGGGGCCTCTCTGTTCACATTGTATTGTGACGTTGGGGCCTCTCCACATTTTATTGTGACGATGTGTGATCTCTCTTCACATTCTATTGTGACGATGGGGCCTCTCTCTTCACATTGTATTGTGACGATGTGTGATCTCTGTTCACATTCTATTGTGACGATGTGTGAGATCTCTTAACATTGTATTGTGACGATGGGGCCTCTCTCTTCACATTGTATTGTGACGATGGGGCCTCTCTCTTCACATTGTAGTGTGACGATGTGTGATTTCTCTTCACATTCTATTGTGACTATGTGTGATCTCTCTTCACATTGTATTGTGACGATGTGTGATCTCTCTTCACATTCTATTGTGACGATGTGTGATCTCTCTTCACATTCTATTGTGACGATGTGTGATCTCTCTTCACATTGTATTGTGACGATGGGGCCTCTCTCTTCACATTGTATTGTGACGATGGGGCCTCTCTCTTCACATTGTATTGTGACGATAGGGCTTCTCTCTTCACATTGTATTGTGACGATGGGGCCTCTCTCTTCACATTGTAGTGTGGCGATGGGGCCTCTCTCTTCACATTGTAGTGTGACGATGTGTGATCTCTCTTTACATTCTATTGTGACGATGGGGCCTCTCTCTTCACATTGTAGTGTGACGATGTGTGATCTCTCTTCACATTGTATTGTGACGATGGGGCCTCTCTCTTCACATTGTAGTGTGACGATGTGTGATCTCTCTTCACATTGTACTGTGACGATGGGGCCTCTCTCTTTACATTGTAGTGTGACGATGGGGCCTCTCTCTTCACATTGTAGTGTGACGATGTGTGATCTCTCTTCACATTCTATTGTGACGATGGGGCCTCTCTCTTCACATTGTAGTGTGACGATGTGTGATCTCTCTTCACATTGTATTGTGACGATGGGGCCTCTCTCTTCACATTGTAGTGTGACGATGTGTGATCTCTCTTCACATTGTATTGTGACGATGGGGCCTCTCTCTTCACATTGTAGTGTGACGATGGGGCCTCTCTCTTCATATTCTATTGTGACGATGTGTGATCTCTCTTCACATTCTATTGTGACGATGGGGCCTCTCTGTTCACATTGTATTGTGACGTTGGGACCTCTCTCTTCACATTGTATTGTGACGATGTGTGATCTCTCTTCACATTGTATTGTGACGATGGGGCCTCTCTCTTCACATTGTATTGTGACGATGGGGCCTCTCTCTTCACATTCTATTATGACGATGTGTGATCTCTCTTCACATTGTATTGTGACGATGGGGCCTCTCTCTTCACATTGTATTGTGACAATGGGGCCTCTCTCTTCACATTGTAGTGTGACGATGGGGCCTCTCTCTTCACATTGTAGTGTGACGATGTGTGATCTCTGTTCACATTCTATTGTGACGATGTGTGATCTCTCTTCACATTCTATTGTGACGATGGGGCCTCTCTCTTCACATTGTATTGTGACGATGGGGTCTCTCTCTTCACATTCTATTGTGGCGATGGGGCCTCTCTCTTCACATTGTAGTGTGACGATGTGTGATCTCTCTTCACATTCTATTGTGACGATGTGTGATCTCTCTTCACATTCTATTGTGACGATATGTGATCTCTCTTCATATTGTATTGTGACGATGGGGCCTCTCTTTTCACATTGTAGTGTGACGATGTGTGATCTCTCTTCACATTGTATTGTGACGATGGGGCCTCTCTCTTCACATTGTATTGTGACGATGGGGCCTCTCTCTTCACATTGTAGTGTGACGATGTGTGATCTCTCTTCACATTCTATTGTGACGATGGGGCCTCTCTCTTCACATTGTAGTGTGACGATGTGTGATCTCTCTTCACATTCTATTGTGACGATGGGGCCTCTCTCTTCACATTGTATTGTGACGATGTGTGATCTCTCTTCACATTCTATTGTGACGATGTGTGATTTCTCTTAACGTTGTATTGTGACGATGGCGTCTCTCTCTTCACATTCTATTGTGGCGATGGGGCCTCTCTCTTCACATTGTAGTGTGACGATGTGTGATCTCTCTTAACATTGTATTGTGACGATGGGGCCTCTCTCTTCACATTGTATTGTGACGATGGGGCCTCTCTCTTCACATTGTATTGTGACAATGGGGCCTCTGTCTTCACATTGTATTGTGACGATGGGGCCTCTCTCTTTACATTGCATTATGACGATGGGGCCTCTCTCTTCACATTGTATTGTGACGATGGGGCCTCTCTCTTCACATTGTATTGTGACGATGGGGCCTCTCTCTCCACATTCTATTGTGACGATGTGTGATCTTACTTCACATTCTATTGTGACGATGGGGCCTCTCTGTTCACATTGTATTGTGACGTTGGGGCCTCTCTCTTCACATTCTATTGTGACGATGGGGCCTCTCTCTCCACATTCTATTGTGACGATGTGTGATCTCACTTCACATTGTATTGTGACGATGTGTGATCTCTGTTCACATTCTATTGTGACGATGTGTGAGATCTCTTAACATTGTATTGTGACGATGGGGCCTCTCTCTTCACATTGTATTGTGACGATGGGGCCTCTCTCTTCACATTCTATTATGACGATGTGTGATCTCTCTTCACATTCTATTGTGACGATGTGTGATCTCTCTTCACATTGTATTGTGACGATGGGGCCTCTCTCTTCACATTGTAGTGTGACGATGTGTGATCTCTCTTCACATTGTAGTGTGACGATGTGTGATCTCTCTTCACATTGTATTGTGACGATGGGGCATCTCTCTTCACATTGTAGTGTGACGATGTGTGATTTCTCTTCACATTCTATTGTGACGATGTGTGATCTCTCTTCACATTGTATTGTGACGATGTGTGATCTCTCTTCACATTCTATTGTGACGATGTGTGATCTCTCTTCACATTCTATTGTGACGATGTGTGATCTCTCTTCACATTCTATTGTGACGATGTGTGATCTCTCTTCACATTGTATTGTGACGATGGGGCCTCTCTCTTCACATTGTATTGTGACGATGGGGCCTCTCTCTTCACATTGTATTGTGACGATAGGGCCTCTCTCTTCACATTGTAGTGTGGCGATGGGGCCTCTCTCTTCACATTGTAGTGTGACGATGTGTGATCTCTCTTTACATTCTATTGTGACGATGGGGCCTCTCTCTTCACATTGTAGTGTGACGATGTGTGATCTCTCTTCACATTGTATTGTGACGATGGGGCCTCTCTCTTCACATTGTAGTGTGACGATGTGTGATCTCTCTTCACATTGTATTGTGACGATGGGGCCTCTCTCTTTACATTGTAGTGTGACGATGGGGCCTCTCTCTTCACATTGTAGTGTGACGATGTGTGATCTCTCTTCACATTGTATTGTGACGATGGGGCCTCTCTCTTCACATTGTAGTGTGACGATGGGGCCTCTCTCTTCATATTCTATTGTGACGATGTGTGATCTCTCTTCACATTGTATTGTGACGATGGGGCCTCTCTGTTCACATTGTATTGTGACGTTGGGGCCTCTCTCTTCACATTCTATTGTGACGATGTGTGATCTCTCTTCACATTGTATTGTGACGATGGGGCCTCTCTCTTCACATTGTATTGTGACGATGGGGCCTCTCTCTTCACATTCTATTATGACAATGTGTGATCTCTCTTCACATTGTATTGTGACGATGGGGCCTCTCTCTTCACATTCTATTATGACAATGTGTGATCTCTCTTCACATTGTATTGTGACGATGGGGCCTCTCTCTTCACATTGTAGTGTGACGATGTGTGATCTCTGTTCACATTCTATTGTGACGATGTGTGATCTCTCTTCACATTCTATTGTGACGATGGGGCCTCTCTCTTCACATTGTAGTGTGACGATGGGGCCTCTCTCTTCACATTGTATTGTGACGATGGGGCCTCTCTCTTCACATTGTATTGTGACGATGGGGCCTCTCTCTTCACATTGTAGTGTGACGATGTGTGATCTCTCTTCACATTCTATTGTGACGATGGGGCCTCTCTCTTCACATTGTAGTGTAACGATGTGTGATCTCTCTTCACATTGTATTGTGACGATGTGTGATCTCTCTTCACATTCTATTGTAACGATGGGGCCTCTCTCTTCACATTGTATTGTGACGATGTGTGATCTCTCTTCACATTCTGTTGTGACGATGTGTGATTTCTCTTAACGTTGTATTGTGACGATGGGGTCTCTCTCTTCACATTCTATTGTGGCGATGGGGCCTCTCTCTTCACATTGTAGTGTGACGATGTGTGATCTCTCTTTACATTGTAGTGTGACGATGGGGCCTCTCTCTTCACATTGTATTGTGACGATGGGGCCTCTCTCTTCACATTGTATTGTGACGATGGGTCTCTCTCTCTTCACATTCTATTGTGACGATGGGGCTCTCTCTTCACATTGTAGTGTGACGATGTGTGATCTCTCTTCACATTGTATTGTCTCGATGTGTGATCTCTCTTCACATTCTATTGTGACGATGGGGCCTCTCTCTTCACATTGTATTGTGACGATGTGTGATCTCTCTTCACATTCTGTTGTGACGATGTGTGATTTCTCTTAACGTTGTATTGTGACGATGGGGTCTCTCTCTTCACATTCTATTGTGACGATGGGGCCTCTCTCTTCACATTGTATTGTGACGATGTGTGATCTCTCTTCACATTGTATTGTGACGATGGGGCCTCTCTCTTCACATTTTATTTTGACGATGGGGTCTCTCTCTTCACATTCTATTGTGACGATGGGGCCTCTCTCATCACATTGTAGTGTGACGATGTGTGATCTCTCTTCACATTGTATTGTGACGATGGGGCCTCTCTCTTCACATTGTAGTGTGACGATGTGTGATCTCTCATTGCCGCTCAGAGGTGAAACAACCCAACCCAAGTGTTCTAATTATCTCTAATGAATACAATCCATAACTGTTGCCATATTTCCGTCCATTTGCTGCATCTGCCAAACGCGGATTTTTCCTCACCGTTTGTTTAGCTTGTCGAACACGTGAAAGCCACCGTTCGTGCTGCTGTGACGTGTCAGCGCGCACGTGGGATGCAGCTGGCTACCATTGGTGGAACCGAGACCAGCCATGCGAGAGTGACGACGGGTGTTGTCATTCACGTGGGCGGAATAATTTGTATTTATTTATGGTGATAATTCAATGTCAGCAGAGTCTTGTGCTTAAGTTGTTTAATGTCTCTGATGTCGTCACGTCTAAAAATATTTTTCTTTCTTATTAGTGTAGACGTTTTTGGTTAGGTTTATTTTACCTCTGAGTGGCACTCTTTTGCGCACAATGGGCTAAATGGCAAGGTCACGAGGACCTCGAATTCTCAGAGAAGGTTGGGGGAGGGGACCCACTGGAACAGCAGTTAGTCTCCCGTCAAGGCCATCCAGCGGGTTCTTTAACATTGTTAATTGAGCAGTTTTACCTCTGAGAGGCACTTTTTTGCACACCATGGGCTAAATGGCCAGGTCACATGGACCCCGAAGGCTCAGAGAAGGTTGGGGGAGGGGACCCACTGGAACAGCTGTTGGGAGACAGTTGGTAGCCTCCCGTCAAGGCTATCCAGCGTGTTCTTTAACGTTGGGTTGTTTTACCCCTGAGTGGCACTCTTTTGCTCACAATGGGCTAAATGGCCAGGTCACAAGGACCCTGAAGGCTCAGAGAAGGTTGGGAGAGGCGACCCACTGGAACAGCTGTTGAAAAGCAGAGGGTAGACTCCTAGTCAAGGTCATCCAGCGTGTTCTTTAAAGTGCACAGTATTGTCTGGAAAGTTTTTAAAAAATCGTTTCAATTGTACCAGCTTTAAAATTACTCGTCTTGAAGAAAGTTAAAGTTCCTCGCACGTAGTGTGCTTTCAAAATGTCTTCACAAAGTAAATATACTGCTCACACAAATTAGGGGATATTATCAAAAGAATATGAAGCAATGAAATATCCCCTAATTTTTGTGAGCAGTGTAGTAGATCATAAATATTTCGCAAAAGTCGTATCTTAATAAGTCTTTTAACACCTGTAATGTAAGAGCTGGGTTGACTCAGTCTGTAAGCAGTGCGCCAGGTTCCTAATCTGGTAGTTCCCGGGTTCTTAATCTGCTTATTCCCCGGGTTCTTAATCTGCTTGTTCCCCGGGTTCCCAATCTGCTTGTTCCCTGGGTTCCCAATCTGCTTGTTCCCTGGGTTCATAATCTGCTTATTCCCTGGGTTCATAATCTGCTTATTCCCCGAGTTCCTAATCTGCTTGTTCCCCGAGTTCCTAATCTGCTTGTTCCCCGGGTTCCCAATCTGCTTGTTCCCCGGGTTCCCAATCTGCTTGTTCCCCGGGTTCCTAATCTGCTTGTTCCCGGGTTCCTAATCTGCTTGTTCCCCAGTTTCCTAAACTGTTTGTTCCCCGGGTTCCTAATCTGCTTGTTCCCCGGGTTCATAATCTGCTTGTTCCCCAAGTTCCTAATCTGCTTGTTCCCCGAGTTCCTAATCTGCTTGTTCCCCGGGTTCCCAATCTGCTTGTTCCCCGGGTTCCCAATCTGCTTGTTCCCCGGGTTCCCAATCTGCTTGTTCCCCGGGTTCCCAATCTGTTTGTTCCCCGGGTTCCTAATCTGCTTGTTCCCCAGGGTTCCTAAACTGCTTTTTCCCCGGGTTTCTAATCTGGTTGTTCCCCGGGTTCCTAATCTGCTTGTTCCCCGGGTTCCTAATCTGCTTGTTCCCCGGGTTCCTAATCTGCTTGTTCCTCGGGTTCCTAATCTGCTTGTTCCCCGAGTTCCTAATCTGCTTGTTCCCCGGGTTCCTAAACTGCTTGTTCCCCGGGTTCCTAATCTGCTTGTTCCTCGGGTTCCTAATCTGCTTGTTCCCCGAGTTCCTAATCTGCTTGTTCCCCGAGTTCCTAATCTGCTTGTTCCCCGGGTTCCTAATCTGCTTGTTCCTCGGGTTCCTAATCTGCTTGTTCCCAGGTTCGAGCCCCACCTGGTCATTCGTTCATATTATCTTAGGTCACCCCCTCTTTCTGAGGCCTTTAGGCACACTGTTCATAACCCTATTCATCATCATCATCCTCAAGCAGCCATAGGCTACGGAGGTCCAACCAGACCGTGCTTTTGGACCATATTTTTTTGATGTATTGTAAATGGGGAAACATACATTGTAATGTTTAATGAAGTTTTTGAGTCTTATATAGAAGATATGCTGCTTACAACATTACAGCATTTTCGGTTTCAGCAGGATGGGACACCTCCACATTTTGCCTTAATTATTCATCAGTGGTTAAATACCAGGACACCAAGAAAATGGATTGGTCACCGTGAAGCAGTGGAGTAACACTTCGAGACTTGTCTCCCCTAGACTTCTTCTCATGAGGCCATTTGAAATCTGTTGTGTACATGTCTACAATCTGTGAACAATTCAGGCACTGGAAGAATGTGTTCAAGAGGAATATAACAAAATCAGTAGGTCTCCCCCTCTTTCTGAGGCCTTTAGGTACTCTGTTCATAACCCTATTCATCATCATCATCCTCAAGCAGCCATGGGCTACAGAAGAAAAATTCTTGAATAATGCATGAAATATAAATGTTCTATAATTTTTTTGTCTCTTTTAGAGGGCAAGGTGGCTCAGTCGGTAGCGCACCAGGCTCATAATCTGTAGTTCCCAGGTTCGAGTCCCAGCTGTGTCACCGTTGAGATTTATCTCCGTAAACTTCCCCGCCCTGCCCACGGTCAGTAGGGGACACCGATGGGCTTGGAATAGGCCGCCGTCCGTCGGATGGGACGTTAAGCCGTGGCCACGTGTGCGGGAGAGCCATACCCTGTGCACGTTAAAGAACACGCTGGACAGCCTTGACGGGAGACTACCATCTGTCTCCCAACAGCTGTTCCAGTGGGTCCCCTCCTCCAACCTTCTCTGAGCCTTCGGGGTCCATGTGACCTGGCCATTTAGCCCATGGTGTGCAAAAAAGTGCCGCTCAGAGGTAAAACTGCTCAATTAACAACGTTAAAGAACACGCTGGATGGCCTTGACGGGAGACTACCATCTGTCTCCCAACAGTTGTTCCAGTGGATCACCTCCCCCAACCTTCTCTGAGTCTTCGGGGTCCTTGTGACCTGGCCATTTAGCCCATGGTGTGCAAAAAAGTGCCGCTCAGAGGTAAAACTACTCAATTAACAACGTTAAAGAACACTCTGGATGGCCTTGACGGGAGGCTACCATCTGTCTCCCAACAGCTGTTCCAGTGGGTCCCCTCCCCCAACCTTCTAAGGCTCTTTGAGCCTTCGGGATCCTTGTGACGTGGCCATTTAGCCCATTGTGTGTAAAAAAAAGTGCCGCTCAGCGGTAAAACAACCCAACTTTACGTGTATACGCTTACTTCTCCACACTCTCCATAGATTTTTAAATTTCGCAAGTTGCAAAATGTTTTTTCATAGTTTCTACAATTTTCCCATAATTCTTTTTCCTATTAGTCAATTTATTTTACCTTTTGGATTCATGATTAATCATGAATTCACAAATGTTGTTTTTTGAAAAGTAAAAAACTTCCTAAAAGTTTCCGTAAAATCAGAATTACGATATTTCTCACTCAGTTAATATAAAGCAGTCGAAATTTCTTTTCATCTGTGAGTGTTTTTCTCATAGACTATTTGTTAAAAAATTGTGTTTTTTTTTCGTCTTTTCAGATGACGGAAGGTCGCCAAAGCCAAGTCGTGTTGTTAGATGATCGTCGTCTGGATATCCTGATTAAGGTATTTTTTAAATTTTAAACACGATTCTTTTGAGTTTAAAGGGGGATAGCTATGAAATTCAAGTAATCGGGGGGACGGGAATGCAAGGGATTCCCGTCCCCCTAATCGAAGTCCCCATCCCACCAATCCATGTCCCCATCCCACCATTTAAAGTACTCGTCCCACCACTCCAAGTCCCGTCACCCCAGTCCAAGTCCCAATCCCACCAATCCATGCCCCCGTCTCCCCAATCCAAGTCCCCCGTCCCACCAATCCGAGTACCTGTCCCCTAGTCCAAGTCCCCGTCTCACTAATCCATGTCCCTTTCTCCCCAATCCAAGTACCTGTCAACCCAGTCCAAGTTCCCATCCCACCAATCCATGTCCCTGTCCCCCCAATCCAAGTTCCTGTCTCCCCAATCCAAGTCCCCCGTCCCACCAATCCGAGTACCTGTCCCCCCAGTCCAAGTCCCCATCCCACCAATCCATGCCCCTGTCCCCTCAATCCAAGTTCCCCGTCTCCCCAATCCAAGTAACGGTGCATGGAATTGAAGTAAAGGAGGGGGGGATTCAACTAATAGGAGCTACTTCGTAAATTCAAAATAACGAAAAAAAATTTTAATCATAATTATATATTATTATTTGAAACAAAATTAATGAAGCCGCTGCTGGATAGGTGCGCTAGCATTGCTTTTGTACTACAAAATTGCATTTTCCCACCCACCCTGGGTCTAAGGGGTCAACCCATTGTTCTCTACGGAAACTTCGTGACCTTCACATTCTACGACCAATATTTCAAATTTGTAGCATAAATGTACCTTTTTCAATATTCGTTTGAAATTTGCGAATTTTCGACTATTTTCCACCGTTAGAGGGCGCAGTTATAGCTGTAAGAAGGTTTCGTGAGGGCAAATCGTAATATTTCGTTGATACCTATCCAATCCAAGGAGAATTTTTAATTTTTCTCTTAAAACAATCAATCACAAAACAAAAAAAAAATTTTCCCGCCCACTCTGGGGGTAAAGGAGAAAAATCATTGTTGTAAATGCAAACGTCATGAGATTCACATTTCACACCCAAAATTTAAAATTTTTTATCGTAATTACATCGCTTTCAATATTAGTCTGAAATTTTTTGTTCGGTAGAGGGCGCAACTATAGCTGTAGGTAGATCCCGTAAATGCGAATCTTAATATTTCACCGATTCTTTATCCAATCCGAAAAGAATCCTACAGAACAAAGCGAAATTATGATTTCGTTTCGTTTTTGGAAAATGAAAAAAAATTTTTTTTGTTTTCGAAAAGAGAAAAGATTTCATTGATTTACTAAATCTCACATTTTTTTATTGTTATTTATTTTTAATTTTTGCTAAATTACATCTACAATTTAACTCAAGCATTAACAAAACACCATGTCAACATTTTTAGCTGGTCGGGGATGGCTCAGTCGGTAGCGCGCCAGGCTCGTAATCTGCAGTTCCCAGGTTCGAGTCCCAGCTGGGTCAGCGTTGAGATTTATCTCCGCAAAACTCCCCGCCTTGCCCACGGTCAGTAATGGACACCGATGGGCTTGGTAAAGGCCGCCGTCCGTCGGATGGGACATTAACCCGTGGCCCCGTATGCGGGAGAGACATATCCTGTGCGCGTTAAAGAACACGCTGGATAGCCTTGACAGGAGGCTAACTGCTGTTCCAGTGGGTCCCCTCCCCCAACCTTCTCTGAGCCTTCGGGGTCCTTCAGACCTGGCCATTTAGCCCACGATGTGCAAAATAGTGCCGCTGAGAGGTAAAACTACTCAATTAACAACGTTAAAGAACACGCTGGATGGCCTTCACGGGAGGCTACCATCTGCCTCCCAACAGCTGTTCCAGTGGGTTCCCTCCCCCAATCTTCTCTGAGCCTTCAGGGTCCTTGTGACCTGGCCATTTAGCCCATTGTGTGCAAAAAAGTGCCGCTCAGAGGTAAAACTACTCAATTAACAACGTTAAAGAACACGCAGGAAGGCCTTGACGGGAGGCTACCATCTGTCTCCCAACAGCTGTTCCAATGGGTCCCCTCCCCCAACCTTCTCTGAGCCTTCGGGGTCCTTGTGACCTGGCCATTTAGCCCATGGTGTGCAAAAAAAGTGTCTCTCAGAGGTAAAACAACCAACATTTTTACAGGGTTATAAGTAATATTAAATTGTAAAGAGTTGTACATGTTTCGTAGCTAGTCTTATTTACGGTCCCCCCAATAGGTCAATAATAGTAGGTATCTTATAGACATAAGAGATTGATGCTGAGGGGTGTGGTTTTAATCGAAACTTCTCTCTTATTCGGATCTCTCTCAAAAATGAAAAAAAAAAACCTCCTTCAAAGTGCAGTCCTGCTTGAAGCTGCTGCCCCCTATGATTATGTTAATCCACCCCTGGTGCAGTCTGTTCCCTTCCCACCAACCATCTCTTGGGGTCATTGCGACCTGGCCATTTAGTGCTTTCTGTGCAAAAAAAAAGTCCTCCTCATAGTCTGTTAGGTTGTCCATCGTACGGTCGCTCGAAAAAGTATCCGAACACTGTGATTGATTACAGAATTCAGAAAAAATATCTGGCAACGATTTCTTTTTTAGAAATTAGTGATCTGGCAGCCTTCGTGTCCACGTGACACGAAGGTTGTTGAAAGAATTGTTTGCACTAATTTCTAAAAAAAATCGTTGCCATATATTTTTTCTGAATTCTGTAATTAATCATAGTGTTCGGATATTATTTTGAGCGACTGTACACGAAGGTTGCCAGATCACTAATTTCTAAAAAAATCGTTGCCAAATATTTTTTTCCTGAATTCTGTAATTAATCATAGTGTTCGGATATTATTTTGAGCGACTGTACACGAAGGTTGCCAGATCACTAATTTCTCAAAAAAAAAAAATCGTTGCCCGATATTTTTCCTGAATTCTGTAATCAACCATAGTGTTTGGATACTTTTTTGAGCGACTGTACACAAAGTTTGCCAGATCACTTATTTTTTTTAAAAAAAAATTCGTCGCCAGATATTTTTTCTGAATTCTGTAATCAACCATAGTGTTCGGAAACTTTTTTGAGCGACTGTACACGAAGTTTGCCAGATCACTTATTTCTAAAAAAAATCGTTGCCAGATATTTTTTCTGAATTTTGTAATTAATCATGGTGTTCGGATACTTTTTTTAGCGACTGTACACGAAAGTTCCCAGATCACTAATTTCTAACGAAAAAAATGATCATAATTAATCATAGTGTTCGGATATTATTTTGAGCGACTGTACACGAAGGTTGCCAGATCACTGATTTCTAAAAAAAAATCGTCGCCAGATATTTTTCTTGAATTCTGTAATAAACCATAGTGTTCGGATACTTTTTTGAGCGACTGTACACAAAGTTTGCCAGATCACTTATTTCTAAAAAAAAATCGTCGCCAGATATTTTTCCTGAATCCTGTAATCAACCATAGTGTTCGGATACTTTTTTGAGCGACTGTACACGAAGTTGCCAGACCACTTATTTCTTAAAAAAAAAGAATCGTTGCCAGATATTTTTTCTGAATTCTGTAATTAATCATGGTGTTCGGATACTTTTTTGAGCGACTGTACACGAAAGTTCCCAGATCACTAATTTCTAAAAAAAAAAAATTGTTGCCAGATATTTTTTTTTCTGAATTCTGTAATCAACCATAGTGTTCGGATACTTTTTTGAGCAACTGTATACGAAGGTTGTCAGATCAGTAATTTAAAAAAAAAACGTTCCCAGATATTTTTTCTGAATTCTGTAATCAACCGTAGTGTTGGGATATTTTTTTGGAGCGACTGTACACGAAGTTTGCCATATCACTTATTTCTAAAAAAAATCGTTGCCAGATATTTTCCCTGAATTCTGTAATTAATCATGGTGTTCGGATACTTTTTTGAGCGACTGTACACGAAAGTTCCCAGATCACTAATTTCTAAAAAAAAAAAAATCATTGCCAGATATTTTTTCTCAATTCTGTAATCAACCATAGTGTTCGGATACTTTTTTGAGCGACTGTACAATAAATACGAAACGAGCAACTAAGTTCCCTTAACCAGTTTCATTCTCTTAATAATTTTAAAATGTCATTTATTTTCTTTACAATTCTCTTCATGATACTACTGTTGCCACCGTTATATATAAAAGTTAATAAAATGTCCTTTAATCGATTTCAGCCGAAACTTTATGCCGGGGAACTGTTGGACATGGTCGCCTCCCACTTCAGCCTCAAGGAGAAAGAATATTTCGGACTCGCATATCTCGACGACACGTGAGTTCACTTATTTCTTCATTCTTCTCTTCAAGGAGGTTTATTTTTTGAAAGAATTCTTCTCTTGTAGGTCACCTTCAAATTTCGTAATCGCTTTACTGTGGAATTCCTTTTTTTTAGATGGAATTACCAAACGTACCCCAAGTATTCTTTTGCACGAAAGGGTTGTTTTTTATTCTGGTTTCCATAGATTAAGGAACATCCCTCTGTTAAGTCAAAGGGAAAGCTAATGCTCTATCACTTCTAAAACAAGTTTTTTTTTGTTTTGAAAAATGTGATTGCAGATAAAGATTTCAATCCAATAAATCAATAGCTCGATTTTCAACAATATTCGTTCAGTATTTAGCGCGCGCTTGGCTACTGATCTAAGAGACCTGGGTTCGAGCCCCGGGTAAGGCATGGATGTGTGTGTTGTTTTTCTGCTGAAGTCCTGCCATCCTCTCAGACCTTCTACTATGGCATATAAACTGCGAGGCTCCTGTCAGACCTCTGTGGCAAGCAGCTGCTTGAGGGGATATTTATTTATTTATTTTATATTTAATGAGTTATGGAAGTTCGAATATTTAACAACAGCAGTCTTAAGAGTCCTCTGAGTATTAAGAGACTTCTGAGCGGCACTTTTTTTGCACACCATGGGCTAAATGGCCAGGTCACAAGGACCCCGAAGGCTCAGAGAAGTTGGGGGAGGGGACCCACTGGAACAGCTGTTGGGAGACAGATGGTAGCCTCCGGTCAAGACCATCCAGCGTGTTCTTTAACGTTGTTAATTGAGTAGTTTTACCTCTGAGCGGCACTTTTTTGCACACAATGGGCTAAATGGCCAGTCACAACGACCCCGAAGGCTCAGAGAAGGTTGAGGGAGGGGACCACTGGAACAGCTGTTGGGAGACAGATGGTAGCCTCCTGTCAAGGCCATCCAGCGTGTTCTTTAACGTTGTTAATTGACTAGTTTTACCTCTGAGCTGCACTTTTTTTGCACACAATGGGCTAAATGGCCAGTCCACAAGGACTGCGAAGGCTCAGAGAAGGTTGGGGGAGGAGAACCACTGGAAGAGCTGTTGGGAGACAGATGGTAGCCACCCGTCAAGACCATCCAGCGTGTTCTTTAACGTTGTTAATTGAGTAGTTTTACCTCTGAGCGGCACTTTTTTTGCACACCATGGGCTAAATGGCCAGGTCACAAGGACCCCGAAGGCTCAGAGAAGGTTGGAGGATGGGACCCACTGGAACAGCTGTTGGGAGACAGATGGTAGCCTCCCGTCAAGGCCATCCAGCGTGTTCTTTAACGTTGTAAATTGAGTAGTTTTACCTCTGAGCGGCACTTTTTTGCACACAATGGGCTAAATGGCCAGTCACAACGACCCCGAAGGCTCAGAGAAGGTTGGGGGAGGGGACCACTGGAACAGCTGTTGGGAGACAGATGGTAGCCTCCCGTCAAGGCCATCCAGCGTGTTCTTTAACGTTGTTAATTGACTAGTTTTACCTCTGAGCGGCACTTTTTTTTGCACACAATGGGCTAAATGGCCAGGTCACAAAGACTGCGAAGGCTCAGAGAAGGTTGGGGGAGGGGTTGGGTTGGGTTGTTTTACCTCTGAGCGGCACTTTTTTGCACACCAAGGGCTAAATGGCCAGGTCACATGGACCCCGAAGGCTCAGAAAAGGTTGGGGGAGGGGACCCACTGGAACAGCTGTTGGGAGACAGATGGTAGCCTCCCGTCAAGGCCATCCAGCGTGTTCTTTAACGTGCACAGGGTATGGCTCTCCCACACACGGGGCCACGGCTTAACGTCCCATCCGACGGACGGCGGCCTTTACAAGCCCATCGGTGTCCCCTACTGACCGTGGGCAGGGCGGGGAATTGGGGGAGGGGAAACACTGGAAGAGCTGTTGGGAGACAGATGGTAGCCACCCGTCAAGGCCATCCAGCGTGTTCTTTAACGTTGTTAATTGAGTAGTTTTAACTCTGAGCGGCACTTTTTTGCACACCATGGGCTAAATGGCCAGGTCACATGACCCCGAAGGCTCAGAGGAGGGAGGGGACCCACTGGAACAGCTGATGGGAGACAGATGGTAGCCTCCCGTCAAGGCCATCCAGCGTGTTCTTTAACATTGTTAATTGAGTAGTTTTACCTCTGAGCGGCACTTTTTTTTGCACACAATGGGCTAAATGGCCAGGTCACAAGGACTGCAAAGGCTCAGAGAAGGTTGGGGGAGGGGACCCACTGGAACAGCTGTTGGGAGACAGATGGTAGCCTCCCGTCAAGGCCATCCAGCGTGTTCTTTAACGTTGTTAATTGAGTAGTTTTACCTCTGAGCGGCACTTTTTCTGCACACAATGAGATAAATGGCAAGTCACAAGGACCCCGAAGGCTCAGAGAAGGTTGGGGGAGGGGACCCACTGGAACAGCTGTTGGGAGACAGGTGGTAGCCTTCCATCAAGGCCATCAAGCGTGTTCTTTAACTTTGTTGAGTTGTTTTACCTCTTTGCGGCACTTTTTTTGCACACCTTGGGCTAAATGGCTAGGTCACAAGGATTCCGAAGGCTCAGAGAAGGTTGTGGGAGGGAACCCACTGGAACAGCTGTTTGGAGACAGATGGTAGCCTCCCGTCAAGGCCATCCAGCGTGTTTTTAACTTTTTTGAGTTGTTTTACCTCTTAGCGGCACTTTTTTGCACACCTTGGGCTAAATGGCTAGGTCATAAGGACCCCGAAGGCTCAGAGAAGGTTGGGGGAGGGAACCCACTGGAACAGCTGTTTGGAGACAGATGGTAGCCTCCCGTCAAGGCCATCCAGCGTGTTCTTTAACTTTTTTGAGTTGTTTTACCTCTTAGCGGCACTTTTTTGCACACCTTGGGCTAAATGGCCAGGTCAGATGGACCCCGAAGGCTCAGAGAAGGTTGGGGGAGGAGAACCACTGGAACAGCTGTTGGGAGACAGATGGTATCCTCCCGTCAAAGCCATCCAGCGTGTTCTTTAACTTTTTTTGAGTTGTTTTACCTCTTAGCGGCACTTTTTTGCACACCTTGGGCTAAATGGCTAGGTCATAAGGACCCCGAAGGTTCAGAGAAGGTTGGGGGATTGAACCCACTGGAACAGCTGTTTGGAGACAGATGGTAGCCTCCCGTCAAGGCCATCCAGCGTGTTCTTTAACTTTTTTGAGTTGTTTTACCTCTTAGCGGCACTTTTTTGCACACCTTGGGCTAAATGGCCAGGTCAAATGGACCCCGAAGGCTCAGAGAAGGTTGGGGGAGGAGACCCACTGGAACAGCTGTTGGGAGACAGATGGTATCCTCCCGTCAAAGCCATCCAGCGTGTTCTGTAACTTTTTTTGAGTTGTTTTACCTCTTAGCGGCACTTTTTTGCACACCTTGGGCTAAATGGCCAGGTCACATGGACCCCGAAGGCTCAGAGAAGGTTGGGGGAGGAGACCCACTGGAACAGCTGTTGGGAGACAGATGGTAGCCTCCCGTCAAAGCCATCCAGCGTGTTCTTTAACTTTTTTGAGTTGTTTTACCTCTTAGCGGCACTTTTTTGCACACCTTGGGCTAAATGGCTAGGTCATTAGGACCCCGAAGGCTCAGAGAAGGTTGGGGGAGGGAACCCACAGGTACAGCTGTTGGGAGACAGATGGCAGCCTCCCGTCAAGGCCATCCAGAGTGTTCTTTAATGTGCCTAGGATCACGTCGTAACGTCCCATCCGACGGACGGTGACCTTTCCTAGCCGATAGGTTACCCTTACTGACCGATTACAGTGCGGGGAGTTTTGCAGAGACAAATTATTTAAGAAATCTTTAAAAAATTCGCGAGTTTAATTTCAAGTATAAATTTTTTCTATGTTTTCAAAAAATATATTGTTTTACAACGAATATCAAACGGTTGACGAAACATCTTTAGAGTTATTATTAATTTTTATTTAAGAGACAAAAAAACACAAAATCCGAACAGCTGTATAGCCACGTGCAAACGAAACATACGATGACGTTTCTAAACAAGCGTGACCTATGACCCGTCGTAATTCCCCCTTCGAAGCACTGCACAGGAAACAGTTGGAATGCAGCGGGCAAATTTTCCGTCGTCTGTTCCTGTTTCAGAGAGTAATTTCTGGAAGTGAAAACTCATTCATAACTGACGGAGATCTAAAAAAAAAACCTCGCGACCCCCTCCTCCCCCCCCTCCCTCTCCCCCCTCTGTCACAGGAAGTCACTGAACGCTCGAGGGGAGATTTGTGGGTAGCGCGACCGGAAGCGGTTCCTGCTTTCACCTAAACACGCTCCAAGTCGTGTATTTTGGGGTGTAATAGGGGAAGATTTAAACTCGGTTGTCAAAATCTATTTCACTGCCGATTCGAAATTTTTTGAGGAATTGAGGTAATTTAGGGACGGATATTTGTTTTTTTCCTTTTTTGCGTTTTAAATTTTTTTTCCAAGTGCTGTACTGAAATTAACTCTTTACAGTTGTTGGGACGGGGGTGGTTCAGTCGGTAGCGCGCCAGGCTCGTAATCTGTAGTTCCCAGGTTCGAGTCCCAGCTGGGTCAGTGTTGAGATTTATCTCCGCAAAATTTCCCCGATGGACTTGGAAAGGTCGCCGTCCGTCGGATGGGACGTTAAGCCGTGGCCCCGTGTGCGGGAGAGTCATGCACTGTGCACGTTAAAGAACACGCTGGATGGCCTTGACGGGAGGCTGCCATCTGTTTCCTAACAGCTGTTCCAGTGGGTCTCCTCCCCCAACCTTCTTTGAGCCTTCGGGGTCCTTGGACCTGGCCATTTAGCCCATGGTGTGCAAAAAAGTTCCGCTCAGAGGTAAAAACTACTCAATTAACAACGTTAAAGAACACGCTGGATGGCCTTGACGGGAGGCTACCATCTGTCTCCCAACAGCTGTTCCAGTGGGTCCCCTCCCCCAACCTTCTCTGAGCCTTCGGGGTCCTTGTGACCTGTTAATTTAGCCCATGGTGTGCAAAAAAATGCCGCTCAGAGGTAAAACAATCCAATCCAATCTTTACAGTTTTTGATACACTGCACACCAATTCTAACAAGGTCCTGTTGGACATTGTCTGCCCACCGCATCCTGGGAGGCAAGATTTTTTATATTGGAAATTGGTTATACATCGAAAATTTCACACAGACTTTCTTTGTAAGTGAAATCTAAGCCCCTCTACACCACCCACCGAATACTCCTGAAGAGTCCAATTATTCCAAGCGGACCCTTGGGGCGGCAGAATTTTAAGGAGGGTATGTAGAGGGTTGTTCTAACCTCAAGGGAAAATAAATGACATGAACGTAGAGTCACGAGGTATTTAAACAAGTTTGCGAATAACTTTGAAACCCATTTAGTAATAATTTATCTGTTATTTCTCTCTAAATGCGAAAGCAGAAAAATGCACTCAGTTGAAAAAAAACAAAACCAATTCATAGAAAATAGTAAGATTATATGAGATAGAAAAAATGATGATCGTTTGTGACGGCAAAAAACGAATAATAAATTCCCTTGCAATGGCAATACAAATTATATGGGGGGGGGGGAATCAAAAATAAAATTATTTTATGCGGCAAATATTAATCGACTTGAAACGAGAAAAGGGAAATTTAACTGAGGTGGCAAAAAGAAAGTTCTTTTCGGGCGGGAAAAAGGAAATTTAACTGAGGTGGCAAAAAGAAAGTTATTTTCGGGCGGCAAAAAACAAATTTAACTGAGGTGTCAAAAAGAAAGTTCTTTTCGGGCGACAGAAAGGAAATTTAAATGAGGTGGCAAAAAGAAAGATTTTTCGGGCGGCAAAAAAGATATTTAACTGAGGTGTCAAAAAGAAAGTTCTTTTCCGGCGACAAAAAGGAAATTTAAATGAGGTGGCAAAAACAAAGATTTTTCGGGCGGCAAAAAACAAATTTAACTGAGGTGTCAGAAAGAAAGTTCTTTTCCGGCGACAAAATGAATTTAAATGAGGTGGCAAAAAGAAAGATTTTTCGGGCGGCAAAAAAGATATTTAACTGAGGTGTCAAAAAGAAAGATCTTTTCGGGCGGCAAAAAGGAAATTTAACCGAGGTGGGAAAAAGAAAGTTCTTTTCGGGCGGCAAAAAAGAAATTTAATTGAGGTGGCAAAAAGAAAGTTCTTTTCGGGCGGCAAAAAAAGAAATTTAACTGAGGTGGCAAAAAGAAAGTTCTTTTCGGGCGGCAAAAAACAAATTTAACTGAGGTGGCAAAAAGAAAGTTCTCTTCGGGCGACAAAAAGGAAATTTGAATGAGGTGGCAAAAAGAAAGTTCTTTTCGGGCGGCAAAAAAGAAATTTAACTGAGGTGTCAAAAATAAAGTTCTTTTCGGGCAACCAAAAGGAAATTTAAATGAGGTGGCAAAAAGAAAGATCTTTCCGGGCGGCAAAAAGGAAATTTAACCGAGGTGGCAAAAAGAAAGATCTTTTCGGGCGGCAAAAAGGAAATTTAACCGAGGTGGGAAAAAGAAAGTTCTTTTCGGGCGGCAAAAAAGAAATTTAATTGAGGTGGCAAAAAGAAAGTTCTTTTCGGGCAACCAAAAGGAAATTTAAATGAGGTGGCAAAAAGAAAGATCTTTCCGGGCGGCAAAAAGGAAATTTAACCGAGGTGGCAAAAGGAAAGTTCTTTTCGGGCGGCAAAAAAAAATTTAACTGAGGTGGCAAAAAGAAAGTTCTTTTCGGGCGCCAAAAAAGAAATTTAACTGAGGTGGCAAAAAGAAAGTTCTTTTCGGGCGCCAAAAAACAAATTTAATTGAGGTGGCAAAAAGAAAGTTCTTTTCGGGCGGGAAAAAGGAAATTTAACTGAGGTGGCAAAAAGAAAGTTATTTTCGGGCGGCAAAAAACAAATTTAACTGAGGTGTCAAAAAGAAAGTTCTTTTCGGGCGACAGAAAGGAAATTTAAATGAGGTGGCAAAAAGAAAGATTTTTTCGGGCGGCAAAAAAGATATTTAACTGAGGTGTCAAAAAGAAAGTTCTTTTCCGGCGACAAAAAGGAAATTTAAATGAGGTGGCAAAAAGAAAGATCTTTTCGGGCGGCAAAAAAGAAATTTAACTGAGGTGGGAAAAGGAAAGTTATTTTCGGGCGGCAAAAAACAAATTTAACTGAGGTGGCAAAAAGAAAGTTGTTTTCGGGCGGAAAAAAAGAAATTTAACTGAGGTGTCAAAAAGAAAGATCTTTTCGGGCGGCAAAAAGGAAATTTAACCGAGGTGGGAAAAAGAAAGTTCTTTTCGGGCGGCAAAAACGAAATTTAATTGAGGTGGCAAAAAGAAAGTTCTTTTCGGGCGGCAAAAAAAGAAATTTAACTGAGGTGGCAAAAAGAAAGTTCTCTTCGGGCGACAAAAAGGAAATTTGAATGAGGTGGCAAAAAGAAAGTTCTTTTCGGGCGGCAAAAAAGAAATTTAACTGAGGTGTCAAAAATAAAGTTCTTTTCGGGCAACCAAAAGGAAATTTAAATGAGGTGGCAAAAAGAAAGATCTTTTCGGGCGGCAAAAAGGAAATTTAACCGAGGTGGCAAAAAGAAAGTTCTTTTCGGGCGGCAAAAAAAAATTTAACTGAAGTGGCAAAAAGAAAGTTCATTTCGGGCGCCAAAAAAGAAATTTAACTGAGGTGGCAAAAAGAAAGTTCTTTTCGGGCGCCAAAAAACAAATTTAACTGAGGTGGCAAAAAGAAAGTTCTTTTCGGGCGGCAAAAAAGAAATTTAACTGAGGTAGCAAAAAGAAAGTTCTTTTCGGGCGCCAAAAAACAAATTTAACTGAGGTGTCAAAAAGAAAGATCTTTTCGGGCGGCAAAAAGGAAATTTAACCGAGGTGGGAAAAAGAAAGTTCTTTTCGGGCGGCAAAAAAAAAATTTAATTGAGGTGGCAAAAAGAAAGTTCTTTTCGGCGGCAAAAAAAGAAATTTAACTGAGGTGGCAAAAAGAAAGATCTTTTCGGGGCAAAAAGGAAATTTAACCGAGGTGGCAAAAAGAAAGATCTTTTCGGGCGGCAAAAAGGAAATTTAACCGAGGTGGCAAAAAGAAAGTTCTTTTCCGGCGGCAAAAAAGAAATTTAACTGAGGTGGCAAAAAGAAAGTTTATTTCGGGCGGCAAAAGGAAATTTAACTGAGGTGGCAAAAAGAAAGTTTATTTCGGGCGGCAAAAGGAAATTTAACTGAGGTGGCAAAAAGAAAGTTCCTTTCGGGCGGCAGAAAGGAAATTTAAAGGAGGTGGCAAAAAAGAAAGTTCCTTTCGGCCGGCAAAAAGGAAATTTAAATGAGGTGGCAAAAAAAGAAAGTTATTTTCGGGCGGCAAAAAGGAAATTTAAAGGAGGTGGCAAAAAAGAAAGTTCCTTTCGGCCGGCAAAAAGGAAATTTAAATGAGGTGGCAAAAAAAAAAGTTATTTTCGGCCGGCAAAAAGGAAATTTAACTAAGGCGCAAAAAGTAAATTTGCTACAGGGCTGCAAAAAGTAAAAATTATCGGATGGCCGTAAAAAGTAAATTTGCTTTTTTTTTTTAGAATATAAATTTTATTCATAACAGTAAAGAATACAAATACATTTACAATTTGACCCGCAAAGCTAAATAGCTTATCTGCAGGAAAATGAGTAAATTATATTAAACATAGATCATTCAGCCACAAAAATGGTGTACAGCAAATAAATCCACAAAACACAACACAAAAAAAACAGCTAACTAGAAAATACGAAATAATTTTTTAATTCCATTTTAAGTCTTCTAAAAGAATCTATATTTAGTAATTCTTTTGGAATAGCATTAAATATAAGTGGTACTTGATATTCGGAGGTATGTTTCCCGTAATTATTTCGAAAATTTGGCAATTTGTAATAACCTTGGTTTTGAAGTCTTGTATTTTTATTATGTTGAATTTTTAGTTTGTAAGTTTCGTCAAAAATTTTTTTAATTATTACATTATATTTATATAAATTGCTGTAGGATAAAAGTTTGTAAAGAGGACTGTAGGTTCTCTCGTGGGGCGGGAAAATGTCCTCATCGCAGCAAAGCTAAAGATCAGATTTTAGCGGAAATTCAACTGAAATTGACCTCCAATCTAGTCCGCAGAAATGGGAAAATCTTCCTTCCATTTCTTCGTTGCCAATTCTCATATCCATGAAACAATAGCAGACTGAACCAACGGCGCTCAGCTATCTTCTGCAATTGAAGAGGCCGATGACCCGGTTGCGGTTAAAGAGTCTCTTAAAAGTTAGTCGGACAGGGCCTAACTGTCCTGTAGTTTTTCTTTTTAAGTGGTTTATTCTGACGAGACGAATCATCGTCGACCGAAGTTGTCTTGCGTTGTATGCGAACTTAAACGAAGCAGCGAAAGTGGTCGTTTGGCAAAAATGACTGACGCAGCAGACAATTGGACATTTGTTACGGCAAATAAGACAGATGGCTAAAGCTGTACCATGACGTCACAGGATAAAAAAGGAAGGTTTTGCCAGCTGGATTTGGAACAGATGCCTTTAGTTTTTTTTATTTTCTTTCGATGTCAACAGAGGCAGTTTGGTTGTTGCCTACTCTGTCTTCAGAGTTCTGGATAGACAAAAAAAAATGCAAAACAAATACAGTTGGGTTACTTTACCTTTGAGTGGCACTTTTCTTTGAAAAAAAAAAGGTCACAGCCTCTAACTCAGCACCCACTGCCCACTATGCCTATGGACCTGATGGGTTGGGTTGGATTGTTTTACCTCTGAACGGCACTTTTTTGCACACCATGGGCTAAATGGCCAGGTCACATGGACCCCGAAGGCTCAGAGAAGGTTGGGGGAGGAGACCCACTGGAATAACTGTTGGGAGACAGATGATAGCCTCCCGTCAAGTCCATCCAGCTTGTTCTTTAACATTGTTAATTGAGTAGTTTTACCTCTGAGTGGCACTTTTTTGCACAAAATGGTCTAAATGGCCAGGTCACAAGGACCCCGAAGGCTCAGAGAAGGTTGGGGGAGGAAACCCACTGGAACAGCTGTTGGGAGACAGATGGTAGCCTCCCGTCAAGGCCATCCAGCGTGTTCTTTAACGTTGTTAATTGAGTAGTTTTACCTCTGAGCGGCACTTTTTTTCACAAAATGGGCTAAATGGCCAGGTTACAAGAACCCCGAAGGCTCAGAGAAGGTTGGGGGAGGGGATCCACTGGAACAGCTGTTGGGAGACAGATGGTAGCCTCCCGTCAAGGCCATCCAGTGTGTTCTTTAACGTTGTTAATTGAGTAGTTTTACCAGTGAGTGGCACTTTTTTTGCACAAAATGGTCTAAATGGCCAGGTCACAAGGACCCCGAAGGCTCAGAGAAGGTTGGGGGAGGAGACCCACTGGAACAGCTGTTGGGAGACATATGGTAGCCTCCCGTCAAGGCCATCCAGCTTGTTCTTTAACGTTGTTAATTGAGAAGTTTTACCTCTGAGTGGCACTGTTTTGCACAAAATGGGCTAAATGGCCTGGTCACAAGGACCCCGAAGGCTCAGAGAAGGTTGGGGGAGGAGACCCACTGGAACAGCTGTTGGGAGACAGGTGGTAGCCTCCCGTCAAGGTCATCCAGCGTGTTCTTTAACGTGCACAGGGTATGGCCCTCCCGCACACCGGGCCACGGCTTAACGTCCCATCCGACGGACGGCGGCCTTTCCAAGCCCATCGGTGTCCCCTACTGACCGTGGGCAGGGCGGGGAATATTGCGGAGATAAACCTCAACGCTGACCCAGCTGGGACTCGAACCTGGGAACTACAGATTACGAGCCTGGCGCGCTACCGACTGAGCCACCCCCGCCCATTTGAATTTAATGACATCTTGACATTTTTCTCGAAACAGAAAAGGCTCCTTTAGAAAGTTAAGGAGCTCTTGTATGTGATTCACTTCACTCGGAAGGGTTCCGATACTTTTGGCATTCTAGCGTACATAATTTTCATCTGTTTTGTATAAACCCGTGATGTATCGTAATCGCCTGAAATCGTCTCTAATCAACAGCCAGCCTTTTCCGCATATTAAAGGGAAAAACGAAATCAATTTAACTACTCATCAGTGACGGCAAGCAGCAGATCCGGTAAAAGGAAGCTTTTAATGATGCGGGTTGAGTGTTGCATCCCCAAGGACTGGCTGCCTCTTATTATCTGGCTTCCGATGAGTCACGCACGTGCGTTTTGTCAGCGGGGGAACCGCGCTAGCGTATGGTCATGAGACCACGTATTCACGTGCGCGTGTATGTGACGACATAAATCCAGTCTCGTGGCCTCCATCAAAAGCTCGCTTGGGCTTCTGCGAGCGCTGACATTTGTCACAGTCATTTTAAAGGTTTGGTCTCTTTCTGAGGTTTTTTTGGGATTTGTGGAGTTGATTTTGATCAGTTGTGGTTAAAAGCGTATGTGCTTAGTTCAGGTATGTTTTAAATTTTATATCTCCCAGGAAAAAAAATTTAAAAATGTAGAAATGTTGTGTTTTTTTTAAGGAAACTATTTTTTTTAACCCCCATTTTTTTAATGCAAATGTGTGATTATAGTATGTTTTGTTGTTGTTTTTTGTTTGGCTACTGATCAAAGGGACCTGTACAGTCGCTCAAAAAAGTATCCGAACACTATTGTTGATAACAGAATTCAGAAAAAAATATCTGGCAACGATGTTTTTTAGAAATTAATGATATGGCAACCTTCGTGTCACGAGACACGAACGTTGCCAGATCATTAACTTCTAAAAAAAATCGTTGCCAGATATTTTTTTCTGAATTCTGTTATCAACAATAGTGTTCGGATACTTTTTTGAGCGACTGTAGGTGGTCATATTATTTTGATACTAGATCGTGTGGGCTCACTCACGGAAATATTGAGCGTGTGCAGTTACCGTTCACAGCAAACTGGAGCGGTTGCGGTTAATGTTCACATCACATTGGATCGTGTGAATTCACAAAGACCTAGATCGTGTGGGCTCACTCACGGAAATATTGAGCGTGTGCAGTTACCGTTCACAGCAAACTGGAGCGGTTGCGGTTAATGTTCACAGCACATTGGATCGTGTGAGCTCACAAAGACCTAGATCGTGTGGGCTCACTCACGGAAATATTGAGCGTGTGTAGTTATCGTTCACAGCGAACTGGAGCGGTTGCGGTTAATCTTCACAGCACATTGGATCGTGTGAGCTCACAAAGACCTAGATCGTGTGAGCTCACTCACGGAAATATTGAGCGTGTGCAGTTACCGTTCACAGCAAACTGGAACGGTTGCGGTTAATGTTCACAGCACATTGGATCGTGTGAGCTCACAAAGACCTAGATCGTGTGGGCTCACTCACGGAAATATTGAGCGTGTGTAGTTATCGTTCACAGCGAACTGGAGCGGTTGCGGTTAATCTTCACAGCACATTGGATCGTGTGAGCTCACAAAGACCTAGATCGTGTGAGCTCACAAAGACCTAGATCGTGTGAGCTCACTCACGGAAATATTGAGCGTGTGCAGTTACCGTTCACAGCAAACTGGAGCGGTTGCGGTTAATGTTCACAGCACATTGGATCGTGTGAGCTCACAAAGACCTAGATCGTGTGGGCTCACTCACGGAAATATTGAGCGCTGCACACGCTCCAGTTGGCTGTGAACGGTAACTGGAGCGTGTACAGTTGCTGTACACGCTCCAGATATTTTTTCTGAATTCTGTAATCAGGTGACACGAAGGTTGCCAGATCGCTGATTTCTAAAAAAAAATCGTTGCCAGATATTTTTTCTGAATTCTGTAATCAACCCTAGTGTTCGGATATTTTTTAATATATATAATGCGTATGAATATATAATGCAATGAATATTGAGCGTGTGCAGTTACCGTTCACAGCAAACTGGAGCGGTTGCTGTTAATGTTCAGAGCACATTGGATCGTGTGAGCTCACAAAGACCTAGATCGTGTGGGCTCACTCACGGAAATATAGAGCGTGTGCAGTTACCGTTCACAGCAAACTGGAGCGGTTGCGGTTAATGTTCAGAGCACATTGGATCGTGTGAGCTCACAAAGACCTAGATCGTGTGGGCTCACTCACGGAAATATTGAGCGTGTGAGTTACCGTTCACAGCAAACTGGAGCGGTTGCGGTTAATGTTCACAGCACATTGGATCGTGTGAGCTCACAAAGACCTATATCGTGTGGGTTCACTCACGGAAATATTGAGAGTGTGCAGTTAACCGTTCACAGCAAACTGGAGCGGTTGCGGTTAATGTTCACAGCACATTGGATCGTGTGAGCTCACAAAGACCTAGATCGTGTGGGTTCACTCACGGAAATATTGAGCGTGTGCAGTTACCGTTCACAGCAAACTGGAGCGGTTGCGGTTAATGTTCACAGCACATTGGATCGTGTGAGCTCACAAAGACCTATATCGTGTGGGTTCACTCACGGAAATATTGAGAGTGTGCAGTTAACCGTTCACAGCAAACTGGAGCGGTTGCGGTTAATGTTCGCAGCACATTGGATCGTGTGAGCTCACAAAGACCTAGATCGTGTGGGTTCACTCACGGAAATATTGAGCGTGTGCAGTTACCGTTCACAGCAAACTGGAGCGGTTGCGGTTAATGTTCACAGCAGACTGGAGCGGTTGCGGTTAATGTTCACAGCACATTGGATCGTGTGAGCTCACAAAGACCTAGATCGTGTGGGCTCACTCATGGAAATATTGAGCGTGTGCAGTTACCGTTCACAGCAAACTGGAGCGGTTGCGGTTAATGTTCACAGCACATTGGATCGTGTGAGCTCACAAAGACCTAGATCGTGTGGGCTCACTCACGGAAATATTGAGCGTGTGCAGTTACCGTTCACAGCAAACTGGAGCGGTTGCGGTTAATGTTCACAGCACATTGGATCGTGTGTGGTCACTCACGGAAATATTGAGCGTGTGCAGTTACCGTTCACAGCAAACTGGAGCGGTTGCGGTTAATGTTCACAGCGCATTGGATCGTGTGAGCTCACAAAGACCTAGATCGTGTGGGCTCACTCACGGAAATATAGAGCGTGTGCAGTTACCGTTCACAGCAAACTGGAGCGGTTGCGGTTAATGTTCACAGCACATTGGATCGTGTGAGCTCACAAAGACCTGGATCGTGTGGGCTCACTCACGGAAATATTGAGCGTTCCAGAATTATGAAATATACCAGTTTGCTGTGAACGGTAACTGGAGCGTGTACAGTTGCTGTACACGCTCCAGATATTTTTTCTGAATTCTGTAATCACGTGACACGAAGGTTGCCAGATCGCTGATTTCTAACAAAAATCGTTGCCAGATATTTTTTCTGAATTCTGTAATCAACCATAGTGTTCGGATATTTTTTTGAGCGACTGTACACGAAGGTTGCCAGATCACTAATATCTCAAAAAAAAACGTTGCTTGTGGTAAAAAAAAAACTTAATCATTCAAGTGGTAACCGAAACATTCCCAGCTCTTAGCATTTCCGTAGTAATTTCATCTACCCCTGGGGATTTATGAAGTTTAAGTTTAAAAATAGTCAAAATAACTTCAGAATGTGTCATAGGGCCAACATTAGAGCCACAATGCATATATGCATCTGCAAAACCTATCCTTCTCATCCTCATCGGCATCCTCAGTGGGGGCATAACAGCAGGTAACATTCAAGTCTTTAATGCTTGTCTGAAATTTTGCTGTAAGAAACCTTTCATTAATGCACTCATATCCTAGAAGAGCATCACTAGCATGTCTGCTGAGAAGCAGACCCACGCCTTGGTCATGTAGAGTCGCTCAAAAAGGTATCCGAACGCTATGGTTAATTACAGAATTCAGAAAAAAATATCTGGCAACGATATTTTTTAGAAATTGGTCATCTGGCAACCTTCGTGTCCGTACTTTTTCTGAGACTTTTTTCAAGAACTTTTTCTGAGACTTTTTTGAAGAACTTTTTCTGAGACTTTTTTCAAGAACTTCTTCTGAGACTTTTTTTTTCAAGAACGTACACGAAAGTTGCTAGATCACTAATTTCTAAAAAACTCTTTGTCAGATATTTTTACTGAATTCCGTAATCAACCATAGTGTTCGGATATTTTTTGGGCGACTCTACACGAAGGTTGCTATATCACTAATTTCTTTAAAAAAAATTGTTTCTGACTCTGACCTTTGGGGAGGAGTAATAGGCCCTTTTGGTATTGGTAGCTGCAATGGCAATGGGCAACGTCTCCTACAGGTAAGTAAACTCAATGGTTTCAGAATAACTAACACATATTACAAACATCGCGACATACATAAATACACACGGGTTTCACCTGATGGGCTGCATAGGAATATGATTGATTAGATATTAATTAACAGCAAATGGGCTAGTTCTGTTAGAAATACCAGGGCATATAGGGGAGCTGAAATTGGATCTGACCATTACCTTGTTAAAAGTGTCTTACAACTTAAACTTAAAAAGTGTTGTGCTAGGGTTAAAAAATTTGCTTTTAATACTGAAGCTCTGAAAGACCCAGTTATAGCCAAAGCTTACCATGATAGGTTACTTAGTCATTATGACAGTCATGGTATGCTTACTACAGAAGTTGAGGAAGAATGGGATCATTTTAAACCGGCTATTTTCGACAGTAACAGTACTGTTTTAGGAAAAAAGGAGCAGAAGAGACAGAATTAGCTGAGTGATAAGGCACTTGAGCTTATTTCAGAAAGAAAGAACTGCAGGAATGTCCTTAATCAATACCCTACTAGTCCTAATAGAAAGCACTACAGAGAACTTAATAAACGTGTAAAAGATCAGTTAGCTGCTGATAAAAATCTTTGGCTTGATGGTTTGGCTGACAAAGCCGAGGAAGCAGTTAGACAGCACAACAGCAGATAGCTGTACCAGATAGTTAATGTTTTGTGTGGTAGAAAACGAACAGGTATACAAGGATTGAAGGATAAACAAGGTAAGGTTATAGAAGGGGAGGATTCTGTCATGGCTAGGTGGGCTGAGCATTTCAGTGATGTTCTAAACAATGTAGTTAGTTCTACTCCCATTGTTTGCAATGATGATAGATGCATTGGTGGCTTTAATGTTGGCCCTATAACACAATCTGAAGTTATTTTGGCTGTTTCTAAACTTAAACTTCATAAATCCCCAGGGGTAGATGAAATTACTACAGAAATGCTTAGAGCTGGAAATGTTTCGGTTACCACTTGGATGACTGAAATTCTGAATATCTTTTATGGTAAAGGCATGGTTCCTAAGGATTTTACCAGAGCTCTTGTTATCCCTATTTTCAAAAAAGGTGATCGCAGTTCTTGTGATAACTATAGGGGTATTAGCCTACTCTCTGTTCCAGGTAAAGTTCTTTCCATGATTGTGCTTAACAGAATTATAGAATTAAGAATCTGGTTGACAGTCAATCGCGTGATGAGCAATGTGGATTCAGAAGTGGTAGGGGATGTGTGGATCAGATATTTTCACTTAGGCAGATTCTTGAGAAATGTTTAGAGTTTCAGAAACCTTTGGTTGCTAGCTTTGTTGATTTCAAAAAGGCTCCCGACTCTGCTGATCGTCATAATTTGTGGTTGACTGTGAAATCATATGGTATACCTGAGAAGTTAGTTACCATAATGAAAGCTCTCTATAATAACACTGAGTCGTGTGTGAAAGTTGGTAAGGCTTGTAGCAATTGGTTTAGCATTACTTCTGGTGTTCGACAAGGGTGCATTTTGTCTCCTTTTCTCTTTAGTTTGGTTATTGATTTTGTTATGCGAAATTCACTTCAAGGGAAAGATTTTGGCCTTAAATGGGCTGGAGATACGAAAATTTCTGATTTAGATTATGCTGATGATTTAACCCTTTTGGCAAATGATGTTGATGAGATGAACTCTTTCATTCGAGCTGTTGATGAGACTGGTAGTAGAGTAGGTTTGGTTATAAACAGAGAGAAAACTAAAGTGATGAAAATTGGTCAGGCAGGCTGTGATTCAGTTAATCTGAATGGTTGCAGTCTTGAGCAGGTGTCACAGTTTAATTATCTTGGGAGCTATGTAACAGATAATGGTGATGTGCGGCATGAGATTAACAGACGAATAGGGATTGCTGCCGGGACTTTTAAGAATCTATGGAGAGTGTGGAGAAATAGGCGTATACACCTAAAGACTAAAATTAGGCTGTATAATAGTTTGGTTCTTTCTAGGGTTAGTTATGGTAGTGAAACTTGGACACTTTGTAAACATGATAACAGGAAACTAGATGCTTTTGATTCCAGATGCTTACGCAGTATCTTGGGCATTAGATGGTTCAACTTTGTAACTAATGATGAGGTTAGGCAAAGGAGTTTGCAATAAACAGCATATTAATTAAGCAGCATATTGTGCAGAGAGAGACTCCGTTGGTTTAGCCATGTTGCCCGTATGAATAATTATAGATTGGCGAATAGGGTTATGAACAGTGTGCCTAAAGGCCTCAGAAAGAAGGGGAGACCTAGGATGCGGTGGGCGGACAATGTCAAACAGGACCTTGTTAGAATTGGTGTGCAGTGGCCAGATGCAGTAGATGTAGCTCAGGATAGACTTGCTTGGAGAACTAAATTGCACCGTCTGGTTGGACCTCCGTAGCCCATGGCTGCTTGAGGATGATGATGATGATACCATATATAGTTTTTGTAAATTCTGTAATCAACCATAATGTTCGGATATTTTTTTAAACGACTGTGCATTTTTCGTTTTCCGAGTACGAAATGAACATCGAGGATTCGAAACAAAAAACGAGTTTAAGACCTCGTTTCGTGAAAAAAAACACTGTTGGTGATATTTCTGCAAACGAAACCGTTCTCTCTATTCTATATTTTTTGTTGGCCGGGGGTGGCTCAGTCGGTAGCGCGCCAGGCTCGTAATCTGTAGTTCCCAGGTTCGAGTCGCAGCTGGGTCAGCGTTGAGATTTATCTCCGCAAAATTCCCCACCCTGCCCACGGTTAGTAGGGGACACCGATGGGCTTGGAAAGGCCGCCTTCCGTCGGATGGGACGTTAAGCCGTGGCCCCGTGTGCGGGAGAGCCATACCCTGTGCACGTTAAAGAACACGCTGGATGGCCTTGATGGAGGATACCATCTGTCTCCCAACAGCTGTTCCAGTGGGTTCCCTCCCCCAACCTTCTCTGAGCCTTCGGGGTCCTTGTGACCTGGCCATTTAGCCCATGGTGTGCAAAAAGGTGCCGCTCAGAGGTAAAACAACCCAACCCTATATTTTTCAGATTTCGAAATTCGACCTCCGTCCGACATCGTTAGTCTCTTGACCGGGTTCTCTTTTTTCGGCGATGAATGCAGCGAAGCAGCAGAGAGTCAAAGAATGACGTTTGGGGGCGCTCTTGTTCGACGGAAATTCTGGACAGAGAGTTCATTAGGTCTTTGGCGCGATAGCGGAGGGGGGTGGGGAGGGATCCGCCCTCTCTCCCCCGTCTGCTACTATGATCCCCTTTCGCGGCGTGAAGGGCACTCTTGTGTCGAGTGTCACAGTCGATCTATTCACGGCTGCAGATCAGGTGACCTAACGCTGGTTTATGTTGTCATGGTTGATCTGATTCTTTCCTTTAACGCCTTCAGTTGGAGGCAATTTGAGAGGGTTTTTTATTTCCCGCTAATCTAAAAAAAAAGTCTTTTGTTTTGTCAGCTGAAAATAAATGTTCTTGACTAACCTAAAACCGTGGGTATATATCTATATCTTCATCTTCACCCATCCTCATTTATATCTTCCTCTTCACTCATCCTCATCTATATCTTCATCTTCACCCATCTCATTTATATCTTCCTCTCCACTCATCCTCATCTATATCTTCATCTTCACCCATCCTCATTTATATCTTCCTCTCCACTCATCCTCATCTATATCTTCATCTTCACCCATCCTCATTTATATCTTCCTCTCCACTCATCAACTATATATTCCTCTCCACTCATCCGAATCTATATCTTCCTCTCCACCCATCTTCATCTATATCTTCCTCTCCAACCATCCACCTCTACATCTTCCTCTCCACCCATCCTCATCTATATCTTCTTCTCCACTCATCCTCATCTACATCTTCCTTTACACCCATCCTCATCTATATCTTCCTCTCCACTCATCCTCATCTACATCTTCCTCTCAAGCCATCCTCATCTACATCTTCCTCTCCACTCATCATCATCTACATCTTCCTTTACACCCATCCTCATCTATATCTTCCTCTCCACTCATCCTCATCTATATCTTCCTCTCAAACCATCCTCATCTACATCTTCCTCTCCACTTATCCTCATCTACATCTTCCTCTCCACCCATCCTCATCGATATCTTCCTCTGCATCCAACCTCATGTGTCTTCCTCCCCACCACTCATCTGTATCTTCCTCTCTACTCACTCCACCCATCCCCATCTTTCTCTATATCGTCATCTGAATCTTCTACCCAACTCCATCCTTTACTTCCTCTACGACTGATACCTGTACCTCTCTTCCTCTCAGTGTCTCCCTAATCGATACCCTCGATGCTCCTCAGATTCCACTTCATCCACCATCCAGCGAAGTGCTGATGGAAACACGAAGAAACATTTCGTGGTCCGAGATCTCATCTATTTGATGATGATGCGCATAGTTACGTGCCTAACGTATTTTCCGTCTCGCCTGATTGCCTCTCAGACAAAAACAGTTGAAGGAATCTCTTGTCACGTGGTTTCCCACCCATTGTTTCATTCATCTTCCAGGCGACTGTAACGACCCGTAGCGGCACTAATAGAGCTCTGAAGCCTTGCCCACCTGAGGCAGAAGATCCCTTGTGTTCCTTTGCCTCCGAGAGAGCACCTCCCGCAGACAGATGAGAGAAAATTCTCTCTGTTCGTCCTGACGGAAAGATTTCTTCTGTTTTTATTTCGACAGAAATGCAATCTTTGGTCCATTGCTTTCAAAGTGATTACAAACTGTTCTCGAACTCTCACTGGGGGTGTGCAAAAATGTCTTGTTTATCTTTCGCTGCACGAGACCCATCCACTTAGGTACAGTCGCTCGAAAAAGTATCCGAACACTAGGGTTGATTACAGAATTCAGAAAACATATCTGGCAACGATTTTTTTTTTAGAAATCAGTGATCTGGCAACCTTCGTGTCACGTCACACGAAGGTTGCCAGATCACTAATTTCTAAAAAAAAATCTTTGCCGGATATTTTTTCTGAATTCTGTAATCAACCATATTGTTCGGATATTTTTTTGAGCGACTGTAGGTGGTCATATTATTTTGATACTAGATCGTGTGGGCTCACTCACGGAAATATTGAGCGTGTGCAGTTACCGTTCACAGCAAACTGGAGCGTGTGCAGTAACTGCACACGCTCCAGTTTGTTGTGAACGGTAACTGGAGCGTGTACAGTTGCTGTAGATATTTTTTCTTCAGATATTTTTTCTGAATTCTGTAATCACGTGACACAAAGGTTGCCAGATCAGTAATTTCTAAAAAAAAAAATCGTTGCCAGATATTTTTTCTGAATTCTGTAATCAAGCATGGTGTTCGGATACTTTTTTGAGCGACTGTACCTCCCGTTTCGTCTCGTGTTTAGTAATTGGATGCAGCATTCTGAACATCTGCTACATCATACAAAGGAAGGTTTTGCGATCTCTCAGATTTTTCAGTCTTACCTGCGGAATTCTGTCCAATAACAAATGCTTCGATGTGAGGGCGCTGCAGTCTTGACTAAAGTAAATATTTTTTGGGGAGGAGAGGAGGTTATCAGTGACTAAATGTGAATTTGTCTGGTTTTTTTTTTATATTACTAGAAGTTTAAAGAGAACCATGAAATTAAGAAATCTAGTCCCATGGCCGAGTGGTTACCGCTTGACTACTGATCTAAGATTCCCCAAAATCACCGTCCTGCCACGATTAGTAGGGGTCACCGATAGACTTGGAAAGCCCGCCGTCCGTCGGATGGAACGTTAAGCAATGTCCCCATGTGCGGGAGAGCCATACCCTGTGCACGTTAAAGAACACGCTGGATGGCCTTGACGGGAGGCTACCATCTGTCTCCCAACAGCTGTTCCACTGGGTCCCCTCCCCCAACCTTCTCTGAGCCTTCGGGGTCTATGCGACTTGGCCATTTAGCCCATGGTGTGCAAAAAAGTGCCGCTCAGAGGTAAAACTACTCAATTAACAACGTTAAAGATCACACTGGATGGCCTTGACGAGAGGCTACCATCTGTCTCCCAACAGTTGTTCCAGTGGGTCCCCTCCCCCAACTTTCTCTGAGTCTTCGGAGTCCTTGTGACCTGGCCATTTATCCCATTGTGTGCAAAAAAGTGCTGCTCAGAGGTAAAACTGCTCAATTGAAAACGTTAAAGAACACGCTGGATGACCTTGACGGGAGGCTACCATCTGTTTCCCAACAGCTGTTCCAGTGGGTCCCCTCCCCCAACCTTCTCTGAGCCTTCGGGGTTCTTGTGACCTGGCCATTTAGCTCATGGTGTGCAAAAAAGTGCCGCTCAGAGGTAAAACTACTCAATTAACAACGTTAAAGAACACGCTGGATGGCCTTGACGGGAGGCTACCATCTGTCTCCCAACAGCTATTCCAGTGGGTCCCCTCCCCCAACCTTCTCTGAGCCTTCGGGGTCCTTGTGACCTGGCCATTTAGCCCATTGTGTGCAAAAAAGTGCCGCTCAGAGGTAAAACAACCCAACCTGCCATCCTCACAGAACCTTCTACTAAGACTTATAAACTGACAGGCTCCTGTCAGACCTCTGTGGCAAGCAACTGCTTGAGGGGGTATTTATTTTATTTTTTTTGTGCACATTCTAACTCTTTTAACGAAGAAATAATTTGTAGCAAATTCTTAACAAATAATTCCATGTTCAATTACAGATTTGACACTAAGAGTAGCAATTTACGATTGCTCCAAATTTCGTCTTTAATCGAAACCGCTTTATAAAATTTCGGATTTTTTTTCATCTTCCAAAAAAAATAAAACCTCGAATAATTGATGCCAACGCCCATGTTGGTTCCCTTGGTGGCAGCTGCGCGTGCTGCGACTTTCTCTCGTGAGCAACCCTTTATCCTACGGTCTCCGTTGGCAACAGAAGCGGCGGTTGACGTCCTTCTGGGAAGCGAGCGCAGCGTAAATGCACTTTCATTATTAGCGCAAGCAGCCAGGGGAGATGGAGCAGATTGCCACGTGCGTTTCCTCCTTCTGAGGAACGGATCGGATAAGGAGGGATTCTGGGAGAAAGAGATTTAGGAAGGAAAAACAGATGACATTGCAATGACCTCCAATGGCATCTCCATTTCCTGTTTCTACTGCGTGTAATGATCAGATAAGGTTGGGTTGTTTTACCTCTGAGTGGCACTTTTTTGCACACCATGGGCTAAATGGCCAGGTCACAAGGACCCCGAAGGCTCAGAGAAGGTTGGGGGAGGGGACCCACTGGAACAGCTGTTGGGAGACAGATGGTAGCCTTCCGTCAAGGCCATCCAGCGTGTTCTTTAATGTTGTTAATTGAGTAGTTTTACCTCTGAGTGGCACTTTTTTGCACACCATGGGCTAAATGGCCAGGTCACAAGGACCCCGAAGGCTCAGAGAAGGTTGGGGGAGGGGACCCACTGGAACAGCTGTTGGGAGACAGATGGTAGCCTTCCGTCAAGGCCATCCAGCGTGTTCTTTAATGTTGTTAATTGAGTAGTTTTACCTCTGAGCGGCACTTTTTGTACACCATGGGCTAAATGGCAAGGTCACATGGACCCCGAAGGCTCAGAGAAGGGTGGGAGAGGGGACCCACTGGAACAGCTGTTGGGAGACAGATGGTAGCCTTCCGTCAAGGCCATCCAGCGTGTTCTTTAACGTTGTTAATTGAGTAGTTTCACCTCTGAGGGGCACTTTTTTGCACACCATGGGCTAAATGGCAAGGTCACATGGATCCCGAGGGATCAGAGAAGGTGCAATTAACAACGTTAAAGAACACGCTGGATGGTCTTGACGGGAGGTTACCATCTGTTTACCAACAGCTGTTCCAGTGTGTCTCCTCCCCTAACCTTCTCTGAGGCTTCGGGATCCTTGTGACCTGGCCATTTAGCCCATGGTGTGTAAAAAAGTGCCACTCAGAGGTAAAACAACCCATTCCCTCCCCCTCCTTATTTCTCCCGGAGTAAAACATCCAAATATAAAAAAGAGGAATAATTATATCCTCCCAAACATCTGCTTACTACAGAGGTCTGACAGCAGCTGTCAGTTTATACGCCATATTAGAAAGTCTATGTGGATGGCAGGACCTCAGCAGAAAGCACAACACCCATGCCTTAACCCGGTACTCGAACCCAGGCCCCTTAGATCAGTAGCCAAGCGCTCTAACCACTTGGCCACTTTTCGGCTATTGTCGATTTATTTGAGTTTGTCATTTTTTAACATTATGTTGGACAAGATTGGCAACACACAGATAACACAACGTAAGGAAGACAAGAAAACGAACTATTATCATTATTAATTTTTCTAAGTCATGTGGCAGTTCTCGCTACGACGAATTAATTATTTCCGTAATACCATTCGATAAACAAAAGTAAAAATCTCATATTAATGTAAGTGAAGTTAATTTATTCTTTCCTAACTACATAAGTGTAAAATATCGTAACCGATCTTAATAATAAATATTCATTAATATATTAAAAACGTACTTTAAAACGTCACTTATAGATTAATATATTTTTTTTAAATTTGAAAGAATTGGTTGAAATATTTTGTACAGAAATAATCTCGCTAAAGACACTTTGGTTATGTATCTGTTATTGTATGTAAATAATAAAATTATTACAAGTGTCAATTTAATTACTTTACAATTGTGTTTTGATTTTCCTCAAAGAAATGGCGATGTCTTTTTTTAAATAGAACCTTTTGATTGCACTATATTTTTAATTCCTGGAGTATTTTTATTATTAAGTTTGACTTAATTATATGTTCTTTTTTGCAGAGGGCATCACAGCTGGCTTCAATTAGACAGGAGAGTACTGGAGCACGAGTTTCCCAAAAAGTCGTCTCAGTCCACATTGGTTCTCTACTTTCGTATAAAGTAAGTTAGCTTTCGCTTCTGATTTATGTGGGTTGTTTTGCCTCTGAGCGGCACTTTTTTGTACACAATGGGCTAAATGGCCAGGTCACAAGGACCCCGAAAGCTCAGAGAAGGTTGGGGGAGGGACCCACTGGAATAGCTGTTGGGAGACAGATGGCAGCCTCCCGTCAAGACCATCCAGCGTGTTCTTTAACGTTGTTAATTGAGTAGTTTTACCTCTGAGTGGCACTTTTTTGCACACAACGGGCTAAATGGCCAGGTCACAAGGACCCCGAAGGCTCAGAGAAGGTTGGGGGAGGGGACCCACTGGAACAGCTGTTGGGAAACAGATGGTAGCCTCCCGTCAAGGCACATCCAGTGTGTTCTTTAACGTTGTTAATTGAGTGGTTTTACCTCTGAGCGGCACTTTTTTGCACACCGCGGGCTAAATGGCCAGGTCACAAGGACCCCGAAAGCTCAGAGAAGGTTGGGGAGGGGACCCACTGGAACAGTTGTTGGGAGACAGATGGTAGCCTCCTATCAAGGTCATCCAGTGTGTTGCAAAACCATTCAGTGTGTGCACAAGGTATAGATCTCTTTCCACACAGGGCCAGGGCTTGACCTCCCATCTGACGGACGCCCATCAGTGTTCGCCTACTTACCATTGGCGAAGCCCATCAGTGTTCGCCTACTTACCAAGCCCATCAGTGTTCGCCTACTTACCATTGGCGGGCACTTTTGTGAAGATAAATCTCAATGCTGACCCCACTGGGACTCGAGCCTGGATACTTGCAGGTAAAGACCCTGTCGCGCTACCAACCGAGTCACTCACACTTCTAGAATTAGCCTGATCGCCTCTCAATCAGCCAGTCAATAACTAACGCATAATTTTCGTCACATATATTAGATGATGCGACAGAGAATCCGAAATCGAACTCTGTAATTATCGAAATGGAAATTTCTACTCGTTACCATAGCAACACACATTGGAAACTATTGCGACATCGTATGCTTCATAAAATCAATATTTTTTTTTGTTCGATCAAATGTTTTTTTTTCTTTGGTTTGGCGAATATTTCATCATTTGTTTTCTAACAATTGATGTGAAATAATGTTGCTGTGCAGTGTTTTCTGTAATAAGAGTTAAGTTCAGGGAATTTAATTTTTCTTTTTAAAATTTTTGATTAGTTTTATTTTTAAAAGTGTAATAATAATTTTTTCTAATACCTGGACGGGCGATGATTTTGTGCCTTGTTGTTGAACATGTAAATAATTATAGCTTCTATTTCCCGTTTGGAACCCAGGTTCGAGTCCCAGCTGGATCAGCGTTGAGATTTATCTCCGCAAAACTCCCCGCCCTGTCCACGGTTAGTAGGGGACACCGATGGGCTTGGAAATGCCGCTGTCCGTCGGATGGGACGTTAAACCGTGGCCCCGTGTGCGGGAGAGTCATACCATGTGCATGTTAAAAAACATGCTTGATGGTCTTGACGGGAGGCTACCATCTGTCTCCCAACAGCTGTTCCAGTGGATCCCCTCCCCCAACCTTCTCTGAATCTTCGTGGTCCTTGTGACCTGGCCATTTAGCCCATTGTGTGCAGAAAAGTGTCGCTCAGAGGTAAAACTACTCAATTAACAACGTTAAAGAACACGCTGGATGGCCTTGACGGGAGGCTACCATCTGTCTCCCAACAGCTGTTCCAGTGGGCCCCCTCCTCCAACCTTCTCTGAGCCTTCGGGGTCCTTGTGACCTAGCCATTTAACCATGGTGTGAAAAAAGTGCCGGTCAGAGGTAAAACAACCCAACCCAAATCCCATTTTGAATTTAATTTTTTCTGGTTGAGTTATTGTCTGGATACATTTAAAGTAAATATCGCATCCTTTTTCGAATATTTCATGTCTCTGATTTGTGTGTATAATTTTTTTTCAGAAATTGAGAATAAATAAATTATTATTATTATTACAAAATGTGAAATCTTAAAGGGCACATTTTATGACGAAAACCATTTTTTTTATATCAGCATAAATTCTGATTGTGGGGGGAAAAAATTTTGCAATGAACTCGGTACAAAGTTTACTCTTTAAAAAAAAATGGAAGTCTTAAATCAAATTTCGTGGAAGAAATGGATTTCGAGATGCCAAGAATCTTCCCTTCATTTTTCGTTTCTTCCCCAACAGATACTTTGTCGAAAGCATCCGACATCTAAGGGACAGCACAACGATCGAAGCCTTCTACCTCCAAGCACAATCCCTCGTCTATCAGGTAAATGGATCTTTTTTTTATTTAATCTTTTAGGGGCACTTTAAGCATATTAGTGATTCAGCTCGTTAAACGATCTGGTGTGTTTCGTCCTGTCAATGTTTATTTTAAGGGATAAATATATTCTATTCCCTGTAAATGTTTTTTTTAGGGATAAATATGTTTCCTGTAAATATTCTTTTTTTCGGTTTTAGGGATAAATATATTGCCTGTAAATGTTCATGTTTACTGATAAATATATTCCCTGTAATTATTATTTACTTATTTATTTTATTTTTTTATAGGGATAAATATATTCCTTGTAAAATGTTCGTTTTTAAGGATAAATATATTCCCTGTAAATGTTCTTCCCCCCCCCCCCCCCCCCCGTTTTTAGGGATAAATATATTCCCTGTATTTTTTTTTTTTTTTTTTTTTTTTTTTTTTTTTTTTACGGATAAATATATTCCCTGTAATTATTTATTTATTTTTTTATAGGGATAAATATATTCCCTGTAAAATGTTCGTTTTTAAGAATAAATATATTCCCTGTAAATGTTCTTTTTCTGTTTTTAGGGATAAATATATTCCCTGTAAATGTTCTTTTTTCATTTTTTATGGATAAATATATTCCCTGTAATTATTATTATTATTCATTTTTTTATAGGGATAAATATATTCCCTGTAAAATGTTCATTTTTAGGGATAAATATATTCCCTGTAAATGTTCTTTTTCCGTTTTTAGGGATAAATATATTCCCTGTAGATGTTCCTTTTTCGTTTTTAGGGATAAATATATTCCCTGTAAATGTTCTTTTTTCGTTTTCATTTTTCATTCAAGTTGGCAACATCGTTTGCCTTGAGCTATGTTGTGTATTTTATTGCTCTTGTAAGTTTGTTTTGATTTTTTAACATCTTATCATTTCTCATTAGTTTTTCTTTTAATCTTCGACGCTTAATCATTTTCATTTGAATCAGGAATTACAGAGTTGCAATATTTAGTAAATTTCTTTGAAGTAGAAATTACTATGACATTGAATGTGTTGTAGATTTATAACTGACATTCGAATCTGAAACTTGAGCATCAATTCTATATTATTATTACGTATTCTGGAGTGATACCACGTGAATGCTGTTTGCTGTTTATTGAAATAGTGAGAGATAATTGATTGAAATTATTGCAGTTTATCTGTTTTCTTAATTCCCAGTTTCAAAAGTATTAATTTGCTTTCAATATGAAGTGCTATAGATGTTCTGAATCAATTGTAGAAGATAAAGATTTTCTTACTTGCTGCTAAATGTGATAATAAATTCCATTATTATTGTACTGGAATATCAAAAAAGAGTTATAAGAGATTTATTCGTGAAAAGAAAAATATTTGGAGATGTTATAAGTGCAGTGCGATATTATCTAGTTCTGAAACCATGACATCTAATAAACATATGACATCTAATGTTGAAATAAATAAAGATGCTGGAGAATCAGACGAAAATTTTCCAAATGTGACTGAATCTTCTCTTCCATGTATGATAAAGAAATGTATACAAGAAGAATTAACCCTTTCAGGACCATAAGGTTTCTAAGAGTAAATATTAGTATGTAACTGTTTATTTTAGTTTGTTTAGACGTAAAATAAATAAAAATCATAAGAAAAATACATAACAATGTGTAGTTTTTTTGGAATTTTATGGGAAATATTTTTCCCAATGGACTATAAAGGTAACACCAATTATAGTTAGGCTTATTATGCAATGTCTTTTATTTATTGGTTTATTAGAACAAAATGTTAACTAAAATAATAAAAAATTATGAAATAAAATTACTATACAAAATGATGTGCTAATTATGATATTCTGCGAAGCAATTTCTTTTGGTAGTGAGGCAAAGATGGACATTGCACATAGTACATATATTATGCGTCCTGACAGTTCTGTTTTTGTTTTTAAACGTTCCCGTTTATGTAATTGCGTTCGGCATACGTTCTATTTTGACATTCTGTATAAAAAATGCAGATAAGGTTATAATTAAATACGACAATCACTAATTTTAAAATGGGAAAAATGTTTCCCTTAGTCGTGAAAGGGTTCAAAACTTTTATTTAATAAGGAAATGTTTAATGAATTGTCTCAGATTAAAGAGTGTCTAACTTCAACTCAGATTATTTACAACAGTTAATGAGTACTATTGACATAATGAAACAAGAAATTGAACATCTTAGGGAAAAAAAATCAATACATAAAGCATAATAACAGCAATCTGTTACAAGAAATAGAACTTTTTAAGACTCAAATGAATAATATTGAACGGTATTCAAGAAACTGGAACCTTGAGTTTGTTGGCATTCCAGAAGATAAAGAAGAGGATTTAACAGATATATTTAATAATATAAGCAAGCGATTAAACATTAGAGAAAAAATTGAACTATCTGCTATTCACAGAGTGCCTACAACGATTGGAAATAAAATTAAACCTATTATAGCACAATTTAGATACCCGGACCAAAGAAATAAATTTTTGAAGGCTGCCAAAATAAATAAATTATGTGCTTCTAATATAAATTAAAAGTTCCAGCCAACTAAAATCTTTGTCAATGAACAAGACAACAGACAAAAAAACCATCCTCACAGACCTTCTACTATGGCATATAAACTGACAGCCTCCTGTCAGACCTCTGTGGCAAGCAGCTACTTGAAGGGGTACTTATTATAAACAATTCAAACTAAGGAATGAATGCAAATATTTATGGACTAAAGATGGAAAGATTTTTCTTTAGGAAAGAAGACTCATCAAGGGTACTTAAAATTAGAAATCTGAAAGACTTAGATAAAACATAGAAAAAATGTCTTCTTTCATGGATTCTATTGTTGATTCTGACGATAATTTTATTTTTGACTGTAACCATTCCGCTTATATTAATAATTCTGATGAGTTCTTCAATTTTTTTAATCATAGTTCAGCTATTACTATGATACATTTAAATATACGTAGTTTACATTGTCATTATGATGAATTTTTAATCATGATAGAATATATAAAACATAATCTTGATATCATTATTTTAATTGAAATTTGGATACAAGAAAACGAATTAAGTTTATATAATATAGATGACCACGAAATGATGTATAACTGTAGAAGTAAAAATAGATCAGGTGGTATTATAATGTATTATAAACTTAATACAATGAATTTTTTGACAGAAACTGTAGTAATGGAAACTGCAGAATGTGTTTTAGCCTATGGTAACAAAAATGACTTATGTATATTAGCAATTTATAGAGCTCATGAGTATTCCATAAAGGAATTTGTGACTGAATTAAAATTAATAATATTTAAACTTAAATATAATCGGGTTATTTTAGTAGGTGATATAAATATTGATATTAACTTAATTAATAATGATGTAAATGCTTATTTAAATTTGCTTGCTTCATTTGGATTTCTTTTATACATAAATTCGTATGCAATAGTGACAAATGCTTCTTATAGTTGTCACTCTTGTATTATTGAATGTGTTAGTAAAGTACAATATAAATTCTTAAAAGTTATGACATTTCATAATAAAATCTATATGACTAAAGCTATTAATGATTATAAAATTCCCTTAAACCCAAACCCCTTAAATCAGTAACCAAGAGTGCTAACCACTCTGCCACAGGACGGCTATGTCAGTTTAAAGATAAAAAAATCTTGCACTGGCTAAATACGTGGTTTAAAATTTATCCAATGCAGGTGTTTACCTTTAGGCTGCCTTACAACTTTAATTTTGCATTATCGCTAAACAATTATTAGATAAACTTTTAAGTGAAAAGCTTGAAATTCTTCTCGTCAAAGAAATTTTGTGTTATGTTCTCTCTCCTTTCTGTTATTTACATTTATAGAAATTCAACTTTAAAAAAAATCGACGCACACGCTCCAAATTTTCAGAGAACGTTTCTGGTTGTGGTCCGAATTGCAGTGCCAAATTTCAGGTCGAAAGTACAAAAGGGGAGCTTGCTAGAACCAAAAATATTTACCATGCTATTCGTACGGGAAACGAGAATCGCTGTCAAATTTATTGTTGCCATTTGCTTCTCCCTAACTGTGAACGTAAAGAGTTAAAATAGCTTTTAAATCTTCTGCTGCAAATCTGATGCCGTTGCCAGATTTCCCACATTTCCAAACGTTTCCAAAAGCATTATTTAGGCGTTCCACTGCAGCTAGGGACTTGATTTCCTAACCAAACATTGGGTCTGGCAGGGGGTAACCCACCTACGAAATTTGGGACCTTTCGGTGAAGTACGTCGGGAATTACAGAATGCTAAAATCTGACGAAATAAATATCTGGATTGTTTGCCACGGACTCTGAGGAGCGCGCGCCGAGTCAGCAATGACGTTTGCAACACCGGGAAATTCTGTTGAAATTCTGTGCTGAAGTGTGTGTGGAGGGAATTCTTACAAAATTTACCTTTTATGGAATAAAAATAAGAATATACAGTTTAGAAGTGACTCCCGGGCACGTTCAGCTAGTACGTTAGGTTGGGTTGTTTTACCTCTGAGCGGCACTTTTTTGCACACCATGGGCTAAATGGCCAGGTCACATGGACCCCGAAGGCACAGAGAAGGTTGGGGGGAGGGGACCCACTGGAACAGCTGTTGGGAGACAGATGGTAGCCTCCCGTCAAGGCCATCCAGCGTGTTCTTTAACGTGCACAGGGTATGTCTCTCCCGCACACGGGGCCATGGCTTAACGTCCCATCCGACGGACGGCGGCCTTTCCAATCCCATCGGTGTCCCCTACTGACCGTGGGCAGGGCGGGGAATTTTGCAGAGATAAATCTCAACGTTGACCCAGCTGGGACTCGAACCTGGGAACTGCAGATTACGAGCCTGGCGCGCTACCGACTGAACCACCCCCGCCCCACAGCTAGTACGTAAATAAATTTTATTCACTTTTCGGCAAAAACGAATCGATATTCATTCCTCTTCCTACCTCACTGAAAAAGGAAGTAAACAAACCTTCAGACGTTTCCCTTTTTCCCGCCTCTAATTTCTGCATCGAACATCGTTTTCTAAATCCCCCCTCCCCCCCCCGGCTGGGCAGCGCGTGCATTTGGCTTCACATGCTATTACTGGCTTCAATTATGAACAGAATGCACGGCAGACGATGGCCATAAACGATCTTTGTCGGCCGCGAATAATGCAAACGAGAAAGTGGCAAGGCTCACGAAATGCGGCCATGGGCCTCTTCGTGCGGCCGTGCATCCCTTGATTGCAAGATGGGAATGGAGCAGGCTCCACCGTCATGTGGCCATTGGATGGATTGCGGGCACTGCGAATGACGTGCTTTATGAATCATAGCCTCGCGGTTATTGTTGCGTGCAGATAGCCACTCTGCGCATCGCACGCGTTCAATGAAAAGTTATAGAGCGACGGAAAATCGCAATAGAAATTACGTACACTTGGAAATAATCTTTTAATTTCTAAAAAGAAAAATCGACGTCGGAGTTAAAGATTAAAATCAAATTGCCCTCAATAGATACCTTTATAATAGTGGTTTTGAACTTTTTTCTGATTCCGACTCCCAAGATTTATTTTTGTAAAATTGTTTTTTATAGAAGGTAATCTTCTTTTAAAGTTGTTTGCTATAGAAGGTAATCTTCTTTTAAAGTTGTTTCCTATAGAAAGTACTCCACTTTTAAAGTTGTTTCCTATAGAAAGTACTCTTCTCGTTTCGTATAGAAAGTACTCCACTTTTAAAGTTGTTTCCTATAGAAAGTACTCTTCCTCTAAAGTTGTGTCATGTAGAAAGTGCTCTTCCTTTAAAGTTGTTTCCTATAGGAAGTACTCTTCCTTTAAAGTACAGGAATTACTTTTCTTTTAAAGTCGTTCCTCCAAACATTGCCTATCCTCTAAGATTCAACCAACAACGTTGAGCTGTTAGCCATTGTGTTTGGGTTGGGTTGGGTTGTTTTACCTCTGAGCGGCACTTTTTTGCACACCATGGGCTAAATGGCCAGGTCACATGGACCCCGAAGGCTCAGAGAAGGTTGGGGGAGGGGACCCACTGGAACAGCTGTTGGGAGACAGATGGTAGCCTCCCGTCAAGGCCATCCAGCGTGTTCTTTAACGTGCACAGGGTATGGCTCTCCTGCACACGGAGTCATGGCTTAACGTCCCATCCAACGGACGGCGGCCTTTCCAAGCCCATCGGTGTACCCTACTGACCATGGGCAGGGCGGGTAATTTTGCGGAGATAAATCTCAACGCTGACCCGGCTGGGACTCGAACCTGGGAACTACAGATTACGAGCCGGGCCACCCCCGCCCCCCATTTTTGTTTGGTATCAACAATTACAGTGTTTCATTAGAAGAAACTTATTTATGTAGTAGTAGAAAATCTCCGTGAAAGTTTTCTTATGTCACTTGGTGTGTTGTTTTCATTGTATTTCGGGGGTCCCCTAAGTAAAGCTGAGTCATTCTATTTCTGGTGAGCATGCGAGGGAGAGACACGAGATGAGTAACCACAACTTGAACAACTTCATCTGCTCGAGAGCAGACCCAGTTCTTGGGAGAGCTCGTGTTTAGGAAGTAAGTGATACTCAGAGAGTAAACATCAACATTTGGGTTCAATGAACTGTGCTTCTAGTATTTCTCTTTTACACTAGCTGAAAGGTACCCGACGCTGCCCGGATGTTAATTTTAATCTGTCTATTCTTATTTTAACTGCACTAAAGGTAAATTTTGTAAATACAGTCGCTCAAAAAAATATCCGAACACTATGGTTGGTTACAGAATTCAGAAAAAAATATCTGGCAACGATTATTTTTAGAAATTAGTGATCTGGCGTACACGAGGGTTGCCAGATCACTAATTTCTAAAAAAAAATCGTTGCCAGATATCTTTTTCTGAATTCTGTAATCAACCATAGTGTTCGGATATTTTTTTGAGCGACTGTACACGAAGGTTGCCAGATCAATAATTTTAAAAAAAGAAAAGCGTTGCCAGATATATTTTCTGAATTCTGTAATCAACCATAGTGTTCGGATATTTTTTTGAGCGACTGTACACGAAGGTTGCCAGATCACTAATTTCTAAAAAAAAAAAGCGTTGCCAGATATATTTTCTGAATTCTGTTATCAACCATCATCATCATCATCCTCAAGCAGTCATGGGCTACGGAGGTCCAACCAGACCACGCAGTTTACTTCTCCAAGCATATCTGTCCTGAGCTACATCTGCTGCATCCGGCCACTGCACACCAATTCTAACAAGGTCCTGTTTGACATTGTCTGCCCACCGCATCCTAGGTCTCCCCCTCCTTCTGAAGCCTCTAGGCACACTGTTCATCACCCTATTCGCCAATCTATAATTATCCATACGGGCAACATGGCCAAACCAGCGGAGTCTCTCTCTGCACAATATGCTGCTTAAAGGAGGTTGCAGACTCCTTTGCCTAACCTCACCTGCCTGACCAATTTTCATCACTTTAGACCAATTTTCGTCACTTTATCAACCATAGTGTTCGGATATTTTTTGAGGGACTGTACACGAAGGTTGCCAGATCACTAATTTCTAAAAAAGATCGTTGCCAGATATTTTTTCTGAATTCTGTAATCAACCATAGTGTTCGGATATTTTTTGAGCCACTGTACACGAAGGTTGTCAGATCACTAATTTCTAAAAAAAAATCGTTGCCAGATATATTTTCTGAATTCTGTAATCAACCATAGTGTTCGGATATTTTTTGAGGGACTGTACACGAAGGTTGCCAGATCACTAATTTCTATAAAAAAAACGTTGCCAGATATCTTTTTCTGAATTCTGTAATCAACCATAGTGTTAGGATATTTTTTGAGGGACTGTACACGAAGGTTGTCAGATCACTAATTTCTAAAAAAAAATCGTTGCCAGATATATTTTTTGAATTCTGTAATCAACCATAGTGTTCGGATATTTTTTGAGGGACTGTACACGAAGGTTGCCAGATCACTAATTTCTAAAAAAGATCGTTGCAGATATTTTTTTTCTGAATTCTATAATCAACCGTAGTGTTCGGATATTTTTTTAAGTGACTGTACAAAGGTGTCTGAAGGGATTAATCTGCCATTTACCCAAGGATTTTTTTTTATGAAATGAATTTCATCTACATAAAAATTTTTGGACAGAAAATCCATGGTTTGTTATTTGTGGCAATGGGTTTAACAATGATGTCACTGGGTTACTTGTTAGCAGCTGGTGGAAAGTGCCAGATTCGTTTTGACTTCTGTTAGTCTGCCCCAAATTGTGCTCATTCTGATGGCTAGTCCTACTTCATTGAATTTTTGTCTCGTTTTGAAAATAAAATTGAAAAAAGAGCACTAATCTTTTCAGGTTGTTGTTCTTTTGGAAATATTCAGCTTCTTTGATATTGATGATATTGGTATTGATGGCGTTTCGTATTTTACTAATCTGTCAATAGCTACAATAACGCCCTCTAGCATGGAAAAGGTTTGAAAATGTCAATATTTTAACGAATATTGCAAACGATCATTTATGCCGGAAATCTGAAATTTCGTGGTTTACTAACAAGACTAACTTTCGCTAGTTTTAACTAACAACACTAGTTTTAACTAACAGAGCTACTTTACTATTCTGTAGGAAAAGACTGTTACTTTGTGTACGATAGTATTTAGTTTGTTTATAAGTAATTTCATCCATGCTAATATAATAAATAGCATTGCTTTGTCATTTGTATTGTAAAATCTAAAAACTACTTATACTCACCCTCAGTGCTCATCCATTTTAAATTTCCTACAATATGAAAACTTATGAAAATCGTGTTTATTTTGCAAAGCATTTTTGAAATAATACTTGTTTTTTTAAGTTTTAATTAATTATTGAGGTAAATTCTTAGGACCTCATTCTTAGGATTCTTATTCCAGATTCCCGAACTCTTTAAATACTGAACAGATATTATTGAAAAATCGAGGTTTAAATAGATTTAATTTTGATCTTTAATTTATCTTCAGTCACGTTTTTCTATTAAATGCATATTTTTTAAGTTATACAGCTTCGAAGTTAGATTCCCATGGACATCATGTGGAAATTCTTTAATATATTGAATGTATTGGTAGGGCAGTATATTACTGTTTGTGCATTTTCCTAATCAGCCATTAGTTCGAATTTACACCGCTAGAAGGTGCAGAAGTCGTAAAATAACGAAATTCATTCTGTTTGAAAATTATAATTATATTGTTATTATAATTATTCTTTTGAGGTGCGAAAATGAATGTTTTGCATGGCAGTTGGTGAGAGACATTTAACAAAAACATTCCAACCACCAAATCGATACTGGGACAAGCATTAGGAGAGTTGTTGATATGAAAAGCTTTGGACAAATTTATAAATGCGTAGAAATTTTGTTCTGATGATCTTTTAGATCAGTGTTTCCCAAATTGGGCGATACCACCCCCTGGGGGACGCTGGAACGATCCAGGGGGTCGGTAGTAGCCTCGGGTGCAATTGGGGGGGGGGGCGGTGGAAGCAAAAAAGAAGAAGGGAAGATAAGAAAATTTTGAAAAACCGTTCGTACATGTTTCGTCTGTTGTGTAACATAGAGTTAAAGTCGTAGTGATTATTTTCCAAATAAACACATAAAATTATCCTTCGTTATCTTAATTTTTTGTGTGTAATGCAAATGTTACTATGGTTGATTTTAATAAATAATTTTATAATTTCAAGCTTCCAGGTGTCTTATTTACAACAACATCTTTCTTTACTCTATTGTAGGACGTAGTAGACTGTTGTTGTTGTATTCACGTTACTCTGTTGTAGGTAGAAATATAGATACATGAAAGAACGCAAATTTCTCACTGCATCTTTTTGTTTGTTCGCTTAAAGAAGGTAGATTTCCAGGGGGCGCTGAGTAATTTTTTCCTGAAAAGGGGGTTGTAGGACAAATAAGTTTGGGAAGATGATGAGTCATCTCACGGCTCAGAACTGGGTTATTTTTACGTGTGAATGGCATTTTTTTTTTTGCACACAATGGCTAAATAGCGAGGCCATAAAATATTGCATTAAAATGCTCGATTTCTAATTTGGTGTCCTAGTTGGCATAATATGGAAATTCTGTAATTTTATGGTAGAATCCATGTATAATAATAATACGCCGGTAGCGAAGTCTTAACAGATACACACTGACTGCGTTGTACAGGTTTGAAAACCGGGTTCCAACGCTTGTCCATTCTTTTGTTTTCATTTATGAAGGAAATGGATACATTCACGGCGTGTTCACCATAACCGTAAAGCGAGTGTCTTGGCTCCTGTTACGATTATTGGTATGCGTACCTGCATTACTGTAATGTAAATAAATAACGGTTACGGTTAAGAAACTTTTCTGGTTGCTGCTAAGGATAAGACGTCTCGTTGAAAATAGCTAAAGACAAAAAAAGAAGTATTGCATCTGAACGCAGTACAAGATTCAAAAGATTAGATAACATGACTTACATTACAAGAGGATCTTGTTTGAGATAGGCAATGCAAAGGTTTCCGTGTTGTTATTGTATCTGAGCAGTGAAGCGTCGTTTCTCCTTCATGGATCGATGCAGCCGATTCTGGAATGACGGTTAATGGGAAGTAAAATTATTTCCATGTAGAGTAGAAGTATACTCGGTGGAGAAAATATTCAAATATCGATCATCGAGCGCCGGTATATGACACGGATGTTTTATTTCTTGTGTTTCTGTTGAGGTCTCGCTTTCCTTACAGATCTAAAGAGACAATTTAACTAATTCTGGAGCAGCCCAGGATTTTGGAGCTCCACCTGCCACTAGAAGTAATTTTTTTTTATGCCGTCCCGTGGCCGAGTGGTTAGCACGCTTGGCTACTGATCTAAGGGACCTGGGTTCGAGCCCCGGATTAGGCATGGATGTTTGTGTCGTTTTTCTGCTGAGGTCCTGCCATCCTCTCAGACCTTCTACTGTGGCATGTAAACTGATAGGCTCCTGTCAGACCTCTGTGGCAAGCAGCTGCTTGAGGGGGTATTTATTTTTTTATTTTTAATGTTTTTTTTACGTGTACCACCCTTTTTAAGATGGGGGCGGGGGTGGCTCAGTCGGTAGCGCGCCAGGCTTGTAATCTATAGTTCCCAGTTTCGAGTCCCAGCGGGTCAGCGTTGAGATTTATCTCCGCAAAACTCCCCACTCTGCTCACGGTCAGTAGGGGACACCGATGGGCTTGAAAAGGCCGCACTCCGTCGGATGGGACGTTAAGCCGTGGCCCCGTGTGCGGGAGAGCCACACCCTGTGCACGTTAAAGAACACGCTGGATGGCCTTGACGGGAGACTACCATCTGTCTCCCAATAGCTGTTCCAGTGGGTCCCCTCCCCCAACCTTCTCTGAGCCTTCGGGGTCCTTGTGACCTGGCCATTTAGCCCATGGTGTGCAAAAAAGTGCCGATCAGAGTTAAAACAACCCAACCCTTTTTAAGAAATGTTAATGTTCTTTAACGCTCTTAATGGAGAACTGAGAAAAAAATAATTCGTTGGCTTTGATAAGCTGATAGTAGTTTACATTTATTCAGAATGGTTTCTTAAATTTATTTCATTGTTACTAATTCCAAAGGTTGTATAAGTTGTCAAGAATACTACGCCTCTACTTTAATCATTCTCCACTTCTCTGTGGTTTTGTGTTTTTGATCTCTTATTAGGCCACTGTGCGGCTTATTAGGCCACAGAGGTCTGACAGACCCCTGTCAGACCTCTGTGGCCTGCAGCTGCTTGAGGGGGTATTTATTTATTTTTTTTTTTTGTAGAAAAATGTCACAGGAACTGTTATAATAGAGTTATGGAAATTGAAACATTTGAAAGCAGTTGCTACCAGTCGTAAGAATTTACCTCAAAAGTTAAAAAAATCATTTATTAAAGGAAACGTAATTTCAAAAGTTTGTAAAATAGATCTTTCTGTTTCCATCCGTTGAGTGTTTTAAACGAGCTTAACAGCAGTATCTGTTATCAAAATATTTCAGCTCCAATAGCTTTTTAAATGTTAAACGAATATACTGTTTATAATCGAGATTTTGATAAATTTTATTGAATCTATAATTTTTATCCAGTGACATTTTTCTGTATAAATTCTGTTTTTAAATTTAATTGTGTGTTCCTCACAATCTGTTATCCTTTAAAAGTTCGCTTTCGATTGTCAGGAGAGAAAATTTGAACCATGGATATTTTCAACAAGTTGTTTTATTCTTTCTTGCTTAAAGCGATATAATTTTGTTGATACTTAAATAATAATGTAAGAGAGGAGCTAGCTAGCTCTGCTATTACGTTACATCCCTAGTCAAGCAAGTGCCTAACGTGCCTTGTGAGAAATCCCCAACGATCATTGTAACTAACTTCAACATATAGCAATTACATATACTGTAATCATAAAAATGCCTGTCTTGAACTCAGAATTCTGTTGAAAGGTAAGAGCTCCTGTGCTGCCTTACCGAATTTCAAGGAAGTATGATTCAGCCAATGTTATTGTGTTCTTTGCGTCCCAGTTAATGGCAACCTAAAAATAGCCTAATAACGGACAATAAGAATTCACATTTGTTTGTCATTCATTACATATGTGCGATTGTATATTCATGACGTTGGCATAGAAACTGTACATAATGACACACACATAAAGAAAAGACTGCTTCATTATTTGTTATTCTTGATAAACCGGATTCCTGGAAAGAAATTCATACGAAAAAAAGAAATCTTTCCAAGGATGGACATTCAATACAAATTATTCAGGAGGAAGTTTTTATTCCTCAGTTTATTATAACCACTGCTCGTGAAATCTATTCATGACAGAAGGTTTTTTTTTCTATATTTTTCCCCCTTTATTATTTTGTAAACAATTGTCAATGTTCAAACAGATGTTCGTTGAAATTTCTGAGCTGGTTATTACGAAGTTTGAATATAAGAATCTGACAAAAAGGTCAGACATTTCTGCATGCTGTTTTGTTTTGGTGTGGTGGGGGGGGGGAGAGTTTTGATTCGCTTTTTTTTATATTTCTCAAAATAGAATAACATTTAACAGAAAGTTTAAATTTTTGTTCTATTTGCAAATTATTTTAATATCATAGACGATACTTCATTGTTTTTTCAGGGGGAGGGAATAATTCAAACAAATTTTTGCTAAGCGGTGAAAATTAGAAAAAAAATGTACACAGTCGCCGACAAAGTATGAGGGGATATCCATTCCTATCTAAAAACTGGTAATAACATTAATGTTTGTTCTTAACGGCAGGACATGGAAAAGGAGTGATAATCCTTCATATTCTCCTCCTCTCCTCCATGGGGAATTTTAGTGACATATATTTTGGAAATTTTATTTAATATGTCATTAGAATAGAGGCAATATATATATTACACCTTTGGCAAGATAATTTTTAAAGTTAAAACGTGGATGACGTTTCCGTAGTTTTATAGCTCCGTAAATACTGAACGAATATTGCTGAAAGTAGCCTGCTTAAAAAAAAATTGTTTAAATCTCAAATTTATCTTTAGTTTGATCCCCATAAAAAGTTTATTATTAAAGATATTGAATTTCTAGCTTGACTTTCCAATGGCATACGTGGAAATTATCTGATGAACTGGTAGGGTTCTGTATTTTTTTTCCTGTGTATGATTTTGTTTTTGCAAATGTAAAGGGTTTGGGCAAACTTCTCTCTTGCACTTCACTAAGATCTGCCATTGGTATGGGTCACTTCATAACACTCAGCGAAAGAGCTTCCCCCAATATCAAAGCGAGAGAGAAATCCCTTGCCTTTTTCCCCTCGTCTTTCTTCGTGCATAACTCAAGTGTCGTAATTACTATCTCTAGCGCACTGAGGATCATTGACCATCGCACAGACACCATCTGCAACTGTGACTCGTAGGCGGTGATGACACCAATTATCTGAGTTGCCATAAGAAAGTATCTCACCCCGTGTCACAGTGGACTGGCCCTCATGTCGTCTGCTTCTGCGGTGGCTGGCAGCAGCAGCAGCAGCCATGGTTGCCGAAGCATGGCGTGCGTTAGCGGCGCTCAAATGATACTGGCCTTCTCTGTTCTCCTAACCACATCGCAGTTTTCCCCCCGTCAGTACAGAGTTCCGGTGTCATATGCCCCTTGTAACGGGATCGGTGGCCTGCTATCTGAATTCTAAGGTTGGGGTTGTGTCTACAGTAGTGTTTTGGAGCACTCTATGCTTTGTTTTGATTCAGCCCGAACTCCCTGAAGGAGAAGAGTCGTATGTGTTATGTTGCCTCGAAATACCGAAAAAGAGTGATTGATAGGAATTTTGATTTCGTATTGCTTGAGGATCTGTTCGCCAAGTTTGGATTTTACGATTCTAGCTCTCCAGGTGGGTAGATTATTTTTAAGTGAGAAAAATCGGTGTTGTTTTTCGCTGAGTTGAAATTGTTTTACTACTGCTGGGATGTATTTTAATAACATTTCATCCTAATGGAACGTCAGATTGACCAGCATAAGTTCTCATCCATCTTGAGGCAGCGCTTTCCTGGTAACGTTAACTGCGCTTAATTAAAAGAAATTAGAATGGTTAATTCTTTATTTCACTTTTTATTTATTATTACACTTCATTGAAATTTTTAGGGATAAACTTCATTTGGTACTCATTTTGAACGGATTCACAATATCCATGCATTCCAATGGTGCCAAAAAGAATATCGCATACCCCTTGATGGATAAAAGAAACAAGGAAATAAAATACCATATGTTATTATTACATTAAGTATTCCTTTTATTTTCAGCAAAAAAGCATTATTATTAACTATTGTCGAATTTCTTTTGGCAACTCCGTAACTGTGGAGTAAAAATAGACGTAGTGGATTAAATTATAATTTGCCTTCCTCTAAGATCTTTACAGCAAAATATACTGGTAGGCGCAATGTAAGCTCCGCAGAAAGCTAATCCGCTTCAATATTGTTGAGAAAGCCTGGAAAAAGGAGTTCTCAATTACTGTAACGTAACGTCATCATCATCCGCAGAAAGCTACTGCTTGAGTATTTTTTAATAATTTTATTCTGTAATTTATAATAATATTTCAGACACTAATATGCTAGCAGAAATGAAATTTTAAACTTAAAAACATTGAACTTTTAAAAAAAATTTAAACTAATTAAAATTTTTTAAAAAATGAGCTGCCAATAGGATGCTTAACGCTCATTTATATTTCTTGTGAAAGGGTCTTCAAGCTGTTTTTTCATAATTATATACTTTTTTTTTTCTCTTTTGAGTTTCTGTATATTACAGAATTGTGAAAGCTTGCATATTGTATAATATGGACTATTTCTGCTCATTATTTGCATCGAAAGCAGCGCACTCCTGTTTTGCAGACCTGTACCTGTTAAAGAAAATATTGCTTTTTCTTGAAAAAATGATAAGTAATGAAGTGTTTTTTTTTAGATTTTTTGTTTAATATACAATATTTTGTTTAGGGAACATTTGAAGTGAGTAGTGATACAGCTTTTCATCTGGCTGCTTTGGTACTTCAAGCTACTCATGGAGACTACATAAAGTAAGTATTTTCTTATTTCATACATGTACTAAATGTGAGATGAGTTGATGTAAGAAAGCTTGATATACCAATGAACTTTAGCAATATCATTATTGCATTAGACCTAGAATGATGATTTAATAATAAATAATAAATCCCCCTCAAGCAGCTGCTTGCCACAGAGGTCTGACAGGAGCCTGTCAGCTTATATGCCACAGTAGAAGATCTGAGAGGATGGCAGGACCTCAGCAGAAAAACGACACATATATCCATGCCTTACCCGGGGCTCGAACCCAAGTCCCTTAGATCAGTAGACAAGCGCGCTAACAACTCGGCCACGAGAAGCTGAAAAAAATTGGTTTTGCCATGAGTGGGATTCAAACCCACGTCTTCTTTACAGGACCTCTTAATGTAAACTAAATAATAAATAAAATAAAACCCCTCAAGCAGCTGCTTGCCACAGAGGTCTAACATGAGCCTGTCAGTTTATGTGCCATAGTAGAAGGTCTGAGAGGATGGCAGAGGACCTCAGCAGAAAAACGACACTTACATCCATGCCTTACCCGGGGCTCGAACCCAGGTCCCTTAGATCAGTAGCCAAGCACGCTAACCATTCGGCCATGGGATGGCTATAATGATGATTTACTGGGTTGCAAATCCCCAGTGCTTTTTTTAATCCTTCCATGGCAAAGTGGGGGTAATTTTTGTACCCCCATGAATGCCTTTTGTTAATATATTTGTAAATATAAGTCCTGTAGACATGGAACTCATGAAATAATGAGCTAAAAAAAATTGGTTTTGCTATGAGTGGGATTCAAACCCACGTCTCCAGGAAACATCCTGTTATGCTACCACTACACCACCAATGGCTGACCTTTTCTCAGCTTGTGTGACATTATAAACTTTCCAAAATTTTTATTTGATTTGATTTGCACAGTGGCACCATCTATCTGGGAAGTGGACAAGTTCTTTTAGTTTTGTAATTTAGGTATATCTCATAGATATATTTTGTTGTCCTAAAAGATATGATTTGTTTACCCACCATAAAATAATTAAATAAATATTGATTGGGGTACAACAAATACCCTGTTTAGTTGATGATAGGTGTGATTATGTATAGTGTGTAATTCGAAATTGTGCATGCATATGAATTGTGTCATGAATCTATATTTATGTAGTCAAATGACTTGTCTGTACTTGTTGGTCACCAGTGCAGCATTAGTGTATATCCAGAATATTTCTAACATACAGTAATGAAATGTATTGCATACAATTAATTAAATAAATAATTAATTAAATGTATTGCATACAAAATTAGCTATCAAATGCAATTGCATACAGTGTGTAATTAGTCAAGTGACTAATGGTTGTCAATGTAGCATTAGAGTGTATTCAGAATTATTGCTATATATTTTACAGTAATACAAAATATTGCATAGCTGTTAGCAGTTTGAATAATTGTTAATAAATATTTCCTGATTATTAAATATTTTGTGGAAAAAATTTTGCTGATGTATGGGGCTTGAACCTGCATCTCTCCAGAAACATGCCAGAGTATTCTACCATTGAACTAACACCAGCTCTGTCTTTTTTCCACATAATATGACTTTTCATTCTTCCTGTGTTATTTATTATTTAATTGCTGATTATGGCTAAAAGATACCAGAGAAGATATTCGACAGAGAATGAACTGCTTGCAGCATCAAAGGACAACTCGGAGAATAAAGAATATGCAGTAGGTGAAGACAATAAAGAAAGTGATACATATGAAATGCAAAAAGTGATGATAACATTGAAGATGCATTTGAAATTCATGGATCTTCCAGCAATGAAGATGAAATGGCTGTTGGTCCTCCAACAGTCAATTTTTTGCAATAAAATCTGGAGTGCAGTGGGGAGCTACATCACCAATTTCTACTAGAAGATGAGCATGTAATATAGTTGCCACAAAATTGGGTTTGCAAGAAAATTCTAACATTTTATCAATATTAGAGTAATTTTAACTATTTATCAGTAATGAAATGGTGTATGAAATATGTTTAAAAATGAATTGTAAAGTTGTTTTAGAAAGTAGCGAAAACACAAAAAAAAAGTATGAAAGACATTGCATGTAATGAGATATATACGTCTATTGGAATTCTGATAGTGGCAGGATGAAATCAAGGAAGGAAACTTCACTTATAGGAAATGTGGACAACTAACAAACTTTTTTCACAGCTCTTTTTTCACAGCTACAATGGCACATGATAAGTTCAAATTCATTTTTCAGCATATTAAATTTGGCAATCCTGAAACACAGCATGCTTGAGTAATTGCAACAAAAGATAAATTGCAGGTGAAATGGTCAATTTTTGACCAATTTTCCAATGCTTGCACTCAAAACTATTTACCTGGCTGCAGTATATCCATAGATGAGTGATTGGCTACTTTTAGAGGAAAGTGTCCCTCGAGAGCATACATAAAAAGCAAGCCTGATAGCTATGGTGTGAAAATATGGATATGTGCAGATACTGAAACAGCATATGTACTAAAACCTCCAGAAACACTGGCATGATTGACAGCAAAAATGAAGTTAAGCACAATGAATGGTAATGGATATGGCAGAGCCTTACTTTGTGTCTTGGAGAGATGTGGCAGTGGGCAGTTTTTTTTTTACATCAATGGAAATGACAGAAGAATTATTAATGAAAAAAAAGTATTTGGAAGAAAAGAATTTCTTCCAAATCATGCAAGAGAAGAAAGTTCAAGTATTTTTGGATTTACTGATGATATGACACACGTCTCATATATACCAAAAAAAATTAGTGTGATTATGCTACCAACCCAGCTCCATGGAAATGAATTAGCTAATTCAGATCATCAGTATAAACTGGAAATGATATTACACTATATCAGGCAAAAGGTGCAATGACAGTTTTCGCAGTAAGTGGTTAGCACGCTTGGCTACTGATCTAAGGAACCTGGGTTTGAGCTCTGGGTAAGGCATGGATGTGTGTGTTGTTTTTCTGCTGAGGTCCTGCCATCCTCACAGACCTTCTACTATGGCATATAAACTGACAGGCTCCTGTCAGACCTCTGTGGCAAGCAGCTGCTTGAGGGGGTATTTATTTATTTTTTATAGACCAAGCAGCTTTCAATGCTTATTTTTCTGGATAAAAATTTACCTAAGTAATGACAGAAATAGAAGAAAATTATTTCTCTGTGAATTAGCCATAGAATTAGCAAAACCAAATGTTTTATATAGGAAAAGTAGCACTAATAACTACCACAGACCAAATAGGCATAAGCTTCCTGTTGAGACATCATCGTATTGAAGCACTGCTGGCAGGTGTAACTTCTCAGAAACAAAAGCAGAAAAACCAGATTTTCATGTTCAACATGCAAGAAATACATCTGCAGTCTACACAGACATTACGTAAAGCCAGTATTACATCCCTGTCCTTAAGATCAGACCTTAAGAGGAAAGAAGATGCCTAGCCTTCAAGTAAAAGCATGGGAGGAAAGAGAATGCCTATTTTGGAGATCAGATCATGGAATGAGAGGAAATACCTACTCATTAATTATGGTCTATACAGTATTAAGCCGTCCCATGGCCGAGTGGTTAGCATGCTTGGCTACTGATCTAAGGGACCTGGGTTCGAGTCCCGGGTAAGGCATGGCTGTTTGTGTCGTTTTTCTGCTGAGGGCCTGCCATCCTCTCAGACCTTCTACTATGGCATATAAACTGACAGGCTCCTGTCAGACCTCTGTGTCAAGCAGCTGCTTGAGGGGGTATTTATTATTATATTTTATACAGTATTATATCAAACTTCTCTTAAGGTTTGTTGATCCATATAGTTGCCATCACTGAGATTTTATCTGTATTTCCATACCCAGAAAAATCACTTATGTGCCTGAAACTAATCAAAATTCTTTCAGATTAAATATTGGGAATCATTTTAGCTGTAGCTTTTATATGGTAGAGGAATCAACTGTGAAAGTCATTGTGAAAATTACTAATAGCTATCCATTGATTATCATTTTCACACTTATCCTCAGCTTTATTTTCCTTTCGTATTTGGCTTGATTTTTAGTAAAGAAATACACATCGAGGATATAACAATACATATTTTATGTAGATGATTGTATTATTCTTAATTATGTGGTCAACTATAAATTAATTTAGTCATAATAAGTGTAACTTCACTTGTCAGTGAAATTTGTAATTTTTTTTTTATTGGTTGGACCTCCGTAGCCCATGGCTGCTTGAGGATGATGATGATGATTTGTAATGTAAAAATTAAAGGTTTAAAGCTGTGCTAATTAATTTTGTGATTCCTTTTTGCATATGCATAGTGATGAAACAACTAGACAGCAGCTGAAGAAACTTCCAGTGCTGCCAACCAGTGCGTTACAAGAGCATCCTTCCTTAACTGTTTGGTATGGTATTATCTTCATATTGATATTTATTTAATGAAAGAAGAGTATATGTCTTTTTATGTTAATTTCTTTAAATATTTTATTTCCCTTTCTAGTAAATGCTTTGTTTTCAAACACATTTTATGCAAAATGCTTGGAACTCGAGAATAAAATAATTTTATTATGCATATGATTTAGAATATGTAGAAAATTATAATTCTCAGTATATAAAAATGTTAAATATATAAATTGAATTTTGAATTAATTTAAAAAATTATAATTCACTTTTCTTTATTTGCTTTATTTTTAAGCTTTTTATGTTATATATTATATAATTATGCTTTATTTTTGTTATTTAACCAGAAAAGCTATGGAAGCTGCAAAATAAAGTGAAGAGAAATATGTATTCTGAAAGCTATTTAGTATTTTTTTTATTTAAACATATAGTTATTAAATATATGAGCTGTTAAAAAGCTAAGAGTTATCATTAACATGAAACTCGTAATGCATTATAATATATGCTAGTAGTCACATGTGCAGTGTTTCTCTAGGAATATAATTTATGCAGATTTTTTATAATCATTATCTTTTAATACTTAAAGTACTAGAAGATACTACAATTCCCATAAAGCTCTACTACAAATTTTATTTTTCCCAACAGAAACTATCTTTAATGGAAAAAAAAAATAATTAACCAAGAAAATGAGTAAATTACATCTTGTATAATATGACCTAATGCTATTAGTTACTTCAAGTTAAAGGTTCTAGAGTTCTTATAGTTTTCTGATTGAAAACACTTCAAAATTTATGTGGCACTTTGAGAGTTTAGAGACCTAATTAAACAGTCAAATAATTAGCATAAAATGTTTGTGTGACATATTACATTGATATGAGTGATAATATTTATGGCAGAAAAATTAGTTACACAGAAGTTGCAATCTTTCACACAACACAAACTTGTAGTCCTTTTTTTTAAATTCAATATTAATGCATGTATTCAGTGTACATGTATTCAGTGTTGTAATAAAAAGACAGTTTAAAAGTTTTGAAAATCAAAATAAAATTTACTTATTATAAGTTCTTACTACAACAGGCAGAAATAGAGTCCATGAAAAGGCAGCTAGATGAAGCTGATAATCCTAGTGCTATTAACCCCATTTACTGGTGGTGAATATACGTGTTCATTATATTTTATGGTTGATTGATTTTGTAGCTTACACAGGATAACTTTGTTTGATCTGCAACATAAATGTTAATATCTTGCTTGCTGATAGATATGGTAACAAAGTTATTCATTACTGATGCCTTTTAATAATGCTGGAAACCCAATTTCACATGTCAAATATACAGTTCATAACACATTTCACATCTCTATCATAAGGACATTAGGCAAGAAGATATAGTTAATGAGAGCCAGGATTTTTAGGGTGGTTGGTGGGGGGGGGGGGAAAGGTTGTAAATTTTTTAATATTTTCGTTAATGTAAATTGCTCATCTATTAATTTCTTAAAAATAAAATTATTACTGTGGGGGGAGAGTTAAAGCAGGTTAAACACCCAATCCCCACTCTTGGCTACCCCATTGTTAATAGTTAAATAGAGTTGCCACTGGTATTTGAATTTGCAAATTGTTGCTTAAATTGCATGGGGATATGCCACATTGTACTATTTTCCAAAAGGTTGGTTGGTTGGTTGGTTGGTTGATTGGTTTACCTCTGAGCGGCACTTTTTTGCACACAATGGGCTAAATGGCCAGGTCACAAGGACCCTGAAGGCTCAGAGAAGGTTGGGGGAGGGGGACCCACTGGAACGACTGTTGGGAGACAGATGGTAGCCTCCCGTCAAGGCCATCCAGTGTGTTCTTTAACGTGCACAGATATGGCTCTCCCGAACACGGGGCCATGGCTTTAACGGCCCATCCAACGGATGGTGATCTTTCCAAGCCCTTTGGTGTCCCCTACTGACCATGGGCATGGTGGGGAATTTTGCAGAGATAAATCTTTCCAAAAGATAGGGAGGTATATTGTTATAAAGATTCAGACCCAGAGTTACTGCTGAATGAGAAGATTCATGTTTGATAACATTATAAAAAAAAATTATTTAAAGTTTGAGACTAAATGCAATTAATTAAAATAAATTTATCAGCATCATATGATTATTGTTAGGATTCATTTTCATATTTCAGAGTGAAATTCTACAAAATTGATTATATAACCCTTTTTTAAAAATATTTTCTGCAATTTGAAAATATTTTGGTAATGGATTAACATTTAAAAAAAAGTCAGCATTTCTTTTCTGTCTCAAAGTAATTTTTCCATAGTATTTAGCACTTTTTGCAAATATTACTGTACTCCTTTTCATAATCAATAAGATAAAATATGCTTTTTAATAAATAAATATTGTCACCAGTGTTTAATAAAATAAAAATGTTATCCATAGGTCCCTTACTCTTTGAAACACACTTTGGATTATAATTTAAAAAAATTAACTTTAAATCTATTTTGAAATAAATTACTTTACCTATTCCTACTAATATAAGATATCGATAAATCTCCTTTCTTTTGAAAGTTTACTTTGAATTTCCAACAGTATATTTTACTTAGTTATATTTTATTTAGGATGAATGTGTTTGCTCTTACTGAAAAATAAGGGAATTTGATCAGAGATCTTAAGAACAATGATAATCATGAGAACAGAAAATGTGGCCACACTTACGAAAAATGCACACAAAAAAGTGTTATTATAATAACTGCATGTGGTTGTCAGTTAAAGCTGTTGATATCATCAGTTATATGTTATCTTGCCTACAGTTTTAGAACTAATAAGGTTGCAATAAGCCAATGGAGAGGTAGCTAACTATGTAATAGTATATTTTTTAAATACTATTAATCATATAATGAAAATGTGTTTGTGTGTGTATATATATAAAACACATTTCTTTAATTTCTATTATCTGCTGTTTTATTCCACAATGAATACTTTTAAAATTTTATGTTTTTTAAAAATATTTAATCAGTTGAAATATTTTTTCTTTGCTGTTTCAGTGAGAGCAGGGTAATTGAGCAATACAAAACTTTGAAAGAACAATCAAGGGGCACAGCTATTGTTAAGTATGTATTCTTTGTGGAAAATCTTTTTTTAACGTAAATGATATTACAGTAAAATATCTATTACTGAAGCCTTAAGGAAGAAGGAAAAAAATTTCAAGTTAGGGAAAAATTTGATTTATGAAATACCTGACATTTTAGAACAAGAATTATGTAGTACATAATGTAAGATATTTCATATAAGTACAGATGTGCATTTTACATTCATTTTAACATACAGCAATTACATGAACTGGAACTGAAAATTTTATAAGCATTTTTATAATGGAATTTTTCTTGAAATTGTACCTATATAAGATGATGTAAATTATAAAAGCGTAACATGGCATTATGGGTTGTTCTTTTGAACACGATAGCTGAATGGCCAGATCACAAAGGCTTTAAGATTAGGTGAAGGAAACTGACTGGGCAGCTGTTGGGAGACAGACGGAAGCCTCCCAAGGCCAGGCAGTGGATTTAACATGCACAAGATATGGTTCTCCTGCACACAGGCGCCAGGCTCATAATCTGTAGTTCCCAGGTTCAAGTCCCAGCTGGGTCAGTGTTGAGATTTATCTCCGCAAAATTCCCCGCCCTGCCCATGGTCAGTAGGGGACACCGATGGGCTTGGAAAGGCCACCGTTTGTTGGATGGGATGTTAAGTTGTGGCCCCGTGTGCGGGAGAGCCATACCCTGTGCACGTTAAAGAACACGCTGGATGGCCGTGACGGGGGGCTACCATCTGTCTCCCAACAGCTGTTCCAGTGGGTCCCCTCCCCCAACCTTCTCTGAGCCTTCGGGGTCCATGTGACCTGGCTATTTAGCCCATTGTGTGCAAAAAAGTGCTGCTCAGAGGTAAAATAACCCAACCTGCACACAGGGTCATGGCTTTATGCCCCATCTGACTGCTGGCAGCCTTTCTGACCAAGGGCAGGGCAAGGGCAGGGTGAATTTTAGCAGATAAATCTCAATGCAAGTACAGATAAGACAAACCTGGGAACTGCAGATTATGAGCTTGGCATGCTACTGACAGCCAACCCCCAGCCCCATTGCATTATTTAATTCATAGATAAATCAAGCACTCATATTTAACAGCAGATATTTTATAATTTACTTTGTAATAAATAACACTAAAATAGTGAAATGTCAGTATAATGAAATTGAGCAGGTGACCAAAATATATTCTTTATACTGAAATGCATTAAAAAAAAAAAGTGCTATGATGGCTACACTCTGCAAAATAATCATTATGAAAGAATTTCACTGTCTATTAGAGAGTATTTATTTTAAATTTGTAGTGATTTTTTTTTTAAACTGATTAATCAGCTTTTGATGCTTTGAGGGTAAATTTTCAAATATTTGCATTGGTAATAAGTGTGAATATAGTTTGTGAATTGATATAACTACTGCACCTAGGTATGCTATAAATATAAGTATTCATCTGCTGAGTGTGATGTGTTGCATTTTAGAGTTAATGATGTTTTAAACAGTTATGATGTAAATGAAACTTTTAACTAATATTTTATGAAAGTTTTACTTTGGAACTACACATTTTATAAAGTTTTTTTTTGTCTCCCCTCCCAGTTATTTGAGAATAGTTGAAGCTGTTCCAACATATGGAGTGCATTATTATGAAGTAAAAGTAAGGATCTTTACTTATCTTAGTTAAAGTAGATTTTTATCTTGTTGTTAATCATATCTGTATCAAAAATGTGTTTCATGTTGTATGTGGTTTGTATTAGTATTAGCAGTATTGACAGTTTCATATACTGTTTTATTGTTTAGAGTCAAATATTGGCTTTAACTTTTATTAGAGCCTGAAACTTTTTAATAGTGTAAGTTGTTATAAACACATTATTATAAAACCAATTATTAACAAATATATTAAGTTGAAATATTTTAGGCAGAGCATCTCTTATGTTTATGAATATTTAATAAATTTCATATATGTTCCTTCAGTTGAAAAGTATAAAGTCAATCTTAACATTGATATCAAATTGTAGGAAAAATTGTCTTGACCATGATCTCCTGATAACAAGTCAGGGGCTCTGATCACTGAGTTATCATCCGCTGATTAAGATCTTTATTTAATGATAGGAACCATTCATATTTACAATATATAATTCAAATATCTGTGTCACTTGAAGGCAGTCCTTCGCTGCTTCCAAACAGCATCCTGAAATTGATATCAGTGTTAAGAGTGACTTCATATCTTTGAAGAAACATTGAGAAATTTAGTCATTGAATGTACTTGAAACATGAATGGCCATATACTTCAGTATGCTGTTTGTAAGCAGAGAAGACACTGCCTTCAAATGACACAAAGATAGGAGTTGTATAGTGCAGGTAGAAGAGTTCACATGATGCAATAGAAATCTGCAGCCAGTAGTTCAGTGGTCAGAGCACCTGACATGTTATCAGAAGGTCAGAGATTTGTATTTCATCTGACTCAAGGCAATTTTTCCTTTAAATTTAATATCAATGTTAAGAGTGACTTCAAATCTCTCAACCAAAGAAACTTTGAGATATTTATTAATTATTTATACTCATAATATTGTCATCTACTTCAGGATGCTGTTTTAAAATGGAGGTGAGATTATTTGAGTTGTGTATTGCAGATAGAATATTTCTTATTGTTAAATAGATGTGATTTCAATCAGGTGATCAGAGCACCTGATATGTTTGGAGATTGTGGGTTCATATCCCACCCAGTTCAAGATAGGTTTCTTCTTTCAAATTTAATATCAATGTTAAGACCTTACTTTCAAGGGGCGGTGGTGGCTCAGTTGGTAGCGCGTCAGGCTCGTAATCTGTAGTTCCCAGGTTCGAGTCCCAGCTGGGTCAGCGTTGAGATTTATCTCCGCAAAACTCCCCGCCCTGTCCATGGTCAGTAGAGGATCACCAATGGGCTTGGAAAGGCCGCCATCCGTCGGATGGGACGTTAAGCCGTGGCCCCATGTGCGGGAGAGTCATACCCTCTGCACGTTAAAGAACACGCTGGATGGCCTTGACGGGAGGCTCTCATTTGTCTCCCAACAGGTGTTCCTGTGGGTCCCCTCCCCCAACCTTCTCTGAGCCTTCGGGGTCCTTGTAACCTGGCCATTTAGCCCATGGTGTGCAAAAAAGTGCTGCTCAGAGGTAAAACAACCCAACCTTACTTTCAAATATTGTTTTGCTTGAAGTATAACTTCTAACACTTGTGTGAACTGATTATTTTCATTCTTTTTAAAACAGATTACTATATCATGAACACCTTGCAGTGATTATTTTCTCTTCAAATTTATTGTTGGGATAATATTCTTGGACCCAAATGTCAGGGGTGGGTGTGGCTCAGTTGGTAGCACACCAGACTCCTAATCTGCAGTTCCTAGGTTTGAGTCCTTCCTGGGCCAGCATTGAGATTTATCTCTGCAAAACTCCCTGCCCTGCCCTCAGTCAGTAGAGGACATTGATGGGCTTGAAAAGGCCACTATCTGTTGGATTGGATGATAACCAATGTTCCCACGTGTGGGAGAGCCATATCCTGTGCATGTTAAAGAACACGTTGGATGGCCTTGACGGGAGGGGCAGGGGTGGCTTAGTTGGTAGCGCACCAGGCTCGTAATCTGTAGTTTCTGGGTTCTAGTCCCAGCTGGGTCAGCGTTGAGATTTATCTCCGCAAAATTCCTCGCCCTGCCCACGGTCAGTAGGGGACACCAATGGGCTTTGAAAGGCCGCCGTCCGTCGGATGGGACGATGGGACGTTAAGCTGTGGCCCCGTGTGTGGGAGAGCCATACCCTGTGCATGTTAAAGAACACACTGGATGGCCTTGACGAGGGGCTATCATCTGTCTCCCAACAGCTGTTCCAGTGGGTCCCCTCCCCCAACCTTCTCTGAGCCTTCGGGGTCCATGTGACCTGGCCATTTAGCCCATGGTGTGCAAAAAAGTGCCTCTCAGAGGTAAAAAACCCAAGCCTTGACGGGAGGCTCTCCAGCGTAATCTGTCTCCCAACAGCTGTCCAGTGGGTCCTCTTCCCCAACCTTCTCTAAGTCCTTGTGCCCTGGCCATTTAGCCTATTGTGTGAAAAAATGTGCCACTCAGAGGTAAAACAATCCAACCCAAATGTCATCTGCCATTGATTCAAAAGTTACCTTCATGTCCATCAATATTCATTAATTCTTGAGAATCAGACATCAAACAATGATGTATAATGGGATCTCACCTTCCACAATGGTAGTTTACAAATATCTAGAAAGAGGAATCAGAATAATTATACACCTATATCGGTGACTGATTTCCTACAGGAATTTCAAATGTAAAATATTAACTAAAAAAAAAATTACCAATGTATTTTTATTTTTTAAAATTTAAAAAAGAAAGTAGATTTTCCCTACATGAAAGATAGTGTTAACGTCAATGCTTTATCTAGCTTGTGCTGGTTTCTCATACAACATAAACACATACACAAGGACACACCCACTGGCTTAGTAGTCAAGTACACTATCCACTAGATCAAAATGGTTAGTAGGCAGGTACACCACCTACTAGGCAACGTAGGGCTCTAAAATTATTATTATAATTCTATGTTTAACCAAAAGGTTATTTATAACTTTATGCTAATAAATTAATTAATAAATATCTCCTCAAGCAGCTGCTTGCCACAGAGATCTGACAGGAGCCTGTCAATATATATGTCATAGTAGAAGGTCTGTGAGGAAGGCAAATGAAACTGAAATCAAGAATTAAAAAAGACACATATTGTTCTTGGCCTGAAAAGTTGTTAAGTTCATACTTAAACAATAAGTTTTAACATTTAATGAAGTGGTACATTTTTTTTTATGATGAAAATGTAAATATGCTAGAAAATGAATAGGACAATGCAAAGAAAAATGTGCTTATCAAAAGGGGTCATTGTTTAAAGGTTCACACAGCACTAATCCTGAAACATATTTTTTGCTTCTGAAGATGTTTTCGTTCCATTAATAAGACTATTTGCCTGGAAACGTTCCTGGGGGCTGTCAAATTTAATTTATTCACAGTGCCCTACAGGTAAGGAAATATGCTTTCAGTTTGTTTCTGATATTGGGCTTTCAACATTTAAGAATTGAAGAGTGATGACAAACTCCAAGTTACAACAATAACAAAGGTTTAATTCTCAAGATTAAGCCAAAGTCTGTTCTCTCTGTGAGAACTGGCTTTGGCTATAAACAATTGTGTGAAAGTTATTTAACAGGTCACATCTTCTATGCACCTAACAGAGGAAAACCTCTCAACTCGTGAATTACTTATTCACTGAGCAGCCTCAGTATTAGGTCTGCTCCTAAAACCAGTACAGACAGAACTGCCTGATCTTGGCAACAGGCCTTCCGACGCTCTTCGTACAAGCACCATTCTCCTGGTCCCATGGGACAGTCATTTGGTCTACACTCCAACATGAAAAGAGCCATGTTGGAAAGAGACCAATCACCAACTATCAGGTGCAATAACCTATCTTGCTCATTGCAGCAAGACACATCAGCCATAAATAGCCTTTGCCAGAGGGGGGAAAAGGAGACTGTTTTACATAAAGAGTTACAGAGCAAGGCCAAATACAAATATACAGGGTGAATCTGAAAAAGTGGGCAAAACTTTACGGGGTGGTAGAACGCAGCTATACGAGCAATATTCATCATAGAATGTATGGTCGGAACGCAAGCGGTGAGAAGTTAAAAGGTAGTTTTCCACTGTCACATTTAAAGAATGAACACAAGAAGGAGAGGAGATACTTCAGAAAACATTTTATTAACAGGAATGTAATTGAAGTACATGCTCAAAGAAATAGCTCAAAAGAGCTGCCGCCGGCTGTAATGCAGGCTTCACACCTGTGGGAACCTTCACACCATTCACACCATTGGGTGCCGTTGGGTGTGAGGACCGACCCTTTTATACCATTTTCTACGCCACCTAGCGGCTCGCCGCTTGCGTTCCGACCATACATTCTATGACGAATATTGCTCGTATAGCTGCGTTCTACCACCCCATAAAGTTTTGCCCACTTTTTCAGATTCACCCTGTATACATATAATGGCTAAAATATATAATCAGGATAGCGTCAAAAACCTGACAGTTTCTTCTTGTTGATACCAGCAAAAGTGAGTGCAGCTTCACCTTTAATAATGGTTTTTAAATTTTTTAAGATTGCACTAAACTATCCGTTTGTTCTTGAGTTTTCCAGTATTCATGTGATGCCATACAATCTTAAGATAAGCTCACTGCTTTCATTCATTATAACTTTATAACACAGTTGTGGATATTTACCACTTTTTATAATTTTATTTTGCATTAACTTATTTGCAAAGTTACTGGGTTTAAATCAGAAAAGATATATAACTATTATGTATAATGAAACTTAATTATCAAATATTATTTTCTGGTAAAGTTGTCAAATCTCTTCAGAGTGTGTATAGGGGGTGGGGGATAGAAGCTTTGTTTAGCTGGTAAGGTTTTGCATAGCTGAAAAAAATGGTCAGCTGTAGTGGTTTTTATACCTGACATTTTTGGGAGATGTGGGTTTGAATCCCACTCAGGGGAAAACTAAATTTTTGCAGCTAATTATTTCAAGAATCCCTTGTCTACAGGACATTTCATGTGATACTTTAGTACTGAGGTAAGATTTTCAATGCATAATTGAAAGATTTAGATTAAGTTATCAGTTATGATTCATCATTTGTGTATTTCAGTATTTTTTTTAAAAACTGTTCAGAAATTTCAGTTAATGTTATATTTAATTTATTGAATTATATAGGATAAGGGCAGCTTACCATGGTGGCTAGGTATTAGTTACAAAGGAATTAGTCAGTATGACCAGACTGACAGGAAAATTCCCAGAAAGGTAATTTTTATACTATTGCTTTTGCTATATTGTTTTTAAATGCAAATTTTAAGGTAATAAAATTATTAATAGTGTATTGTCTGCCAATGTATTACCAAAAAAGTTTGGTATAGTCAAAAAAAGAGTATCAGCAAAAAGTTATTAGCATCATCTTCTGTGCAATAACAAGTAAGATGCATGGAATGAAAAATATATGTACACAAATTACCAAAATCTAAAAAGGTAAAATAAATTGTGTTAATCGAGCTTCTTAATTTTCTTCTCTTCTGTGTATAATACAAGCTATTTTCTTTTACACAAGTTTTTTTTTTGCACAATTTGCTTAATTCTCATAATTTTCCAACAAAATGATCCACCTAACAAACCTATTAACTTCCTGCCATACCATTTGCTTTTATACAGTAACTAGAAGAATATGTATCACTTCTGGTGCAAATAGGAATTTTCAAAGAGAATGAAGTTTTTTGTTTGCCTACTTTTTCACTTCTCAAAACTATTAATTTGAGCTAATGGATGATGAGGAAAATATGAATAGTAGTGTTTTATTAGTAATTATACAACATAGTGTCTTTTATTTCTTAAATTTAAAAAATTGATTTTCTCACACTCCTCTGAGAAAAGGGGGAAAGATTATTGCTGGCAGTGAAATATCTCTTGACACTCTTTATCACCAAAATTTCAAATTTCTACCATAAATAGATAACTTGCAACATTCATTAAAAGTTTCACCTTTTCCATATTTAGATATCTAATGATATAAATTAAAACTACCTAAGTATTTGAAAAATGTGAATTATATTATTTTAATAGTACCAATCCGTTTAAAAAAAGATTTTCCAATTATCTCTTAAGATAGTCGTGTTTCCCATCCACAGTGGGCATAAGATGTCAACTCATTCCTGCTAATGGAACCTTCATAACCTTCACATTCCACCATCAAAATTTCAAATTTCTAACATAAATACATCTTTTGCAATATTCATTAAAAATTTTGGAATTTTCAATTTGTTTCCAAAGTTAGAGGGGTAGTTATAGCTTTTGGGATATTCAAAAAGTGCATATCATAATAATTTGTCAATATCTATCCAACTCAAAAATAGTTTTTCTCTGGATGATTTTGTTTTGTTTTGAGTAGGACAAAACCAAATTTTTTCAAGTGTTTCTTGTTTAAGGACATTTTTATGTGATAATTTATTACTGAATTTTTATCTCTGAAAACAAACAGTTATTTCTTAAAACATAAATGTTGCTTTTTCCCACTCTGTGGGGGAAAGGATCAACTCATTGTTGACAATGAAAATTTCATGACTTTCACATTCCATGAAATTTTAAAATTCCTAAATTAAATACATCATTTGAAATTTTAGAATTTTCAACCTTTTTCATCATTAGAAGGTGTATTTATAGCTTTTGGGAGATTATAAGATAAAATTTATTTCATTCATCATCATCAATATTGCCTAAGTTTCATTGGACTCTTACACCATCTTAGTCCTCAAAGTACTACTACACAAAAATTGCAAGGAATATTAATGGGAAATGAAGGAAACCTTCAGTTTTCTGATGATCAACTAGATTATATAAGGCTTAAATATAAAAGTTAAATACAAAACATACTATAATTCGCTTGTATAATGAATATAATGCAACCATTGACTACAAGAATGAAAATAGAGTATTTACACAAGAATGTGAACTCACATGTGGACAAATTTAGATAAATTGTATTATTTATTCATTTCCTGTATGGTTGCATTGCTCGATTGTGCCTTAAGCCAGCCCTGCTTATATGTTTATGTATATAAAGTATGTTAGTGTACCTATATATATATTTTGTATATATGTATACTATATATAGCATTAAAATTTTGAACATGTGTAGATATATTGTTTAAAATCATTTAAAGGTATTTCTTTGGAAACAACTAGAGAATCTTTACTTTCGAGATAGAAAATTTTCCATTGAAGTGTATGATCCAAGACGGTATGTTGAAATATTTTTAAGCTTTTAGTTTAAGTATTAAATCTAGCTGTAGTATTTATTAAACTTAATTTGTGACTGTTATATTGTTTCTTACTTTGTACAATTTGATGTAATATCAGTTTAGTGAAACATCAATTTATTTTGTCTCCAGTAACTGAGCAATGCTTTTAAGATATGAAACCAGTAATAATAATAATAGAAAGACTAATACATGGATTTCTAAAATCTAAGAAAGGAGTACAAATATATATAAATATTTTTTGTTTTCTAAAACTAGAGTATTGTGAGTTAGACTGTGTGTTCACATTGATATATCTTAGTGCAAAGTTGTCCTGATAGGAACTTGATAAATACTAACATAGATTTTTCTGTTCTTATAATTTTTGCTTTAAGTCATTTGTGAAGTTTGATGTGAATGAAAAATATTATTGTTTGACTTGCATGTTGAGTAAGATGATAAAGTATGAAATGAAAAGTAAAAGGTGAAAACAATATACAATAGCAGATTGTCAGATAGCATATGCGGCATCATGTATATACACTGGTCAAAAATAATTCGGGATAGCATGACATTATTTCACAGACAAATCAGAATGCTATTTTTAGCATGAATCTCATGGTTGGCATTTAATTGAGATGCTTATGCTGAAAAGTGTTGCAAGGAATATGCAAATTATTATCAGTGACGATTTTATACATTTGATTGACATTAGGAGAAAATTGAGTATAAGTACAACACAATCATTCCACCACATTTCACCGTGTATGAAAAAATTCGATTGTTTATCGTTGGTTGAAAGTTGATGTCATCTCAGCATGATTTGCTATTATCTACAGCATGGAGAGAAATAGGAAGATTATAAGCTGGTCAGACACAACATGCTGTGTCACAGAACTTTCAAGTGTCACAAAGTGTCCTAAGCAGATTTTGGAATCGTTTCCAAGAAACTGGAACAATTGTAGTAAATTGAATGGCACCACCCAATGCTCCACTATACAAGATTAGTACTACATCTGTGGGTGATGCCATCTCTAGAAGTCTCTAGAAGCAGATTTGAATTAAACTCCTTGAAAGTAACACCTTTGAAGGGAGCAGAGAAAGGATCTGTCATTATGAGCTTAACAGTGCTGATAAAATCAGCATGAGTCTGGTCATTAGTCATTGAAGTGCAGTAATAGGTCTTTTTTGAATTCTGATTGGTGCCCAAACTTCATAGCCAAACTATTTTCCAAAAATTTCAGTCTAAATAAATATGGCAATAAATTGTAAGGTACTATTAGAAGGTTCAGTAAATTTAGAATAACAAACAATATAGAATAATTTCTAGTATTAACAAAAATATTGGGGCGGGGGTGGCTCAGTCGGTAGCGCACTAGGCTCGCAATCTGTAGTTCCCAGGTTCGAGTCCCAGCTGGGTCAGCGTTGAGATTTATCTCTGCAAAATTCCCTGCCCTGCCCACGGTCAGTAGGGGACACCGATGGGCTTGGAAAGGCCGCCGTCCGTCGGATGGGACGTTAAGCCGTGGCCCCGTGTGTGGGAGAAACATACCCTGTGCACGTTAAATAACACGCTGGATGGCTTGACGGGAGGCTACCATCTGTCTCCCAACAGCTGTTCCAGTGGGTCCCCTCCCCCAACCTTCTCTGAGCCTTCGGGGTCCATGTGACCTGTCCATTTAGCCCATGTATGTGCAAAAAAGTGCCGCTTAGAGGTAAAACAACCCAACAAAAATATCATAAAGAAAAGAGGAAAAGAAGAAAAGAGCCTGAGAGAAGGGAAGTGTTTGCAATGGGGGTAAGCCAAGATCCCATGCCATCCCTAATGACACTCAAATCTGCACAGTACCATGCCCACCGAAATAGGGGATTGGCCACTGGCTGATCCATACCAGGGAGTGCCTGGACCCACCTGAGTAACAGATGATCATTGGAGAAGGAAGACGTTGGTGGAGGTCTTTTCCAACATACATCTTCCCCCCCCCCCCCCCATGGGTGTGGAGAGTGCCGGTGAGATCCTAGGCATCCCTGAGGACCTACTGGGAGCATGTGACTCTTCTAGGGAAAGACAAGTTCTGAATGTAGAAGAGGAGGGGGGGGTGAATTTGAGAGGAAATAAAGGGATTTCAGTTACAAAGGGAAAGACAGAAGATGTAAATCAAGTACAAAGTTTGAACCTGATTACCATGGTCATGTAAAATCGTAGAATGAATGCAATATATTTGTTATTATAACTATGTTAATTGGAGATACCAAGCAAGTTAAATTTTATCAATTTGGGATTGACTAAATGGATTTGAATGGCTAAGGTAAAATTATAATATTATGTTCTCCTTTGTTCTGGGTGTCTTTTAAGACCTGTCCTAGTGGTAAGTGAATTTACATTTAGTAAATAAAGTAAATATCTGAGCTAGTGTAATTAAAAATTTTTTAAGGGTTAAAAACCGATTTGCTTGGATATCAAGGGATATCCAATGCTGAATTTTGATTATATTTAAAGCATGGTTTCCATCTAGATTTTACTTGAGTAAACTGATATTATAGGTTTGAGTTGATTGGTAAAGGAGATTCGGATATTAGTCGAGGAAGAATGAGCTGGGTATATTAGGATTAGTGCTGGAAGGGAGAGTGCATGGCTGTATGCATCTGTTTTGCATTAGAGAACTATGAGGTATGGTCAGGGATTAAGTCCAGCGCTGATGCAATGAAGGTCGTCCACCATCAATGACACCAGGAGGTAACTGTTATTTGTCTTTGATGGCCCATCAAAATTGCTGACTGAAGGCTATGGAACTGCACTGTGTGTTCACTACAGCCACAGGAAGGTGAATATTAATGCAAAACATATGTAATTGACTTCACCATGCAGGGCTTAATGCTCAATGACTGATGGTATGCATCCTTCTAACCCCACGTCAACATAGAGCCCACAGAGAATGGGCTGCAGAATACTGCAATTGAAATAGTGACCAGTGGCAGTCAGTTTTATTCAGTGATGAGATGTGGTTCAGCTTGCAGCCTGATAATCAATGAGTCCTCATCTGGCGAATTTTTTCCTCATCAAAGGATGAACTAAAAATTTGTGTGTTCGCTACCTCCATGGGAAGGTGCATATTAATGCAATGCTCAGTTCGCACAAGTTGGTCTCCACTTAAATTTCATTCCGTTTATTTTTTTTGATATGATTCATCTTTCTGTTGATGGACAATCGTGTTTTAAATCCAAACTCATCAGTTACACATCTGTTTATGTTCAATATTGCTTTATTCCCTAATTCTTCTGATCAGTGTAGTATGCATTAACAAATCTCTGCCTTGTATGTTATCCGACGATCTAATCTATAGCAGATTCTGATTTTGATTCTGACTCTGGTACAAGTTATAAAGGTAATTTTTTTGTTTAATGGGCATACATCATTGGTTATATAATTTTGATTAAATTTCAACATTAAATGAATTTTAAATTTTTTTAGCATTAAGCTATTTCTGATTCAAAGTAAATAAATTGCTAACAGACAAAATCCAGTAGATATTGCTCTTATGTTTATATATATATACATAGGGTTCCTCTTAGCAGAAGGACTTTTGGCCCTGGAAATGTAACAGTGCATGTTTGGTTTGCAAGTACTCCAAGTCTTACAAAATGTATCTGGTCTATGGCAATAGCTCAACATCAGTTTTACTTGGACAGAAAGCATAACAAGGTACATATACCAAATTTTGTTCTGAGAACTACCTTTTACTTGGTTATGTAATTGTAAACAATAATGTTTTATAGTGGCCTAAATAGTGTCCTGGAGGCTGAGTTGTTAGTGTGCATGGATTCTCATCAAAGGGATCTGGTTTCAAGCCCTACATAAAGATGGATGTTTATTTTCTTTGTTTCCTTTCTGCTGAAGTCTCACCTTTGTCACAGATTCTTCTCTGTGGCATATTATACAGACAGGCTCTTTTCAGACTTCTGTGGTAAGCAGCTGCTTGAAGGATGATTTGTTTTTTATTGTATTTAAAGCATTGACATTGTGGTGTGAAATGTTAAAATTAACTAAGAAAATTAAATGTTATCAAAATAAATGGCCTAAACATTTAAATGAATAGCTAAAAGTAAGGAATAATTTAGTATATATTAAACCTTAAAGTGCATATGATGAATTGTTTTTTATCCAGTAGCCAATAGCACCCTTTTGATGAAATATTCCATTTGAACAGTTTTTAAGTATTATAAATTTTATATTGAACTTTTTTTAGTTCAACAGCAGTTATTTTACACCATGATTATTCATCTGCACCACTAACTCCTCACCCCCTCCCTGACTTCCCTTGGTCAGAAAGAGAATACCAATGGGTTTTTTGCTTAGCCTTCTAAACAACTATTTAAATCTGATGATGGATATACGGGGGTTTATCAAAATAATGGAAACACCAACAGCAATTGGAGTACATGCAATGTGCTGTATGCATATCACAGGGACAATGTCACCCATGATGTGAGGTATATAAAAGGGAGAAGTACGATGTCAGCTATCACAAAGCAGTGTCAGAGGCACAGATGAAATAGCTGTTGTGGTATAATTGTCAACAATGTCAGATCTCAGTGACCTCCAAAAAGGCATGATTATTGGTGCGTCGTGCAGGAGCTTCAGTAACCAGAATAATGGAAATAGCAAGTGTAACACAAGGAACTGTATTGAAGTTTATGACTACCTATCGAAAAGGATAGTGCATTGCCTCCAAACGTGCAAATTGTGAATGAAGTTGTCAGATAGGGATAGACAAATGTTGGCATGGATTGTACAATGGAAGCACAAGACCACAGCACCACAAGTAGCAGCAGAGTTGAATCCCAGTCAGAATTATCCTGCTTCCATCATAATAGTTCATTGGGAACTTCATCATGCTGGTATTTATGGTCTTGTTGCAATCTACAAACCTCTGATTACCAACATCAATGCAACAAAAAGTGTAAGGTGGTGCAAAGCACATAAAAACTGGGATGCTAAAGACTGGCAATGTGTCATCTGGTCTGATGAATCGGGCTACACATTGATTCCCACCACTGGTAGAGTGTACATCTGGTGAAAATCTGCAGGAGCGTACCACCCCGACTACTTGGTTCTGACTGTGAAGCATGGAGTTGGATCCTTGATGCTATGGGGTGCCATATCATGATATTCTTTGGGGCCATAAGCTATTCTGCAGGGCTGCAGAGTACAAATTCATTCTCAGGGACCTGCACCTAGTGTTGTGGGCATTGTTCCCTAATGACCATCCATGGTTTCAAGTGGATAATGCATCCATGCATTGTGCGAAATGTTCCAAATTGTGGTTTGTACAGCATGAGGATGAGGTACAGCAGCTACCTTGGCCATCTCAATCTCCAGACCTTAATATTATTGAACATTTGTGGAATATCGAGTGCAAGGTCAGATCACACTTTCCACCTTCAGCATCACTGGCACAGTTGGACCATATTTTACAGGAGGAATGGTCCCACATTCCATTACTGTGCATGACTTGTATAAATCTATTCTACGTTGAATTGCATCTGTTCTGAATGCTCGAGGTGGGCCTACAGCTTATTAATAAAATGTTCTCCACAAACAATTCATGTTTCCATTATTTTGATAAACCCCTGTATATAAATATCTCCAAAATCTCAATAATTAGTCAATTGCTATGAATATTTGCAGTAAATTTTTTTCTGATTGGTTTGCTTCATCCTTTTTAATGTTCAGCAAGTGGTTTTTACTGTAACCTTTGTAACATCATGAAATAAATTCATCTTCTTATGCTCCAGAGGACATTCTGACTTTCGTGATGTATTACGTTTATCTTAAGAACATCATTTTCATATGAACATTTAACAATTTCTGTGTTTAGTATCAGTGAAAAAGTATATATTTTTATTTGGATATTGAACACTGAGCTAAATTATTTATATTTCCATATTTTGCACATTAGGTTCCTCATGCTGTCCTGTGTTGCATTAAAAAATCAAGCCTCTATGTCTGATAGAACCTGAGTTTGAGTTTAAAACCACTTTTATTTTTCAATTTCAAGGATATGCTGAATTTCAATGAAAAATTTGCTAGTAAAAAAAATATCAGTGGCTAATAGTGCCAGCCTGCCAAAAAAAAAAATCACCATCTGGTGAATTAAATACTGAAGGTGTAATCCTTTCATTTTTATTAGATCAAAAGTAATTTTATATAATTATCAGTAGTCAGTTTGTTTAAAATTCATTGTTAATTAAGTACATTGGTACTAAGTGATGAGAAATGATTGACTAATAATAACATGGGAACCACTACAAGAAAACTGCATTGTCATTTAACTGTTACTACAAATGCAGTTAATCTGTTTTAAAATCCTGCGCATTTACCTTTTCTATTTAATATAACTGAAGTAGATTTGTAATAATTTTTATTCTAAAGTATCTTACTATTTTGTATGGTACCAGCAGAATTGCTGCCATTGCTCAGGCCTTAATATGTATAGTAATGATTCATAGTACCAAGCTTCCATCTAGTGTATTCTGAATGGGTGTTTGGACACACGTTTCTTGTATGTACATGGTGACATCATTGGTGGCAGAAGTTTTTGGCTTCCTGCAATTCCTGAGGTCCTTGACTGACTGGTCCTGAATTTGGTATGGTGGTCCCACTTGCATCTTGCTGCCTGGGTTCCTAGTAGTGGGTGAAGAACCAATCTGCTGCAAGTGTCCAAAATATCTGGGGGTGCTGCAGTTGCCTACCTTGCAAATGGCGAGTTGAGAGTTATGGATGGAGTAGTATGCTATCGATGTGCAAAGTTATCAGTGGAGAATGTTCACGGCCAACTTTTGGGGAAGGGCTTAATTTTCTGGAGTCAAAATTCTTATAGTGCACTAAGTTATGGTGGGATGAAACTGTATACGTAGTTTGGTGGCCCTGACTCTGATTGTCTAGGAGGAGTTCTTGAACACACAGGCAGACAAAAAAAAATTTTCAAAAAATATATAATAGATTGTAAGGTTAGAGATAGTTTTTATTTTAAGTTATTTTCATACATTGAGATTTGCACATAATTCCAGTTTTATGGAAAATTTTTATGCATTTTGATCATATGAGAAACTTTGATTTAATAACCAAAGACATATTTTTTTAGGCATTGCTGTCAGTGTCTCGTAGTTTAAGTGAGATTGCTGCAGAACTGTCTCATAGTGTCCAGTCACTCTCCTCGACTGATTCAACACCATCTTTGAGTAGGAGTGCAAGTTCTCTCAGTTTACCAGCTCTTAAGATTGATAGTAAGCATTGTAAAAAGTATTTTTTTGTTTCAGTTTATTAATGAGAACATTTTAGTATTTACTGAAAGTTCCCAATCTTAAAAAAAGTGCTTTATCCAATATCGTTTTGAAATGTTTTTGATTATAATTATATCTTTTTGTGATAAATCTTACAGTTAGGGGTGTAGAAATGTGGAAAAATTGAATCAGCCAGCAGTTTTTATCACATGCCAATGCAAAGGTATATAAGCTCACCAGACAAAAAATTTGTCACCCCTGACCGAATGTCACCTGATAGGGTGTAACACCTCTGTGTGACCGAAGAACAGCCAAAATCCTGTCTGGCATGAATGCCACCAGTGTGCAGATGTAGTGCACATCAATATTCATCCACTCTTCCAGCAGCAAATGCCGCAGTTTGGCCAGATGGCTGGGATGGCACTTAACTTGTTGCCCCAATAGCTCCACAAGTTTTCTATGGGATTCAAATCCAGGGATTTGGTGGGCCAGTCGTTCGAAGGCTTCGGAATGCTCATCGTGCCAATCTGACGCACTTCGAGCCCTGTGCACACTACAATTGTCATATTGGAAGACTGGGGTATCCTTCTGGTGTTCACTGTGGAGATGCTGCACAAAAGGCAACATGTGGCCATACAGTAGCTCCATATAGCCCTTCTGGTTCAAATGTAACAACACTGCAACCAAAGGACCCGTTTCCTCATACATGAAACACCCCAGAACATTATAGAGCCTCCTCCAGCTTGAGCAGAACCTTGCACACAGTCCGCATGGAAGGCTTATGATGTACCCATCACCTCACATCATTTGAGTACGAGCAAAAATGTGACTCATCTGACCAGATCACACGCTTCCAAGAGTCGGCAGTCCAGTTTTGTGGTGCCACGTCCACTGTTACTGTGCAGCCTTGTGCAGAGCTGTTAACTGGGTCTCTTCTGTGGTACTCTGCTCCAGATATCCATGGCATGTTCCCTTTGGAGTGTTCATTCAGAAACTGCTTGTTGTAGGCCTGCATTGACTGACTGGAGCAATTACTGCCTCGTTTCAAAGCGGTTTGCCCTAACAGTGCATGACACACTGTGGCGGTCCCTATTGGTGAGCACAATCTTTCTGCTGCAGTTCTAGTGATGATTAGCAGTGAACTGCGATGTACGCCACTGCTGGAAAACCCTTTGGACAGTACGTTTGGACACACCTGCAAAGACAGAAACTTCTTGTACACTATGCCCATTGGCTCGATCAAACGCAATACCTTTTTGCCACTCATTCACATCTTTGATGCGAACCATGTTTCCAGAGTGACTAACACACACGTGGCACACAACCACTTCTTGTCACTGTATGAAACCCATAGCGCACAACACAGCTATTTGTAGGACGCACTTATTACTGGTACGCCCTCTGTTGCTGTCAAATGGACATAACCCTCGTATGACGGGAGATGACTAATTTTTTTGTCTGGTGAGCTTATATATATATACCAACATGGAGGAAGAGTCAAAATATTTTTGCTGTCTTTATGTGAATAAAAAAAAACGTTAGATCATTAGTTTTAACCCTTTAATGCCCAAGAAATCTGAGAAAAAGGTAGAGGGTAGTAAAGACAAAGAAATAGCACTATTTGGACTAGTCCATTTGAAAATCTCGGTCGTTCTAGGCGTTAAAGGGTTAAAGAGGGATGCACTAATATAATGTTTATCAATTAATGATTCTGCACATTATCTACAAATTAACCAAAGAACTATGAAAGTAGCAGGCCATATCAGAAAATTCACTTGCCATTGGTGAATGGATTTTCATAGTCTTTATAATAAAATGCAGCTTCATACCAAATTGTTATTTCGCCCATGCCTCCTTTTGAGAAAGAAGCAGTGGTAGTCTCGCAGCAGTTGCTTCCATTGGATGAGATGCTAAATCATAGTATTGAACACAGAATACAGTAGAAATATCTTGTCCTTGTTAGAAACATATTGAAAAGCCATCAGAGATGGCTCCTACTTGCCTTTAAGAACTATCTAGTGAATTCCCTTGTCATAATCTTATGTAAGGGTAGTGATCAGGCTGATATTGCTGATTAGCTAAAAATAGGATAAAATGGGAAGCCCTAATTTCATAAGTAAAACATTAAATCAAATCAGTAAGAATTTTTCATTCACCCTATATAACAATGTGTATGAGCTTCCAATACATATATATATATAAAATTGTAATGGGAATTTTTATTTTTAAAAAATCGATTTTTTTTTTGTACTAAAAACAGATACATACATTCTTGGCCTCTCAATTCAGATTATCCGAATGTATACAGACGACATGGACACTGGAAAGGTTAAAGCTGTATTGGCTTTAGACATTAGCATAACCAAGGGTCAAGGCATTCAGTAGATAATGGAGCATACTGCCATATTCTTCATTTCCATGATTCTCTCTCAAGTAAATTACAGTTTTGATTGTAGTAGGAATTTTCTAAAGTTGATTGATTAAATAAATTGATGCCTATGTTACTTTGATTATTTCTGTCATCTCTATATCCAGGGGGGGGGGGGGGGAAGAGTTAAATTTCAAGATTAAATTGATAAAATAATCATGCATGTAAATAAAAGAAAAGAAATACTTAGATGTTAAATGTATCCTCCGGTTAGTGTATACTTCATCTTATCAGGTGTCTGCATCAACTACTTGTACCCTTTGCATAGAGACAGTATTCCTGTTGAAACTGAAGGGTGGGGAAACTCAGTTGGTAGGATGCCAGACTCCTAATCTGCAGTTCTCAGGTTCGAGTCCCAGCTGTGCCAGCATTGAGATTTATCTCTGCAAAATTCTCCGTCCTGCCCACTGTCAGTAGGAGACACTGATGGGTTTGGAAAGGCTGCCATCTGTTGGGTGGGACATTAAGCCATGGCCCTCTGTGTGGGAGAGCTATACCCTGTGTGTGTTAAAGAACATGTTGGATGACCTTGACACAAGGCTACCATCTGTCTCCCAACAGCTGTTCAGTGCGTCCCCTCTCCCCAACCTCTGAGCCCTCGAGGTCCTTGTGGCTAGCCATTTAGCCAATTGTGTGCAAAAAAGGGCTGCTCAGAGATAAGACAACCCAACCCTATTGAAATTGTGAATATTGTCTTGGTGTTCTTTATGATATTTATACAATATTGGAAATTAATTTTGTATCCTATTTAGTAGAAAAATAATCAAGAGAGTAACAGCTCTCAGATGGCAGAAGCACCTTTGGTATCTTATCCCCATATATCAAAACACAGTTTTTCTTAAATTCACTACTTGCTCCCAGCTCTACAGGATATTTGCCATTAAGTTATTACAACAAGCAAAAATATACTTTCTCTGAAAGCTACATAAAATAATGATTATTTGCTGTTTTTAAAGGAGGATGGTAATAGTCTTTGATTAATTTTCTAAGTAACTTGGAACATGTGTTAAAGGAAATGAGTAATATATTTTTGCATTTGTTTGTTTTAGGTGATTGTTGTGAAGAGGTAAAAACTGAAATTGTAGAAATGTTTGTAGCTCTTAAAGCTCGTAAAGAAGCTTTGGAAGAGGCTCTGCATAAAAAAAGTGAAGAATTGAAAAAACTCTGTCTTCAAGAAGGAGTAACTATAACTTGAATATTATATAATATATAATGTTAAATGTCAATATCATTTCAGTTCAAAATGTGTTATTTGAACACATTTTGAACAATTTTCAGTTCAAAATGTGTTATTGAATCTAAGATATTATTTGAACTGTATGTAGAAATTAGTTTGTTTCTTTTATTTTAAAATATCTGAGAAATAGCTCATACAATTAGGCCAATTTTTGGACAGTAAAAATAAATTTAAATGCAAAAAAGAAAATTACAATCAGTATGATATATTCAGCAAAAATAAAAACAAAAATACACAAATAAGTTTAATATGGAAATGAAGTGAGGCCATTGTTATTTTAAGTGCAATAATCAAATGCCACGATGAGTAATCATAACATCTCAAAAATATTTTAATTCAGATAATGGGTTTCTTATTGACCAAAAGTGTGATTTATAATAACACTACAGTAAAACTGATGACTCAAAACCAAAGAATATTATTCTACATTAATCTGAAAAGTTGTTTTATTGAAAATCTAAGATATATTTGTTGCAAATGAAAAAGTTATTTTAGTTCAATCTCTGAAATATTTCTTCATAACAGTGCCAACAGATGAGTGGAGAAATATTTGTAGCAAATGATAATGTTGCAGAATAACCTTATTTCAAAGCGGCGAGGGTGGCTCAGTCGGTAGTGCGCCAGGCTTGTAATCTGTAGTTCCCAGGTTCGAGTCCCAGCTGGGTCAGCGTTGAGATTTATCTCCGCAAAATTTCCCGCCCTGCCCACGGTCGGTAGGGGACACCGATGGGCTTGGAAAGGCCGCCGTCCGTCGGATGGGACATTAAGCCCTGGCCCCGTGTGCAGGAGAGCCATACCCTGTGCACGTTAAAGAACACGCTGGATGGCCCTGACGGGAGGCTACCATCTGTCTCCCAACAGCTGTTCCAGTGGGTCCCCTCCCCCAACCTTCTCTGAGCCTTCGGGGTCCTTGTGACCTGGCCATTTAGCCCATGGTGTGCAAAAAAGTGCCGCTCAGAGGTAAAACAACCCAACCTTATTTCAAAATTCTGAATGAACAATTCTTAGTTATAAGTTAAGTTTAGCCACAGTATAATAATATTAATTGGAAATTTAATTTACAGTAACACTGTTCTCAGTGTTACTGTAAATTAAAATTTTAATTAAACAATTCTTAGAAAGGAAGCAAGCTAAGAAAAAGGGTAATTAGTAAATAAAAATAAAGAGTGGGCCATTAAAGGGAGGGAAAAATGTGCAAAAAGTGTTAGTTGTAACTGCTAATATTATCCAATTTAAACTTTTTTGGAATTGTTAATATCTGTCTTATTTGTTCATAATCTAACCCTTATGATGAATCTAATGTCATAGTCAGTGCCCAATGAGTTAGAAAACCAGTGTAAATAAATATTTTCATACAGGTCAGTAAACATTTAGTAGAAATCAATTGTATTACTGATGATTGTTGAAGGAAAAAAAAACATGGGATATCTTTTGTCATCTGTTGACAGATTGAAATGGATTTAGTGAATCAAAATAATGAAAATTTTAAGTGAAGGGGGTTAAAGTGGGCAATGCTAATCTGATGCCACTGTAGTATTTTTACATCTGTTTTTTTTTTAAAGATAATTTCTAATGGTTAGAAAAAATAATCTATTACTGACTGCTTATTTACATTCTAGTTGTCATTTGTGCAACTTAAATAATGGCAGTTTTTTGGAGAAATAATTTCCACATGAGGTATGAATACATATAACTTCAAACTCTAATTATTGCTTTTTCAGTTAGCTGCAGTGTTTATGAATTTCTTCATGTTATAAAGTGACATTATCATTCATGTCATTTAAGTACATGATGCTTTGAGTCTCCTATATTCCATATATTTCCAGTTATTTTTGTGTGTGTAAGGGACCTGGGTTCGAGCCCCGGGTAAGGCATAGCTGTTTGTGTCGTTTTTCTGCTGAGGTTCTGCCATCCTCTCAGACCTTCTACTATGGCATATAAACTGACAGGCTCCTGTCAGACCTCTGTGGCAAGCAGCTGCTTGAGGGGGTATTTATTTTTTTTTACATTAGGGAAAATTGAGTATGAACATTGCATAGCTTTTCTGTGATTTAGACCAGGACTACTGAAATGGCAGCCTCCCTGCCACATTCTACCAAAAAAATTGTGGCATGCAGAAAAGAGGTGAGAAATGTAAAAGACAAAAGCAGAAAAAAGTTTTTTTTTTTTCAGAAGGAATATGGAAAACAAATAAATGAATGGGTTAAAATTTTGAAATATACTATATCAATGTATTTTTTTTTTCTTTTGGGTTGTATGTGTGTTTTGGATTTTTGGCTCATGAAAGGACCTAAAATTTAAAACAAAATCTGGCCTGCTTGAAAACATAATTGAATAGCTTGTTAGGCAAAGATTAGAGCCACCTTTAAAAAATTTTGGTGGTTATTTTTACTGAATTCATGAAAGATATCATTGATACATAGGGAAATTTTCTCCTTCATTATATCTTTTGCTGATATAAACAAGTGTGGACAATTGAAAAAAAAAAAGCTAAGGAGGCTGGATACTTAGGGGAAATGTCTGCGAGATTAAAGAATATGTGTCAAGATAATTATTATTTGAGAGCTTCATAAATTAAAATTTAAAGGAAAACTTTACAAAAGTTAATGTAGTATATAAATATTAAATGTCTTTAGTTATTAAAAGCATTGTGCACTTTTCTTCATTTCAGAAGCTCACCGGTGTTTTGCCACCAGAAATGCCTCTCACTCCTGGAGAACAGATACCAATCATAGAAAGGAGAAAAGGAACAGAATTGTCTTTGGATGATAAAATAATATGGAAAACAAAAACTGAAGAGGTATTGGGTTTTTTAAGAATTTTAATGGGATTTACCCAGAATATCAGAATGCATTTTTAATTCTAATAAATAGGAAATTATAGTTTAGAGTTATATTAATATATTTATTACTAGAACTAATAATTTTTTTAACAATGTAATTATTTAGTTTACAACTGCTTTCACGCAGAATCTCGAGAAGTTTAATTGTAACCATGCTAGTATTTTCACTTAAAATGAGAAATTCTTCATATGAAGAAATATTTGTTAAAGCCATTCAGGTTTTATTTTATTGATAGCACATAGCTTTCATAGTAATGACTATTGTTTGCTATAAAAACACTCTGCTGGTAATATAAGGCTTTGGAAAATTGGTTTCTATGTTCTAGTTACCTTGACTATTCATGAATCAGATATGTAATCCAGAATAATTGCTTTTTTGTTAATAAGTAGAAAATTATTTTCTAAAAATGCTGAACATTCATCATATCAGACAGTATTCTTGTGAACTTTTTTTAGATGTGATATTTTGGACTGCTTTAATGCTTTTAATTATGATAATAATAATACTAACATTCAAATAAATTGAAAAAAATGACTCATTAATTATGATAATTTCAGATAAATGAATAAACCCATTTTCTCTAAGTGTTTCTATCAGATGATGAAGCCATTCTCTATTGTATGTTTTCTTGTACCATATTTGCTGCTAAAACTAATAATATACAATAGCCCATGCTCAAGTAGAATTGCATTATATTTAGGTTTTAAATGTCAGTATTTTCTAATGAGAAGTGATAGCTCATAGGAGATATATTTATACTAAATATATTTCACGATAAATATATTTCACGTTTTTCTGTGGAACATTTGGTCGAGTAAAATTTCATTCAATGAAAACTGCAATTCAGGCTAATAGCAATGCGTGAGATCCTATGTGATCTAATCAGAAAATGTAGAAACTGAAAATTACTTTGATCTCATTATTATTGCAAATGTATTATTTTAATAACTGGATCATTGTAATTTATGCATTTCAATATATATATATTGCTTTCTGAAGTGTGAATATGAAGTACACATCAAAAGTTTCAAAAAAAGTTGAAAATGTAAACACTATTCAATACATATTTCTAAACAATTGGGGGGGGGGCTCAGTTGGTAGCGCGCCAGGTTTGTAATCTGTAGTTCCCAGGTTTGAGTCCCAGCTGGGTCAGCGTTGAGATTTATCTCCGCAAAATTTCCCCGCCCTGCCCACAGTCAGTAGGGGACACCGATGGGCTTGGAAAGGCCGCCGTCCGTCGGATGGGACGTTAAGCCGTGGCCCCGTGTGCGGGAGAGCCATACCCTGTGCACGTTAAAGAACATGCTGGATGGCCTTGACGGGAGGCTACCATCTGTCTCCCAACAGCTGTTCCAGTGGGTCCCCTCCCCCAACCTTCTCTGAGCCTTCGGGGTCCATGTGACCTGGCCATTTAGCCCATGGTGTGCAAAAAAGTGCCGCTCAGAGGTAAAACAACCCAACCCAAATCTAAACAATTGGCCTCATCCTTTCATTACTGTTTAAATTAATTTCTAAAACACTGCTATTGTTCCTATTTTCTGTGTAATCGTACATCATTTTTCTCCTACCATTTTAGGATTTTTTTTTTGTCTCCACTTTTATCTAAATACTTCTCTATTTGATCTTAAGAAATTAATTTCTATTTTAAAGATACTATTTTACTGTGCATTTTACACATGTATGTATATATATATGGCATCTGTTCCTAAAGCAAATGAATATTAAACAATTTTGATAAGCATTATTTTATCCAGAAAAATATTGCTTTTTTTGTTAATGAAAGTTAGAAATTTCAAAATACAATTTTGAAGTGATTAATGTATCTATCTTTCGGTTGATCAATTTGAATGTAATAGGGAGCCAAAAACTTAGTGGTGATTGAATTGAATTATAATATAATGTAAGAAATAAATTAACTTTTTTTTTTTTGCAAAATGTTGACATCTGAATTTCTAAGCAAAGTTTGCTTAATAACAAATTGATAAATTTACTGCTTGGTAACTATAATATGCACAAAGTTCAATATATAATGGAAATTATGTTTAGGCAAACCACTATCGAATTTTTTGCATTCAATACATTTTATATTTCATTTTGTGAAGGATGAAGACTTATCGAGATTAGAGCTGGAATATGAAATTCAGAGTAAGATTGCAAATGCGGCATTGAAATTAGCTACAGACCCCACAGTGCCAAAAAATATACGTAGACAGAGGAAAGTATCAAGTTTAAAAGCATGCTCAAAGGTAATACCTGAATTTTTTTACAGTATTTAAATTTTTTTCTTAGTGCACTTTTTTTGCTTTTTCAATTTCTTATTACTCAGTAATAAAGTATCAGAGGAAAATGCCATGTAAGCAAGAAACACTTGAAATAATTAGCTGAACAAGATGGTTATTTTACTTGACATGTTTCTGGGGGATGTGGGTTTGAATCTCGTTCAGTGCATCAAAAGTTTTTTCAGCTAATTATTTCAAGTGTTTCTTTTTACTCTCTAAATTATATCATGGACACTACGTTATGCTCCTTTCTCCCTTGTGCAACAGTTATTAGTACTGTTTAGGATAGCTGAAGGATGTAATATGGTAATTAAATTTTGTTTCACCACATTGTGGTTACCCACAATCAGTTGTTAAAACAGTACAGTTTGGAATTTTTCATATTAACACTGATGTATCAAGAAAGTGCTTGTTATATCCAATTTTCATTTATCTGTTTAAACTGTCTGATAGGTTAAACAGAGAAAATGTTTAATATAACAAGGCCTTTCTCTGAACAACATCAGTACTAGCATGAACTGAAATTTGAAGTGTTCAACAGACTGACTGTGTGCAACAAAAACTTCCCAAGATGGTAAGAAAAAAAAAGAAATTCTTCAACTATCATATTGCCTTTATTAGTCACCAACCTAGAACATTGCTAATTTTTGTTGCACAAAGGAAGAAGAAACAAACAATGTTAAAATAATATATGCAATGTTTTGAATATACACTAGAATAATCTTATTTTATGTTGTATTTATTGCTGAGACACCTACATGATTTTCAAAATGGCAAAACCAAGAAAATGAAAAGCAAATAGTGATCTTGCCAATATTTTATATATATTTTAACACACTTCCTTGTTTCAATTTAGAATATTTTAAAAATAGATTTTTTTGTATTAACTCTTTAGTAGTAACTAGGATAGCATCCATCCCAGAACATTTTCATGTCTCTATGGCAGCTGGGGCAGTTTTATAACCAATCATAAAAGGGAAAGGAAAAGTAAGCTTCCTCACAGGAAGCCATACAAACTGGGAGCCACTAATCCTTGGCAAACACTAAATGTTAATGGAATTCTCGGGTTTCAGGCAATATATTTCAACTGAAGTTTTCTGCCACATTCTCACTGGCAGCAAAAGTAGGAACCAATGAGTGGAACACCATAGCAGAGAGATAAGCTCTGGGAGCAGTGCATCTTTCCCTACACCCCTGCCATATTTTTGTTGGAAACACAATGCTACACAATCACAGCAAACTGTGAAAAACCCAAAACCTAACCAATGCTAAAAGTTTAAATTTGCATATTATTGATCTACTACATGTCTTAGTAATTTAAATTATTTTTGTAACCAAAATTTTTCTCTTAATGATAGTTTAACTTTTAAAGGGGACTTATTAAAGTTCCAATAAGCTTATATATTATAATTACTTGTAATTTTCTGTTCTAAGTGCTATACGGTGAAGAATGGTTTAAAGAATACAAAACTTGTACTGAAATAATTCGTAATAGCATCTTTTTTTTAATTTCTACTGTTAGCTAAAAGAAATTGAACAAAAATTAGAAAAATTGAGGAAGCAAATTGAAACAAAGAAACAACAGCAAAGGCAACATTCTGATGATGGTATGTTTATCTATATGAATTATAGAGTTGGATTTCTCATACTTATTAAGTTTCTGTAACCTTTTGAGTAACTGATTTTTTTTCTTTGTCTTGTGAGGATGATAGATGCAGAGGAATGTTTTCCTAAAGCTATTAGACAGTTGAAACTAATTTTCATATGATTGCATTTTAGAAATTGAAATTGCATTTTAAACCCTTTGTTTTTCCATCTTAATGCCACTTAAAGAATAACTGCAGGCAAATAGCAGATGCCACATTATGTATACTCCAGTGATTCATTCTAACATAAAGGGCATGGGACTACTGTAATTAAATACTTTATTACTTTATAATTAGTACTTTGCATTTAAATACAAGAGGAGAAAAGCATTATTTCTTTTAACTAAGTACTAGCAATCAAATCTTTTTCTGTAAACATTATAAAAATTTAATAATTTTTTTTTGGAAAACTTGCAATTTTTTATGATAAGAAAGCTTTTTTAATATCTTTGAATAAATGTATTACTTTTTCCATAGAACCCAGTGAAGATAACATGAGTCATTCTACAGATGAAAATGGTTAGTAATAAATTATATAATAAATAAAATTTTGTAATGAGTAACAGTTATCTCCTTTCTGTATAATATAGTGTATAGTTATGTATTAAACCCTTAACTTGAACACGTCTAAAAAATTCACATAATTTGGTAATCTAGTATACCACTTTTTTTTTTTATCTATTTGTTGTTTGTCCCTTGTATATTTCTTAACAAATTGACCAACTATCCAGACCTTACTGAGAAGTTATTTGAAAGAATTTTAAATCTACCAATAACAAGAAAATGAATGTGATCCATTTTCTATAGCAGATTAAAAAGATCTTATTCTAGCCAATCAACTCATTAAAGAGTACTTCCACATACCTATTTGATAGCATTTTATATTTGAATTAACGTTCAAAATTTCCTTTCAAAACTACCCTTTATCTTGGACATACATAACTGAATAGCAGATTTGTTTCATTTCCAAGCAATGGTCATTAATGTTTAATTTATTTAAATCTTGCTATGTAACATTTCATTAAATACTTCTGTGCAATAAAGCAGGACCCCAGTCCAGCTTTATGGAAAAACTTTTACAACCTATAAATATCTCTCCATTGAATGTATATATGAGGATAATCTTTCCATTAATAATTTCCACTCTGTAAATTGATTCAAATATTTAGAGGAAAAATTGTCTTAAGTCGGGTGGGATATTAACACACAACCTCCTGATAACATATCAGGTGCTCTGGACCACTGAGCTACCGGCCGCTGATCAAGATCTCCTCTAACTGATGTTATGAACATTCTCAACCTATTTTCCTAATATGTAGGGAGTGTTCAGGCAATCCCGCCTCAAGTGGCTTTTCAATGCCTTTTGAAGGTTGCATATTCGTAGGACATGCATTCCATCTAAGAAAAGGCACTGAAAAGCCGCTTGAGGTGGGATTGCCTTGAACACTCCCTACATTTTAGGAAAGTAGGTTGAGAATGTTCATAACATCAGTTAGAGGAGATCTTGATCGGTGGCCGGTAGCTCAGTGGTCCAGAGCACTTGACATGTTATCAGGAGGTTGTGGGTTCGTATCCCACCCTGCTCAAGACAATTTTTCCTCTAAATATTTGAATCAATTTACAGAGTGGAAATTATTAGTGGATACTTAATGAGTTGAGTTTAATAATAATTATTTGTAGGATAATCTTGCAAAATGCAGACATCTGAAACTGTAGAGACCTTATAATATCATGACAAGTGAATACGAAAAAGTAATACTAAAATTGATATGTAATATATTTGTGTTGTGCTGTTTTACTTTTGTGCGCACAATGGGCTAAATGGCCAGGTCACAAGGGCTCAGAAGTTTAGGAAGTGGATCCACTGGATAGCTCTTAGCAGCTGGAAGCTCCTATCATCCAGTGTGTTCTTTAATGTGCACATGGACTGGTCACAAGACTTCTATCAGCTTAGAACAGGGAAGGGGAAGGAGATCCACTTCCTTACACTTAGGTGACAGATGAAAGCCTCTTGTTAAGGCCATCCAGCATGTTTTATAAATGCATGAGGCTTAATGTTCCATCTGGCAGATAGTGGTCTTTCTAAATTCATTGGTGTAATATTAAATTGTAATGAATTAATATTTTTTGGAACTTATGCATTAGATTCTTAGTTATGGGCTTGTTCTTCAATAATCTGATTGTTGCAAAGGCAGATAGATTTCAAATGCATATTTTATTAAATGTAAAGTGACCTTTGGGTAGTTTCCTAAAGTACAATGTGCCCTTCAGCAGTTATAAATTGGAGAGCCTTATAATAGAGCATTCAGTATTTACTTAGTTGATACTCAGTAATAGAATGATAAAGGAAGTTTCATGCTATTTCAAGTATTACTTTGATAAAGTTCTAGTGTTAGTACAAAGAGAAAAATCTATATACAGGGTGAATCTGAAAAAGTGGGCAAAACTTTATGGGGGGCTAGAACGCAGCTATACGAGCAATATTCGTCATAGAATGTATGGTCGGAACGCAAATGGCGAGCCGCTAGGTGGCATTGGAAATGGTATAAAAGGGTCGGTCCTCACTTGCATTCCCGTCCGCCACACCGTACACAAAGTGCATATCCACCATTTCGTGGTTAGTATAACCAGCCATCCTCTCGGCAATCCACGGTAGAAATGCCGTTGGGTGCGAGGACCGACCCTTTTATACCATTTCCAACGCCACCTAGCGGCTCGCTGTTTGCGTTCCGACCATACATTCTATGACGAATATTGCTCGTATAGCTGCGTTCTACCACCCCATAAAGTTTTGCCCACTTTTTCAGATTCACCCTGTATATTATGTTTGAAGCTACAATATTTTTTTAATGATATCAACATTATGTCTGTCATTGCATGAAACTTTGGTCTCTGTATATTTCATGATACATTTAAAAATATGAATATAGCAAATGAAATGCAACTGAAAATAGGACTCGTTATATATTGAATATTCTGACTAATTCAGCTTGTATAAATAGGTGTTATTATGATCAGTGTATGTATGATTTATATTCCCAAGATTCTAATAAAACACATAATATGTTAAGCTATTTAGTGCCTTGTCTTCAAATTAGGCTTTGTTAAGTACCAACAAATTATTCCACTACGTTTTGCAGTCTGAAAGATAAAAATATATCTCATTTAATATTCAAACTTTTAAGCTAATTTTATTCAAACCTGTGATTTTATTACTCATTTTTCAGTAACATATGCAGTTTTGCATACAGGTTATGAAAATTAAAAAAAATGCTTGTATTTTGTTTATAACTGTTATTTTTTATATTTGAGTTTATATTTGGAAAACATGTAGTTGTTTAAAAAACATTTCTCTTTAGTACTTCATGAATGATGATACTGTTGTATAAGATCGTCTCATGCAAGATGCAAACAACTATTAAATGAATTTATCACCTTAGCGCTGGAATTTATCACTTAGTACTGATCCCTTGGGATTATTGTGACCAGGCCATATAACCCATTGTGCACACAAACGTTCTTAGAGCTAAAACAACCTAACACACAAAAGTTAGGCAAATGTTTTATAGTTATCCATCCATTATTACAGTGCCACAATATTGTGTATGTGTCTCTTTTTGTTCATTTTCAAAAATCCCTTACAAAATTACTTTTTGGCAATATTGTGAGTGGAGATGTTAAAATATATGCAAATTTTTGTATTTATTTTCAGATCCAGTGTTTCAAGATATAGGAGTAAACCTTTCCTATGTCAATATTGGATTGTCTCCACAAGAATCCTCCATAGAAGATGCTAAAAACTCTGTTAATAGGGAAATGATGGTAAGAGATCAGTAAAATGGCATATTATATATAACTTCACATACAGAAATGCTTATTTATGGGCCAGATGATTTGTATTGCAGTAATCTCAATGAATATAATTTTCACATATCCATCCACAAAATGAGTTCCTGGAAGCAGTATAGAACTCTGAATTTGAAACATGAAAACAAATCATTGCCCATCCTTCTTTACTGCAAGCTTTTTTCTCTACTTCTCTGTACTTTGTTTCATTGATAAAGAATTGATGAATTTGAATGAAGTCTACTGTCATCTTATATGAGAGATATCAATCCAAAATCTTTTTTTTTTTGCATCAAGTGACCTTATTTAAAGTCATACTTTATTAACTTTAAATAGCCTTGTCTGGTGATAGCCTTCTTGTGACTGGGCTATTTAGCCTTTTGTGCATTAAAGCGAATACTATTCCAGAGGAAAATAACTTAACCGTGGACCGGGTTGTTTTCCTCTTGAACAGCATTTGTTTTCTAAGTCCTGGACTTGTTGCTAATTTGCTGTAACTTCTCTAATATTAGATCAGCAGTGTAGATCATCTGATTAACACTACTCTTGCTGATACATCTAACAATGTTGATTGTTTGTTGCATAATTTAAAAGATAATACTATATTAAATTATTTTAATGTCAGTTGAGTATATTTATTGCCTGAAATGTCATATAGTAAGTTCTGTGCAATTTATAAATTCATTTATTGCTTATATAAATTATGATCTTTGGCTGAAGCACACGCTGATATGTATAAATTATCCTTGCATTACATATTATAAAAGTGCAGAAGAGTAATATCCAGTGCATGTTAAAGAACATACTCAATGACCTTGCTGGGAAGCTTCCAACTCTCTCCTAATAGCTATCCAGAAGATCCCTAGATCCCCTTCCCTAACTTTCTCTGAGCTCTAGGGGTCCTTGTGACTTCGCCATTTAGCTCATTGTGTGCACAAAAGTGCTGCTCAGAGGCAAAACAATCCAACATAATATAAAGTTCACTCCTATTTGTGTCTGCTATAATGGGTGTTTCAGACTTAAGCTTTGGTATAAACAAACATTTTTGAACATATTAAATAAATAATCTGTTATAAATGCGGGTTACTGTTAAGCATCATTCAAATATCAGCTATGACTTCATCACATTTTACACTGAAAAAGAAAAAAAAAAACACTTTAGTACATTTCTATGACTGAAAAAAAGAACATAGGATACTTGCATTAAAAAAATGTAGAAAAGGCACCTTCATTTCTAACATTATACTTGAAGATTCATACCAATCCACAGAATATAAAAATATTCTGTGATCCTTTTACTTAATGTTGTACAGAGCTTTGAGATTATTATCCAATCCAAACAAAAAAAAATTACTTTAATCAATTGGAAAAGATGTGGGATACTCTCCTCTTCATCAATTCTATATCAAAAAATATGAGCCACAATATCACTAACAAAATCAAAACTAAAATACCAACAGTAATATATCAAGTCAATAGCATATGAAAAAAAATGCTTACTGTGTATACCATCCTAATAAAATATCGCCTATAACTTAAATGCAAATCAGCAGAAAATAGCTTCAACTCGATCATATCAGAGACAAATCTAGGTCTAGAAAACAATTTAGAAGTGATCACTAACAGGATTGAACTGAAATACCTTTCTGGTATATAAATTTTCTCTCTATTTAAAAGATTTCCTGCAAAATATGATTATGTATATTTTGAAAATATATGTATTTTTGGTAATTGTATATATTATATTATTTCACCCTTAAATGATAGTTAGACATACATTTGAAGGATAGCTGTGTACCAATCTTTTGTAATGATGCATGGAACTAGGCAGGTATAGCACCTAAAATCTAATCTCAGCCTTCTTGTGATCCAGACTTAGTATTTTTCAAAGGAGATATTTTGAAAGAGGAAGGCTGCCAGATTAATTTGATCTATTGATTTGGTCATCTATAACCACTTCCCGCCCCCCCTCTTCTAAGAGTGGTCAGCTTCACAGGATTTGATGTTGACCATTTAAAAATATACATGTTTGATATTATAAAAATAAAATAAATACCCCCTCAAGCAGCTGCTTGCCACAGAGGTCTGACAGGAGCCTGTCAGTTTATATGCCACAGTAGAAGATCTGAGAGGATAGCAGGACCTCAGCAGAAAACAGCACGAATATCCATGCCTTATCCGGGGCTCGAACCCAGGTCCCGTAGATCAGTAGCCAAGCGTGCTAACCAATCAGCCACAGGAAGGCGTTTGATATTATAAAGCCTAATAATAAAAATAAACACTAAATTTGAGCTTCTCAGATAAATCAGTTAGTCTTTTGATTCTGTTTCTTGAAAAAGCCTTCATGTAAAGGGTGTCTGAAGTTCCTATTAGCATTGGTGGCTTAAGCCTTTAGTATTAGGGAAATGGGTCTTTTCCCCATGCCTGTATTTAAGGAGCTGTTTGATATTGTTGGCCTTATCTCATTCAGTAAATGTAGTTTTAAAAAGAATTCCGATTTTTTTTCTTCCACAGCTGTGAAAGAAAAAAAAGAAATTAAGCAGAAACTATTCAGATGTTCCAGCATTATCAACTAAACATTATGGACTTGCAAGAGACCAGATGGATAATTTAATGGCAAATACTTAAAAATGATCTAAAATTTCTTTTTTCAGGATGAGAGAATAGTAAATATTTGCAGAGTTTGCTTGTCAGGAAGGATGCCAGTGATGTTCTTCTAGGATATCTTTGTATTATGAAAGATTTCTTTCAGCTAAATTTAAAACAGGGAATTAAGCAGGAATTTTTTCTCATTTTTATTTCTTGCCTTATATATTATAGTATTCATTTCAGCAAAAGTTACCATTCTTCCTTTCTCACATTTGAATTTTTTTGTCCATTTTCTTTTAATTCAAAATGTACTTTATATTTTAACTCTCATCATTTGTCATCCAAGCGCCTTATACTCTGACATCTTTTAAACATACTTTTAAACCATACCCCAGTTTTTTAAATTTTTTATGCTATGCCAGTTTGTTTAACTTATTTTAAAAACAAAACAGTTATTTTACCTATATTTAATTGATTATCACCTATTGTTTCTCTTTTCCGACATTCTTTACAGCTACGATTTTATGTCGTCCTTTGTATTTGGTATTTTTATTCTGTTTATAGGTTTTTAGCCTATTTTAAAAACGAAACAATTTTTTTTACTTTGTTATCTGTATTTTTTTTTTGCTTAAGAAATAAATGAATGTTTTGAATTGGATAGCTACTGATAAAATATTACAATTTGTCTTGAGCCAGGTGGGATATGAACCCATGACCTCCTGACAACGTGTCAGGTGCTCTGGGCCACTGAGCTATCGGTGTCCAGTTGCTTAGTGGTCCAGAGCACCTGACATGTTATCAGGAGGTCATGGGTTCGTACCCCAACCAGCTCAAGAACAATTTGTCCTCTAAAATTGATTGACATTAAATTCAGAATGATTCTTCGTGAGACACGGAGAATAGTGTACTGTTGGTAGAAAGTTCATAACATTAGTTAAGGGAGATCTTGATCGACGGCAGGTAGCTCAGTGACCCAGAGCACCTGACATGTTGTCAGGAGGTCATGGGTTTATATCCCACTGACTCAAGACAATTTTTCCTCTAAAAATATTGGATAAACATAAGAGTAGTACTTCCTTAATCAGTGAACCAGATAAATCTAGATTATTCAAATTTAATTACAATTTGTATTTACTAAATCTTCCAATAGTTTGAATTTTTGCCATCGATGAGCTCTAAAGTTGGAAAATGGCAAAATTTTAAACAAATATGTAAATAATATATTCACAGTAGAAATTTGAAAGTTGTGGTAGAGTGTGGTTGTTAAGTTGTTTGCATTGATAGCAGAAATTTGCCCCCTCACTCCAAAGGGATTAGAAAATCGACTTTTTGGTTTTAGGAAAATTAAGTTTTTTTTTTCTGGAAACAACAGGATATCTTATTGTGCTCAGGAATTAATTTGAATATTACTATTTTCATTTCATGAGTCTCATTAATTTTAATTTGTATCATTAAATAAAAAATAAATACCCCTTCGAGCAGCTGCTTGCCACAGAGGTCTGACAGGGGCCTGTCAGTTTATATGCCAAAGTAGAAGGTCTGAGAGGATGGCAGGACCTCAGCAGAAAAACGACACATACATCCATGCCTTTCCTAGGGCTCGAACCCAGGTCCCTTAGATCAGTAGCCAAGCACGCTAACCACTCGGCTATGTAGAGGTACTAAATTTGGAAAATGACAAAACTTTTTGCCTTTGAAAATGAACATTTCACATTCATTAGGAGTGATTAAAGTTTCTATTGTGGTTTTAACTTTGGTTGTAGGTTTGCACATCTTTTGCCTGTTTTTCCTTTTATCTTTCTTGAGTCACTTCTACCCTTAGTTGATAACATGCCATAAACCGCAAAGCAAACAAACAACCAGCAGCAAAAAGTATTTTAAGAAATCAGTAATTTTAATTTCCTAAAATTATTTAAAATATTTTGCAAGAGTATATATAATAATAGCAAAGTCTTTTAATTGCTAAAGAATAAAATTTAAGGTACAAAATAAAATTCTTTAAACATTTTAGTTTAAAGAAGTGTAATTAAGAATATGGTGATTGCCATATTTTAATGAATACTGACATTTTTGTATTTTACAGTCACCTGTGACTACCGAGAGTCACATTATTTGTAGCACCAGCTCTAGTTCTGCACCGCCTAGTCCTACAAAGCCTCGTCATATCCAACAGCTGCCAGTGTCTCAGCATCTCTCTCCTGATCAGCTGAGAGCCACCAAAGCAGAACCTATTCTTGATGGTCAAGGCTACACTCCAAGTTCAGTTTACCAGACTCAAACATCTTATCGTAATCAACAGTATCCAACATTGCCTACACGATCACCATCTTCATATTCAGCAGGAGCTGTAATAGAATACAGTAGTAACAGTAATTCTAACCTTTGTGACAGAACTATAGGAACGTTGATGTTGAGGTCACCATATCAAAACAGGTATGCTTCTCAGCCATCTTATTTAAATTCCTGTTAAAACTTAAAAAGTTAATTAAAGGTGCTAATGATTGTTTCCCAACCATATCAGAATGTGCCAATAATTTCCATTTAATTGTGTACATAAAAAATAAATATATAAAGTTGCAGCATTCTGAGCTTAATCTTTAACTGTTAATATTTATTGTTCCTCAGTTCATGAAATCCCCAAACTAAACAGTTTAAACTTTGTACTGTAGTTTTTCTCAGCAAAGTTCAATACATAGTATATTATTTTTCAAATATTGTGCTTTGTCAGTATTACTGATATTTATTGCACTTTTATTCATATAGTGTGTAGATAACATTGACAATAGTTATAGTACTAAAATTTTCACTATTTTTGTTTTCCACAGAAACAAATAATTATACCTTGGTATACTAGTAAGCCTACTACTAAACCAATTGCTGGATCATTGTGTAAATGTTTGTATTTTATTAGAAATTGGGACAAGCATAAAAAATATGTTACCCTTTTCCTTATATTGGCAGTCCTCACTTTAAAAAGTAAAGTTAAATGTAGTAAAATGTATGTTATTATTTGTGGAGTTTTCCCTGCATTACTAACAAGTTACAATAATGTTCTTTTTTTATATTTTGTTTACTATATCAATTTGCCTATGGCAAAGTTTAAAAAGCATGAATTATATAAGTTGACTAATATACTAAGCTAATAATATTGACTACTGTATAAAACAAATGGACTGTACAAAGATTTAACTTTCACAGTTTAGAATTTCTGAACTTGCTCTGGTAGCCAAATTATTTTAGTGTTTCAGAAAAATAACCAACTTTAGAACTTCTTCCTGAAGTAACTAATAAGCAGAAATAGATTGTGTTACATACCAAAAGAAAGAGCACTTGATTATGATTAATAAAATGGCAAAATTTCTTTTTCATTTTAATTTCAATGAAATTTTCAAAACATTAATTTTGCCATCTTTTCTAAATTATTTCACTATTTTAATATAAATAGTTCAGAATGTTTTTGTTATTATTTAAATCTTTATTTTGCTTTATATAATTTTTCTAATACCTCTCTATGCACAATGCATATGCTTAGATTTATGGCAATCAGCAAACTCAAAATGGAAGTAGTGCCACAAAAATATATTTTATTTTATGAACAAGATACTTTAGCTAAAAGCTGAGAAATATGCATAAAAAAATTAATAAAAGTGTTTCAATAACATTTAAAGTTTTAACTGAAATGTGGAAATTGAGAATTTATCATTTTGGGGTGAAGCTTTGCACATCTTCTACAAAAGGTTTAGTTTTGAAATGGTGGCAAAAATTTTAATTAAAAATTATAGTTTCCTAACATTAATTAGTATGTTTAGTTAAAATGTAAATAAAAATATCACTAAAATAAGACTTTTTAAAATCATGTTTTTTTTTTTGGCTAATTGCCTAATCTGATGTTTTTTAAGGCAGCTGCCATTTGAGATCATGTAGCTGTTTTATTTTGATCAAGTTTCAAATTAATTATTCTTTCTAATCACAGTAGATGTTTGAGGATCAACAAACATAATTTAGGAGTAATAAAATTAAAACTTTTTAAAATTGAAAGTCTATGAAAATACTGACCAAAAGTGATCTGTTGAATTGCTAAATGATGCAACTTCTGATGATAATAAAAATCAGTATCTCATGTTAAAAGCTTAGAAATCATAACTTTGCTAGAAGGAAAAGTAGGTCAAATTAGTGGAAACCAAAAACAGAAATTATTATGGGTAAAGATATTTATCAAAGTTTGAAATTAAAACTGCAGTGAAGGTTCATAAGCTGTGCAAACAGCTATATATTAGACTATATATATTATATATACAGCTATATATTAGACTTTTAATTGCCCTTGAAAATTATTAACTAATTAATTATTAAATTAATTATATAACAAGGAATCTAATAAATATATAGTCATTGAACTCTGAAAGCTTTAGAGCAGAAATAAATTTTTTAATTTTTACCTTATGTCAATTTTCCATTAAAAAGCTATGGTTATTTCATTACTATTTTATTTGTAACATACACTACAATATTGCAGTGTATGTTGCAAATGTATATACACAGTCGTATCAGAATAATAAGACCACCTACCATAGTATATGAATGGTAGGTGGTCATATTATTCCAATACGATTGTATATACTGACATGCAAATACCATCTACAAAGCTTTTTCTATAATTGATAAGTCTCTTACTATTCGTCTGCTCATTTATTATATTCTGTCTAAAGATATTTATAAAAATTTGAATTAAAATTGCAGCAAAAATTTATATGCTGTACAAGTAGTTATCAAATAATATAACTTGTTAAGACTTATGCTTTCAAGTTATGCTTTTTTAATTAGCATAACTTGAAGAACTTGTTTAGCTATATATATTATAATTTGAATTGTTTTTAACAAAATCATTTTCCTTCAAAAATTAATGTGTCAATATTATGAACTATTTGTACTAAAATAGTAAAATAACTGAGAAATAAATGGAAAAAAAAAGGAGGTTTTTAATTCAACTTACTTTTTTCTTTCTTTGAATTTTTGTCATTTTATTAATCACAATTAAATGTTCTTTCTTTTAGTATATAACACACTATTTTCCTTCATTAGTTACTTCAGGATGAGGTTCTAAAGTTGTGTATTTTATGAAAACACTTCAAATTTAACTTGACCACCAGAGAAGACCAGTTTCAGAAACTGACACTTAAGGAGTTAATTTAGTAAAATCATTCAAATACCTAAGCACAATACAGATAATGTATAAATAACGCCATGCTCGACTTCAGAATGTATAACTGTAATGCAACATGCCATGAGGTATGTAAATTGTTCTTTTTCATTGGTGGTTGACTAGCAATCCACCTGGGTCAGATTATGGACAAATCCAGAGAAAACTTACTAAATGTTTTTGGTAGCCAGGACCCTTATGCTATGACATACCCTTTTGAGCAAATGGGAAATTATAAAATATGCCAAGAATAAATTATTTCATTGCAAAATGCAGTTGAATCCAGTTATAGCAAACCTGGTTGGATTATTAAAATTTGTTCATTATGAACAAGATTTGTAATAAGAGAACCAGACTTTTTAACTATTGTTCCCTTGAAGTTTCAAAAACATTTATTAACCATTAACTCTAAGGTTGTCTTCAAACATCATAATTAGAAGTCTCTGAGACCAAATCCTTTTATCTTCATCAGTAAATGAAAAAAAGTGGATGAAAATCATATGATTATTCCAAAAGTGAAGGTCAGTCTTAAAATCCTCATATTTTATGAACAACTAACAAGTTTTCACAAATCTGTACATACACGATTTTTCATTTAAATACTTTTTGCAAATGTTTTGTGTACATTTGATGTAAATTAAATATACACAAGAAATGTATTTATACACTATTTTTATATGTGTGTAATATGGAACCAAAAGAAACGAGGCAGTGTTCTAACAGCAAAATACAAATAAGGTCAGCACACCTTAAGTAATAAGCTCACAACTGACCAATAAGAAGCTACTATATATAGAGAGAGCATTCAAATGGATTAAGGATTCTGAAACAGTGTTGCCAACATATCTGTTTAAAATTTTCTGATTGTCTGAGAAACCACTACTGTGTTTTTTCAGACTTCTGTGGGTTGAGGATAAAAATCACTCCAAACAATAAAAGAAGTTTATAGTGTTTATTCATTGTGGCTTATCTATATTTTGCCAGTAATAGATTTCTGCACCAAGTACTTGTGATAAATATCTGACTGTTCTTATATGCAATTTTCTTTGTTTCACCCTTTCTTCAGTACTAATTTTTTTTCTATTTGATGAGCATTCTGCCTTCTATATTGTTTATTCAAAATTGTACACAAACCAAAAATAAAAATATCACGTGAAACCCAAAAGGAGCTAATATCCACACTGCTTGCAATGTCTTTCATCTTAAAAAGACAAGATCAAAAATCCAGTACCAACACATGCTTTTTTCAGGTTCCCTAAAAAAATGTAATTTAGTTTTTTCTAATTGAATGTCAAATAAGGCATCGCAGAGCTTTCCAGAGAATAAACAAATTCTTAGCCAAGAGATGGAATGCTGCATTGTACTTGATTTGTCTAGATATTGTTTATTGAGACTGTGACTTCAAATGTAAAAGTTTGATGAAGCAGTTTCATCCAGTGAGGGATTGAGAATCTGTATATCTGATGACTGATATCAAATACCAAGAAACAAGTTCTGTATCCAGTTAGATTACGGATATTTTAAGTTGTGTGTTATCTGTGCAATTGTGTATTTTAATCAAGAAAAAAAAAACATTGAGCAGATTAGGACCTAAGGCAGGATCAAGCTTGCATTATATATTCTGTAGCTAGAAGTTCAATATATACCAGGTTTGTTAGAATTAGATTCATCTGTAGAAATCATTTAAACAATGTGTAAATCACAACCTAAAAAGTGATATAGTAAATGGCATATATCTGAACAAAATTATCTTTTCTTCAAAGCGTATATGTCTCACGATCAAGTCCCAAATAATTGCCTGCAGACCTGTGTCAATTTGAAGAATTGTGATGTTTTTGAATGAATCATTATTTGAGCAGTGTTTAGAGGGACAGAAAGCTCTCAGTCTTAGGCACACAAAAATTTCTGACACTCTGCTTGCAGGGTCAAACATGGACTTGTGAAAGGACCATCTTGTGGATTGGGATCTGATAAGGTGAAAAGACCAAGCTGGGGATTATCAGTAAGTGCTTAAATGTATCCAGATACATATCTGTTATAGAGTATAATCCTACCATTTTTCCACAAAGGATATCGAATTCTTTCATGCTTTTCAGGGGAATGGTGTCATGCACAATATGGCAAGTGAAGCTAACTTTCAGTAGGCACAACAGGACTTACAGTTGCTATTATAAGTTTCATAATCTTCATATTAATGATATAGAGATGTGGGTCCCCCATTCACTTGAGGCTTAACATCTTAATACTTTACAGAAATGCAGTGAATGCCAATTTTAAAAGTTTAGTCTCTGTTAGTTGTAATTGAGCTAGCTTGCTGTCATAGCTCAGTGGTCAGAGCACCTGACAAATTATCAGGAGGTCATGAGTTGAAGTCTAATCACAGCAAAGCTCATTTTTTTTCAGCTAACTATTTAAGTGTTCCATGATTACAGGACTTTTCCTGTGCTTCTCTAGTATTGCATATTTCTATACACACACACACATACACGTCTATTTTTCTGTCTTTTAAATGGCCACTTCTTGGAGTCTGACTCCAAGAAGTGACCTCTCCTTTCCTTTCAAAATAATATGTTAAAAATGTAAAATATTTTATAATCATGGGTATCTGGAGAACTTAGATGTTCTTTTAAAACTGTTGATAATAAGAAAAATCATACTTTGATGGGCTCATTTAAAATTAGTCCTTTCCCAATATTATGTATGTACTGCAGTTTAGGAAATGCATCTGCAAAATCTGGTACATCTTTACCTAACCCTTCCAGGGCCCAGGTTGAAAAACAGGTTTCTATTTTCTGCCTATGCTCAGCCAAAAAAAACTTTTAACTTTAGAACTTTTTTGCCAAATAACTAATGAAAGGAATTATGGCATGTAGTATGCCAAATTAATCAGTATTTAATTCTGGATTTTTTGAAAATCAAGTATTTAACAAAAAAGACCATATGGTTTATTTTAATAGGACTTTTTTAGAGTCATGTAATAAAAAAAATGCATCTGGCAACACTAATAAAAATTTATTTAAAAAAAACTAATAGACAAAAATGATTACAATGTACATGAATAGAATGACTATATATTTCTGAATAACAAAAAATTTTTTTTTTTGGTTTTAAGTAAATATTTCTCTTGTTTTGTAATTTTTTTCTCAGTACCATACTTTGAGAAAATTTTAGGTTTTGAGCCAATTGTGCTGAGTCAAATAAACAAGTCAACTTCAGAATTTTTTTAAAAAATAACCAATCAATGGAAATAGGTCATGTTATATACAAAATTAAACAGAATTTAATTACAAATTTTATAAAAATAAATAATATAAATAAATTTGCAAGCATATTGATTTTAATAAGCCTTTTTCTATGTGATATGGTAAAAAAAAAAAGATCGCACTATACAATTAAGGCTTCATTTTGGAAAACCTGCTGAATAAAAATAGTTAAATTATATATTTATCGAAAGGAAATTACCTCCCGAATAATATAATATTCACCTGAAATATGATTTTTATTCCTTTTAATGATTCTTTTCAGTATCATATATTTTAAACACAACCAGTGTTATACAACGTGACTTGGCTTTTTCATATTCATGAAATTTTCTGAACTGGTTATGAAATAGAAAAAATATTTCCTTGGCTGCTTTTTTTTATTAAACATTATGAATATTTTTCTTTGGGTGTTGAAGTTTGGCGATCTTGGCTAAGTGCACAAAGGTTTGTGCACTTAGAACTAGCCCTTCCCGAAATTACCCTCCCAAATGATGGCCGATTTCCAGAGCAAGGAAGTCTATTTGCTTCCGTGTCCAAGACATTCAATTTCAGAAAACGGTACAAGCTCAAAGTTTTTTTTATTAAAAAAACAAGAAATAATAAAAGAAAAATTACATATAACCTAAATGGGATTAATAAATAATATATCCGCAACAGCTTTTAAGCCGGCTTTCGATCTAGCCAACCCGGAAAGATATATCAGTAATTGATAAATCAACCAATCTAAAAATCGCTAACTAGCAGAAATAAAACTACAGAAATTAATTTGCTTCCATATCCAAGACTTCATTTATTTTCAGAAAATGATACTATTATCAAAGTTTTACTGGAAAAGTAATAAATAATAAAATAAAAATTGACATATAGCCTAATGCAATGTTACCACAAGTTGTAGGCCGGCCATACGATATAACATAACTACGAAAAAATCGATACTTATCAATCGGCCAAAAGATCGCTAAATTCCGAAAATAAATCTACTGAAATGAAAACTAACTAAGGTTTAAATATAAAAAAAAATACTAACTTGACAAAGAGTATCCAATATGCTGGATCAAAAATGTAAAAAACACATAGCACAAGCAACAGAGATTGTATCAGCCATCTGTGGATTGTTTGCCTCAGTGAAGCATAACTAATTAAATGCAGGCGCAACCAGAATTTCTAAGAAGGAGGTGTTTACTTTTAGTTTCGATTTAAAGGCAGGAAAGATGCATAGAATGATGGGAAAAATGATAAAAATAACTTGGGAATACTGACTAGGTTTTTGACAGAAAAGAGTGTGAAACAGAAAAAAAAATGGTTGTACGTATTTTGTAATTACTTCCAAAATCTACGGTTTTTAAAAATTGCAGTTTTTTTTTTGTTAATTTTTAGGAGATTTTCGAAAATTTAGGGAAAAATTTGTTGATAATAACTCAAATCAAACTTGTGAGCTTAAATCAGAAGGTTGCTTCAGCAAATAGGAACGTTAACAAGCAAATCGGCAATACCATTTAGTGCTTCTAAAAAATGGCAATCAAATGGCTTTATAACATTATTTATATTGTAGTTTAGTAAAATATGCATCAAATTAAAAAACAAAATATTGTTTTTGAAGCCTGAATTATATATTTTTATAATATATATATAAAAAAATTGCAACGGCAATTTTTATTTTTAAAAAATCGATATATTTTTGTTGTACTAAGACTGTGTGCATATGGCATTGACACTCGCAACTTAGATTCTCCGTACATGTACATACGGGCTAGGCCCTGGAAGGGCTAAGAAATGCAGAAATTAGTCAGTAATTGGATATGAGATTGGTTGGTATCCATATGTTGATTAAGAATAGATTGCATCATTAGTAGAATGACCACAATCAGTGTTCGTAGTGCAATGACAAAATGATAATTTAAAATTTTATCATTGTGGCTGCTTACATTAATTTACACTACATTAAATTTAAGTTCATTACATTACATTAAATTACACTACATTACATTAAATTAAAATTATTTACACTACATTACATTAAATTACACTTAGTGGCTTTTCTTATCACCCTCTAAAAATTTTTGGCATTTTTCCAAAAAATTACAAATTGAAAAAAATTTGCTTCAGTGTATCACAAATTATTATTTGCTTTTAATTGGCCATCTTTGTCAGTGTACACTTTGAATTATTTTTGTAATAATGTTCAAACTAATTTCACTGAACTCTTTTTTGCCTTCCCCCATAAAAAAAATAATGAATGAACATCTGTCTTATGTGTGTATGTGTGTGTTTTTCAAAATTTATTTTCTATTAGAAATAGGAAAAATAATATTTAATATATATACTAAATCAGGAATTATATTGTTTACTAACTACAGCCTGCCAAAAGTTTGGCATAAAATGCATTTCTCCTCCAGCAGAAGATTTCTCCATCAACAACCTCTTCATTTACAACATACGGCTGAAAAAACTGCACTGATGCCAGAGAAGCATAGTTGCCAGATCCTCCACAGCTACAAAGCCGCTTGAAGATTTAAACCCTACCTCATCACAGGTAGGGCTTGAATTTTTAACCCAATATGAGTCATATGGGATAAGGGAGAACTGCATACGAAATGTGGGACCCATGGGTCAAGTATCTGGGGAACTATAAGGCACTGAAATCTGTCAAAATAGATATGAAACTCTTTCAGTAAATGAAAGCCATTAGCAACAATGAGGGTGAGCACTGACATCAGCATACTGTGCCTTCTCTACTGGTGTCCATACATTCCTTGTCAATTCATCATCCACCTGCCCAGATACTACTATTATTTATTATACATAAGTATATACTCAAATCATGCATATGTGATATAGATTTTAATGATTCTGCCTTCTGATGTTCATAAATTTTCATTTTCAGATTTGAATCCACTTTGGATATTGAAGGTTCCAATCTGTACAGTGTCCCAACTCAGCGTACAAGTCAAGCATATGATAGTCAAGATGATATTTTGGCTTGTGTACCAAATAACTTACAAGATTTGGGCCTCATGTCTCGTCATAACAGCTTGGATAGGAGTCGTAGGCAGAGTTATCAGCGATATCGACGCTATATTGAGAATTCCCAAAGTGCTGCGGATTTTAGCAGACCAAGCTCTGTTCAGCCATCTATTTCATGCGACGAGCATCTTTCTTACAACCAGTTTGTGACTGAAGCAGATGTGCATCAATATCATAACAGTCAGCACCTCCAGCATCATTTGCCTGTATCTGCATCATGTACTTTCCACCACCCCCATCACTTCCACCACCATCGACACAGTCAACAACAGTCATGTCAACCTGAAGGAGCTTCTAGGACAAACACTAAACTAGACAAGTTGGACAGGTATCAAGATCCTCCACACTTGCAAACTAAAAATGACATTTATGGATCATATGTGTTCTCTGGAAATCCTCCCTTTCAAACTAGTTATTTGCCACATCAAACAAAACACTTACATATTTTAAATGATTGTCAAAATGACTTTACAAAAGAAATTCTTCAGTCAGATGTGCCAAAAAGCAGAGAAAATATTGATTCTTCACTTTCTTATTCAGATCCAAAGTCTGCTCTTGTTTGTCATAGTCACATGCACAATTCTTTATCTCCACTGTCAGTTTCTTCGGAAGAGCAAACTTCACACATAACTGCATCGATGGCAAAATGCAATGTCTCTTCCAAAAGAACAAAAGGTTGGAATGAAACGTCGCTAGATTCACCAGTGCCTCAAAAGAAATACGAAGGTAAAGAAACAAGAGCCAATAATTATAATTCAAAAAGTTTTTCTGTTGATCCTGTTTATAGGCATCAGTCTGACGAAACTCTTTCTAGATCTCACCAGATATTGCCATGTGCTACAGTGAAGCATTTACCAGTTTCTTCTCAGGTATGCACATTTAAGGATGAATTAGCTCCATTAATTCCAAATCAGAGTGATGTGGAAATCAGTGTTTTAAATTATGGCCACTTCCAGCCTTATTGGGAAGAAACAAAGCCATATGAAATCTCTGACTTTTATAAATACAGTACCAAGCATCGGAAACAGAATCAAGATGCTGCCAGTCAAAGTTTACATACAAAAGTAAGTGCTTCAAAAACACCAGTGAGAAGTGGACTATGTCATACTACAGTACCAAAAATAATGTCACCTGTTCTAGAGCATTCAGCAATTGCCTCGTCAATATACAGCCTTTCACAGAATAACAGTGGAAGAGATAAAATTAAACATCATACAGCAGTACATGGAGAGGTTTTACTTTCAGATGAAATGCGGTTAGTAAGGAAATATTCCCTTTACACTTCACTAATTTTAAACTTATCTATTCCTTTGTATTTAGATAAATATTCATGCAGTATATTTCTAATATAGTGTAAAATATTTTATCACTTTGTCATGATGATTTAATTGCTTCGTGAATTTATCACATTTCAGATTCTGTATTCTTCACACAGAGTTTGTCTTTCAATTTTCAATTGCTTTAATCACTATTAGCTCCATAGTGTGAAATCTTGCTTTGCAAATGTACACGGACTTCAATGGTTCTGGCCCTAGGTTACTTCTGCTAAGGCTTCCTCTGTTGAGATGTCTACGTTGTTGCATAAGGAATTACATTCGCTTCAGGGCAGGGGTGGCTCAGTCGGTAGCGTGCCAGACTCGTAATCTGTAGTTCCCAGGTTCGAGTCCCAGCTGGGTCAGCATTGAGATTTATCTCCACAAAATTCCCCGCCCTGCCCACGGTCAGTAGGGGTCACTGCTGTGCTTGGAAAGGCCGCCGTCCGTCGGATGGGACGTTAAGCTGTGGCCCCGTGTGCAGGAGAGCCATACCCTGTGCACGTTAAAGAACACGCTGGATGGCCTTGACGGGAGGCTACCATCTGTCTCCCAACAGCTGTTCCAGTGGGTACCCTCCTCCAACCTTCTCTGAGCCTTCGGGGTCCATGTGACCTGGCCATTTAGCCCATGGTGTGCAAAAAAGTGCCGCTCAGAGGTAAAACAACCCAACCCAACATTCACTTCGCAGTTACTGGCACTTGTTCCAAGCAGTCCTTTCTAGATCTTTTGCAGGTTTTTAACTCACACAAAAGCACTGACTCATCTCTAGGGAACAAACACTTTTACTCGCTTAAAAATTAAAATATACACTTTTAAATTTTACACTGTAAAATACTTGGGAAAAGCAAAGGATTTATCTGATTTCGACAAAGGCAATGTGCAATTATACTTTTGGTTATAGCTGTGATTCGGGAGTTGTGATGTATGCTTTGGTAATTCAGGCTGCTAGATAGTTTAAAGTTCTTTCTCTTTCTGGCACAAATTGATCATTTGCTATTGAATTTATCTTTCCATTGTCATAACATTGTAAGTTTTAATTTTATTCTGTCACTTCTTCCTCTCTGGGGCGGGGGTGGCTCAGTCGGTAGCGCGCCAGGCTCGTAATCTGTAGTTCCCAGGTTCGAGTCCCAGCTGGGTCAGCGTTGAGATTTATCTCTGAAAAATTCCCTGCCCTGCCCATGGTCAGTAGGGGACACCAATGAGCTTGGAAAGGCCGCCGGCCGTCGGAAGGGACGTTAAGCCGTGGTCCCGTGTGTGGGAGAGCCATACCCTGTGCACGTTAAAGAACACGCTGGGTGGCCTTGACGGGAGGCTACCATCTGTCTCCCAACAGCTGTTCCAGTGGGTCCCCTCCCCCAACCTTCTCTGAGCCTTCGGGGTCCATGTGACCTGGCCTTTTAGCCCATGGTGTGCAAAAAAGTGCCGCTCAGAGGTAAAACAACCCAACCCAAATCTTCCTCTCTGCACATGTTAAAATAATGCTCTATGTTAATGACCCCATGTGTGGGAGAGCCATACCCTGATCATGTTAAAAAACATGCTGGATGGCCTTGATGGAAGGCTACCATGTCTCCCAACAGCTGTCCAGTGGGTCCCCTCCACCCAACCTTCCCTGAGCCCTCGGTGTCCTTGTGGCCTGGTCATTTTTCCCATTGTGTGCAAAAAAGTACTGCTCAGAGGTAAAACAACCCAAAGCTCTATTTTACAATTTAATTTACCATGATTTTAGTTGTACATTAAAATCTTAAAAGTCTAGAGAAGTGCCCAAAATTATGACATGTAAAATTTCCACAGCTCAATCTCCAACATGTCAGCTGTTCATTACAATCTACACAGACTTCCAATTTCCTGAATCAATTAATGATGCATCTGCTATAATCGGCCTTTTCCTTTGCAAAGACGATCTAGTATTCAAAAGAGAATTAATAGTTACCAATCCTGTGAGTTTCCATTTGCTGGTACAGATGTGGCCAATTGTTGATTGCCTTACCATTGCTCAATTACGCTCCTTCAGCTGTATAATGAGTCTTGATACGGATGTTACCATAGCTGTTGTTATCACACTAATGGCTACATACTATTATAAAAACATATCTTTCAAAGGCACATCCTCAAAACAAAAGATATCAGTTTTTATCATCAATGAAACCAAATTAGTTGAGAGATGAGAAACACCCATCAGTAAGAACTATTACATCTAATGGTATATTAGATATTCGACCATTCATTCTCACTTAAACCAAGGACTGGTATGCAGCCGTTAGTGTGATAACAACAGCTATGGTAACTTCTGTATCAAGGCTCATTATACAGCTGAAGGAGTGCAATTGAGCATTGGCAAGGCAATCCACCATCGGCTGCACCTATACCAGCAAATGGTTGGTAACTATTAATTCCCTTTTCAATACTAGATCATCTTTGTAAAGGAAAAGGCCGATTATAGCAGATGCATCATTAATTGATGCAGGAAATCGGAAGTTTGTGTAGATTGTAATGAACAGCTGCCATGTTGGCAATTCAGCTGTGGAAATTCTAGATGTCATAATTTTGGGCACTCCTCTAGACTTTTAAGATTTTAACATTTTAATGTACAGCTAAAATTGTGGTAAATTAATTGTACTAAACTAGCTGTGAGTCTTATTTATTTAATACCAAACCTCTATATTAACTTTTTTCTATATTTCAAAATTATTTAACATTAATATTTAAGAAATATGTTTTCAGTACTGTATCACTAACATCTTATTTAAAGTGATAGTCATTAATCTCTTTTTCTTAGGTAGTAATAATTAGACAGTAATAAATAGATTAGTAATAATTATATAAGTAAATAGAGATTTTGTTTAATATGGATCTAATTGTTGCAAAACATGTTTTTTAATACTGTTTTAATTCTTTCTCTAGGACTGAAGAAAAATTCCCTCCATTGTCAAATACTTCAAATCTGAGCTACATGTTTGATAAGAATTCATCTGAAGCGCCTGTTTCTAATCCATTCCAGGATGAACTGTTTGACTGGCACAAAAAGCGAGAAAAATTCATAAAGACTACTTTGGTTTAAAACTGGTGAAATAATAGAGGTAAGATTATGAGTAGAAGATAGTGTGAAATAATAGTTTACATATTAATAATAGAAACATGATATACAGATGTGAAATTTCTCTAGATATTTAGATCACATGCAAAAGGGCATAAAATATATAAGTAGTCTAGAATTAGTGAAATGTTTTCAGAACTTTTATGTGATTATTGAAATATTCCTCACATTTTTTTATCTTTTAATGCAAATTTTTAGCTTTTGATTTGTCAAATATTTTGTTTGCAATTTGTGAGAACTTTAAACTTTTATATCTTTTTCGCTAGAGTGAACTCAAAATATGAAATGTACTTAAATGAAACTGAAATGAAGACTATTGTGAAAGTAGAACATGAATGCAGCAGAACATTTTTTAGTTCATCTGATTCAGTTATTTACAAAAAATTTAATAAAATTTGTTGAGAGTATTTTGCCATACACAAAACTATAAAGGTATGTTTACCTCAGATAGAATCCACAAATTCACAAGTGAAAATTGTGTTCTGCTCTAGAGTTGATCCCCAAAACAAGCTATCAACTGCTTACCCGAAGAACTGTATATGTGTAACCCTTTTTTCAAAATTGAAATACTTTTCATACAAATTACAAATCAAGCATGAAAGTAAAGCTGTTAAATGTAAATATATTATCACAAAGGAAAAAAATTCAATTTATCCATGAATGAACTACAATGAAAAGTATCATTTCTTCTATCATGGTTTATGATATTTTTAAATCCTAGATTACACCTATCATTAACTATTAGTTTCATTTGAATATCTTTTGGAGTATTCCATGATAGGCAAACTCTGACAGTTGTTCATCTGGTTGTCAAGTATGTCAGTATCAAAGGTGATGAATTCGTAGATGCAGCTTTTGAGATAGTTCTGCCACTGTGTACAGATTTTAACAGTGTTTCCCATGGCCGAGTGGTTAGCACGCTTGGCTACTGATCTAAGGGACCTGGGTTCAAGCCCCAGGTAAGGCATGGTTGTGTGTGTTGTTTTTCTGCTGAGGTCCTGCCATCTTCACAGACCTTCTACTCTGGCATATAAACTGACAGGCTCCTGTCAGACCTCTGTGGCAAGAAGCTGCTTGAGGGGGTATTTATTTATTTTTATTATTTTCACTACCAAATTCTCCACACAATGGCAGATATCTTGATCAGAACAGACTAACAAGAAAAAGACAAGTTTCTTTCTGCGTGGTATTCCTTAACCATGCTTCAACAGTATGTAGCAAACATAGGGCACCCTAGCTTTAAAAAATCATGAATGTTGCATTCATGATCTTTTAAAGCTAGGTCTAGGTTTTTAAAGCTGTCTGCTTGATTTGTTTTGCACACATATTTTTCATGGTTAACTTTCTTGGCCGTAGGATAGATGGACCTGGATTCAAAGACATGAATGTTTATTTTCTATTGAGGTCTTCCTTTCCTTACAGCTCTTTATGATTTTAGGATAGTTGCTGTTTCAGGAGTAATTTAGTGTTTTCCTTAGTTCTGTACAATTTTAATGTTATAAGATCCGTTATTTTTACTTTACACACACTTGAAAATGTTTGATTTCTTTGTATAGTATAAAAAAAATAAATACCCCCTCAAGCAGCTGCTTGCCACAGAGGTCTGACAGGAGCCTGTCAGTTTATATGCCATAGTATAAGGTCTGAGAGGATGGCAGGACCTCAGCAGAAAAACGACACGTACATCCATGCCTTACTCGGGGCTCGAACCCAGGGCCATTGGATCAATAGCCAAGCGCGCTAACCACTCGGCCACGGGACGGCTTTTTGTATAGTATAGGGTTTTTAATTATCTCAATCCAAATAGTAATTTATACTGCTTACAACTTATCCTGTTTTCCTTTCAGCTTAATACTTCCTTGACAGAAAGAGAAGTTGCAGTCTCTACAGAAAATAAAAAAGCCCTGTCTCTTGCTTACAGCTCTATGCTGTATTTGTAAATGAGCAGCAGCTTAATATAAGAAGCCAAATATGAGTGGAAAGAAATACTGGCTTCAATGATGACTGCTGCCTACACTGCATAATTATTGTCAGGTTTTTTGTTCATATTTGTAAATAGTATGCAAGTAACACAAACAAGTATTGGATAGTGTGCACAAAAGTCATTGAGAAATTAAACTCTTAGTTTTGGTAGCAATCTGTAAAGTCCTGTATGTCCTATTGACATTAAATAAGAGGTAGTGTAGTAGTTAAGTATAGATACACGTAGGTTTAGCATGTTTTAGGTAAATAAACACAATATATTTTGATTGATATGAGAGGCTTTTAGAATTAATGAAAGCAAAATGGAAACCATCTCTTTGTCTGTGCACCCATGTTTAAGTTGGTCCATAATTATATCTTCATTGTTTTCTGGTGAATATTTTTGCCAATAGCTCTTAATAAGATGGTACATCTACGCAGTAACAAAATCAAACCACAGCCAAATTCTCCATATATCGCACCCCGGCAAGAAAAGTGACATAACTCAAAAAATGCGTATTTTGAGGTTATGTCAGTGATAAATAGGTATTGTGTTCCTCTACGTGAACAAAAAACGTCACATCTCTAACTCGCAAATTAACCGCCAGGGAGCAGTTGTGTCAGTTTTACTTTTAGGCTACTTCACAGTTTTATTGATTTCTTTAATTTGTTATTTCTCAAATACTGCATTTTTGAGTTATGTCGCTTTTCTTGCCGGGGTGCGATATGTTTTTACATTAGTTTTAATTTTAAGATAATACTTTATGTTACTTGCCGATATTCTATGTATAATTTGTTAGTTTCAGTTGGCACTGTTCTTAAGAGTTGTAAACTTAAAAAAACAACTATTAAAATATTTATTAATTGGTTATTTTTTTTCCTTAAAGCACTGAAATGTTAACCGAAATTCAATATTAATTTAATAATGAATAATATATTAAAGCATAGCTTATTATAGTTTATAGTTAAACTAGAAACTTCGGTTAATCAAACAAATATTTCTCCAAGTTGATGTTTTAATGGATTTGTGTTCATTTCATTCTTCAAACAATTGTATGTTATTCTCTCATTTTGTGCTTTTGTTTGCAAAATATCATAATTATAGATATATCATAATAGCCTTAACTGGCATAGTGGTTAGGCAGCTACCAACTGTTCCAGCAAGGCAAACTTTGTGTTGTGTTAGCTCTAACTAAGGCAGTGGTCAGCAGTGACTTCGGTCGTAGTAGGGCATGTCCTTGTATGAGAAGGAGGCCTGTAAAAAGCTAGGAGTAGCTTCTAGGATTCTTCTCTGTCCTATATGTCGCAAATCAATCAGTGCAATGCCTGCTAATGACTTGGTTTACTATTTATTCTGACAAAAAGATCTAAATTATTTTTCATTCTCAAAACTGTATATCTGATATTATAAGAAGAATGCATGGAATGAAAATAAACTAGAACACTACAATGATCTGTTGTCTGCAGTTATTCATGATGTACTTGAAATAATACCTCTCCTTCAATTGTGACGCAGGATTCTATTTTTGCCTTGTGAACTGATTTACTCTTTGTTGTTTTCCACTTTGGTTTAATGCACTAATAATGGAAAACTAATCTGGTTCAAAAGTGGAGGCGGGGGTGGCTCAGTCAGTAGAATGCCAGGCTCGTAATCTGTAGTTCCCAGGTTCGAGTCCCAGCTGGGTCAGCATTGAGATTTATCTCTGCAAAATTCCCCGCCCTGCCCACAGTCAGTAGGGGACACCGATGGGCTTGGAAAGGCCGTTGTCAGTCGGATGGAACATTAAACCATGGCCCCATGTGTGGGAGAGCCATACCCTGTACACGTTAAAGAACACGCTGGATGGCCTTGACGGGAGGCTACCATCTGTCTCCCAACAGCTGTTCCAGTGGGTTACCCTCAACCAACCTTCTCTGAGCCTTCGGGGTCCATGTGACCTGGCCATTTAGCCCATGGTGTGCAAAAAAGTGCCACTCAGAGATAAAACAACCCAACCCTGGTTCAAAAAAGCTTTTGGCCTTAACAATCTGTACCTTTTAGAGAGACATCATCCCATTCTCTCTCAATCTTAATATTTTCAGTGTCTGCTATATTATAGCCTCAGTTTCTGATCCACCTTAAAACCACAAACATACAATCCCTTCAGTCTGCTGATGGATTAAGGTCCTATCCATCAGGATTTCCTCTTTAATGATATTTTTCGTAGGTATGCTCTTTTATAATGACCACTCTAGGATACTACATCGAAGATGGTCCAAATAGGCATACTGTGTATGATCATAAAAATATTAAGCACATATAAATTGAACTCTTTCTGTTAATTCACTGTACCCCATAGAGAAACATAACATAACTACAGTCTGTAGTTCCCAGGTTTGAGTCCCAGCTGGGTCAGCGTTGAGATTTATCTCCGCAAAATTCTCCGCCCCATGGTCAGTAGGGGACACCGATGGGCTTGGAAAGGCCGCCGTCCGTCGGATGGAACGTTAAGCCGTGACCCCGTGTGCAGGAGAGACATACCCTGTGCACGTTAAAGGACACGCTGGATGGCCTTGACGGGAGGCTACCATCTGTCTCCCAACAGCTGTTCCAGTGGGTCCCCTCCCCCAACCTTCTCTGAGCCTTCGGGGTCCATGTGACCTGGCCATTTAGCCCATGGTGTGCAAAAAAGTGTCGCTCAGAGGTAAAACAACCCAACCCATAACTACAGTCTTAACTTGGGTGACCCAGATAAAACTGTTGGTAATATAATATAAAGAACTGCCATCCTCTCAGACCTTCTACTATGGCATATAAACTGACAGGCTCCTGTCAGACCTCTGTGGCAAGCAACTGCTTGAGGGGGTATTTATTTATTTTTTATTTTTTTTCTTCTTAGCAACTACCCTTTCAATTTGGCTCCTGCTGAGATTTCTGAAGTCTGTGTCTTGAATGCCCTAGACAGCTTGGGTGCTTGCTGCTATATTCTGTTCTCTTCAACTTTTAAAACTCTTCCCTACTTTTCCTACTTTTAGAAACTCCCTCCCTGTCATTAATACAATAGCTGATTGTTCCCAGGCATACGGAATTTTAAATTATTCTGGATAGAGTGTATTTGTTTAATAGAACTGGTAGCCCAAGTGTATACCCAATAAGCTAGTTTCACTCTTTAGTAACAAAATTCTGAATTGGCTGAATTTCAAGAATTATTATTCACAGATAATTTTGTGTTAATTTTATTGAATTCAATATTCTGTGGAAAATTCATGCATAGTGAGGATGTATATTTAAAAAAGTTAAATGGTCATCAGGCATTGTGACAGAATGCTTTTTGGACAAATATAAAAGTATAATTCTAACGAAAGCAGATTTTGGAATTCTGCTTTCCCTATGTTGAAAGCTCCCACATATTCTGGCAACTAATCCAAGTTTTTCAGATGGTGTTACTTTATGGTTACTTGCACTTTAATACAAGTTTTATGCTAGTGTGTATATATGGCAGCTTTATTATTTACATCTATGTAGCAGCTATTTAAAACACCACAATGCCCACCCCTCTTGGTTTATAATTTTTAAGTGCTTCTTCTCTGCAGATGACAAATTTTAGTCTTGCCACTTTCTTTGTCTTGGTTTCTTTCATTTTTAGGCATTGCATATTTTGTTGGTGCATTATAGCTAAATGGTAGATCACTTTAAGGGTTAAGGCAGACAGATAGTAGGATGTAGGAGAAGATGGTAGGACAATATAGTAGCAGGAGAAAACAGGTGCCTCGGACTCAAGACAGAGGGTTCAGGATATGGCTCTCCTGTATATCATAGATTCTGAACTTTTTAGCAAACAGCAATTTTTAAAACTACAGTAACTGTAAGAATTCTCTTTATGGTAAAAGTCAAATCTATAGTTGTCAACTACATGCCTTGCTCTTTTAATTAATTTAAGCTATTTCACAAAATTCTTAATTGATTACAGACTGGCAGTATTAAATTACTGTTGTGCTTTATCAATTAATCAGAGATTGGTTGTTATTGAACTGATATTCTGTGATTGACTGAATATTAGTATTGCACATCCATAGTGAAGTTTCTTAGAGATGACAATTTGGAACCATTCTTTGATGGGTGAGTGATGCCATTAACCAATTAGGTGCCTTAAAGCACTCTCCATTAAATTACGAATTATTTTGGGATGTCAACTTATCTGTAGTGGTTATCTCCACCTGATAATATTACTATGGTTATGTCATTATTATTGTCTATAAGCTTTGAAATCCGTTTTAAACAGTTTAATCATTAACCATATAGTCACATAATAAATATTGATTAGTAGTTATCTATTTGAATATAAAGCCACTAGGAACGTTTTCCATAGTTTAAAATCACAGATTATGTTACATTCAGTGCACCACCTAAAATAATGGTTGAAATCATTTTTAAATTTTTTAGAAAATGTTTTAAAAAAGTTCATGTAGTTTTGTTTTAAATAAAAAGTATAGAGATATCTTTATAGAAATTGATCATTAACATTTTTAAATATATTTTATCAGTAATAGAAAAAGAAAAGCTCTTGTATTTAATTTGTTCCTTAATACATTATTTATTCTAGTAATAACATGAGAAGTCCAAGACATATATATTTTTTGATTAAATTTGAAACAAACTGAAGCTGTTACTTATTTATTAATGTTCATACAATAAATTGAGTCTGAACCAAAACTGTATTGACTGATGTACTATGTAAAATACTGATGTACTTTATTTCTGCTAACTATGACTATCATGGTTATAATTTTTTTGTGATGAAGATATAAAAATATTTCCCTCATGACACGTGGAAAGGAGTTCTTAACAGCTCTAACATCACCACACAGTGTCACTTCACTAAAGACGGAGGCAATCCTTGCTCCGAAAAGCTTGAGTTTGCTTCTAAAAACTTTTTCATACCCAAATAGTTTGAAGAATACACTTCAAAATTTTATTGCTCAACAACAGAAAACTTGAAGCTATTTTAAATATTGCTGTATTTTTTATTTTGCAAAATTTTTTTTTTTTGTTGCCTGAGTAGATTGTTGTGGCTGCCTATAATTGTTTTAATGACTATTGTGCACACTTCCGAAGTAGCAGAACTCGCACGTTATATAGTCAGTACTACGGTGTGAGAAATTTGTACTTAAGGCATCAGTTTGAAACTATTTCTGAATTTGAAAGTGGAATAATAATGCTGACTGTGATACATTCACCAAAATAACAGACCAAATCTTCCAGATATATGGCTGTGGTACGGTTGTGATATGCAGATTATGAATAAGACAGCTATGTACATAGAGAGCCCTGAAAAGGGAAAACATGTAATTTGATTTGTTTCTGCACTTTATATTTTAGTAAATACACTAGTTACCATATATTACAGTTAAAAACGCAAAATAATCATAGTTTTAAGGAAAAATAGATAATCTATCTCAGGTCTAGATATTTTGTAAATCAGTAACTTTTAAAGCATTTCAGTAGTTCATAAGTGCCAAACTCTTAAGATTAGCTTGGTTCTCCTTTAAAAGCTAATTGTTAGCAGTATAAACCAGAGATTTTGACACTCATAAACTAGTTAATCAGGTTAAAGTAGCACAAGAGTTAGTCTTAACAGGTAAAAGTTTGAAGAAAGTTCAATGGACCATTACAATTCCTGCACTAGGCTTCAATTGTAAAGAAGCAATTCTCTTATTCTGAGTAGATTCTGAAAAATATTTTTGACTTCATGCACAAGAGTAAGCATTTTATAAAAGTAACATTTTTTTTTGCTTTTACATTTACACCAATGATACATTGACTTTTATATTGTTGGTGTGCATAACAAAGGCAAGGACCTAGAATAGAATCTCTGTGTCTGAGACAGTCTGGAAGTCGTGCCCAGGGAAACCGAAAACGGTGGAAACTTGATGTAATTTATTATGAAACTGGGAACATTAAAATCAACATTTATAATTATTCTTATGGTAAAGATTACCCAGGTCTGAATACCTGGTGGAAAAAAGCGTTTTGATAATTGGAGCACTGGTTACATATCAAAGATTAAATAGTAGCCCAACAGTGTTTGACTTTTTAAAGTATTATTGAGGAAGTGAATATTGCTTCTATTTTAACATAAGAATAAAATTGAGTTCTATTAACTCATTGGTTTTGATTCACCAATCTGTTTCGTAGTATTGGTGATTAGACTTTCTACAGGATAGTTGGAAAGTGGATGTGGCCAACAATATGTTTATGAGGTAGGTAACTTCATGAACTCTTCATAATGGTAGGCAAAAGCCCTTGTTGTAAAAGAAATAGCAGTCTCGTATATTCATATAGCCAATCTATGTGATACGATGAATAACGAATCTTGTATTCACACTTTCTTTTGTGGGAAGATAGTGATATTGCACATTGTGAACAACTATAACACTGTGGACACGAGCAGACAGAATGTTGTTTTTCTTTTATTCAGTCTAATTAGCTGCCTCCAACTGAAAGCTAGCACTCTGTAAAACATTTTGCTGTAATTTTTTAACATATATAGTATGTTGTAATTCTATACTTTTCTGAAAGACTGTGCAATTGTATTATAGGCTTTGTATTTCAGTGAAAGTATAAACAAAGTTACAAAATAACACCATATTGGTAAAGTATAGAGAAAACATTTGGATATAAAATATAGCAAAATTTAAAAACAATAAAGCATATACAAACACCCTGTGGTAATCTTTACATGCATTTAAGTATTGAATATGGTATTAATATGGTTTCTGCATCCAAAATTTATAGGGGCGGGGGTGGCTCAGTCGGTACCGCGCCAGGCTTGTAATCTGTAGTTCCCAGGTTTGAGTCCCAGCTGGATCAGCGTTGAGATTTATCTCCGCAAAATTCCCCGCCCTGCCCACGGTCAGTAGGGGACACCGATGGGCTTGGAAAGGCCGCCGTCCGTCGGATGGGACGTTAAGCCGTGGCCCTGTGTGCAGGAGAGCCATACCCTGTGCACGTTAAAGAACACGCTGGATGGTCTTGACAGGAGGCTACCATCTGTCTCCCAACAGCTGTTCCAGTGGGTCCCCTCCCCCAACCTTCTCTGAGCCTTTGGGGTCCATGTGACCTGGCCATTTAGCCCATGGTGTGCAAAAAAGTGCCACTCAGAGGTAAAACAATCCAATCCAATGCATCCAAAATTTATCAAAACGTGTTTTGCATACTCGTCTGCAAAAGTATAAACAGAATGCAACTTAGGCTATTGTTGAGAGGACTGAACATGATTTTCCACACTACCACTGAAATGTGTTGCCCAAATGACAAAATCTGTTTATGTTAATGTAGTGGGAACATTGGAGTCATGTACAAGTGGACAAATGGGTAGATGCCAGAGAATTAGGTGTCTTTTGAAAAGGTACATAGGTGAGCTAAAAGTTCAATGCACACTTACTCTGGGGTTTAAAAACTGCAACCTCTGAAGATGTGTACTTTTTCGAGCAAGATTCATGATGATTAATTGTAGCTTGAAAATCGATGAGTGTAAAAGTATTTAACAGGGAAGTCATATTATGACTTCTCTGTTAAACTCTGTGAACTCTTAGAGCAAGATCATAACATTATGAGCAACCCTTTGTTTCCACCAGTCTGAAAAACTTTTAGTTACAAGGCTAGTAACTTGACTGTGAAAGATAATCTGTGTATTTATCATTGGCCTGGATCATGGAAGTCTAGATAATGTGTTCCTGATACACACAGAGGGATGTCGATGACAATGGATTAACTCCACTATCCTAAATGGGCATTGTTAATTGTATTTAATACATCCTTTGTGCTACAAATTTATTTTTACACTTTTAAAATATTAATTTTTAAACATGTAAAAGGTTTAACATCTTTTTTATATTTTATATTTGTTATGTAAAAAAAAAATCCAAAATTCGTTTTTACACTAGAATTACTTTTTTTGTGTATATCTTACTCAAACATGTTGAATTGAATTTATATATCAAACTTGTCTAGCAGGACGTCAGAAAATTTTGCATGGCGTACTTTTACAGATCATGTGGAAAGTTTTGTTCTCATGAAATTTTTACTCTACCTTTTTACATCTCGTATTGAAATACTTCAAGATGATGGATTCTTGGTCGATTGAAATGAATATTTCCTACATAACATGCATTTGTTGGGGGAAGATGTTTCAGAAATTGAATATAAAACTAAGTAGTATTTAAAAATTTAAGTGTTGAAATATTTTATGATTTATAGGAATATATTGTTTTTTAATTATGTTGAAATAGCTTGTCCATAAAGTTTTAAATCTGTGTTAACAGCTATATATAATATATACTCATTTAGAAAGTTTTTCAAACTGTAGTTCTCAACCAGCATCTGCTGAAATTGAACTGGAAACACTATGCACAATAACATTTTAATTTCTTTTAGCATATTAATATTTTTTCATAGTTTTTAGTCAGAAGATGTTATTAAAAATTCGTATTTTGTAAGTGACATGATGCAGTTGTTTAGATTTCATAGCTTTTTAATTACTTTGTTTTTAATTTGTTTGAAGTGAAATGCTAATGTTTATTATCAGAATGCTGATAAATCTAAATGGCTTCATAAAACCTATGAAGTTTTTTCGTCATAATCAGTCCTACCAATTTAAAACAGAAATACATGTAATGGATAATTTCTTTCGACAATAGATGAATTGATGAAAATTGGTTCAAACAGAAAAAAAAAAAGACCTAGATGTCAGGAAATGATTTTATCAGTTGCAATGAAACCATTTTCATATATTGGCCATTTTATTATAAAACAAATGGAAAACCCACTTATTTTTCCCCCTTCTTACTCCTGCTACTGTGCTGCTAGTATTTTTGTGATCATTTTAACTTAGTGTCTTTGTAGGACAGTCTCTCATTTCTTACCAAGACATATATCTAAAAGATATGTAATATTTTACTTTTGTGTATTAAGCTTAGTTTCAAATGAAATGGGTTGAGAGAATGACAAAAAAAAAAAGGATAGAATCCAGTTAGGAATAATTTGGATTGTTTTATGGTTAGCATGCTTGGCTACTGATCTAAGGGACCTGGGTTCGAGCCCCGGATTAGGCATGGGATGTATGTGTCGTTTTTCTGCTGAGGTCCTGCCATCCTCTCAGATCTCCTACTGTGGCATATAAACTGACAGGCACCTGTCAGACCTCTGTGGCAAGCAGCTGCTTGAGGGGGTATTTATTTATTTAGCCGTCCCGTGGCTGAGTGGTTAGCGCGCTTGGCTACTGATCTACGGGACCTGGGTTCGAGCCCCGGGTAAGGCATGGCTGTTTGTGTCATTTTTCTGCTGAGGTCCTGCCATCCTCTCAGACCTTCTACTGTGGCATATAAACTGACAGGCTCCTGTCAGACCTCTGTGGCAAGCAGCTGCTTGAGGGGGTATTTATTTTTATTTTTTATTTTTATCACTGAGTGGCTTTTTTTTTGCATACAGTGAGCTAAATGGTGAGGTCAGAAGGGCTGAGAGCTGAGTAGGAGATCCACTGAATAGATGCTAGAATAAATAGAAGCTTACCAATATTAACATGCAGAAAGGAAGGCTCTCTAGCGTGTGAGGCCATCATGGCGTAACATTTCATCTAATGAGCAGTGGTCAGTGATGAGCTGAGAGGCTTTCAAAAATGCCTAAAAAATCAGTAGATGCAAATATCTGAAAAATTGATGTGCTTAAAAAGTGTTGGTTGTATTTGGGTTATTGACACAAATGGAACAGTTGAATCGGAAATTGATTTTAGATTTGCATATATATATATTCACAGATTTTCTCTATGGCCTATTAAAATGGCAGGTTCCCATCAGGCAAGCAGCCACTTAAGGGGGCATTTATTTTTATTAATATATATTAGTACATAATAAAGCAATAAATGTATTGAAATTAGCATAACGCTCATTCATGCTGTAAAACAGAGATGGCATTAATGCTAGTAGTATTTTTTTTATTGTACTAAATAGTTCAAAATATTTAAAAAAATGGAAAATTTATGAATTTTAATTTTTTTTTAATGACAATTGTCTCATATGAGTTACATTTATCGCATCACTAGCAATGGCCTTTTCAATACCACTGGTGTCCCATTTCTCACTGCAGGGATTAGTGGAGGAAATCTTGGTGCAGGCATTACTGGGAATCCTGGAACATCACATTATGAGAAGTTACCAACTGAGCCAGGAAATTTTAACAAGATTTAGCCTGGCTTTATATTAAGACAAGGAACATATATTGAATGACAGATGTCATGTATTAAAATGCATTATTGTATATTGTTATGAATTTTTCTTGGATGTCACTAATATAGTGGGTTCACGAACCAGATTACTAAGCCATAGGATGTATCCATGGTTACCCACCCCCCTACCATATGGAAACGATTTTGCTTACACTAATGGGATATATAATAATTTTTTGTTTTATTAACGTTAGCGGGCAAATGTATGCCATCTAGAAACATTTTAGGAGGAAGTTGAATACCTCTGAGCCCAGATACTTGCAATGGAACCTGGTTGTTTTTCAAATAATATGATTCAATGAAGCCAGCTTGAAATAATATCTTTTGTGTGGCTATGTTGCATTGCTTTCATCATGTTACTTACTATAAAAGGTGAGTAGAGTTTCAAACAGGATGTCATTAGAATTAGATTTTAATAGTCAGATGCAGCAATTTTTACCCAGGGTAAAGTCCTTTAGAGAATTAAAATCCATACTGTTGGTTGACCTTTGCTTGTTTCAGGATCAGTAATGACCCAAGGTATTCTGGTGCCATGGACAACGTTTCACTCTTCTTTAGAAAAAAAAATATTAAATAATATTTATCCTTTATGTGCTAAAAGATTACTCTAAAAGTGCCCTATAATGTTAACGTTGAAGTAGTTGACTGGTTCACCCTTATTGTTCAGGATTAAATATACTACGTACACAGTCGTATCAGAATAATATGACCGCCTATCTAATAATGGGAATGGGGAGGTGGTCATATTATTCTGATACGACTGTGTATGCTTGTTGAAAAAAGAAAAATTCTTACTAGTAGTGTACTAGCAGAAGTCAGAAATAATATTAAAACAGATTAGTAAGTAATATAATTTATAAACTTGTAATATGCTTTATGAATGCAAGATTTAAAGCAAATTTCATTTTTAAGTATCGTCTGTTATTGCTGTATCTTTCTAGAAGTGTAGAATGAAGTTTGTTTTTGTCAGAATTCACAATGAAGAAGTCTTGCATGTATAGTAATTAGTATACAGATATTTTATTTCCACAACTTCAGCAGTTTTGTGTTTTCCGCTTAGCTTAAACGAGTTAAAAGATTTTCCTAGTCAACGGTAGTCATTGTTTGCTTAAAATTAACCTCTGCAATGAAGTGATTCGATCAATGTATAAACTGAACATTTGTACCATTGAGTGCTAATGGTAATCAACACGATTTCTGTCTTGCCAGCGGATAAGTTGGAAGCATTTCAACGTATGTAATTAGTTAAGGAATGCATGTGGTAAATGTGTTGTGTTCTTTCAGACTGATTGCAGAAGACTGTCGGCGTTGCCAAATTTTTTGCGTAAAGTGAGAGGAAATTATTTTAATACACTTCATTTTCAGTATCAGAATCCCTACCGCACTTTGTATATATATAAAATACGGTTATTTATTTAAACCCAGTTATAACTCTTGTACATAGTGTAATTTGTAAAACTGATGATAGCATTTGTAGCAGAGGCTTAGACCTCAGTAATCTGTATACAAATAGAAGATTGAATAAAAAAAAAATGTTGAAACGTGTTGTCTGATTTAATGCAGAATGTTGGAACAATTAACATGAATCGTAGGATTGCTGTATACTGGTAAAGATTACTGTTTATTATAGCATTGTCAATGGGTTGGAGGAGGATTGGGTTGGGTTGTTTTACCTCTGAGCGGCACTTTTTTGCACACCATGGGCTAAATGGCCAGGTCACATGGACCCCGAAGGCTCAGAGAAGGTTGGGGGAGGGGACCCACTGGAACAGCTGTTGGGAGACAGATGCCTCCCGTCAAGGCCATCCAGCGTGTTCTTTAACGTGCATAGGGTATGGCTCTCCCGCACACGGGGCCACGGCTTAACGTCCCATCCGACGGACGGTGGCCTTTCCAAGCCCATTGGTGTCCCCTACTGACCGTGGGCAGGGCGGGGAATTTTGCAGAGATAAATCTCAACGCTGACCCAGCTGGGACTCGAACCTGGGAACTACAGATTACGAGCATGGCGCGCTACCGACTGAGCCACCCCAGCCCCTTGGAGGAGGGGGGTGGCAAACCACCTTTGACAATGTTAATAATAAAGTGAATGAAATGTATGTAGGGACCACAAGCTCTCCCCCTCTACATCTAGCCCTGTCCTTACCCTATCACGGCTTCCACCCAATAAATTATTTTAAAATTGTCGTGAGTCTCGTTTTATTGCTACAAAATTTTTAAAAATTCGAAACAATGAATTAGGCATGACTGAGGGTAACTTAGAAAAATGAATGAATGGCGATAATCCTCTGTAGAAAGTGGCCCCAAGGTGGCCAAGGTTAAGCGAGATCGCAGAGATCAGCCTAGCACCACATATGACACCACTCTAGTAGAGGCACTTTTTTTGCACACAATGGGCTAAATAGCTAGGTCACAAGGACCCCAAAGGTTCGGATAAAGTTGGGGGAGGGGATCCACCGGAACAACTGTTGGGAGACAGATGGTAGCCTCCCGTCAAGGCCATCCAGCGTGTTCTTTAACGTTGTTAATTGAGTAGTTTTACCTCTGAGCGGCACTTTTTTTCACACCATGGGCTAAATGGCCAGGTCACATGGACCCTGAAGGCTCAGAGAAGGTTGGGAGAGGGGACCCACTGGAATAGCTGTTGGGAGACAGATGGTAGCCTCCCGTCAAGGCCACCCAGCGTGTTCTTTAACGTTGTTAATTGAGTAGTTTTACCTCTGAGCGGCACTTTTTTTTTGCATACAATGGGCTAAATGGCCAGGTCACAAGGCCCCAAAGGTTGAGGGAGGTGACTCACTGGAACAGCTGTTGGAAGACAGATGGTAACCTCCCGTCAAGGCCATCCAGCGTGTTCTTTAACGTGCATAGGGTATAGCTCTCCCGCACACGGAGCCACAACTTAATGTCCCATCCGACGGACGGCGGTCTTTCCAAGCCCATCAGTGTGCTCTACTGACCGTGAGCAGGGCGGGGAGTTTTGCGGAGATAAATCTCAACGCTGACCCAGCTGGGACTCGAACCTGGGAACTACAGATTACGAGCCTGGTGTGCTACCAACTGAGCCACCCCAAAAATTAAAAAGACTACGATTTCATTTCTGCATAAAAGGGGAGGAATAAAAGGTTCTTACGCTCAAGCGAATGACGATAGCATTGCAAAGAAAAAATGTGCAAAATTGTTTTAGGATTATATTTTGAGTAAAAGCGATTTAGAGGAGTGGGACTTTTTTTTTTTGCTGTTAGGTTTTATTGTTTTATGAATTACTGATGAAATATTAATTAGCCAAGCGAGGAAAAACGCCCGTCGTCCTCCATCAAATGTGAAGTGTTCCTGTGCTCTATTATACCGACCTAGAAGCAAACTTTTATAACCATGTCAGCTTTCGGTCTTTGGCTATTTCGAGAATTAATGAGCGCGATTACAGTAAAAACAATTCTCACAATCGTAAAACATGCAGATATGCATGCCGCTAAACTATTTTTTCGATTCTTGTTCACAGACTATTGCAGATTTTTAATAGAATTAAGAATCTGGTTGATGGACAACTGCGTGATGAACAGTGTGGATTCAAAAGTGGTAGGGGAGGTGTAGATCAGATATTTTCACTTGGGCAGATTTTTGAGAAATGTTTAGAGTTTCATCAGTTGGGATGAATTGGAACGTCGACTGAGAACCGCCCAACATCAGTGACTGGCCTTACTAATGCTCTGGTGGCAGAAAGACAATTCTCAGTAATGTAACAAAATCTAGTGGAAAGTCCCGCAAAGTGAAGGCTGTGATAGCAGCAAAAGGTGGACCAATGCGATAATAATTCCTTTCCTATTATCGGGATAATGTGGACATTAAGAAGTATTATGAACACCTAATATTTCATCAGTCATAGGGGTGGGGGTGGCTCAGTTGGTAGCGTGCCAGGCTCGTAATCTGTAGTTCCCAGGTTCGAGTCCCAGCTGGGTCAGCGTTGAGATTTATCTCCGCAAAACTCCCCACCCTGCTCACGGTCAGTAGAGCACACTGATGGGCTTGGAAAGACTGCCGTCTGTTGGATGGGACATTAAGTTGTGGCTCCGTGTGTGGGAGAGCTATACCCTATACATGTTAAAGAACACGCTGGATGGCCTTGATGGGAAGCTACCATCTGTCTTCCAACAGCTGTTCCAGTGAGTCGCCTCCCTCAAACTTTGGGGTCCTTGTGACCTGGCTATTTAGCCCATGGTGTGCAAAAAAGTGCTCCTCAGAGGTAAAACTACTCAATGTTAAAGAACACGCTGGATGGCCTTGACGGGAGGCTACCATCTGTCTCCCAACAGCTGTTCCAGTGGGTCCCCTCTCCCAACCTTCTCTGAGCCTTCAGGGTCCTTGTTACCTGGCCATTTAGCCCATGGTGTGCAAAAAAAGTGCTGCTCAGAGGTAAAACAACCCAACCCATTAGTCAGAGAAAGGACAGTCGAAAACTGTAATTCTCTGCACTTTGTTGTCGTTGAAAAGGATTTTGAAGTACTTCTGTCATTTCTCTCGGTGATGAAATTTAGCAGCTCTGTTTTGGCATACTGTTCTTGACAACAAACTAGTCATTTTCCTCCTGCATTTGCCCTGATTTGTGGACCTGTTTTGAAACCATTGCCATTCTCTATAAATTTGGGATATTGTGGTTCATGTTTTCGGCTGAGTTACATTACAAATGCTCCTGTCCATCTTGCTTAAACGTTTTTTGCTTTAAGGCTTGACAGCAAGCCTTGATCTTTTTAAAGTCGGTCAGATTGGCCTTTTTACCCATGTCGAATTTGACTTTGTTTCCACCAGGGCTTTACAGCTTTTGTAGGATTTCATAAGACGTAGAATAGTAACAGTAAGAAATTTTGCATATAATAGCATGTATCATGGTATTTTGCCAACCTGTCTAAACACTGTTTACCCCATATTGTTGGTATAAATCTACCTTAAAAAAAAAGGCTGAAATTTTTTGGAGATCGAAAAATGTTAATCTTAATATTTCATTAATACATATCCAAGCAGAAAAGAATTTTTAGATTATTTTTAAAAAGGAAAAAAAGTTGAATATCTACAACCAGATTCACAGAAAACAAAGTGAAAATGTTACTTTACTAATAAAGTGACAGGAAAATATTCTCAAGAGCAGTGGTTCTCAACCTTTTACGCTTCACATAACCCCTGGAAATGTGTATGTAACTGACCTATCATTTATATAGATATATAAAATTATAGTTATAGTATAATAATGCGAACTTAGTGACTTTGTTACTAGATCTAATGCCTTTTGAGCTCTCACGGCGTACCCCAAAAATTTTTGCCTTATATCCCACATCGGGTACCCCTGCTCTAGACAAGACACACGAATTAATTAGCTGAAAAAAATTTGCTTTTGCTCCGAGTGGTCTAATCATTTTATTCAGCAATGTAATATATACGAACATTCTCGCATATTTTGTTGCTTCGCCCCTGGTGCCATCTATGTCGGGATTCAGACAACCAAGCTCCCTCACGCAATGGCCTCATTTAATGGAAATAATATTTATTACTCACGCTTACAGCGTTATTTGTATATAAAAAAATAGTTATAAAAATTTAGTGTAGCTATATTATTATTAACAATGGTTTTTATATAAATAATTCAGTAATAAGGTATCAGAGGAAAATGTCCTGTATGCATGAAACACTCGAATTAATTAGCTGAAAAAATTGGTTTTGCCCTGAGTGGGATTCAAACACGTCTCCCAGAATTATGCCAAGTATGCAGTTTTCTTTTCTCTTAAGAGGTGGGGGGAGGGGCTAGCGAGACAAAAATATTATGCAATTGCTTATAAATTATTTGATGGGAAATATTGATAGTCGGTTATTTTTGGCAAACATTTATTGGATCAGTCCCCTATGGAAAATTACAGGATAAGTTTAATGTAATCTATTTAATTTAAATATTGTACAATTAGGCAAGTTATACCAAACACCCAAGGGGGAAAGATATGTAAGCAAGACCCACCAGTTCCGCCTGAAAGCACTAACAGCATAATCGGGAAATGCCCTTTTCGCCGCTAACTGTCGTCGGGGGCAAGACTGTACCATACAGATACAGCTCATCCCCAACTACCCTATGGCGAGCAGTCCTATAGAAGAAAAGCTCATCCATCAGTCAAAACCTAAATTTAATCTGTTCCCTGGTTAGCCATAACAAGGATATATAGATTCAAGTTGGATCGACTCCCGGGGTGGAAACTCTTAGTTGGACACAGATTTTGAAGGGTCCTAGCCTACTAGAGGTACCAAGTCTTTCAGCAGGGCCCTGAACTGCTCCACTGAGCACCTGATGGAGGTCTTAGACTGCCAACCGGGCTCCAAACCGGTCAGCAAGTCCTTCGACCTCAAATGGTCTTAACTCTGTCCAACCGGGGCCCAAACCGGTCAGCAGAGCCTTCGACCGCACTGGGCCACAAGCTCCCCCCCCCCACCACCACCACCACGTCAAGGCGGTTCCCTGTCAAGGGGGAGAGGGTCTCTGTTGTATCACGTTAGTAAATCAATTATTAAAGTTCTTCAAACAGATAAATTCAGTAATTTCAATAGCAGAATAACGCTAAATGTTATTAATCATTTTATCTAGAGCAAAGGTTCTCAACATGGGGTATATGGTAAAATTTTTTGGGGTACGCCGTGAGAGCTCAAAAGTCGCTAGATCTAGTAACAAAGTCCCTAAGTTGGCATTATTATATTATAACTATAGTTTTATCTATCTATATAAGGGGTACGCTAGTTACATACATATTTTCAGGAGGTACGTGAAGCATAAAAGGTTGAGAACCACTGATATATGTTTTATTTTATTCCCATTGTTATACTATAACTATAGTTTCATCTATCTATGCAAGTGGTACGCCAGTTACATCCACATTTCCAGGGGGTACGTGAAGCATAAAGTGTTGAAAACCACTGGTCTAGAGCAAAACTTAGTAACTATATTTTGCTATTGTATTTAAATGTTATTAAATGACAGCTGTCAATTTGTTTTCACCAGTGCATTTGATTAGGGGATATATTTTGCGCTGTTGCAGTTTATTTACTAAATGGAAAATAAATAAGTTGTTCATTTGAAAACACTTAGATAATAAATTGCACTGGAAATTGTATCGAAAAATCTCTGTATCTGAATCACTTGCAATATATATTGAATAGAAACCGCTGCTTTTTTTCAGCTGTCGTGTGATAAATGCGTCTCCGATAAAGAAATGCTATGATTCGTAAAGCTACTACATACTGCAGTTATTTTCGGCATATTCTATTTAATTATGGACTAAGATTAAATCATCTATTACTTTTATCTTATTTTTTTCCTTCTTCTTCAAAATTTGGCAACAGGCCATGATTTAAAAGGTTGGGGGAGGATGTGGATTTCCATTCAGTGTACCATTTTACCTTCGGTTTAGAGATTTTTAAAAACTTATTGAAAAATTCGTAAAATATGCAGAGTTTTAATATTTTTTGGCTTCCATTACCATTACTGGTATTCTCAAAGGGGAGAGAGCATGATCTTCTCCCTCCCAGATACGTTAATCTGACATATTTAAAAATTGCTGACCTCTCTCACGATCTCGTAAATGACCGTTAGGCCAAGGCGTTGAACAATCCATTCGTAATAGCCCATGCGCTCCAGAGTTGGTTTTCATCAAATAAATTGTAATCGATCATCGTCATTTGTTAAAAATTGTAAATATGGAGAACGTTGATGATCAATCGGATCGTACTGATGAAAGAAAAGAGAATAATGAAGTTACAGAGAGCGATGAAATTTCAGGAATTGAACTTTATCCCGAAAGAAGGGGGAAAAAAATTAATCGTACCACGTTTCAAAAATATGTTCTTGGAGAAGATCGCGACAATTTGCAACGAATACGATGCGAAAGGAGAGTGTATAATTGTGTTCATTCAAGTAAGATCATGTTTTCTCTAAATTTTGCTAGAATGTATAGGTAAATGTATTAATAGCTATAAAGTAATACGAAGTTATCGGATCATTGAACTTGAGTTCAGGAGCGAATATTTGGTTTCAAAATTATGTGAAATTCTGTACAAAAATAATGCTCTTTCAGGGGGCAGAGTGTCTCAGTCGGTAGCACGCCAGGCTCGCAATCTGCTAGTTCCCAAATTCGAGTCCCAGCTGAGTCAGCATTGAGATTTATCTCCGCAAAATTTCTCGCCGAAACGTGCATCGTGGATCAAAAACTTTTTTAAGCACTCTATTCTATCAAAGGTATAAATGGATATTTCCTTCGCCAAGGTGGGTAGACCATTGTCAACCGTCATCCTTTTAATCCCCACTGAGACGTCACTTGCCAGCAAGAACGTCAATTATTATTAAATTTGTCACTGAAAGCATTCCAGAAGTTCCTGTTACTACCCATTCTCTACGGTACGTATGTAAATCTCCTTAATAACTTGGGGTGGGGGTGGCTCAGTCGGTAGCGTGCCAGCCTCTTAATATGTAGTTCCCAGGTTTGAGTCCCAGCTGGGTCAGCGTTGAGATTTATCTGTAAAATTCCCCGCCCTGCCCATGGTCAGTAGGGGACACCGATGGGCTTGGAAAGGTTGCCGTCCGTCGGATGGGACGTTAAGCCGTGGTCCCGTGTGTGGGAGAGCCATACCCTGTGCACGTTAAAGAACACACTGGATGGCCTTGACGGGAGGCTACCATCTGTCTCCCAACAGCTGTTCCAGTGGGTTCCCTCCCCCAACCTTCTCTGAGCCTTCGGGGTCCTTATGACCTGGCCATTTAGCCCATGGTGTGCAAAAAAGTGCCACTCAGAGGTAAAACAACCCAACCCAACTCCTTAATAACTTTTGATACTTAATAGCATAGTCCATATGTTGAAGTGCTTAAAAAGATTTAACAGTGTCACAGAGAATTAAAAACTTTAATTTTAGATTTTATGAAATTACTGCTTTCACATTTTCATTCTAACACACATATAGATATAGTGCAATATTATAAATCAAGGTAGGAAAGGCCATGCTAAATATTAGTATAAACAGGTAGTGCAATTGAACGTTGAAGGAAAATATTTTAATTCTCTTATAAGAAATCAAAATTTCTGGAAATTAAAAGAGTTTGAATATAAATATTTTGAATACTGCATAGAACGTTTTATTTTCAAGCTAATGTACACATTTGTTACACATATAGGGAGTGAACTAACCTGAATCAAGATCTGATATAAAAATGTGCATTTGAGTTGTTTACTTTGTTATGTTTGTTAGTTTTATATTCAAGTATGTTTGATATAGTGTTTCAGAATAGCATACTATTTTTAGAATGTATTGTTTGATGTTAAAAGTACATATTTTGATTTCCTTTTTGTATGATTGGTATATTATTTCTTTGTAGAGCCTCTCATTAAACTTATGTTAAGTGCAATGAAAAGTGCTGGATGGTGAGTTTTTTGTTTTTAAAATTACAAAGTAGTGTTGATATTATTGTTATTTGTTTTTTATATCATGCTACTTTTACCAATTTGCTTTTGAGTCATTAGGATCAACAGCATTTTTGTCAGCAACTCCAATTTTTATGAATATATATATATATATTTGGCAATTTACGTACAGGTTGTAGCATTTATATCTAACATATTTGCAATTATTGTAGCTTGGAGCAGTATTGGCACAGCTAATTTATATTTGGTTTGTTCAGTAAGTGAGAGTGTAGAGTTTTGAGTAATGGAGCATTATGACATGCTGACAAAAATTCACCCAATGAAGTTACATTCAGATGAACTTGCTCACTGTGATGGTTCACAGTGAGGATGGAAGGGGCAATTGCTGCTACAATTGCAAGAAATCCAAACAGTTTAATTCATCACCTAGCAGTGCAAATTGGTGTTAGTCCAAAGGGTATAAAGGTGTATATTCCACAATGTTCTGAACTTGTTTTCAAAATTCCAGATTGTGCAACAACTCAAAAATCTTTGAGAAATGTTTCTATTTCTTCTCCGAAGATCTTTGAGAAATGGTGCAGTTTCGGTGGTTGCTTCACAAGTGCAATGGGGATGCAAATTTCATCAACACTGTCATCATGACAGATGAGGCACTTGAATTAGATAGGTGATGACAAATAGAACTGCAGGTTTAGAACACAAGAAAATCCAAGAGCTCTGTGTGAAAAAAAAAAGCCTGCACATTGTGAAAATCATAGTGTGATGTGCTGTCACTGCTAAATTCATTATTGGCCCATACTTTTTTTGAGGAGGATGATTAGACTGTGATTGTCAATGCTGAATGTTTCCTCCACATACCACAGGACATTTTTCTTCCTGAAATGCTATGGAAGATGTATGATTTCAACGAGATGGTGCCACACTGTAAGAATTGTCATGGAACATGCCTGCACGACAATACTTGCCTGCTGTCAAAGTTTAAAGACAGAACATTTTTCAATTTGGTCATGTTCCCTGGCCGCCTCAGATTTGGCCCTGCAAAATTTCTTTCTGTGGGGATTTCTGAAGAGAGGTTGCAAGTCACACCAACATGTATGGATGAACTGAAGGCAAACATCACTGCTACCATCTGTGCTATTGATTAATACACTGCAGCAATGAACAATGTGTTGATTCACTGTTGGTAATGCATCAGCTCTAATGGCAGACATTTGAAAGGTGTAATTTTTAAGAAATAGGCTGTGTTATGTCTGATCTCTGTGCTTTCCATCTGTGTGCTATAAACAATATTTTCATTGTCATAAACAATATTTTCATTGTTTAATAATTGTTTACAGTTACCAAGAAACATGTCACATATAAATGTCACACTATATAGAATACTTTTTTCAAACTTATTCCTCTTGACTCAGTATAAAAAAAGTAAAATTTTGAGTGCAACCCTAAAATAGAAAAAAGAAAATTTGATCCAATTTTCTTAAAAAAGAAGACAATAAATATAATAATGAAAATTTACACAAGTAACTAACATGGATTACCATTGTGCAAAAGATGACAAAGATGGCTTTAAGTTATTTCCAACAAATGATATGTGTAAAGTCAATAACAAGGATTGAACTCAAGAAAAAGTTCCATTTTGAATCAATGTCTTGATGTTATAGGCATACTTACGGATTTTTAGTAGACTTGATACGAAAAGGATAATACTTGATGCTAATGCAGAAACTTACCCAAATTCACATGTGGAAGCAAAAGTAGATGTGCATTGATTATAGCATCACAATATATGGAAATTGCACACAAACAAATCATTATGGTAATAGCAACAGTAAATATGCACAAGAAATATAGAATTAAGAAATACCATTCAATTGCATTTGTTAAGATTAACAAGCAAATTTCCACTGAGCAAAAAATACATCATTATAAATATACCATCTCTTACAGATTTGAATAATGCAAACAATGATATGAAAAAATACAACTACAAAGTACTTGTCAAATCTTCTAGAAATTTAGCATTTACTCCTACTAGTTCTAACAGACAACATTACCAAAAGTTTAATAGTGTAAAGGGTCAGTTAATAGCCAATAAGAATCTTTGGCTTCGTAGCTTGGCTGACAAAGCAGAGGAAGTAGCTAGACAGCACAACAGCAGGGAGTTGTACCAGATAGTTTATCTTTTGTGCAGGAAGAAAGGACAGGTATGCAGGGATTGAGGGATAAACATGGTAAGGTTGTTGAAGGGGAAGATTCTGTCATGGCTAAGTGAGCAGAACATTTCAGAAATGTAAATAGTGTGGTTAGTTTTACTCCTATTGTTTGTAATGAGGATATGTGAATTACTGGTTTTAATTTTGGTCCTATATCACATTCTGAATTTAATTTTGTCATCTCTAAATTAAAACTTCATATTTCATCAGGTGTTAATAGAACTGCTACTGAAAGGCTTAGAGCTGGGAATGTTTCTGTTATCACATGGGAATTTTGAATATTTTTTATGATTGTTTGTGCAAGGTGTTGTTCTTAGGATTTTACCAGAGCTATTATTATTCCTATATTTTAAAAAGAAAGTTGATCGTAATTCTTGTGGTAATTATAGGGGAGTCAGTCTACTTTCTGTTCCAGGGAAAGTTCTTTGCATTATTGTGTGTAATAGATTTAAAATTTGGTTGATGGACAAATGTGTGATAAACATTGCTGATTCAGGAGTGGTAAGGGATGTATACAAATATTTTCACTTAAGCAGATTCTTAATAAATATTTAGAGTTTCAGAAAACTGTGGTTGCTAGCTTTGTAGATTTCAAGAAGGCTTTTTCTGTCATAATTTGTGGTGGATCATTAGATCATATGGAATACCTGACAAGTTAGCACAATGAAAGCTTTCTATAATGCACTGAGTCATGTGAGAGTTAGTAAGGCTTGTAGCAATTGGTTTAGCATTGCTTCTACTGTTTGATAACGGTGCATTTTGTCTCCTTTTCTCTTTAGTTTGATTATTGATTATGTTATGCAGTATTCACTGCAAAAAGGAGATTGGGGTCTTAAATAGTCTAGAGATTTGAAAATTTCTGATTTAGATTATGTGATGATTTGGCCCTGTTGGCTAATGATGTCGATAAGATTCATTAGGGCTGTTGATGAAACTGGTAAAAGCATATATTTGGCGGTAAACTGAGAGAAAACTAAAGGGATGAATATTAAGCAGATGGTGCTTCAGTTGCATTGAACAGTTGCACTCTAGAGCAAGTATCTCAGGAACTGTTTAACAGAGATTAGCAATGTGCATCATGAAATAAACAAGAATAAGGATTTTTGCTGGGACTTTTAAGAATCTATAGACAGTGGGGAAAAAATAGAAGTATATGCCTAAAGGCTAAAATTAGACTGTATGATAGCTTGGATCTTTTAGGATTAGTTATGGTAGTGAAACTTAGACCCTTTGTAAATAAACTAAGATTAAACTTGATGCCTTTAATTCTAGATGCTTACACAGTGTTTTGGGCATTAGGTGGTTTGACTTTGTGATACTTATTTGTTGATGAGGTTAGCCAAAGAATTCAGCAAACTCTTGAAGCAACATATTGTGCAGAGAGAGGCTGCATTGGTTTGGCCACTTGCATACTTTATACATACTTACACTATACATGTTGTCCATTTGCATAACTACAAATTGGTGAATTGGCTTATGAACACTGTGCCTGAAGGTCTCAGGAAAAGGGAGAGACCTAGGATGTGATGGGCAGACAATGTCAAACAGGACCTTATTAGAATTAGCCTACAGTGGCCATATGCAACAATCGTGCCTCGGATACGTTATCAGGAGATTGTGGATTCATGTCCCACCCAGCTAAAGATAATTTTTCATCTAAATTTATATTGACATGAAACTAAGAGTAAGGTTATTCATTTCTGTCAGGATAGATGTGTTTGGAAGACTAAATTCCAGTCTCATTTGACCTCTATGCTCTTTGCTGTATGAGGATTTTGTATGCATGTATTTCCAAAGATAGAGATACAGATAAAAACTACAGAGAAAGAGATATATCCTATTCCCTTGAAACATCAAATTACTCCTTCATATATAGAATTAATACTTTACAACAACAAATAAAAGAACATAAAAGCAAGATACCAACTACTACACTAGCAATAACTGTTGGGTTGTTTATCTTCTGAGTGACACTTTTTTGTACACAATAGGCTAAATAGCCAGGTCACAAGCACCTGGAAGGCTCAGAGAAGGTTTGGGGGAGAGGATCCTTTGGACAGCAGTTGGGAGATGGATGGTAGCTTCCCATCGAGGCCATCCAGTCTGTTCTTTAATGTGCACAGTGTAGGGCTCTCCCACACTTGGGGCCAGAGTTTAACATTACATCTGATGGACAGCAGTCTGTCCAAGCCCATCAGTGTCCTCTACTGATTCTGTACAGGGCAGGGAGTTTTGCAGAGATAAATGTCAATGCTGTCCTAGCTGGGATTCGAACCTGGGAATCTCAGATTACGAGCCTGGCGTGCTACTGACGGAGCCATCCCTGCCCTAGCAAGAACCGTAATGTCAAAATGCAATACCAGTCTTTGTAGAAGTTACCATTATTGAACAAAGAAATAGCAATGGCACCCTTAAAGATTCACTGGGATCATTGTTAAAAGGTTTACTCCTGTTGGAATGTTCCATCTGGACTATACCTTTTGAAATCAATTTCAGGGAGGAACTGAAATATTGCCAGTTTCCAATCATAAGTGACTTTTTGTCCTAAGTTTATTCTGTACTGAAATGTAAATAAAAATCTGAGTTTTGAATGTTTACTGCAATTTTATCATTTATAGTAGTTCCCCATTATTTTAGTAACTTGGTACTGGTAGCTGAGTGATTAGTGTATTTGACTACATATCAATGAGACCTGGGATTGAATCCCAGATAAGGCAAGGATATTTTCTGATTTTATATTGCCTTTATGCTGAAGTTTTATATTCATAGATCTTTTTTTTTTGTGTGTGATGTATTTCCTGGCATGTGGCAAGTTGCCTGCTTGAGGAATAATTTGATTTGTTTAATCTGAACCTGGATGATCAGCAGAAGGTCATTAGTACATCATTGATGCTAAACGGTGAAATGTGCTGAACAGTCACTAATATTATTAATTTAATTTTTACTGTGCCTATTTATCAATATTAGATAATAAATTTATTCTTTTTAGTCTGTTACAGTTGTTTATGTATATATTTATTTTCTCTAAGTGAATTTGATCTTCAGCGTCATATATCTTGTGAACCCTGTGGCAATATTGTTACTGGAGGATATGATCCTGAATTAAATCAGATTGTAGTCTGCCAAAACACTGCAAAGAGTGATAACTCTGTTCAAGGAGTATTGGCTCATGAAATGGTGCATATGTTTGATTTCTGCCGTGCAAATATAAACTTCAAGAATATTGACCACCTAGCTTGCACTGAGGTAAGATAATTTTAAGTTTGATGAAATTAAAATTGTAGCAACTCAGAAAACAAATGTACTGTAATTTTTCTTCGTGATTTGTCTCAAAGTCATTTTAGTTTTAGTCTTAGAAATGAAACATGTAAATCAGAAAATAATTCATAGTTTAATAAAGCCACATTTTAATAAATTTTACCTGATTATTTTAAATGAGGCAGTTAATTTCAATTCACTTTCGTTTTCAATGTAGTACTTATAATGAGAGATATTTATTCTGTTACAAAAAATAAATAAATACCCTCTCAAGCAGCTGCTTGCCACAGAGGTCTGATAGGAGCTGTCAGTTTATATGCCACAGTAGAAGGTCTGTGAGGATGGCAGGGACCTCATCAGAAAAACAACATGAACATCCATGCCTTATCCGGGGCTTGAACCCAGGTCCCTTAGATCAGTAGCCAAGCACACTAACCATTCAGCCACGGAGGCCACCATTTTATCAGGTCCCTTATGGCTAGCAACAAGTACCAACAATGGATTTCAGTTCTTGGGACTGGTAAAGGTAAACATTTTTGAGTTCAAGTCCCAGTTCTCAGAGTTTGTTCTAGAAAGTTCAGTCATCACACAGTGGAATGTTCATGTATCTCATTAGTGTACTCAAAGATACCAAGTGATCACATAGAAAGTCAGTTGTGACCCTGTTTGCTTTACAAACATCAGAACATCATTTAGGCTTACTGTTTAGTGTTTTCCTCTATGAAGTAGTAGGACTGCCAAGGTTTAGTACAGCCTGTTTGTTTTCAGTGCTGATTGATTTTGCCAGGTGAGCAGTCACTATTTTGTATATAGTAATTTTCCACTGTATAATCAATTGTATATAAATGAAATGTATATTTCTGTATAGCATATATGAGTCTCGAGTTAGTTACCAACCATCTAGTTATTGACATCCTTAGCAAGGAGTAGGGTAAGGTACCTTTCAACATAAAGCTGTCACGCAGGTGGCAAAAATACTGACAGCATCTATGGAGGTGTCTTGCAATTGTTTTGAAAGGAACTGTTGTACAGGGTGGCCACTGAAAGACTGAAGGGTTTAAAAAAAGTCAAAACTTGTTCATTTTCAATCTTTTTTATTTTCTTTTTTTTACAGGTTATAGAGCATCCCTTGAAGATTAAAATGGCTATGTATGATGTCCAGCAACGAGTAAAACTCGTTGGGTTTTTCTATTCCAATGAAAGATCAATTATTGAAACTCAGAGAAAATACCGCCAACATTTTAATGTCAGAGTATCTCCTAGCGACAACATGATTCGGAACCTAATCGCCCGGTTGCTTGGACCATTTGGATCTTGTATGGAAACATTTTTAAATCCAGTTTCAGAATCTTCTGAAGCGATGTTCTGGCGACGCCTAGTTGAGCAGAGCGATGACGGGTAGAGGCAGATGGATCCTCAAGGACACTCTGCCGTACAGCTTCCACTGCTGCGTCAGTGCGCATCATATGTAGCCATTTTAATCTCCAAGGGATGCTCTATAACCTGTAAAAAAAGAAAATAAAAAAGATTGAAAATGAAGAAGTTATGACTTTTTCAAACCCTTCAGTCTTTCCGTGGCCACCCTGTAAAATGGCCCTTGTTGATTCCTAGTAGCACTCTATGTCCCATGTGCAGGAAAGCAGCCAAATTTCTGTATTGTTAAAGAATATTAAATTGCTTTATGAGCCTCATCTGACAAAACAACTATTTAATGAAACTTCTTTATCCTTCCCACTCTATGCTTTGGGATCTTTGTGACCTGATCATTTAGCTCCCAGTAGTCAATAACTATAAATGTAAACTAGTTTAAATGCATGTGTTAGAAATGATGGATTTACTTGTTGAAACTTTAATTCTAGACATACTGCCAAGCACTGACATGAGAGTATCTCTTTGTAAGTACTTGACAGTCATTTTGTATGTGCAAAATTTTTGCCCATGTTTGTTTGCAATAAATATTTTTACATGATGTAACATTAATTTCATTTCTTGAAATATAAATTGGAATAAAATGTTGGATAATAATTTTAAATGCAGAAGGATTACATAATGTTATTTTGATCATCATCAATAAACTGAAAGAATGTAAAAATGTTTTGAAATAAAATTTTTTTGAATCTTTAAATGCTTTTTTTGAAATCTTTACATCCATACTTAGTGTAAATAAAGAAGTTATTTCAATTTTTACAAACCATTATCTCACTTTGTAATAAATATTCAAAAATAAATGTACCTGTTTTCAGAAAAAAATGTTTTAATATTCTGAGGACACCCTTTAGACTTCACAAGATAAAATTTTCTCATAATTTAAAATAACTATGTCTGAAATTTAAAGACTTGATCACTTGAGTTTTTATGGCACACCAGCAACTAAGGCTGTTTTGCACCAAACAGGAAGTTTGGAGGGCCAAACCCTTAGGTTTCTTTAAGTTATTATAAGAGAAAGCTATACATGGAATTTGGTGCTTTTAGTTTTAGCTATTAATGTTTAGGAATTCTCCCATTTTTGTGGGAAGAAAGTTTTTTTTTTTTGTGTGTGTGTGTGTGTGTGGGGGGGGGGGGGGGGCAAATGGCAATTGAACAATAGAAAAAAACCTTTCCCTATTATCAGGAACCACCATGCAAAATTTGGTTATACAGTGGACCCCCAATATAACGCGCATGTTGGGCGGGAAACAACACCCGCGTTATAAGGTGAACCGCGTTATACCGAGTGGCACGGTGGCGACACAATAAATTTCACACTGTAAGCTTTTCTTTTACTCATCATGCATATAATAATTAAACACTCTTCAAAATACATGCAGGAACTCAATACTTACACAATTACTCAATACGCAGTAACAATAAAATGCGATAGTCACTAACGCCGCATGGACCTGTATAAACATGTTTGAACTTATCGCGAACATTGCCCGCACTATAACCGAGTGCGCGGTATAGCGAGCAGCGCTATAACGAAGGTCTACTGTATCTTAGAGTTCTCCAAATGTGTAAAAAACAGACAGACCATTTTCTAAAATGTATATGAGATATATTGACAGTACAACTTAAAGCTTTGTTGTTACTGTACAACTTAATTGTTTTGATCCAATTTAAGTACTCAATTTTGTAGAGATTAATGTACAGTTTTAAATTGTGACAGATCTTCTACTATGGGATATAAACTGACAGGCTCCTGCCAGACCTCTGTGGCAAGCAGCTGCTTGGGGATTTTTTTTTTATGTCACTTTTATTTTTTCATTTTTTCTTCTAGTTAGTGCTTAAAATATGAAAAAGGGTGAGCAATAGTTTCCATTTTTCCACACTAAAAGCATCCTAACAATAGTAGTTACACCCATTTTTTCCAGATTATAACAAAGGGGGGATAATATGACTATTTTATAAACCAAATCATTTGATTAGCCATGCAAAGTTCGAATATTTAACTTTTTAATATATTGTGATGATGCAAAAATGTACATGTGCAAAAATTGTACTTTTAGTTTCTTAGTATCTGACTTATTATCTGATTTTCTTGTAAGAAAATTAAGTAAGAATGAATTTTTATGTTATTTTAAATGCAGTAGAATATAACAATTCAAATGCTTCTTAAATTATGAAATAAATTTCGTTTACAGATACGAGCAGCAAATTTGGTGCACTGTTCCTTTATGGGTGCTGTATCATTAGGTACTGCTTCAATGATAAATATTAAACAGCGACATCAAGTAAGTTTTTTGTGTGCATTATCTGTAATGTATAATATATACCTGCATTGGCAAACACTTTGGGACTTTCACGTTATTGTAAATGAAAAGCCACATCCAAAGTGCCTTAAATTTGAAAATAAGTTTTTTTATGGAAAACTACTAGTGGAGAAAAAGTGCAGATATCATTCAAATTTTCCTAAATTTTAATTTTGAACAATAGTTGATATTTAGAGTTACTGGAGCTGGTACATATAGCAGCAGATACTCTGTTACACTTAAATGTATTTCTTCAAAATTGATGTAAACCAAAAGAATCATTACACCAACTTCTAAAGTTACTTATTTTAATAAGTGATTTAGTCTAAACAATTATTCTTTTCAACCGACTTCTGCGATAAATTCGCAATGACTTGTGCACTGCTATTAAACATTTCTTCTTATAACTTTAAGTATTAAAACTGTTGAATAGTGAGATTTGGATGAATTTGACTGAGATCCTTCACTTTTCTTCAGTGAGATTTCACCATGAAAACTTTTTAAAAGTTGTTATGATCATGGCTTTCTATTCATATGATGTGAAGTATCTCAGTACTTTTGGTACAGGAAGCATTTTTTACCACTGCCAAACTTCAACACTTTACGGGTCTATGCGGGGCGGGGGTGGCTCAGTTGGTAGCGCGCCAGGCTCGTAATCTGTAGTTCCCAGGTTGAGTCCCAGCTGGGTCAGCATTGAGATTTATCTCCGCAAAATTCCCCGCCCTGCCCGCGGTCAGTAGGGGACACCGATGGGCTTGGAAAAGCTGCCGTCCGTCAGATGGGACGTTAAGCCGTGGCCCTGTGTGTGGGAGAGCCATACCCTGTGCGTGTTAAAGAACACACTGGTTGGCCTTGACGGGAGGCTACTATCTGTCTCCCAACAGCTGTTCCAGTGGGTCCCCTCCCCCAACCTTCTCTGAGCCTTCGGGGTCCATGTGACCTGGCCATTTAGCCCATATTGTGCAAAAAAGTGCCACTCAGAGGTAAAACAACCCAACGGGTCTATGCTAGACTCAGCCCAATTTTTCCATATTAAATAATAAAAATTGGATCTCAAATGGTCTAAAATTGTCTAAAAATTTATTTAGTCAAATAATATTCTCAAAATTAACAATTAATTGAAATAATCATTAGCTGGAAATATCTTTGAATTTTTTTTACTGGATATTTTTTTGCTGAAATTATTTTTTTCCTCCCAAATCTGAAATCAAATTTCCATAATAAAATCTGGAATATAATACAATATAGTCAGTAATCACGATCCAGCAAATATCTGAAGAATATTTCAGGATTATGATATAATGATTGTTTTGCATAATGCAAATTGCTCTGACTCAATTTTTAAAACAATGCTATCTTAAGGCTACTGTTTCCATTGATTTCAACCATTTTTACAGATTTTAGGCTGAAGACAGAGGATATTTTAAGATTTTACATTTTGTATTTTTTTTCATATAAAGTGAGATTTTCAATACATTTTTTATCTCAACAAGTGTATGTTTATATAAATTTTTGACAAAGAAGTAGTCCCCCCCTTTGCATGAATTACAGCAGCAGTCCTGTAAAGTATGGACTCCACCAGTCATCAATTCTACTCTACTCCTCCAATAATAGACTCACAGTTCAGTTAGATTACATGGATGCCTATTTCAGTGTTCATCCTCTGTTCCAGATAGTTCCAAAGGTTTTCAATGGGATTTACATCCGGTGACTTTGCAAACCAGTCAAGTTGTTCCAATGTTACCTCATGCTCTTCATGTCAGTCACAAACAATTTTGTCCCTGTGCACCCTGCATTTGTCATCCTGAAACACAAGAGTGTCTATTGTATTTGCCTTCACATGAAGCACAAAAGGCAACACCTGGTCATCCAGAATCTGTACATAGATGTAGCCTTCCTGATTTAAACTAGTTGATACCTCAACTAATGGGGCTTACCTCGTGGTAGGCAAAGCATCCCTGGAACATCCAGAACAATCTCTAGCTTGAATATCACCTTGGATTTGGGTTGTTTTACCTCTGAGCAGCACTTTTTTGCACACAATGGGCTAAATGGCCAGGTCACATAGACCCCGAAGGCTCAGAGAAGGTTGGGGGATGGGACCCACTGGAACAGCTGTTGGGAGACAGATGGTAGCCTCCCGTCAAGGCCATCCAGCGTGTTCTTTAACGTGCACAGGGTATGGCTCTCCCGCACACGGGGCCACGGTTTAACTTCCCATCCGACGGACGGCGGCCTTTCCAAGCCCATCGGTGTCCCCTACTGACCGTGGGCAGGGCGGGGAATTTTGCGGAGATAAATCTCAATGCTGACCCAGCTGGGACTCGAACCTGGGAACTACAGATTACGAGCCTGGCGCGCTACCGACTGAGCCACCCCCACCCCTATCACCTTGGACACAGTCCGGATGGAAGGCATTGCTAGTCTGGCGATGCACTCTCTGCCTTGCATCATTGGAATACAGACAGAGATGCAACTCATCTGAGCAGATAACAATTTTTCCAGTCAGCTGCAGTACAATTTCTATAGCACCTAACATATTGCAACCAGGCTGCTTTATGTGCAGCTAGTAGTATGGGTTATCTCCCAAGGTTCTGTTCTCCAAATTCCCTTTGCAATGTTCCTCTTGAAATAGGCTGATGTGGTTCTTGCTGATGTGGTTCTTCACTGTCTGTCTGTAGCAATTCCTGTCTGATTTGAAATCAGTTTGCAGTCACTGGTCGTGATACTCATCGGTGGTCCCTGTCTGAGAGTACTCATTTGTCGTCATAGTAACATCTTTGATTAACAGCCAAATTACACCACAGTTTATAATACACTTGTTGGACTGTTTGTTTCAAATCACCAGCAAATTTGGCTACTTCCTTCACAAGTCCTTTAGCCCTACCAAATGAATAACACTCTTTTGTCACTCAGTCACATTTTTGTGATTCATCCCATGATTCACAGCAGGAACAACATGTAACTGGCACTCCACTGGGACTTACAATACTACAGAGCACATGGAAGGTCACATGCGTCTATATAGTGCTGCATTACCATAGGCATGACATCTCCCAGTGTATCAATGCTACCATCTATGGTAGGGGTAACTAAGGTTTTGTTCAGTGTGCTTATGTACAAGTGGAAGATTAACTAGGGGAATACTCTTGCAGAAGCCTGTATACATTGTTTTTAGCATGTAAAGTTTAACATAACAGTTAAACTGTTAATGTTCCTTACTAATTCTGAATGGTCTGCTTCTTTGTTCAGTAAAGAACTCACAGCAGGGTTTTTAAGTCAGCAGATCAGATGAGGTCCCACAACAGGCTACTTCCTGTCTGCTAATGGGGGGGGGGGAGCACACACTCCTCCAGGGGTCAAGGTCAACCTTGTGGCTCGGAGCCCCACCATTTGTGGGGAACTACTGTTCTAAATGAGCTTCAGACTCTGAGATATCACGGCTTGCCTAAATAAAGTTCACCCAAACTTGTTTTGTGAAAGAAGGAGGCAAGAAAACCAAAGGAATAGAAAATGTGTATTTTTCATTTTCATTATTTTTCTGTGATTGATGAGAGTTGCTTGTTAGAATAGAAGTGGCATTGAAACTTTTTATTTAATTAATAATGTGAAATCCTGATCGATCATTTCACATGCATTATTTTCTCAAATGCATCATTAATTTTTATAAAGTTACTTAACCCATAGAAAAATATAGCCTTAACTGGCATAGTGGTTAGGGAGCTAGCCATTGTTCTAGTAAGGCAAACTTTGTGTGCTATGTTAATTCTAACTGAGGCAGTGGTCAGCAGTGACTTTGGTCTTAGTAAAGCATGTCCTTGTATGAGAAGGCCTGTAAAAGCTAAGAGTAGCTTCTAGGATTTTTCTCTGTCCTATATGTTGCAAATAAAAATAATGTTCAATTTCCCCATGTTCAGCATTCTTCAAAGTATCTTTTCGTATTACACTGGTTTCCACAAATAAAGGAAAATCTTTATGTTAAGTCAATGGGAAACTAATGTCGAAGCTCTATAACTTCTAAATAATTTTTTTTGTTTTGAAAAATGGGATTTCAGATAAAGATCTCAATCAAATAAATCAAGATCTCGTCTTTCAACAATATTCGTTCAGTATTTAATGAGTTGTGGAAATTTAAATATTTAGCGATAACAATGCCAGCCTAAAAAATTGACTTCAGAAGTTAATTAAAATTTGTAATAAGTATTGTATCAAAGTGTTTAATAAAATAAGTTTGTATTTTAGAACTTTGCATAAAGAATTGATTGCATAAAGAATTGATTTATTTGATTGAGATCTTTATCTGCAATCACATTTTTCAAAACAAAAAAAAAAACTTAGTTTAGAAGTTATAGAGCTTTGACGTTAGCTTCCCATTGACTTAACATAGGGACTTTTCCTTAATATATTGTTAAGAAATACCCATATATTGTCAATGGAAACCAGTATAAATAAATATTAACCCTTCCAATGTCCAGCTTGAAAAACTGTTTTACATCCACAGGCCAAGCTATTTTCTCCATATGCTCAAACCCCCCCCCCCCAAAAAAAATAACTTTAAGACTTTTTTTTTGCCAAATAACTAATGAAAGGAATTATGTAATGTTATATGCCAAATTAATCTGTCTCAATAAACAAGGTATGTCTGTGTGCATGATGCTTTCCTCACTCTGCCCAACATGGCATTTTCTGGAGTGTTAGAATGTATGAACTGTGGTGCTATGACAGATATCAATATTATGCTTGTGAAGCATTTCTTTCCTAGCAGCTTGCTGCGGACCACCACTTTGAGAAGCACTGCTCTAAAGCAGCTAAAATATATTGGATGGACAGCATAAACCTGGCTTTACTAAGTATTTTGTGTGGAATACCTGCTTTCTTTTATGTATTTTTATATGCTTTTTCATACATTTTATGCAGAGCTTCAGGCTTTACTGAGTTTTTTTTTATGTGAACACCTGATTTTTACCATTCATTGTACATGAAGCACCTGTTTTTATTGCACATTTTATGATCTACCAAAATCAAATTTCCAAGATAAAGCACTAAGGCATTACAAGAGTAATCCTCTCCCTGCAAAATTGTTAGCTTCCTTGGATTATGACAGAACCAACAGAAATTTATCTATTTCGTATATTTCTTTTGTAAATATATTTATTTTTACTGTGAACAGCTTCTGGAGTGTGAGCATTGTTTGCAGGCTTAAGAAACCTGCTTAGATCATTTAATATAAATATCACCAGTAATATTTCTCAGTGATATGATTAGAACTAAAATTTTCAATGGAAGAAAATATTTTTAACATTATTAATCAAATGTTATTTATCACCAAGTCTGAAGTTGCCAATGGATGACAATCTGGTGTTTACTAAATTCTAAATTAATGTGAAGTCATGATGTAAAATATTTTTTCTGTATTACAGTTTGCCTGTTTTTATAATTTATTATTAGATTAATTGTTAACACAGCTAATTGTGTAATATTTAATATTTACATGATAGTGCTGTTGTACATCAAAAAATCAGATAGTGACTAACTTCCAAGTTAAAAGGAGCACTTAACATTATAAAGGGTTAACAACAGAAAAGTTGCCCTAATGGCTTACTTATTCTGAACACGTAATGCTATTATGCACTTTAGTATACTCTTTTAACTCTATTAACAATCCTGATTTTTCCTAATAATTCAATCCTGATCCTATTATGCACGATTCGCATAATATATATGCGAATCGTGCATAATACGATCATCTATATGTTCGATTTCAATCCTGATCCTATTACGCACTACAGTATACTCTTTTAACTCTATTAACAATCCTTTACAGGTAAAGGTAAATTAGAGCAAGAATACATAAATGTATTTACCGTTAATCTCGATGCTGGTATCAGCTGCATCATCTAGTGCAATTGTACCAGCATCGAGATTAACGGTAAATGCATTTACGTCTTGTTGCTCTAATTTACCTTTACCTGTAAAGGATTGTTAATAGAGTTAATAGAGTATACTAAAGTGCATAATAGCATTATGTGTTCAGAATAAGTAAGCCATTAGGGCAACTTTTCTGTTGTTAACCCTTTATAATGTTAAGTACTCCTTTTAACTTGGAAGTTAGTCACTATCTGATTTTTTGATGTACAACTGCACTATCGTGTAAATATTAAATTTTATAATTTATATTGTTTTTAACTCAATTTAAAGGCAGTTCATGTATTCATATTAAAATAAAGCTTATTTCTCTGCTTTAGGAATGTGTGAAGGCCAAAGCCTTAGCTTCCATTATAGCTGCAAGAGGAGTCCCAGATGCAGAGGCCAAGGAAGCTATAGACAGAGTTTTCTCAAAATGTTATAATGATTTAGAACCAGTTGGAAGGCGTTTGAGACGTAATTCGTATGATCAAGTAAAGGCATATAGAGAACGTTATCATTATGACTATGTAGATTAAATTATACTTAGCAGAATGAAATTAGACAAATTATGGGAATAGAATTTGTAGTTTATTGAGAGCAAAGATTGGTATTTGCGCTTTTGGTGCTTACAGCATTGTAAATAACATAATTTGCATTTTGAAAACTAAATTTTAGGAAGCTGACATGATATCTAATAGCATCTATCAGATTGAAGTGTGGACAAAATGAAACAGTTACTGTGTCATGGTTGTTGGTAAGGTTTTAAAGTTGAAAGATGAAACATTTTGGGAGAAATTAGTAGTGTTCATGCTTTATTGACTAAAACAGCACTGATAGTTCTCTAAGTATCACTAAGCATTCCTCTCATGAAAAATGATCAAAGAATAACATACTGTGAAAACTTTTTATTTATATATAAAGATAAGTTTGAAAAATCCTCCTTGCTAATTTACTCCTTTAGAGGTGGTAGGGAAAAGTCTATGATGATGATGATGATGACGATAATTTAATGAAATTTTGTTGTTAATACACGGGAAACCTTTTAGCACAAGTTGTATCACTAGGTCTCAATTCTTTCAGGTCCAATTTATTAAAAACTATGTTCCCATACTGTAGGCAGGATATTATAGTATTAAACACTATGACAGAAACAATACAGATTTCAACAAAAAAATATAATGCACAGTTGCAGATTGGCCCAAAGCTTTAGTATGTGCAAATACTGTGAATTGGATTTCAGCACCCTGATTTGTTGGAAATTAAGAATTGTAAAGCATTTTTTTATTCATTATAATTTATTTCTGCTTTTAAAAATGAGATTATAGGAAACAGATTATGTATAATTTTGTAAGCATCTAAATTTCAATGAATACAAATTTCAAATTTTTAGCATTAATTTTATGCATGTGCGACTTTGTTACAGCATTGGAGTCACAGAGTGATTTATTTATAGAAGGCAGAATCTTGAATAATCCACGGATGCAGTGGCATATCTGAGAAGGGGGTTATTGCCTCTTAAGGGATTGGGGGGGGGGGGGGGTGGCTCAGTCGGTATCGCGCCAGGCTCGTAATCTGTAGTTACCAGGTTCAAGTCCCAGCTGGGTCAGTGTTGAGACTTATCTCCGCAAAATTTCCTGCCCTGCCCACGGTCAGTAGGGTACACTGATGGGTTTGGAAAGGCCGCCGTCCGTCGGATGGGACGTTAAGCCGTGGCCCCGTGTGCGGGAGAGCCATACCCTGTGCACGTTAAAGAACACGCTGGATGGCCTTGACGGGAGGCTACCATCTGTCTCCCAACAGCTGTTCCAGTGGGTCCCCTCCCCCAACCTTCTCTGAGCCTTCGGGGTCCATGTGACCTGGCCATTTGGCCCATGGTGTGCAAAAAAGTGCCACTCA